>JAPPVO010000029.1:159485979-160085979 GCA_030407325.1 Camellia japonica
GGGGTGCCCCGGTAAAAACCCGGGTTTGTATTCCCATACTGGCAGAGCCCGCAACCGGTCAGCCTTATGGCATGCTTTGACAAAGTCAAGCCTCCGGCAAACCGCTCAGGAATAGCAGATGGCGAACACGGTGTCTTAGGCACACCAATGCACATGCAATGCAAAGAAACACATAAGTGAAATCAAAACAGGATATCACGAGTTCGAGTCAAGTTCTCTAACTCCCCAGCAGAGTCGCCAGAAACTGTGGACGCGCCCCGAGGGACTTATGCCACCACAGTTCGGACTCGTTTTTGTCACGGTTCTAAATCTGAACCAAAGAGTCCAAATCCGGCAAATCGTTTTGAGAAAACAGATTTTTGAAAGAAGTGCCAAACATGGACTGCTTTGCCAGATACAGAGTCGCCACCTAAATATTTTTTATAGGGGAATTTAGGAAACCCTGACTCGGTGCCTAAGGCCACGTGTCCGTCATCACCAAAGTTGCCTCGGCTCGGGAACTTGGGTACGATTGGGGAAGGTCAGCTATGAGCACCCCCTCTCGACCGATCCGAAGATCGGCCTCTACTAACCGTGATATCTTGTTTTGAAAACATTATGCATTCTTATTCCGGTTTATTAGCCTAGATTTACTACGTGATGCGCGTAGCAAAACAAGTATAGACTAGATCGCCTAATTTGGAATAAAGCATTGCATATCCGTTCGTTTGGAAAACGTTTTGAGATTTTGCTACTCGCGAGTAGGCTAAAACACGAATTTCAACGAGTTGTCCCAACTCAAGCAATCCAACCTTCACCCACAGGCATTCAGGTAGTTTAATCAAATAAGCATCTAGCCGCATGGTAAGCATGTTAACATGGCAACACTCACACTCATGCAAGGATGCTAAGACATAAATGCTTACCGAGTACTCCAAGCCAAAACAGAAACTAGTTAGTAATCATATGCATGATCCTAGTTCGTGTTAAGATGGCTAATGCAACGCATACAGAATGTCACTAGAATAGGCTCGGCTAATCTAAGGATGACATGTGAAAATGCACAGATAGCATGTATTCAAGTTAGATTTGAAATACTTTATGCAGTTAGCATGATACGCCGAGCCCGGTGCATGCAATACTAATGAATGATGCACGCATGCATAGCATAAGGTATGCTAAATTAAATATGTCCTAATACTAACCATCAAAGCAGGTAAGTAAAATGGAGAAAGAAGTGGGGGTTGGAAGACATGCACACACGCACCCATACTTTTTACAAATTTGCCCCCGCTCGGAGGGACCGAAATAATAATACAATTAATTAACCTACAAGCTAATTAATTATTACAGACCAATTAAACTAGCTAAGCAAATTAACTAATCTAAGAAAGCAGCAAACGGCAGCCTCGGGAAGAGGGTCCAATGCATGCGCGCTCGGTTCCGCTCGGAAAGTCACTGCCATGCACAAGATGCCTCTGCTTTGACTGTTATCCTGCTCCTCTGAAGACTGCACAAGTCCCAGGGTTGCTTCTCTAAATGCTATGGAACACCACCGGCTAAGGGGATTGGCCATCGGCCATGGAGAATGAGCACCGGCCACTAATTGAGATATCGGCCACTGATGGATGGCCGGTCGGCACTGAAGATGGCCGGCCGGCCAAATCTTCCTGCAGAAACTGATTTTGACAGCAGCAGAGGGCAAGACATAGCATGGCAATGCATTTCAAGCAATGTATGCACCAATCATACTCCTTATCATGTTTATGACTCAAAGGAGTATAGGTCTCGATTCTCGGACCACCAATCGCGCATTTCAATGCGTGATGGTCCAAGTAACCAAGTGTGCATTTTAATTTCAAATGCAATGCAAACCAAATAAACAAACAAAGGGGCTTTCAACCTCTATCATGGCTTGATCAAGAGGTGAAAGATGCATGCAAACGCAATGCAACCTAAGTATGTTAACTAGGCATGCAACATGAGCAATGCAATGTGTATTTAGGCACGCAACCTAAACAAATAATCATGCAAGGTAAACAAGCATGCTATAACACCTGGAGGACGGACTTAGACTAATTTAGGCAGCCCTCAAACAAGCCTAAAACAGTGGCCAAATGCCAAGGAAATGAAGGCTAATGTGCACACAAACATGCATGCAAATGGGCCAACACTTAAGCATAAAACAAGCAACTTTTAAGCACACTTAAAGAGACTAAACATAGACAATTAGCATGTATGGAAAGCTCTGAAAATCATGTTAATGATGGTGCCAAACCAACTAATCAAAGCAAGCAAAGCATGTAATAATGGTCCAAGATTCAAGGCAAGCCCAAGGGGACTTAAACCAAGGCTAAGTCAACCAAGCCTCACAAGGCTAAGGGGACTTAAAACAGGTCCAATGCAGACCTAAGCGAAGCTAAGGATACACTTAGATGGCATCTAAGTGGTCTAAATATGCAAGCATACAAAGAAGCACATTCATGGAGCCTAAGGCAACAACATTTTAACACATTGAAGGAGCATCAAATGCAAGCATATAGGCATGTTATAAGGACTGAAATAACATGGTAAGTGGTTCCAAACCACTGGAATAATGCAAGTAATGCATGCTACACACTCACACACCTAAGGCTAACAAGCCAAAATGCAAGGTGGCTATACTAAGCATGCCATGGTTGACCAAAACAACCAAAAACAGAACTTAAGCATGCTAAAACAAACACAAAAGCTTCACAAAGCTTGGCCAAAATCATGCTAGAACAAGGATCAAAACTTAAAGCATGTCAAGGCCTAAACATGGCATTACAAGGCATGTATGCTAAGCAAGCATGGTGTACCCAAACCAACTGAAAACAGTGCTAAACCATGGCAAGATAAGCACAAAAAAATAGCTAAGGCATGGTCAACATACACTTAAACATGGTGCTCATTAATGAGGCAAAAATGGCCCTTTTCAAGGACAACAAGGAGAGGGGGTGGCCCTCTCCTTCTTGGGACCTCAAGGCACCATCCTCACCACTGAAATCCCTCAAGATTTCAGTGGTGAGGAGGCCCGAACACAATGGTCCCGGAGCTCACCAAAATGGCACAAAATGAGGGCCAAACAAGCCTTAAGAGAGGTCAAACAACCTCAAACAACAAAACACCCTTAAACAACTATTTAGAGTAAGTAAAAACAAGACTTTTATATGTTATATGCTAAGCTCAAAAACAGATGCAAGATAGGTAAAAATACTATGCAAAAATGGGGTATTTAAAGGTAAAGTCCTTACCCTTGAAGACCTCTTTCAAGAACAGCACGCCAGCTGTTTCTTTGGC
This sequence comes from Camellia japonica, assembly GCA_030407325.1. NCBI lineage: Eukaryota > Viridiplantae > Streptophyta > Magnoliopsida > Ericales > Theaceae > Camellia > Camellia japonica. The sequence goes on from JAPPVO010000029.1 coordinate 159,489,280, forward strand.
TCCAAACCAGTCTAAAAACTTCAAAAACAAGCCCCTAATGCCTCAGCAATCAAGGTAAGGTGTGATGGTGGGTGTTTGTGTGCAATACTAAGGTTAAACACACACAAATACAAGAGAGAGGAAGGTATAGATATAGGATAGAGACACAACACAAACCCTAAAACCAGAGCTCTCTTAGAAAATGTTGTCTTTTTTTTTGTCTAACCCTAATGGAGGAAGAAGAGGCTCCCTCTTATAGAAGGCTCAATCTTGTAAGCTTACAAGACAAGCTAGCCAAGAGGGAAATCCCTCCATACACGTGTATGGAGGGGAGCAAAATGCATGCCAGCTAGCACAAAATATCTGCAAAAGCAGATGCACAGTAGTCGGCCGGCCAAAAATGCAATTGACCAAAAAAAGATAGCCGGCCGGCCATCTACAGTGCCGGTCGGCCAAACATTTGGCCAATGGCAATAAAACACAGCTGGTGGCCTCAAGCCATGGCCGGTGGAGTGTGGGGATGGCCCACAAGCCATTCCTGCCCCTCCAAGGCAAAACACAAGTGTTTGGTGCAAAACCAGACACAAAACAAGTCGAGTCGAGAGGTCCTGAGGCAAGGCGCGTAGCCGAGACCTCCGGGAACTCAAAACGAACACAAACAAGGATGATCACCGGGTGTTCAAGTGGTGACATCCAAGTCTTGAGGACGGTCAAAAATGGGATGTCTACAGCGACCCAGGCAAAAGTTAGAGCAAATGAAAAAGAAAAAGAAGAAAAGAACAAAAATGAAAAAATAATAAAGAAAAAGAAAAGAAAAAAAAAAGAAAAGAAAAAAAAAAGAAAAGAAATGAAATGAAAAGAAGAGGAAAAGAAAAGAAAAACAGAGCTTGCAAGATTGAAAACCCGAAAGGGCGGCTTTGGCAAAAGTTAGAGTGTAAAAGGAGAGTGTCAACACCCGAGTGAACCTCAACCCGGAACTACGTACGGCCTGATTCCCATCTTTGGGATACATAGGCAACTTCATCCTGAAGTTCGGCCCAATCATTTTCAGCCTGCTTGGCTCATCCATGTTGATTAGCTTATCCTTGTTCAAACTCGGCTATCATATCCATGTGCAAATTGGCTTGTCTTCGTTCAAAATTGATCGTCCTATTCCATTGGAAGATTCAGCTGCAAGACAATTCAAGTTCAAATCTGAGGTTGTGCATCTCAAGAGTAAATTCTATGTTGGTCGAGCAGTGGCCATTTGCAAAAACAATTTTTGAGAATTTTTAATAAGCTTGGCTAAAACTGGACCATTTCTTGGACCCAAAAAAGGAAAATTTTCAGTGCGCACAACCTAACTTGCATGATTTCAAAGCAGAAAATCGAATAAGCATGTTAATTAAACTCTCATATCGGTCAAAATTATTTTAGTAGAAAGCCAAAAACAAAAAATGGTCAAAATGATGAACTAAAGGCACAGTTCAGTCAGGTTTTCTGTCTTTTTCCCGTTGGCACCACACTTGCCAGAAAAGGCACCATATTTGCCGAAAAGGGCACCATATTTGCCAGAAAAGGCAAAACTGAAGCTAACAAGCAAATGACCGAAAGCTTTTTCATCCTCCAAGCAGCGAGGTATCAAGCCAAGTACGAAGCACGAATTGGAAATGGGGTTGGATATTCGTTTCCCTTATCTGGGACGATCACACTCAAACTGGCGTCTGACCCGGAATAGAGACGTAGAAAACATAATGTGTGAGACCAATCAATTGTATACCTGGCCAGTGGGACATGCTGTAATTCATCTCGGTCAAGCTAAGCCAAGGGCATTGTCAACCAATGTCAGTTGCAGATCTGCTGCACATCCAGTCGCATCATAACCCCTCTGTGGGAAAGTTCATGAGTTGTGAGCGAAAGAAGGAGAATCTAGTATAATACTAGGGGTAAGAGCCCACAACTTCCTGTTTATCCATCAACCACCCAGGAAAGAGATAAAAAAGAAGAGAGATTAAAGAATAGAGAGATGTGCGCTGAGAGAAAAGTGAGGAAGGGCTTTTTTAGAGGAAAAGAGATTGAGTGCCAGAGTGATGCGAGAATCACAAATGAGAAAGGGTGGGAAACAATACCCAGAGAAACAGGCTCCTCGTGAACCGAGAGGTCTCTCACCTTTGTAACACATCTGATTGTTGTGTGTGTGTTTTTGTTTGTCTCGATTCTTGTTTTGAGTCGTTTTAAGTGTCAATAGATGTGTTTAGGTTGTTTTACCTTTGTTTTCCTTTGTTGAGTCGTGGTGTGCTGTGTTCAGTCGTAGGCTCAATACCCAGTTAAGAACTCATTTCTCAATTTCAATTTCAAAAATAAATCATTTTGTGTTCAGAGTGCTGTGCCGTTCTCCACATTTTTGCAAAATAGGATTTATTCTTTCATAAAACTGCAGGGTTCAACCCAGATCATGTGAGAACAATAGAACAAGGACCTATCTGAAGCTATATGGGTTCCAGACTACAAAACAAAAGAAAAGAAGGAAAATCGGAGCATTTGAGTGTGTTTCAACTTTAGCAAATTTTGAGATTGTATTATGGATATACCTTTTCAGGCCTTGTCAATGCTCCAAAGTATGAGTGTACCTCTACCTCTACCTCAAGCTCAAGCTCAAGCTCAAGCTCAAGCCTGCTTCAAGCCAGAATGGCTATCTGAAGTGCTTTCCCTGAGTACCATTCCCTGCCAGAGGCATCTTGGTTGTGTTTGCAATGAGTTCCTAGGAGATCAACTGCGACGGTGGAAACTAGAGTTTGAATGGTGATGCCTAGAACACAAAGGTTTGGAATTTCCGAGACTAAAGTCTGGTTTGAATACCCAGGGGTGTATCCCTGGCTTGAAATCTGTATGACATCCCCATAGATTGAGATAGCATGTGTGCACCTCAATTCTGGATACTGAACTGTAGACGCGCCCCGAGGGCCTCATGCTACAGTTCGGACTCAAATTGTCATGGTTCTTAATCTGATCTCAGAATGTGCAATGTGAGATTGATAAATCACCAAAGAGTCCAAATCCAGCAAATCGTTTTGGAAAACTGATTTTTAAGAAAGAAGTGCCAAACATGGACTGCTTTGCCAGATACAGAGTTGCCACCTAAATATTTTATTTTGGGGGAATTTAGAAAACCTTGACTCGTGCCTAAGGCCATGTGCCCGTCATCACCAAAGTTGCCTCGGCTCGGGAACTTGGGTACGATTGGGGAAGGTCATCTATGAGCACCCCCGCTCGCCCGATCAAAATCGGCCACTACTAAACATGATATCTTGTTTTTGAAAACACATGCGTTCTTATTCCAGTTAATTAGCTAGAATTACTATGTGATACGCACAACACACAAGTATAAACTAGATTGCCTAATTTGGAACAAAACATTACATATTCGTTTGTTTGAAAATGGTTTGAAGTTTGCTATTTGCAAATAGGCTAAAACACGGATTTCAATGAATCGTTCCAATTCAAGTAATCCAACCTTCACCCACAGGCATTTAGGCAGTTATAACAAATAAGCAGTTAGCTTCATGGCAAGCATGCTTTCATGACAATCAATAGCACACATGCAGTATGCTAAAGCATAAACACTCACAGTGTACTCCGAGCCAAAACAGAAACTAGTTAGTAATCAATGCATGATCCTAGTTCATGTTAAGATGGCTAATGCAACACATGCAAAATGCAACTAGAAATAGGCTCGGCTATCCTAAGATGTCATGTGAGATGCAATTTAGATAACATGTATTCAACTTGGAATTGAAATACGATGCAGTTAGTATGATGCGCCGAGCCCGGTGCATGCAGTGTAGATGAATGATGCAAACATGCAAGCATAAGGATGTTAATTGAAAATATGCCCTAGAACTAACCATTGTAAGTGGGTAAGTAAAAGGGAGAAAGACGTGGGGTTGGAAGACAGCACACATGCACACACACTTATTACAAAATTCGCCCTCTCGATGGAGGGTCCGAATAAATAATACATGCCAACTAATTAACTAACTAACAAGCTAATTAATTATTACATAACCGAATGAATAACTAGCTACAACTAATTATTACAAAACCTTAATTAATTAACAAATTAAATAAGTTACAAAACCGAATGCTAACTAAACAATGTTGCCTCGGCAAGCTGAAGAAGGTGAATATGCATGCTCAGTTCCCGTCCCAGTAAGCTCTCCGGTTGCTCTTTAGAGGCTCTGTCTGCAGGGTGTCCTCAAGGAATTCCTGCTGAACCTTACCAAAAACCAGTCTGGGGAGTGCGTCAGTGGCCTGTCGGCCATGGGGAGATGCTACCGACCATCAGCCGGCCAAATATGGTACACTGCCGGCCATGGATGAGGATTGCCGGCCATCTGAAAGGCACTGCCGCCCACTGATGTGCTGGGACACCAAGCTGCAACATAGCACAAAATAGAGAAAATGGAGGGTCTCCCAAGGGTATGTACGCACTATGCCACCCCAAAACATCAAGGGAGAGGCATAGTCGGATCCACGACCATCAATCACGCATCCCGATACATGATGGCCAAAGATCCAACATGTGCAAATCAATGTGAAATGAATGCACAAATAAACACATAAGTGCCTAGAACTCTATCATGGATAATCAAGAGCGTCGGCGACTGAGAATTGAGACACGTTTCATCACTTGAAGTATGAAACGTTCCTCGTTTCTTGTGCTCAGATTAACACTTAATCGAAACAACAATGCAATGCAAGGATGGCATACACAATGCTAACTTGAACATGCAATCATGCAATATGACTTAAGCATGCAAAATGTAATGCAATATGAACAACCTAGCAAGGCTAATGGCATACATAATGCTAACTTGAACATACTGTTAATCATATTATTTAATTTTGATTATTTAATTTTGATGATGTCTAAAATATTATTTGTAACAATTTAGATTTTTTTAATGTATATATTTATTTGACACAAAATATTATCTTTTTAAAATATATTTGTTAAATATTAGTTAAATAAAAATATTTTTGAAAACTTTACTATTCACTTTTTGAAAAATTGAGGCTGATCACTATTTACTTTTTGACCAAATTAAAAATTGATTAATTATATTATTTTGACAAAAATGATGGGTTGGTTGTATTATTTTGACAAATTTGATATTGATGGGTTCTCTTGTGTTGACAAAATTAATATGGAGTGGTAGAATATATTTAGTTTAAAATCTCTACAACATATACAATATTTTAAAGATGGCATACATTTTCAGATCCATCATAAATATCATTTAAAGAGATTTTTTCTGTATGCAAATATTTGATTAGAACATTATATATATATTGCATATAATATAAATAGAATACATCACGTGCGCTATTAAATTTTTTACATTACATTGATTATATCATATCACACTACACTACATTGATTATATCTTATTATAATCAAACAAGAAGAAAAAGATGGAGTTATATATATATATATATATATTATAAACTAGATGGAGAAAATTATTTGTTTGTTTGAAAGTTGTGAACTTTGTATTAAATTGTCTACAAAAACGGTAGCTCTATGTTTGAAAAAACAAAAAGAAAAAATCAGTCTTATTTTTATCTTTTTAATTCTTATCATTTGCTGACTATTCAAAATCAAGGAGTGTGCTTATGTAAGCGATGACATCAAGAGTGTGCTTATGTAAGCCATGACATCAAGAGCGTGCTTATGTAAGCCATGACGTCAGGATCGTGCTTATGTAAGCCATGATGTCAGCAAGGAGCGTCCAACGGGTATATTTTTGTGTATAAATAGAAGTGTTGTGTATGGAGAAAAAATCAAGAACTTGAAGAGAAAATTTTCTGTGAGCTCCAAATTGTATTCTGCTCTTTCACTTTCAGATCTAAGTCTAGCATTTGTTCTTATACTTTCATATCTACTCTTTGTGAGAGAATTATTGTAAAAGATGGTTTAAATTACCCTTATTCTTATTCCTTATTTTTAGAGAGATTTTGTAAGGGTAAGACTTTTATTGTTGAGTGAGGCTCAATAGATAAGAGTAAGTCCTGTGCCAAATCCACAAGCTTGGTAGTGTATTTATTCAATTGATAGTAAAGAAATTCTCAAGGAGGTTCCTTGGGGAGTGGACGTAGGCCGGCGTGCCGAACCACTATAAATCGCAGTGTTTGATTTTCTCTCCCTATCTCTCTTACGTTCATATTGATAATTATTATTCTGTTTTTTTTTATTAAAATTCTGAATATTGTGTTAATTTTAATATTGTAAAATTTTTAATAACCCAATTCACCCCCCCTCTTGGGTTGCCTATCTGGGATAACACATACAATCATGCAATATGACTTAAGCATGCAAAATGTAGTGTAATAAACATGCAACAACATGTAATGGAACTAGCATGCGACAACATGCAAAGATGGAGCAACCATAGAACAATATGCAAGACAAGCATGTAACAACATGCAAGGGTGGACTTAAACCAAAATGGGCAGACCTCAACTATGCCCAAATCAGTGGCCATAATGCTAAGATGAAGGCACCGAAAACACATACAAGCATGCATGCCAATTGGATCACCAATTGAGGCATAAAGGTGCAACTCTCAAGAACACCTAAAGAGTGGAAAGCATGGAAGTGTAACAACACTAAGTGCACTGAAATGAGATGATAAACGATGCCAAATCGTTTAAACAACACAAGTAAAGCATGCGAAGGTCCTTAAAGCATGGAGCTATCAAAGAGGATTACAAAGGAGGCATGCAATACATGGCACAAATGCATGAACTAAGCATGGACAGAGCTTAAATAGGTCAAAATGAGTACCTAAACATGCTGAGATGAGGGCCCAAAGACCTAGGTATGCAAGCATACAAGCTAAGCCACAAACTAGGCAATAATGCACAACACTCAAAGGTACTTAAAGCATGATTGAAGTGGGAATATGGCAATGCTATAGGCTCTGAAATGAAGCATTAAGTGATGCCAAATCATCTAAATAGCTCAAAGATAGCATGCATGAGTCAACAAAACACAAAGCTTGCAAGGCCAATTACACTATAGCTATACAAAGTATGAAGGATATGGCAAGGGCAACCCAAAACAGTCCTAGTACATGTTAATATGAGACTAAAACATGTATGGAAGTAAGCCAAAACAAGCTAGCATGGAGAGTATGAGGCATGATGCATACAAGGCAAATAAGGTGGATTACACTACACCTATTAAGACCAAGCATGGGATGACTCAACTAACAAAAATCAGAGTTAAAGCATGTCGAAATAAGCCCAAAAACCCACTGAGATGGCATCCCAAAGACCTAAGCATAGAGGCATGCACAATGATCCATTCATAAGGCATAAAACACAAACTCTCTAAGACATTGAAAGCATGTCAAATGCAGGTGTATGACCACATTTCATGGACTGAAATAACATTCAAAATGATGGCAAAGCATGGAAACATCACATGCATGGCATGGTAGGGGCCTCAAAACCCAAGGCTAGCCAAAGCATTTACACTATAGCTATACAAAACATGAGTGATATGACCATGGCAGCCTAAGACAGTCCTAGAACATCCCAAAATAAGAATAAAAATCATGCTGGAGCAAAGCCAAAACATGCTAGAATGATGAGTCAAAACATCATGCACATAAAGCTAGTAAGCAAGATTTGTTCTACAAGTATATGGAGCATGCAAAATATGACCAAACCCACTTTAGACAGAGTTATGTCATGGAAAAACATCACCAAAAACATACTGAAATGGACTCAACATAAGCTAGGCAAACATGCTACTTTGATGAGCCACAAATGGGATTACACTACACATACAAGAAGCATGCAAAATATGACCAAACCAGCCATGGATAGAGTCAAGGAAGGTCCTAAAAGTTACAAAAAAAAGGCCTGAACCAAGCCTCAAAAGTAAAGGGATAGACGCTCCTTTGATAGGCCAATAATACAAGCAAACAAAACAAAAAGGGAGGGGGTCACCCCCCTCTGGTTTTGGGCCTCAAAACCACATGCCTACCACTAAAAATCCACTGGATTTCATTGGCTAGAAGGCCAAACCAAGACTACCTCGAAGGCCTTAAAGCATGGCACAAAACAAAGCCAAACAAGGAAAACAAGAGGGTTGTGCACCCTTAACACCAAGAAGACCTTAAACAATCATCAAAAGCACTCAAATACAGAACTTTTTTCAGTTGAAATCAAGGCCTAAAACAATATGCAAGGATGGCCAAAATGAGATACAAGAAAATGCTAAAAAGGGGAATATACTCACCCTTGAAGATCAACTTCGAAACCAGCAACCTCAGGGGCCAAAAACCAATTTTCAGAGCTCAAGTAACACTCCTAAGAACCTCAGCCCAAAGATGGTGGTGTATCTCTATGTGTTGTAGTGTAAAAGTACAAGAAAAATGGACTTTAGAGCACTATTCAATACAATATAGAGAGAGAGAGAGAGAGAGAGAGAGAGAGAGAGAATGAGAAATATATAGAGAGAGAGAGAGATCTTTCTTCTCTAAAAATAGCTGACCCTCTACTAAGGAAAGTGGGTCTCTCCTTATATAGAAGAGGAGCAATGCAAAGCTTGTTGAACAAGCTTTGCAAGAGCTTCATCCCTCCATACACGTGTATGGAGGGGAAAGGAGTGAAAACCACTGGCTCAAAAGATCTGGCGTGAAACCTGCTGAGACAAGGGGTCTGCCGGCCATCAGTGGTGGCCGACAGTGGCTCATTGATGACCGGCAGGCATCATCAATGGCTGGCAGTGGCAAAGGCATGGCCGGCAGGGCCAAAAATGGGCCGGCAGTGCCTTCCACAAAGCATGAAGAAAGGGCCAATACAAGGTCCAAAAAAAGGGCAGGAAGGATACAGGGTTTGGAAAGCTCAAACCTGTGACGTTCCGCCGCGGTAGTCGAGTACTCGGCGAGCAATCGAACTAGTTGTTAGGTGTACCTGCAAGCACAACCAAGTCTTGAGGACGGTCAAAAATGGGGTGTCTATATGAACCAACCTAGTTTGTCACCCCGTTGGAGAATGTGGAAAGTTGTGAATATGATCGGGAAGAAAAGCGGCATCCGTGGCTTCTACATGCAGAGGTTACCTCTTGTCAGCATTTCAGGAATTTTGTACTGTGAGTTGAAGATAAGAGTTCGAAGAATACAAGGGGAGATCCCCATCAGAGTAGAGCAGTTTATTGCCACTCGTCCCATGAGGTGCTTGCTAAAGCACCGCTTTGTTTGTTTATTGCATTTCCCTAAACATCATGCACTACATTACTTGTAACATGTATCATATCATGGCACGTATTGCATTTATTTGCATCTTGTGTTATCTTGTATCATTTATCCTTTTACGCTGAGCAGCGTTTAGGATCGTTGTTCCCTGGGGCTTTCTCAAGATGCGTGGAATGCGCTTCTGACGGCTTTTTTTCGAACCTCTTCTCACGATTTCTGCATGGTTAGAGTGTTCCTTTCCTCACACGATTTCAACGTGTCTGGAATTTATCTCAGGTTGCGTGGAACACGCCCCTAAGTAGTTGTTTTCGGACCTCTTCTCACGATTTCAGCATGGTTAGAGTGTTCTTTTCCTCACACGATTTCAGTGTGTTTGGAATTTATCTCAGGATGTGTGGAACACGCTTCTGATTGCTTTTCTTCGGACCTCTTCTCACGATTTCAATGTGGTTAGAGTGTTCCTTTCCTCACACGATTTCAGCGTGTTTGGAATTTATCTCAAGTTACGTGGAACGCACCCCTGAGTGGTTTTCCTTGGACCTCTTCTCATGATTTCAGCATGGTTAGAGTGCTCATTTCTTCACAAGATTTCAGCGTGTTTGGAATTTATCTCAGGACGCGTGGAACGCGCCCTTGAATGATTTTCTTAAAACCTCTTCTCACGATTTCAGCGTGGTTAGAGTGTCCTATTCCTCACACGATTTTAGCGTGTTTGGAATTTATCTCAAGACGCGTGGAACGTGCCTCTACATGCTTTTCTTAGGACCTCTTCTCACGATTCCAGCGTGGTTAGAGTGTTCCTTTCCTTATATGATTTCAGCGTGTTTGGGATTTGTCCTTCCTCCTCTCACGATTCCAGCGTGGTTGGAATATGTCACCTTTTGCATCTACTGTACTATCTGTTACATCTATCGCATCATATCCATTTTATCGCTTACATCATTTTCCTGTTAAGCTTAGTTTGGCATGTGCTCATACGTTCCTTCGTTGAAGCATGGTTCTGTGATAATGTGTACATGCCTATTCCACTAAGAGAATTGTGGTTTGAGGGTGTCGGCACCTTTTCTGTGTTAAACGTGGTTTCTTTTGTGTCCATGCCTTTTCTAGGCAAGATGTGGTTCGACCTGTGCCTTATTCACTGCATCCATTTCATCGTACTTTGTTTTGTTGCATTCAGCATTTAGGATCACGATTTTTGTTGTATTCAGCATTTAGGATCACGATCTTTCCTCAGCAAATCATTCCTCACTTATATCATACCACCCAATTACTTGTATTCTTTTTGTGAAACACATAGTTCTGCATGTGCACATGCTTATTCCACTAAGAGAATTGTGGTTAGAGCGCTCCGGCACATTTTCTGTGTTAAACATAGTTTGATTCTACATCTCTATCCCTTTATGGTATTTGTGTGGTTTTGCACTGCTTGTGGTTTGATGATTCGATTACATTGCATATCATTTGCATTGTTTCGTTACATTGTATATCATTTACACTATTTTGTTATATTGTGTATCATTTTGCATCCTGCCCCTGAACTACGCTGGTTTGATTCCTTACAAAGAGATACGTAGGCAACCCTCGGGTTCAACCAACTGCATTTGCATTTTGTTTGTTTGTCTGTCTAAGTCTTCGGCCTTGTCAAAAATGGGTCGTCTCTGGGATTTGACATTCACTCATGTCATTTCATGACTCTGAGCTCTGTCAAAGAGGGGCAACTGTAGACACCTCATTTTTGACAACCCTTAAGACTTGGGCGTCACTGATGGCTTACTTAATGGTACAAGCTATCTTGTGCAAAATGTTCGATTTCTTCGGCAATGAGAGCATCAAATCCCAACCTCACACCCCCTTTTTAGACCAAAACTATTTTGACCAAAAAGATTTTAGACCTTAAAACCCTCTCTTTCAAAATATTTTTGAAAAAAGTTTCTACGATACTCCGAGGCTCGCATTTCGTTAAATGTTGTGCTTTTCGGTAAACCGAGCAAGGACAAAGTGGAAATGAATGAAAAAGAGGTGAAATCTTTGAAAAATCTTTCAAAAAAACCTTATTTAGGGGTTTGAAGTTGAAGAAAAGAGGAGAGGAGGGAAGAAAACTGGCTGAGGAGAAGTTAGGCATGAATCTGGTTGGACCGAAACTGAGCAGTCTTCACTAAAATGAATATAACATTTTGTACACTTGAAATTTTGATGTGAGGCTTCCACCATTGTTAAGAAGACTTCCGGGGCTTCAATTTAGGCACAAGAATGACCTAAAAAGGAGTCCAGATGAAGGAGATATGCCCATTTGAAGTTGGACCTGGAGAGCAGATTTTTGCTGTCGGCCACAAATGCGGGCTGTCGGCCACCAGGGGTGCCCGGTCAGCCAGAAAAGTGGCCGGTCAGCCACTAGTGTCCCAAACTCAGATATTTTGCAGATATTTCCCCTCTAGCTGTTTTCACATTACTCCAGCTGTTCTAATTCAGATATTTCGACCAAAGCTCATGGTTTTCTATATATAGATGGCCTATCTCTATAGTTTAGAGGTTAGAACATTTGAGGTTAGAAAGTTTGGGAGTCTCTCTCTCTATAATCCTCTCTCTCTAGAATTCTCTCTCTCTTCCTATTTTGTGCTTGAAAGTAGGAATTCTCTACACATTTGCATACAACCCCTTAACCAAATTGGACCACCTTGGGGCTGAGGCATCTTGGGACCTATTTTGGGCTATTGAAGGGTTATTTGAGCCAAGAAAGTGGCTGTTTAAGTACTGTGCTTCAAAGGTATAAGTCTTACCTCTTTTAAGCTCTTTGCACATAATTATTTTGCCATCTTTTTGTGCTGTTTTGAGCCTAGTTTTCAACTACAAAAAGTTCTGATTTTTTGGCCTAAACATGTTGGCTTAAATCCATTTTGTGCTAAGGGGTTGTATCTCCCTTCTTGTTGCCTATTTGTATGTGCCTTTGCATCATCTCTTACCATGTAAAAGTCAAACTTCTTGGGCCTTTAAACCACTGAAATTCAGAGTTATTTTAGTGGTAAAAAGTGTGTTTTGAAGTCAAAAAATAAAGGGGGTGGCATCCCCTCTTTCTCTCCCTCTTCTATGCCTAGTTAGCATTACAAAGTAGCATGTTTTTGTGGCTTGTGTTAGCTTATTTCAGGCATGTTTTAGGCTTTTATTTAACTTTATTTTGAGCTACTTTGATCATATGAGCCATTGTTTGTATAGTTATAGTGTAAATGGCTTCACTAGCTTTGTGTTTTAAGGCCTCTAGCATGTCTTGCATGAGTTATTTGCATGCTATAGCATCATTTTGCATGTAATTTCAATGCATATATCTCTGTCACACTCTCACTTATTCCATTCTCTCATTGCTTTTGAGAGTCGTGCTTTGAGCCTTATTTGCGAGCCAACACATGAGCATGCTTTTCTTGCTTTCCATGCTTCTATCTCAGCATGTTTTAGCCACTGTTTTGGCATATTTCAACTCTGTTTTGAGCTGGTTTGGTCATTTGAGTTTGATATGGCATGCCTCTAGTGTAGTGCTCTTCACTAGTTTAATGCTTTTGGCTCTTAACATGTTGTGCATATGTTGCTTGCATGTTTTAGCATTCTTTTTCATGCCATTTCAGCACTAAATAGTCTGCAACCCCCCCTCTCTCTCTCTCATTTCTTCATTTTTCCATTTGTTTTGAGGGTTGGTTAACCTTATGATTGTGTTTAAGCTTGAGATAGAGCTTGTGCTCAATGGCTTTAACCCTCTTTTGAGGGTTCCTCCTAACCAAAGGTATGATCTCTCTCATGTCTTAAACCATCCTTTGGTTGACCCCTCTCTCATTAGAGGACTTTCACATTGGACTTAACCAGTTAAAGAATGGCTTGGTAATTTAAAATACATAAACAAAATGAATCAAGTAAAACTTGAGCAAGATAAACATATGTGTGTTGCATTGCATGTGTTTGGGTCGGACGTTAATCCAAACACAAGAAATGTGAGACGTTTCATACTCAAAGTGATGAAACGTGTCACGTTTCTTGGTCGCCGTCACCCTTGATCATGCATGATAGGGTGATGGCCCTTCGAGTCTTATTTGTGCATTCATTGAGCTTGTACAAGCTTGACCCTTTCGCCATCATGCATGAAAGTGCTTGATTGGTGGCTTGAGAGCCAAGTGCCATACTCCTTTGAGCTTGAGAAATGATAAGGAGGGTGGAAGTACACACATTCCTTGAAAAATACATTGTTTTGCCTCTGTTGCTCTCTGCTGTAGCAAAACCAGAAGCCTGGAAAAAGCAGTGGCCGACCGGCCACATAGACTAGCCAATCGGCCAGTTAAGGTGGCCGACAGCCACCTTCTGTGGCCGACCGGCCACTAGCCCATTTTTGTGCCAAGTGTTCCTGTGTTGGAGCAGAAGCAGTCTGGAATATTGGTTCAGTGTTCAGAGATCAAGATGAGTGTAAATAGAGGCAGCCAAGGCAAGGCGATGGATTTTCGGGAGGACACAATCGAGCATGCATGTCTCCCTCGCCCGTGAGGCCACTTTATTGCTTTATTAGCTAGTTGTAGCTGATTAATACATGTGTTGTAATTAATCATTTAATTTGTTTTGTAATATTTTAATTAGCTTAGCATAGCTAGTTGTTCAATTCAGTTTGTAATAATTAATTAGCTTAGATTAGCTAATTAGTTGTTTTGTTATATAATAATTAGCTTAGCTTAGTTTAGCTTAGCTTATTTATTCGGACCCTCCTTCGTGAGAGCACAATGTTGTAATAAGTGTGCGTGCGTGTGTGCATGTCTTCCAACCCTACGTCTTTCTCCCTTTTATTTAACCGCTTTCGATGGTTAGTTTAGGGCACGTTTTGATTAGCATACCTTATGCTTGCATGTTTGCATCATTCATTTGTCTTGCATGCACCGAGGTTCGGCGCATCATTCAAACTGCATTGTATTTCAATACACTCATTTGAATGCGTGTTTCAAAGCATGTTATCAAATTGTTGCGTTCATATGCCATCTTAGATAGCTGAGCCTATTTAATTGCATTATTGTATGTGTTGCATTAGGCATCTAGCATAGTTAGGATCATGCATGATTTCTAACTAGCTTTTGTTTTGGCTTGGAGTACACTGTAAGTTTTACGCTTTAGCATATTGCATGAGTGCCATATTGCCATGTTTCGCATGCTTGCCATGAGGCTATTTGTTTAAGTGATTAACTGCATGAATGCCTGTGGATGGAGGCTTGATTGCTTGAATTGGAACAATTCGATGATTGTGAGTTTTAAGCCCACTTTGCGAAGTGGCAAATCATGTTTTAAAGCCCATCATGTTTGATGGCAAATCCGCGTTTTAGCCCATTTGAGGGTGGCAAATTCAAACCATTTTCGAAAACAAATATGAGTTGATTTGTTCCAAGTCTTGCAATTTAGTCTATACTTGCTTGTGTGCGTCACATAGTAAAGTTAGCTAATAACCGGATAAGAACACATGAGGTTTATAAAACAACATATCATGCTTAGTAGAGGCCGATCTTTGATCGGGCGAGCGGGGGTGCTCATTTCAGGACCTTCCCCTCTCGTACCCAAGTTCCCGAGCCGAGGCAACTTTGGTGATGACGGACACGTAGCCTTTGGCACGAGTCAGGGTTTCCTAAATTTTCCAAAAACAAAATATTTAGGTAGCGACTCTATAATTTGGCAAAGTAGTCTAGTTTTGGCATTATTTGATCTAAAATCAATTTTTTAAAATGATTTGCCGGATTGAACTCTTTGGTGTTTATCAATCTCACATTGCACTTTGTGAGATTAGATTCAAAACCGTGACAGGAGTCTGAACTGTAGGACCAATTCGAGCTCTGCGAAAGGGGGTGCGAAGAAAGTCGAGTTTACAGTGGCGTGTACATGCTTCAGTTGAAAAAACAAATGGGTTCTTGCACATAAGAACTTTAAACAATGAACATACATGTGGTGTAGCGGTTCGTACTAGTAAACATGCTAGGATGACTTATAGCTTAGTTTCTGGGTTGATACTTGATGAGGTAAGTGCAAAACCTTTAACTCGTCCAGTGGATGTTGTTAATGAAATGAAAGACAAGTATGAGGTCTTAATCAATTATAACTGTGGTTGGTTGGGGGTTGAAAAAGAAAAATATAGTACATATGGGGATTCTTATTTGTCATTCGATCAATTACAGTGGTATTTTGATGAGGCATTGAAGAACAATCGAGGTAGTCGTTTTGAGTTAGATTTTGAAGATAACAAGCATTTCATAAGAGTGTTTGTGGCTTTTCATGCATGCATTGCTGGTTTCAAATATTGTCGGTCATTACTGTTTCTTGATGGAACATTTTTGAAAGGACGATACAAAGGAGTAATGCTTGTTGCGACGGGGAAATATGGGAATGAAGGTAATTGTAAATATATCTAATTTTATCTGAGTATGTGAATTTTCTATACATGTGGGAATTGAGTGAATTTTCTATTTTTGTGGTTATGTTTTGTGATTTTTCTCTGACACTTTGAATTTTCTCTGGTTTTGGCCACTCTGTGAATTTTCTCTGGATTTTGGTTAGTGTGTGAATTTTCTCTGGATGTTGTCATTGTGTGAATTTTATCTGTAGTTGGTCACTAAGTGAATTTTCTCTGGATATTGTCATTGTGTGAATTTTCTCGGTAGTTGGTCGCTAAGTGAATTTTCTCGGTAGTTGGTCATTAAGTGAATTTTCTCTGGATGTTGCCAATGTGTGAATTTTCTCTGGAGTTGGTCACTAAGTGAATTTTCTTTGGATATTGTCATTGTGTGAATTTTCTCGGTAGTTGGTCACTAAGTGAATTTTCTCTGGATGTTGCCAATGTGTGAATTTTCTCTAGAGGTTGCCATTGTGTGAATTTTCTCTGGATTTGACCACTGTGTGAAGTTTCTTTGGATGTTGGCAGTGTCAAATTTCTCTAGTTGTTTATTGTTCTAATTTTATCTGCATGTGTATATCTAATATGCTTGTTCTTATTTGTTTTGTAGGTGTTTTTCCTATAGCTTCTGTCGTTGTTGATGCTGAGAATAAAGACAATTGGTGTTGGTTCTTTGAACATTTATGTGAAGTATTGGGATCGGAAAGGGTGATAAGTTTCATATCAGATCGACTTTGTGGTATTGTGGAAGAAATTGCTAGGTTTTTCCCTAATTGCTATCATGGATTTTGTCTTGAACATCTAAAGAGAAATTTGAGGGATAAGTTATCATGTGGAAACACAAATTTGGTTAGGGAGACAATTGTGTCCAAGTTTTTAGAATGTGTATATGCGCTAACAAAGACATTATTCCATTTCAAGTTAAATGAATTAAAAAGTGAGTGAGGAGACATTGTGAGTGTTTTCTTGAGAAGTTTACCATATGAAAATTGGAGTGATGCATATTTTGAGGAGAAACGTTATGGTGAGATATATTCAAATGTTGTTGAGTCATTCAATTCATGGATACGAGAAGCTCGACACTTGCCAATAACAAATTTGGTGGACATGATACGGTTGCAAATCATGAATATGAGGTCTGATAGAAGGTTGCTCTGTTTGCTTTGCAGCTTGCTTTGAACCTCTACTCACCTTCGCAACTTTAGGATATTGAAATTCTGGATCTTGCTGCTTTTCTTTCCTTTCTTTTGCCTTTAAATTATTTATCATTGATGTAGGATCTTTTTTCACTGTAGACAAAGAAAATATCAATAAAAGTTAAATTTCTCTGAAGTAACAGATCATATTTCAATATGTTTGATTTAGTATTTTTCAGTTACCATAGACTTTTGTCTTTTGTTTTGGTTGTTGTTTGTGTACCACTTGTTCTTGCTAGATAGTTGGTTGTTGTTCCACTTCTATTCCAACTATACACAGTGAAAATCAAACAAATCTCAAAAATCAAATAAGCAAATAAACAGAGAAAGTCAAACTGGCCAAACTAATGTGGTTAGAGAAATTTAACTTCCAGAGAAAATTACCATTGACAGAGAATATTGTAATAAATAGAAATTTTTCTGAGTTATGTTGACACAAGAACATAACTTTTCAAACTAATGTGGTCAGAGAAATTTAACTTCCAAAGAAAATTGTAATAAATAGAAATTTCTCTAAGTTATGTTGACACAAGGACAAAACTTTTTGTGGCTCAAGATTTTCACTGACCTTGGGGTTGAACTTGTGTTGGTGTTCGGTAAGGTTGTGTTGCTAGTTGGACGGATAGTTCTTGAATTTGTTTATGCAATCTAGCATTTTCAGTTTCAAGCTCTGAAACTAAATATCGCAACTGTTGAATTGTTTTTGTATCATCTTATTTTTGAACCTCCAATATCCTTAGTTTCATTTGGTTTGTGCTGTCTCTTTCTTGAAATTCTGAGTTATTTGATGTCAAGGTTTTTATTGCAATGTCCTTTTCTGCATGTAATTCATTCCAATTTTTCTCTTCTTCTATTTTGGATTTAGAAAGTACCTTTAGTCTTTGATGTAGATCAGCAATTTGAGCATCCTTTGATTCCTCAGATTCTTGAAGCTGATGCATTGTTGAGCCATAAATGATATCATGATGTTGGTCCATCGGCTCATTATGTTCTTCTTCATCACTTTCTTCATTGTTTTCTTCTTCCTCTTTAGATTTAGTGCCTTTATTTTCTTCTTCATTGTCTTCTTCTTTCTGTTCATTTTCTTCTTTGTCTTCTACTTCTACTTCTTCATTTTCTTCTCTGGCTTTCGCTTCTGCACTACTTACTTGATCTTCTTCTACACTGCTTGCTTCTTGTTCTTATGTGTTGAATTTCCTCCTTCATTCCCTCATTCTTCTTCAGATGAATCTTCTAATGTCTCCTTGAATATGACAATTGCCTTTTTTGATTCTTTTTTCTTCTTTTTACCAAGACAAAAACTCCTCTGATGGGTTTTTAACTAGCTTCTTGTTATCTATCTGTAATAGCAGGCTCTTTCATTAGAGAAATGTTAAAAATTCATTGAGAGAAAAAATTCAAGTAAGGCAAATAAAATTCATTTAAATCATGCTAATGGGAAACAAACTTCAGAGAAAATTGTATGGGCCAGAGAAAATTACAGACAATGAGATAATTTTATGAGTCAGAGAAAATTATGAAACAAGCAACATAATTTAGATATTAGAGAAAATCAATTAGGGCATATAAGTTAATGTTACTATAATTGTGTCAGAGAAATTTAGATTTCAAAGAAAATTCATTACAAGGGTAGAAATAAATAGTGGTAATCAAAAAGCAACATAAATTGAAATTTCAAAGAAAATTGATCTCAATTAGTCAAGGCACATAAGTTATGGACCAGATAAAATTCATCTAAATCATACTAATGGGATACAAATTTCAGAGAAAATTTTATGGGCTAGAGAAAATTACGCACAAGGACAATTAATTTTATGGGCCAGAAAAATTATGAAACAAGCAACATAATTTAGATATCAGAGAAAATCAATCAAGGCATATAAGTTAATGTCACTATAATTATGGTTAGAGAAATTTGGATTCTAGAAAAAATTCATTACAAGGGCAGAAATAAACAGTGTTAATCAAAGAAGCAACATAAATTAAAATTTCAAAGAAAATTGATCTCAATCAGTCAATGCACATAAGTTATGGGCTAGAGAAAATTACACACAAGAAGAAATAATTTTATGGGTGTGGGGAGATGGATTGGAAATACTCTTCGGATCCTGGGAGACACTAATGATCCTCAGCTAGTCACCTGCAAAGATACAAATACGCCGGTCGGGGGTGCCGGAATTAGCACTCCGACGGACAAGTCAGTTCTTCTACTCAAGAAAGCTTGTTCACTAAGTTTTTAGAAGTGATTCTTACATACCTCCACAGATCTGAAGCTCTTGTATTTATATCCACTTTTTGGGCCTCGGGGCCAGAGTCTACTTTTTATTTAATATTCTTTCTTTTGTCCTGATATGCCTTCTCAAGTCTACTCGGCCTTAAGTTCGTAGTCGGCGTCTCAGTTGAGCCAAATGGAGCCGTTCAATTCCCGGCTCCTCGGGTATACCAGATTTCGTTCCTCTACGTATTCGGCTCCCACAATTGCCCCCCAAGCGTTCTGTCAATGACAGTTGGGTGAAATGCTTGGTTCCAATTTTCAAATACTCTGAACCGAAGTTCGGGGATCAGACTTATCACGCGGACGTTTAATTACTCCCCCTTTAATCGTTGCCTCAACTCCCCGACCCCTCGTACACGCCTATTTATTATGATTTTAAAATTTGATGTCCTTTCGAATTCATATTCTATGACGCTGACTGCTGGGTTGCTCTTCGAATCGTTCTTGCAATTCTTCCGTATGTGACACTCTCTTCATTTTTGTAAGTTTTCTTCTCCCTTTGCTCTGAAGCTTTTCCTATTTTGTTTATTCCGTCGTGTGCTTTCGTAGACAGTAGGTTATGGCGAAACATTTGAGAGACCTACTTTCGTCAGATCGTATTGTTGGCTTTAGACGCCATGTTTCTGTTCCTGACGATGTCCACCTGTCGTTTGTGGCGGACGGCACTCTTGACATGGAGATGGAAGACGAAACCACGATTGTCTTTCCCCTCTTGTCAATCGCAGAGGGTGGAGTCCGCTTTCCTCTTCACCCATTTTTGAGGGCTGTTCTTCGCCATTGGGATTTGATCCCTTCCCAACCCAATGTGAATTTCTTTAGAATTATAATGGGGGTCGTAGCGCTGAACCGCTGCCTTGGGATTAACCTTGGCATCCCTGCCATTCGGCATTGTTATGCTTTGGCCAAGTCCTCTGGTCGGCACGGGCGTTACTTCCTCAGAGCCAAGGATACAGACCATCAGTTAATCACTATGCTTTCCAGTTCTGGGAAACGAGTTGATGATGTTATGGTCGTTGTCCGCGGCAACTGGGAGTTCAGCGAAGGGGAGGACCGTGTTGATCCTATTCCTAGACGTAGGGGCGAACCAGGTCGCCGAATGCTTTCTTGCTTGTGTTGTATGCTCATATCTGCCATACCGTTTTCTTGAGTCTTACGGCTTGTCTTTTGCAGGGAGTGATTTAAAAAAGGTACGAGCTTCAACTGACGACGCCGTTCTTTCGGATATTAGGATTGCTCTTAGTTATTTCGGCCGTCGCAGTCTTCACAAGCAGGGAAGAGCGGCTCACGTTCTGCTTTGCTACGAGCCTACATATACGACCTTTTCGGCTGCGGAAAACATACCGATTCCGGAGGGGGAAGATTTTCTTGTTGCTCGTATTTTTTCCGACTTCAAAAACTTGAGACGAGTAGGTTTTGAAGGGTCCGATTCGGACAATACTGAAGTATCCCATACTGCCGAATCAGATCAGTCCGAGGCCGAATCTGAAGAAGTATTGGATTCTGCCGATCCTCCCTCTACATCGGGGCGGGGGAACCTTTCCGTTGACGACATTCCTCAACGTACAGACAACCTTCTCCTCTCGGGATCTACTGACATGGCTGGGTTAAGCCTGACAAAGCTCGCTAAGAAGGCGAATGCGGAGAGATTAGCTGCACGGCGAAGAGCGGAGGGCCTTTCAACCGAAACGCCCACCAGTACATCTCAACATTCCCTCCCAGTTACCAAATCAACGTCTTTAGGAGTTGTTGACGAGGCGGCAACAGATAAGAATGCCGAATCCGCATTGGTTGGGAAAGCCGTTCAGGATGTTGAGGGAAAGACGGAGAAACGCGTTAGGGATCGTGAGGTCGGCTTAGAAGATCTCGGCGGCAAACGTCCTCGAATGGGGGGATCGAGCGAGGTTGTGCCCTTTGTGATTCGACCAATGGTAAGAAACATGCCGGTTCCTTCGGATGCCTCTGCGCGTAAAGACCCAGAGGTCGCGTTTGGCGTGGCAACGTCTTTGTCGTTGCCGTCTGATATGGAGGCTTTCCAGTTGGAACCGGATTTGAATGCGACAATGTTAGCCGCACAGTCGGCCCTTTTGGTGCGTATTCTGACTTTTCCTTCATCCAAAAATTGTGCGCGTTATGTTTTCTGAATTTTTCTTTTGCAGACCGTTGGTAGGATAGCCGATGTGGGCCGCCGTCATCTCGACGCCGTCAAGCAGATTAGTCATTTACGAAAGCAAGTTGAGGACCAGAGGAAAAGGGCCGAGGACGAATTTTTAAGAGCGAAACAGGAAGCTTCTCGGGCAGAGGACGAGGTAGAGAGAGCTCGTCATGCGGATAAGTTGAGAGCGGAGTCCGAGAAGAAGGCCGACAATATGGAAGCTGCACTTGGCTTGTCCCAAAAGGCAGTTGCCAGACTGGAGGCTGAGTTGGCTGAAATGAAAGCGGCAAAGGAGATTGCCGATTCAAAAGGGTTCGAAGCCGGGAAAGAGGCTGGACTCGCCGAGTATGTGGACCAGGTCTCTAGGTTTGAGAATCGGGGCTTCAAACATGGTGGGAGCCCTGCTGCTAGAGTTTCGCTGAATATGCCAATACCGTATGAGCAAGTGGACATCGATCCGTTGGAGACTGATTCCGAGGGTTGATCTTTACGATACACAATTGTTATGATTTCGAGAAAGTAGTTTTTCCGTTTGTTTTCGTTTTTGTTATTTTGTATTTGTTTATCGGACGTTTTCCGTGTTTTTCATGCGGATTGATATTATAAAAGTTATGATACAGAAATGGACGTCGATACTTTTTTGCAGTTATAAGATGTTATGAATGCTGCTCGATGTGCTGATGTTTCTGTAATTTTATGGTGATATTGTTTTAATAGATCTAAAATCTGCCCTTGCCTTGGCCAGGGCGCGAGCGTGAAGAGCCTAATTGGTTCATACTCGTGGGCTGGCCGAGGCATTCTCTGAAAAGCTGGCCGAGTAAAACGAGGCCGACTAGATTAATAAATCTGCCCTTGCCTTGGCCAGGGCGCGAGCGTGAAGAGCCTAATTGGTTCATACTCGTGGGCTGGCCGAGGCATTCTTTGAAAAGGTGGCCGAGTAAAACGAGGCCGACTAGATTAATAAATCTGCCCTTGCCTTGGCCAGGGCGCGAGCGTGAAGAGCCTAATTGGTTCATACTCGTGGGCCTGCCGAGGCATTCTCTGAAAAGCTGGCCGAGTAAAACGAGGCCGACTAGATTAATAAATCTGCCTTGCCTTGGCCAGGCGATAGGGACATAAACGGCGCTCCGAATCCGGAGACTTTATTCGGCCCTAAGGGGTCATGCCCCAAAGGGCGCTCCGAATCCGGAGACTTATTTTGGCCAATCGTGATATCACGAAGGCGCTCCGAATCCGGAGACTTTATTCGGCCCTAAGGGGTCATGTCCCAAAGGGCGCTCGAATCCGGAGACTTATTTGGCCAATCGTGATATCACGAAGGGCGCTCCGAATCCGGAGACTTATTCGGCCCTAAGGGGTCATGCCCAAAGGGCGCTCCGAATCCGGAGACTTATTTTGGCCAATCGTGATCACGAAGGGCGCTCCGAATCCGGAGACTTATTCGGCCCTAAGGGTCATGTCCCAAAGGGCGCTCCGAATCCGGAGACTTATTCGGCCCTAAGGGTCATGTCCCAAAGGGCGCTCCGAATCCGGAGACTTATTTTGGCCAATCGTGACATCACGAAGGGCGCTCCGAATCCGGAGACTTATTCGGCCCTAAGGGGTCATGCCCCAAAGGGCGCTCCGAATCCGGAGACTTATTTTGGCCAATCGTGACATCCACGAAGGGCGCTCCGAATCCGGAGACTTATTCGGCCCTAAGGGTCATCCAAAGGGGCTCCGAATCCGGAGACTTATTTTGGCCAATCGTGACATCCACGAAGGGCGCTCCGAATCCGGAGACTTATTCGGCCCTAAGGGTCGTGCACCAAAGGGCGCTCCGAATCCGGAGACTTATTCGGCCCTAAGGGTCATGTCCCAAAGGGCGCTCCGAATCCGGAGACTTATTTTGGCCAATCGTGACATCCACGAAGGGCGCTCCGAATCCGGAGACTTATTCGGCCCTAAGGGGTCATGCCCAAAGGGCGCTCCGAATCCGGAGACTTATTTTGGCCAATCGTGACATCCACGAAGGGCGCTCCGAATCCGGAGACTTATTCGGCCCTAAGGGGTCATGCCCAAAGGGCGCTCCGAATCCGGAGACTTATTTTGGCCAATCGTGACATCACGAAGGGCGCTCCGAATCCGGAGACTTATTTTGGCCAATCGTGACATCCACGAAGGGCGCTCCGAATCCGGAGACTTATTCGGCCCTAAGGGTCGTGCCCAAAGGGCGCTCCGAATCCGGAGACTTATTCGGCCTAATCGTGCACCAAAGGGCGCTCCGAATCCGGAGACTTATTCGGCCCTAAGGGTCATGTCCCAAAGGGCGCTCCGAATCCGGAGACTTTTTTGGCCAATCGTGACATCCACGAAGGGCGCTCCGAATCCGGAGACTTATTCGGCCCTAAGGGGTCATGCCCAAAGGGCGCTCCGAATCCGGAGACTTATTTTGGCCAATCGTGACATCCACGAAGGGCGCTCCGAATCCGGAGACTTATTCGGCCCTAAGGGTCTGCCCAAAGGGCGCTCCGAATCCGGAGACTTATTTTGGCCAATCGTGACATCCACGAAGGGCGCTCCGAATCCGGAGACTTATTCGGCCCTAAGGTGTCATGCCCAAAGGGCGCTCCGAATCCGGAGACTTATTCGGCCCTAAGGGTCATGTCCCAAAGGGCGCTCCGAATCCGGAGACTTATTTTGGCCAATCGTGACATCCACGAAGGGCGCTCCGAATCCGGAGACTTATTCGGCCCTAAGGGTCATGTCCCAAAGGGCGCTCCGAATCCGGAGACTTATTTTGGCCAATCGTGACATCCACGAAGGGCGCTCCGAATCCGGAGACTTATTCGGCCCTAAGGGTCGTGCCCAAAGGGCGCTCCGAATCCGGAGACTTATTTGGCCAATCGTGACATCCACGAAGGGCGCTCCGAATCCGGAGACTTATTCGGCCCTAAGGGTCGTGCCCAAAGGGCGCTCCGAATCCGGAGACTTATTTTGGCCAATCGTGACATCCACGAAGGGCGCTCCGAATCCGGAGACTTATTCGGCCAAGGGTCGTCCAAAGGGCGCTCCGAATCCGGAGACTTATTCGGCCCTAAGGGTCGTGCCCAAAGGGCGCTCCGAATCCGGAGACTTATTTTGGCCAATCGTGACATCCACGAAGGGCGCTCCGAATCCGGAGACTTTATTCGGCATTGAATGTTGAGCGCAAACATGTAAAAACACGAAACTTTGCATTACAACGACGTGTACAAGTATCAAGCCCACAGGTCGGGTCATTGATAAAATTTACGTAGATGTGTTGAATTCCACGGCCGTGGCAGGCTTCTTCCTGACATGTCGGAGAGCCGATATGCCCCTACGCCTGCGACGGAATCTATCTGATAGGGGCCGTCCCAGTTCGGACCAAGCTTTCCATCGGCTGGCCTCCGGTCGGCTGGTAGTACCTTCTTTAGGACCAGTTCTCCTGGATTGTAGCGGCGCAACTGAACTCGGCGATTGTATGACTTGGCGAGCTGCTGCTGATATCGTGCCATGGATGCTAAGGCGCGGTCTCTCCGTTCTTCGATCAGAACCAGGTCCAGAGCGAGCATCATGTCATTTCGGCCTGTCGAAGGCTTGCGATCTCAAAGTTGGCAAGCCGATCCCTAGGGGATGGAAGATTGCCTGGGTCCGAAGCATAAGGCAAACGGCGTTTCTCCGGTAGATCGTCTTGGCGTTGTTCGATGGGCCCACAGTACACTCGGCAACTCTTCAACCCATCTGCCTTTGGCGTTTTCCAGCCTCTTTTTGATGCCGTTCAAGATGGATTTGTTTGAAGCTTCCGCTTGACCGTTACTTTGGGGATAGGCTGGCGTAGAGAAGTAAGGCTCAATACCATATTTGCTGCACAATTCTCGGTATACGCCACAATCGAACTGAGTACCATTGTCCGAGATCAACGCTCGTGGTATGCCGAATCGTGTAATGATGTTCTTCCACACGAAGCGCTTAATGTCGGAATCCCGTATATGGGTTAGAGCCTCCGCTTCGACCCACTTTGTGAAGTAATCGGTTGCTACGATTAGAAATCGCTTGTTCCCTGGGGCCCTTGGCAATGGTCCCACGATATCGAGTCCCCACTGAGCAAATGGCCAGGGGCTTGTGATAGAATTCAGAGCTTCTGCCGGCTGATGGGTTAGTGGGAAGAACTTTTGGCATTGTTCGTATTTCTTGACATAATTTTCTGCGTCGGCTCTCATCGTCGGCCAATAATATCCCTGTGTTATCGCCCGATGGGCCAGGGAGCGTCCCCCCGAATGGGCACCGCAGCTGCCATCATGTATCTCAGTGAGCAGCTCCTCTACTCTGTCCGGGTGCACGCATTCCAAGTATGGTCCAGAGAGGGACTTTTTGTAAAGCCCTCCTTGTGGATCTAAGTAGTACCGCAGGGCCTTGTTTCGCAGTTTGTGTGCTTCTTTTTTGTCCTCTGGGAGTTGCTCAGAAGAAAGGAATGCAGCAATGGGGTCCTTCCAACTTGGAGCGGATTCTATAATGTTGATGTGGGTTTCCTCCGGAGGGCCGATACTTGGTTCCGGGACGAAACCTACTTCGATGGTACGCTTGAGCTCAGAGTTGATGGCGGAGGCTAAGCAGGCCAGGGCATCCGCGTGTGTATTTTGATCGCGTGTTATTTGGTTTAGTTCGTGATGGTCGAATTTTGTCAGCAAGGAGTTAGCCGTTTTCATATAGGCCGCCATACGCTCGTCTCTTGCCGCGTACTCCCCCTTTAGCTGGTTGATTACCAATTTTGAGTCGCAAAACACCAACAGCCGCCGTGCGCCGAGCAGATGCGCGTTCCGCAGTCCGGCTAAAAGGGCTTCGTATTCGGCTTCGTTATTTGATGCTTCGAAGCCGAGCTTGACGGCCTGCTCAATTACTGCGCCGTCTGGAGACATAATTACTACGCCGGCGCCGCTGCCCCGTTGGTTGGATGATCCATCACAGTATAATTGCCAAATGTCCCCAACATAAATTCTCCAATCTGGCTTTGACCGATCTTCGGCCTTTGGCTGGACGTCATCAGGTTTGAGGTCGGCAAGCCCTCCTGTGAATTCGGCAACAAAGTCGGCGAGCACCTGCCCCTTGATTGCAGTTTTGGGTAAAAACTGAATGTCGTATTGGCCGAGTTCGAGAGCCCACTTCGAAACACGCCCTGATGCTTCTGCATTCCGTAGTACTGATCGAAGGGGATAGTCTGTTAGCACCCTAATGCTGTGTGCTTGGAAGTAATGCATCAGTTTTCTTGCTGCCATGACTAAGGCTAGGACGAGTTTTTCCAGCGGTAGGTAGCGTGTTTCTGCGTCCACCATTGCCTTGCTCACATAATACACTGGCTGTTGCTGCCCTTCCTCCTCTTTCAATAATACGGCGCTGACAGCCCTGTCGGAGACTGCCAGATATAGGATGAGGGGGTCACCGCGGCGGGCGTTGTTAGAAGAGGTACTGTCCGGAGGTAGGTCTTCAGCCCGTTAAAAGCTGCTTCGCATTCGGCGGACCATTCGAAAGCTCTGCCCAGACGTAGTGTTTGAAAGAATTGCCTGCAGCGGTCTGTAGATCGGCTGATGAACCTGTTGAGTGCAGCAGCCATTCCCATCAACTTCTGGACTTCTTTCACAGAACGGGGGGAACTCAGTTCCAAAATTGCTGTGACTTGCCTCGGGTTGGCTTCGATTCCTCGATGGTTGACGATATAGCCCAGGAATTTGCCGGAGCCGATTCCGAATGCGCATTTGGAAGCGTTTAGCTTCATTCTGTATTTGCGTAGGGTATCGAATGTCTTTTCCAGATCGGCTATGGTTTTGCTCTTCTTTGGATTTGACCACCATGTCATCGATGTATACTTCCATGGTGTGTCCGAGCTGTTCTTTGAACATCGTGGTGACCAGTCTTTGGTAAGTTGCCCCTGCATTCTTCAGTCCAAAAGGCATAACCCTGTAGCAATAGGTACCTCTTGGAGTGAGAAATGCAGTTTTGTCCTGATCATCCGGATTCATGGCGATCTGATGATAGCCCCTGTAGGCATCGAGGAAACTCATGCGACGGTGGCGTGCCGTCGCATCGACGAGTTGGTCAATTCTTGGTAAGGGGAAGCAGTCTTTGGGGCAAGCTCTGTTCAGATCCGTGAAATCGACGCACACTCGCCATGTTCCATTTTTCTTTTTCACCACCACTGTGTTGGAGAGCCACGTGGGGTAGGTGACTTCTCTGATTGCCCCGGCGTCAAGCAGTTTGTCAACTTCTTCTACAACGGCGGCGGTGTGTTCTGCGGAGGATCGCCGACCTTTCTGAATGATCGGCTTGCACCGGGGGTCGACATTTAGATGGTGTTGTGAGACTGACGGGTCTATTCCCGGCATCTCGTATGGAGTCCACGCAAAGACGTCGAGGTTGCCGAGTAAGAAAGTGATCAGCTGCTGTCTGTCGACCTGGCTCAGAGAGGCGCCGATCATAAAAAACTTTTCCGGGCTTCCATCAATGTCAACCCGGTCTAAACCTTCCGTGGCCTTTTCGTCTGGTTGACGCCCGACGTCATCCAGAACCTCTCGACTGGGCACTTCGATGGAATTTACTTGCAGTTCCTTCGGCGTCTTGGCGGCGAGAAGATAACATGTCTTCGCTGACTGTTGAGAGCCACGGATCTGCTCAACGCCGTATTCCGTTGGGAAACGTAGTAGCTGGTGGTAGGTGCTTGGGACGGCCTTCAGGGTATGCAACCATGATCGCCCCATGATGAGATTGTACGGGGACGGTAACCTGACGACCAAGAATTCCACGTCCACCGTTCTGGAGCCAGCTCGAATGGGTAGACTGATCTTTCCCAATGGGTACTCCGGGTTGGCGTTGAAGCCGAATAGTGGATAAGGAGCGGGAGTCAGATCCGAATCGTTGAACCCGAGTTTGACGAAGGTTTTATAGTACATAACCTCCGAAGTGCTTCCCTGGTCGATAAGAACGCGTTCGACGGTGAATCTGTTTACGCGTAGCGCAACAACCAGAGGATCTACGTGGGGGAGTGTTACGCCGCTCAAATCAGAGTCGTCGAAGGTGATGCTCGGCGCTTGTCGGAGCCGGGGTCGCTTTGTTGGTGTGAGCTGATGCTGGCGGCCCGGAAGTGACTGGATTGCATGTACAGTCGGGGCTATCGGTAGGCTGTATATCATATGTATGGTGTCAAGCGGGACGTCTTTTGGGAGACGAGAGTCCTCTGTCATCGTGTCAAGGTGATCGGTTAAGGCGCGGTGACCTCGAGGTCGTTGAGGACCTGCCCTTGGGGATCGCTCAAGAACTTTGAGCCCTGCCCGCTCGGATTTGGCTTTTTCTAAGGCCAAATCGCGGCGAAGGCGTTCGTTCTCAGCGGTGATGTTGTCCAAACTCTGTTGGATCTGTCTGGCTTGTTCTACGGTTGCTTGCATCGTTTCCATCGTTAAAGTCATTGGTGAGTTAGAGTTCGAGGCGCGTCGCTGCGTGACAGTTTCCTTTCCGAGCGTATTTGCCGGAGTGAAGTCGTCTCTCTGTGTGGTCTCGTCGATGACTATCGGAAGGTCTTTGGTCACGCCTTCCATGGATGTATTCAAGTATTCCCACAGACGGCGCCAATTGTGGGGAGATGGATTGGAAATACTCTTCGGATCCTGGGAGACGCTAATGATCCTCAGCTAGTCACCTGCAAAGATACAAATACGCCGGTCGGGGGTGCCGGAATTAGCACTCCGACGGACAAGTCAGTTCTTCTACTCAAGAAAGCTTGTTCACTAAGTTTTTAGAAGTGATTCTTACATACCTCCACAGATCTGAAGCTCTTGTATTTATATCCACTTTTTGGGCCTCGGGGCCAGAGTCTACTTTTTATTTAATATTCTTTCTTTTGTCCTGATATGCCTTCTCAAGTCTACTCGGCCTTAAGTTCGTAGTCGGCGTCTCAGTTGAGCCAAATGGAGCCGTTCAATTCCCGGCTCCTCGGGTATACCAGATTTCGTTCCTCTACGTATTCGGCTCCCACAATGGGCTAAAGAAAATTATGAAACAACCAACATAATTCAGATATCAGAGAAAATCAATCAGGGCATATAAGTTAATTTGTTACAATTGTGGTCAAAGAAATTTGGATTCTAAAGAAAATTTATTACAAGGGCAGAAATAAACCAGTGGTAATCAAAGAAGTAGCATAAATTGAAAGTTCAGAGAAAATTGATCTCAATCTATCAAGGCACAAGGAGGGAAACAAACCAGTGGTCAGAGAAATTTTAGAATTTCACTGAGATTTCAGTGGCGATAAAAATCTAACCTGTCGAGGTGCAAGAGAGTGGACTGGTGTTTTCAGCAGCTGTTTGGTCAACCTTTGCAGGTTCCACTTTGTAACGCCCTCAAAATAAACCCATAAATCATACATTCAAGACATCCATAAACTTAAGAGAATAAAGCATAATTCTATTTATCAGAGTATTCGTTACAAAAGTATTACATGTTGACATCAAAAATAAATGCCATACGGGCTTACAACTTTCCAAGCCAACACTTGGTTACAAAAAGAGAGTACTAACTCAAAACATAAAATAAGCCCTTGGCTTGTTTTACATGTAATACACAAAATAATCACAAAAAGATAAGCCTTCAACTTCTATAACCTCCCAAGCTAAGACCTTGGAGGCGGCATATCACCTGCACCTGAAAATAATGTCCCATATAGGGTGAGCCAACGCCCAGTAAAGATATGCTAAACATAATATGAGCAATAACTAAAACATGAGCATTCGATAAATGTAACACTGGTCAACCAACTCTCAGCACAATCCAATTCCATGACAAATATGTCCATGTTTCATTTTACTTTCCTTTACTTAACCAATTTTCAATTCATAAACATGGCTCAGAACCTGGCCAAACAATTAAATGAGATTACAACTCACATCAACAATACTTCCATTTCAAATGAGATAACAACTCATATCAAAACACTTCCATACTTCACAATAGATACACATATTTACTGTATCAATATCATATTAAAACACTTCCATACTTCACAATAGATACACATTTTTGCTGTATCAATGGAGTCCATCCCCTATCTCCTCCCAAATAATATCCGGTTTAGAAGTCCATCCCCTATCTCCTCCTAAACCGTGGAGTACATCCCCTATCTCCTCCCACACAATACAATGTATATAAACAATTATCATATGCATAATCAATCAATACACATATTTGATGTATTATTCCAATCGTCATATTCAATGACATATTCAATCGATTAGTTTTAATTCACCTAATCATCATGCAATGTCTACAACATTCAAGACTATCCTCCACCGATAGCCCAAAGCAATTATTTCTAAACAGATAATAAATGTATCAACAGATAGGTTATCAACAATTTCAAAAGTAAGCGATTTATAAATCAAACTCCACCATTCAACCTTATTTTAAGCCAATTTCATCATATCCAACTCAATTTCATATTTTCATAACTTTCCAAATTAATTATACAAATTAATTCATAACATTTAATTAGGGCTTTTCTCCCTCTTTTCTCAACATTGACCCAAAGGCTCAAATACCAACAATAAACAACAATAACCCCATTTGAGACCCAAAATATACATGTATTGGCCGAAAGAACAAAACCCCTCTTTATACATTTTGAAACCCTAACACCCAAAATTACCCAACTTCAATATTAAATCAAAATGACCAAAAGTTTATGTCAAAGATCATAAAAGTGAGTAGTTATCCCTACCTCAAAAGATGAGACCAAATGGAGAAGATGATGAATTTCGAAATGCTCCAAAACCCAAGATTTTCGGATGGAAATGTAGCCCAAGCCAAGCTCTACACTTTATACAAAGGGACCAAGGTAGGAGATCACTCAAACTAGATCAAACCCTAGAGAGAAGTTGAAGTTTAGAGTGAGGAGCTCTCCAATGGAGGTTTTGAAAAGTTAGAGAGAGGGAAGGTGTTGAAAAAGTGATCCAAAAAGTTGAAATTCGGACTGATATACAAACAGGTCCGCTCGAGCGTGGAACTCCCCGCTCGAGCGTCAGACACAGACTCACGCTCGAGCATCAAAAGTGCCGCTCGAGCGCCGAATGCACACTTCCAGAAGTTTTGCAGTCGATGGTCCCCGCTCGAACGTGAAAGTGGACGCTCGAGCGTCCAATGACCTACAGACAAAAATACTGAGAGATGGAAAATCACGCTCGAGCATCAAAATGCCTGCTCGAGCGGAGAAGCAAAATCAAAGGGCCCGCTCAAGCGTCAAAAGCCCCGCTCGAGCGTGAAGGCAAAATTCTGAGCATCAACTCTAGGTTTCTAAACACAACCAACCTGTTTCAAACCTGCCCAACACAACCCAAGACTCACATACAAAGAGTAAAGGACGGAAATGAGAATACGACAACAGCATATCCACGGAACTAAGTCCGGAATACAATAAACAAGGAAGGGAAAACCGGGATCGCTATACACTTGGCACATCTTGGGAAGTCAGTTGTGTTACTGTCTTCTGAGTCAATAATATTCGCATGTTTACATAGCCAATACTGTGATGGAAATTAAAGTAATTAAATTTTGCTAAACACACAAATTTGTAAGTATCATAACTGTAAATTTGAATGGAAATTATACTTACCAGCAATGCAATGACACACCCCGTAACTTTTTCTGGAGTTTTGTGCAATGCTGTGATAGAATCGATTAGTGTTGATGTGATTGTTTTTAGCCAATCATACTGCTTCATAGATTCAAGAGGTTCCACGTACTTTATAAAAACCCACCCTATTGAATTCCCACTTGTTGAAAAAAATAGGATGAGACACAAGTACAAGTTAACAATGATTGCTACATCTTTGAAGTCAGTTGGTTGCTTGCCTTTCATTGCTTTGACCAAGGCATTTTTAAGAACAGGACCAGTGAACCTTGTGTCATTTGGGAATCTTTTCCTTAGGAATGCAGTTTTTGGCTTTTTTGAGTATCTTAATGACATAGCTCCTTTACCTCCTTGCAAACAAAAAATCAAGGTCACGTCATTGGTTGTAAAGGTCAAGTTCTTTTTACCAACTCTGAATGCTTTCGTTTTTTCATTGTAACGTTGGATTATTGCAACTACATCATCATCAAATTTCCTAGACTTTCTAGGATCCATCCTTCTAGTGGTTAGGGCTTGGATCAAATACCAGAATGGGGTCTTTTGAGACTGTTCAAGTTGGTTTGAATTGAATTTAAGTGTTTGAAAAAAGGAGACAACAGATGAGGGGTTGGATCGGTATTGAATGCTGTAATGAGCTCTCTTTCTTTGGAGTTTAACAGGTTTTTTCCCCCTTGAGCTTGAGTCTTTTGAAGTTGGGGTATTCATCTTAATTCTAGTTGCTTCATCACCTTGGACTTGTGTGTTTTGGCGAGGAGTTTGTGGTGTTTTGCTGCTTATACGTTTTGACATTTCTAGACAATGATGAAAACATAAAGATGTCAACATTAAATCCCAGAGAAAATTGAACATGTCCGAGAAAATTACACATAAGAGAGAAAACTAAGGTGGTCAGGGAAAATTATAAATGTCAGAGAAAATTAGACACTGAAAATTAAATGTCAGAGTACTAATTGTTTTCCTATGGAATACATCTAGCCACAAAAAATTTCCATTCCTAGAGAAAATCAACAAAGCAACATAAACATGCTAGAGAAATTTTCAATAATTGTTAAAATTACATATAGAAATAAAATATAATCAGAGAAAATTCAAAAAAGAAACATATATCTAGCAAGCACAGAAAATGAATATGACAGAGAAAAGTAAACATGGAAAGCTAGAGAAAATTTCCATTCCACAATTAGTAAGATAAAATAAACAAAGTAATGTAAACATGTCACAGAAAATTACACAACATTGAAACCAAGAATTGAACAAAATAAACATACCAGAGAAATTTGTAAAAAAGAAACATAAATCTAGCAAGCCACATAATATTAAAGTGCTAGATAAATTTACAGACACAACCAGAGAAAATTGAACATGGCAAACAGACACAAGGGAGAAACTAATGTGGCCAAAGAAAATTATAAATTCCAGAGAAACTTAAACACTGACAAGATAATACTAGGTGTTTTCGTGTGGAATACATGTGGCCACAGTTAATTTTCATTCCTAGAGAAAATAAACAAAACAACATAAACATGACAGAGAAATTTTTAAAAATTGCTATAAATTACATATAGATATAAAATATAGTCAGAGAAAATTCAAGAAAGAAATCAGGGCCGGCCCTGGCCTAAGGCCAGTAAGGCCTGTGCCTTAGCTCCCAAAATTTTGGCCCAAAAATGGGGCCCCCAAATTTAGTAAAATGTTCTAGGCCTAATTTTTTTAAAAAAATTTATTTATTTATTTTAGGATTAATTTAAAGGGCCCCAAAATATTTTATTGGATCCACGTATGGTTTAGTCCATATTTATTTATAAGTGTAGTTTGGCCCATATTTATTAAAATGAAAATATATATTTAAAAAAAAATGTTTGGGCCCAAGAAGAACAATACATATAATATATGGGCCCTAATTTTATTTATTTATTTATTTATTATTTTTTTTACCTTCTTTATCTATTAGTTTTAGTGGAATAAATAATTTTGTCCTAATTTTTTTACCTAGGTGTTTATTAGTTTTAATTGAATAATTTTTTCCTAATTTTTTTTGTCCTAATTTTGTTTCATTAAATTGTTTTGTTTATAATTTTAATGATTATATGTGCAAGTAAATTTTTTTGTAACTACAAACAAATAAAAAAGTTGTAACTTATCGTTTTATCCAGGAACTTTTTTTTTTTTTCAATGTAAGAGGGGCCCCCATTTCCGAAATTCGCCTTAGGTCTCCTAAATCTCAGGGCCGGCCCTGAGAAATATAAACCTAGCAAGCACAAAAAATGAAAATGTCAGAGAAAATTACACATTTCAGAGAAAATTTACAGTCCGTAATATTAAAATACCAGATAAATTTACATACACAACCGGAGAAAATTAAACATGATAGAGACACACAAGGGAGAAAAGTGATGTGACCAGAGAAAATTATAAATGTCAGAGAAACTTAGACACAGACAAGAGAGTAATATTACATATAGATGTAAAATATAGTTAGAGAAAATTTAAAAAAGAAACATAAATTTAGCAGGCACATAAAATGAAAATGTTGAGAAAATTACACATTCCAGAGAAAAATAGACATTCTAGAGAAATTTACAGAGCAGAGAAATTTATAGACAAAATCACACATGTAGCGATCCCAGTTTTGCCATTTTGCTAAGTACGTCAGGGATCGAGCTGCCCGATCAGCTTGCGGGGGTCTAAGGAGCAGCGCCCCTTGGCAGGGCCCTGGCGGGGATCGAGCTGCCTGGTCAGCTCACAGGGGTCCAGGAGGCATCGCCCTTTGGCGGGTCTTAGGGCAGCACCTTGGCGGGGTTGAGGGGCAGCGCCCCTGAAGCAAAAATGCAAAATGCATTCGAAATTGTTTGTCTGCTCGAGCGGCCGTTTATGTGCTCGAGCGGAGAATGTTTGGTTCCAAAAGTTTGACCTGTTTGCAAAAGTACTGGAAAAGTGTATTTGACGCTCGAGCGGACCATGTTATATCAGTTCGTGAATCTGATATTTCAGATCACTTTTGTATCTCTCTCTCTCTCTAAAAACCCTTTTCTCTCCCTTCTCTCTACATTTTCCTACGTCAAATTGGATCAAAACCTTGATTTCTCAAGATCCATTAGAGTTCTGCCATAGGTTCTTCATCAAAGTTGGTTAACTTCTCGAGGGCTTCGTTGTGTGCGGTGAAGATCGAGTTTCGATACCGTTGATTTTGGGGATTTCATCTCATTTCTTCTTCAAAACTTGAGGTAAGGATTTTCTTAAAGTTATATATATATTTTTGAAAGATCTAGATGATTTTTGAAATCATCTTTCGATAGCTTTTGAAAACTGATTGTTGATTCGAGAAGTTGACGCGATTGAAAATGTGTTTGTCTCTTGTTCTTTTAAGATGATCTTATGGGTTTTGATCTTCGTTGACTGAAGAAAATATGATTTTAGAAAGTTTTCTTTCAAATGATATGATTTGAGTTGTAGTTTTGGTGAGAAACCTAAAATTTGGAGATTTTTTTTTAAAAGACTGAAAATCATGAATGATATTGTTATCATATTAAATTATTTTGTTTGTGTCAAAATAAATGGATGTTTGGAAAATTTCTTAGTTTTATTTATATAATGATGAATTTCAGGGAATATGAAGATTGTTGTTCATTTTGGAAATTATTGTTCAAACGTTGAAATAGTCTGAAAATAACTAATTGTTGTTTGGTGTTATTTCTTGGATGATGAATTGGAATAAAAGTATTTGTATTCATCTTGTGAATTGGCATATCAATTCATTTGATTAGATTGAACTTTTGAAAGTTGATTTGAAAACTTGCATTAAGAAAAGAATGTTGAGAAACAAGTTTTCATGGAATGGTTTTGGGTAAATACGTTGGTAAGTCTTGATAGGTGGTGTAGATGATATTGAATAAGTTGGCCTGAGAGTCCGGGGTGAAAGACCAAAAACCCGCGCAGATAGGTGTCGAGCCTTCTAGTTAATACCAGTAAAAATGATAATTTGGTAGTACTTGTGTAGTCTACTTGCATACACCCGACCTAGGGATTACCAGAGTCGTATTTACCGCCCTTGAAATAAATTGTTAAGTTTTGAACAATTGAAATTGCATGATATCATTGAGCATGATGGTTTTCAAAAGATGAAAATATGATTTATCTTCAAAAAGGGCATAGCATGGCATGTGCATTTCATCTCTTGAGACTTGTATAAAATGTATATACTTTATTAAGAATTTTCTACTGGTTTTATACTCACCCTACGGGATTTTTGTGCATAAAAAGATGTGGTGATCCCACCCAACTAGGGGTGTGGAAGTATGTGTGTTGGGAGTACAATGCTCTCATTTTGTTGTGACTCTGTGTGTAAGCCAAGGGCTGTGTTTGTGTGGGTTTAAATAACCATTTTGTGTAACCAAGCTCTAGCCTTGGAAACTTGTAAACCCTTGGGAGTATTTATTTGTTTATTACTTGTTGTTGGATTAATGTATTGTTGCATAAAGAACTATTGTATTATGTAATGTAAGTTTGGAGATTTATATTCGGTTTTCTTTGAAAGAGCCATGATTGTTGTATTATCATTTGGGTTAGAAATTTGGGCCGTTACAACACATACATGTTCAAGAATAAGATCAAAACACAAAGAAATAACTTTTTTCAAAATAAACATGCCAGAGAAAATTCAAAGAAGAAATATACATCAAGCAAATACCAGAGAAATTTATAGATAAAATCCCACAAACATGTTCAAGAATAAGTTCAAAACACAAAGAAATAACTTTTTCCAAATTCATGTAGCTTTTTATTACGAAATTGAAATCCTAATTAATGGAAGGTTAATATAAAATGCAATTAACTGTGTTTCCAGAGAAAAACTCGTTGGATTGTAAAAAAAATTTACCAGAGTTAGGATGAAACGCTAATTACGAACTAATATACCCTGAGATGAAGATGCAATGTGACGAAGATGAACTAAAATGACGATGAACAGTGAAAATGGAGTTAGAAAAATTTGTGAGAAAGGAATGGGAAAGATTTTGGCAGAAGATAATGAAACTCTAATGTCGATGATGAAAATAATATTGAAACCCTGATTATGTTGTTCTCTTGCTCGTGAAGATGGTTGGATGTTTGGAATGAAACTCAGTCGTCAGAATCCAGTTTAGTTTCTGTGTTGATTTGTGAAGGGTATTTTGGTCCATGAAATAATTAAAAATGAGCGCGATATAGTTGAGGGACCTGATGCATTATCCCTTTTTTTGGTGTCCTTTATCCTTTAAATTACTATTATTAGGGACCTTAAAAAAAATTCTCCAAAGTTCTAATGTATGGAATTAGGTGGAACGCATGAATACTTTGTGAATTTATTCGGCTATAAGTCCTCTAAATGAGATTTATAAATAAATTTCTCATTTATTTTTATCAAATTAGTTTCTATTTTTTTCTAAAAAAAAAACCAAGCAGGGTCTTAATTTTCTTAAAGGTGCACTTTTGTTTTTTTGGATCTGGATTT
Organism: Camellia japonica; assembly: GCA_030407325.1. Taxonomy (NCBI): domain Eukaryota; kingdom Viridiplantae; phylum Streptophyta; class Magnoliopsida; order Ericales; family Theaceae; genus Camellia; species Camellia japonica. Next base: position 159,526,681 of record JAPPVO010000029.1, read on the forward strand.
AAAGTAGCCACTTGATTGTCAAGTTTTTAACAAACCCTTATATAGAGAACTCTTCATGAAAGCTTCAAAATTTCAAATATTGCACACAGCGGGGTAATAATTGGTTTTTTGATGAATTACATGACACCCCTTGGCATTTCACAAAAAATACAATAATTATTTGACTTTTTCAAAATTTTAATTCATAAAACTCTTAATCTTATTTTTATTAAAAATTTGTTAGTTGTATGAATGAAAACATAGTGTTATTATTTTTTTTATATTAAAATGTATATTTTATCTTATATATATTCGTGTATTCATACTATCTGCACTAATTTTGCTCTCATTTAACGTTATTAAAAAAAATTAATATAATTATATTAAATTTTTTAACATTACTAAAAAAAAGTTAGTATAATTATATTAAAATCATAAAATTTACTGTATATTTTTTGTTTTTTTTTTTTAAATTTCAAAAAAGCCGGTGTAATTTACCCTACTTTGACTTTTTTCCACGTAAAACAAAATTTTACATGATACATGAAAGACTCAGAAAGAAGCACAAGAGAGTTTTCAACCCAAGAAGAAAGAAAGACAGTTTACTCACGGAAAGTGTTTATAAGAGCATATCCAGCAACCTCTCTATTTCACCAGAAATTCTACAATAGCAAGTCAAAGGCTTAAATTTCTTCTTTAACAGCTTAACTAATATGAAGCTAAACTAACATTTTGTTACAGTATCTCGCCAGGAAAGACGAGGTACCGTACACTAGTTTTTATTTTCTTTTATCCTTTTTTAATTCAAACTTTTGTCTCTCTTTTTATGGCACACTCTTTCTCCATTCTATTGTTTTCTTAATTTGAAATCTCTCAGCTCTTTCTCATAAAATAACTTAAAAATACAATTTTTATACATAAAATTTATATTTAAAAAAAAATGACTATAGAAAAATATGACTATTTGAAAAATACGACAGTAGAAAAATGTAACTTTCACAAAAATATAATTATATTTAAAACAATAAAAATAATAATAATTTGAAAGAAGTTTTTTAATTTTTATTTTATTTTTAGATGGAAAAGAAGATATTTAAAGTATAAGAATATTTTAATAGAAGATAACTAAAGTAAATAGTAGTGTATATTAAAAAAATGACTAGCTAAAATAATAAAGTAAAATTTTAAATAGTTATTTTGACTATCCTTACTGGAGATACTCTAAATCCACCGTCAAAACATCAGCTGAAGCGAAGAATCAAATCTCGAAAGCCTATGTTTGTTTGCAACAAAACTAGAATATGGAATGGAAGAAATATCATAAAAATGAAATACCCACACGAAATTAGCCACCCCTAGATACACCAAGCTCCAGCTACATGAAATACAGTACACATCATTATAATGTTTTTCTAAGTAAAATTTAAAGTTTTATACATAAGAACACAAAGTATTGCCTACACAGAAAAAGGTCTATTTACAAATCACCCCTGAAAAACGGATCACTGAAGAACGAACTAGAGAACGTTCCCCCACCATTCGGGAAAAGAGTAAGGAAACAGATGAGGCCGAGTATGAAACCCCAAGCATACCTGTCGTCTCCCAATGGGGTGATCTCATCCTTTGCAGGTACTTCCTCTCCACCTCGGAAGAAGGTTGCGAAAAGTCCCCATGCCAAACAGAGGACACTACCACTCAAGCCTCCGATACCTAGAAGAAGTGAGGTCGCAAAAGATAGCAAAGTTGCAGTGCTTCTACCGAACATAGCTTGCGCAATGCGACCTCCTTCAAGTCTTCCACATGGCAACAAGTTCAAGGATGTCACCACCATTCCTGCAGAAAAAGTGAGATTGAGGCAGTCAAGAATCTCGTCTTAGCTACTTGATGCTTTTGTCCTCTTTTTATTTTTTTTATTTTACAGAGAAAGATACTTACCAGTTATGTCACATGAACTCAAATACGGATATTGGGTGTGGGTGCATATCTAAAGGTTGGATCCATCAAACCTCAAATTTACAGGTACACCGGCTCAACAAGAAATGGTCATATTTCTATATTTTTAATCTATTGCGTGATAAAATAGTGCTATACGTTAAAAAGACATTTTATTCATTTTATACAATCGGCAAACTCACCTAAGAGTCCAGCAAAAGCAAGGGGGTCAACAGGGACTCCCACACCTTCAACTGCGTAAGGCAATACATTCCCAAGATCATCTGCATATGGTCCAATGACATATTGTACGAAAGAAAGCAGTGGGTTATTGTAAAAGAATTGAGGCCTTATATACCTGCAAAACAAGAAATGAAAATTAAACAACAAATGAATAGCTCCGAAGTGCAAACACCAGAAATTACGTTACTTGTCTTAATCAAATCAATCTGCACACAAACAAACATGCAAATGTGCATATTATCCACATACGTTGGCATCTAAGAAGTACGGACATTTCTAAGAAGGTAACGTGTCATGTCCAATAGGGCATTTGTTGAACACTTCCAACTTTTGGCCACACAAGAAATATATTCCAATTTTGAATAAAAAAACATTAGAATCCAATGATAAAATAAAAATAATGTAAATTTATATATATTCTCCTCTGGATTCTAAAAAAATTATTATATTTGAGTTAAATATTCATATACATGACATGATATAATAAATATATAAAATTATATATTTTGGATGTGTCCACCACCTGTGTTATATTTTTTTAAAAATTTCCGTGTCATCGTGACCGTGTCTATGCTTCTTAGGTTAGCACTATATTGGTTTTACGTCTATTCTCTTTCTAGAGACCAATGATTGTATTTTTTCTCCTCCCAAATACACATTAGTGTGTACTAATTGGATGTTGTTTTTAACAAGAAGTATTTTGATCTCACAAGGCATTGAAGGAAACTTACAAGGCATTGTCACCACCATTAAAGCTTCCATCGGCCACAAACGCAGCAATTGCAAGCACTAGAGATGTTAGATATGCACTAGCTGTGCGTGCCACGGGAATATCAAAAAGTGCCTTTTTATTTGGCAGCAGAGACTCGTAGTTATTCATCACTCCCAAGCATCCTGTCCAATTAGACGGCACAAGAAAAGATGGGCTGAGTTTAACACCATATCGAGCTGCTGTGACCCTTGTTGCTATCTGCAAAACATAAATGATAACAAACCTTCAGAACACGAGAGACAAACTTCCAGTACTCATTATGCGAAGGATGCGAGTTGCTTGAAAGCATTATGACACAAATTGACAAGTTTTTGGCCAAGTCCTTGCTTATGTAATAGCTTTGCAATATTCATACACACGCCCATCTTTACCTTATATAGAATAATAAAAAATATCCTCAGGACTTTAGAACTAGTTTCTACTCATGAGCTGACAAGTTTGACATACTTAGGCCCTATTTAGCATGGGCTAAAAAGCTGCTTATTAAGCCAAAACGCAAAAGCCTGTTTGTCTTGAGCTAAAAAAGCAACTAAAAAAAGTATAAAAAGTTGACTTCCCACTAATGATAAAAAAACAACTTTTTTAGCAACTACCAAGTGCATCAGCTTTTTAAGATTCTAAAAAAAACTAAAAAACCAATTGCCAAACTCCACCTAATGCAAATGTGCATACCTCAGAAACTCCTAAGATGGAAAGGAAGCCGCCAAAGAGAGGCACAACGTCAGATACGTAATCATCAAATGTAGCATTAGGCTTGAGGAAGAAACCACTCATCAAAGCTATTGTCCCAAAAGTTGCAACACATAAAGTTATTGCACTAACATAACCCCAAGGAGTGCTCAACTTTGTTGATTCAAACTGGAGATCCATCTCTGCTTTGGGTTGCACCATACAAACCTTCAAAAACAATATTTATAAATGATAGGATCATAAAAGTTGAATTTCAATAAAATAAATCACAGAAAAAGGATGTCATAATCTGAAAATTACATGGGAATAGTTCCAAACTACAAGAAAATAACCTTCAACTACTCCTGTATGGTTCTGTTTTAGTTTTTCCCTCTTTGTTTTTCATGTTTTTGAAAACAAAACAAAACAATCAAAAGTTCAAAATCACCCATCACTTCATCTCCTTTTCATTTTTGTGAGTAAATAGTTCTCAATAATTTGAAAACAACCTTTCAGTGTTTCCTAAAGTGGATTGTTTTCAAAAAATTTGAAAACAACCTCAGTGTTTCCTAAAAGTGGATTGTTTTCATAAAATTTCCCTAAAAATCATTTTCAGAAACAATTCACCAAGAAGTTTTTTGTGTTATACAGAAATTGAAAACAGAAAACAAAAAACTGAATCACAACCAAATAGGCCCTTAGATTTTAATCCTTCTAGCCGATGCAATAAATTCTTTAAACTTTTTTGAAGTTCTGTGATGCTAGTAACATAAGTCATCGAGGACAAATTATAGAGATACAAGTGCAGTCTATAGGAAATGAATCACTTAAATTAGGTTGTGATTTCCAACTAAATAAATCAAAAAACACATATACAAACACATTTCAATTTACAATCTTCAAAAAAAGTAACACAATTAGATATGTCCTAATCTTCAAGTACCTGTTTTGTGATGTCATTAGATTTTTCCTCCATGAGCCATAACACAACCTCCGTCCCCGCTGCTTCTGATAGTTTTCGCTCCAATTTGGGTATGACTTCTTCAACTGGTTTCCTCAAATTTCCAATGAAAATTCCCCCATCTCCAAATCTCCTCACATCTGTTGCGAAAAATGTATCAAACCCGAAACAGCTTCTCAACTGCCATTTCAAAATCCTCACAAGAATTACACATATTTTTCTAGCTTTTCTCACTTAAACAAATACATATATGTACACATACTCATATGCAGATATACATGTTATATATTAACAATAAACCCAAGAGAGAGAAACAAACACCTTGTTAAGATCAAGAGCCTTGAAAGTTTCCTCTGCTTGCTCCAACATTTCTTTCTCTCTGGCCAAATTGTCACGAACCAGTTTGTTAAACAACCCCACAATTGGGTTATCACTGCTTTCTCTGTCAAGCTCTTTGAGCTTCCTATCGGCCCTCTTCTTCTCAAGCTTAATCGCGGCCTCAATCGAAGGATTACCCATGAATTTCTTGAACTCCTCGTCAGTCTTCCAGTCCAGTTCTTGCTGTTTCTCTCTCTCCTCAGCCTCTGACTCCCTCAATTCATCCTCTCCAGACACACCTCCCTTTTGGGTATCCTCAATTTCAGGCTTTTCTGAAACTACAGCAACAGAGGATGATGATGATGAGGAAGAAGAAGAAGAGGGTTCATTTTCTTGCTCAGCTTTGACCAAAAACTTGACAAGTCTTTTGGAATTTGGGGTGGAGGAGAGAGAAAATGAGAGTTGAGTGTTTTGGCCAAATGGGTGTTTGGAAAGAGAAGGCAGACAAGATGGGCTTGGGTTTTTCTTGAGAACCCATGAGGGAGAAGAAGAGAATGAACAAGAAGTAGTGAAAAGGGTGGCCATTGAAGGAGGAGATGAAGAATTGGATTGAAGTTGAGGGAGAGCATGACGGATTACAGCAGTAGGAGTGGATTTTAATTGAGAAGAGAGAAAGTGGGAGACTGATCTAGAAATTTGTAGAAGTTTTACAGGTGGATTTGGTTGTGGAAATACGGACAAGAGATTAATATAACCCCACAAGAAAATCCCAATCCTAAATTTTGTGGTGCCTATCTTTTGCTCGTGTTTACATTTGTATGTATAAATTTGCATGTACTATGTTATATGAATTGAAAAAAAAAAAAAAAAAACAGTGAAATTTATTGGATGACATAAAAAATCACATAAATCTAGGGGACTTTGAGCCAAAAATCAGTATGGTTGGTTTCTTGTTATAGATCCTTGGTTTGAGTCTGATGGAAAATATGCTCACAAGTGTTTGATGAAATGCCTGTGTGAACTGTTTGTGTCAAAATTGGAGTATTGGGCTTTTTGGTCGCCTTGTCAGAAGTCTGTTTTTCTCAAGTTAGCAACAAAACATGAAAAATATTTAATCCATATTTGTTTTACACAAATATTTTTACATAATTTTTTTCCCTCATACAACTGTTTCATGCTTTGGGTATACCGTATGGAAATGAGAAAGGTCAGTCTATTGATTTCTCCTTGTTTGTATGTGAACAATTTCTTCTTGTTTATTTTTATGTTCTGATGAGGAACTCTCAAGCTATTGATTCACCCTTTCAGAGTAAATCCCGATTGCCAGCCGTCTCATTCAAACTATGTATATCAATTAAGATGGGTGCAACATGAGGAGTTGAATTAGGATGTCCAGATTTACAGTTTATCCCAAGGCAAGCCGCTTCAGCACTGGGCTGACTCTCTGGGTTATTTCTTCTTGTTTACGTGTGAACAATGGTTTGTGTTTCTTGGGCTATTAGCATTTAACAATTATTTTTGTCTTTTTGGTTTGACACTGCTAAAGAATAAAGCTGTGATTATTTTTCTCCTCTCTTGGTGATAAATACAGTATAGTATTGGTGTGCCTGATTATGTTTGTAGCTAAAGGCATTATGGCAGTTATTTTTAGTTCCACTATGCACATATCAAACTTATATAATTTTTGCATAAGAAACGTAGTGAAACGGCACACTAGCTGAATTTTGCAAACCTTGATTTTGGCGTGAATGACCTCACAGTCATGGGTTTGAACTATGTCTCAAAAATTTAATGTCAATTCACTTTTAAAATTTAATTAACTCTGCTGAACTTGATGAAGCTGTTAAACTAATGCATTAATTTGGAAAATTGGAAATTTTGGTAGTTTATAGATCTCTTTTTTTCTTTTTAATTCATTGACAGTGTAGAACAAGAGAGAAGACAAAACAAATCATTGGACAGAATAGGTAAATCTGACTATCTGAATAGCTCAATTATCATATACCTCAAAGTTAATTGTTTCTGTGATAATATCATCCAACACAGCATCGGCTATAACTTTTCCAATTTCCTTGTTCCATCGTTGGAAATTTCTCCATTCCTCTGTCATGCCATTCAAATCTATCAATTGGTTTATATATTTAACATCTCTGTATTGCTCTTCCAATGAGGAAATTTGCTCACAAATTACTTTTCCAAACTCCTCCGGTCCTAAGCCTTCTCTACCACTCCTCTGCCTCCTTCCTTGCTTTCCATAAGTGTCCATCGCTTCCGTCACACAGTTGAACAAAAGCTGCTTCGTTTGCACTGAGACCTGTTTGGGCTTCAAGTGCTGATCTGAACTGGACTTGACATCTTGTAATTCTGTTTTGCTAACACAATTGTGCTTCTCAGTCAATGATTGTAAAAGGAATTCGCAGAGGTATGTTGATTTAGCTTTTCTTGGAAAATTGAAAGCAGAAATTGGTTTGATTTCTTCTTTTTTTGCTGCAAGAAAGTGTTGAGCTGTTTTATCAGAAAGAAGGGTTTCATTTTACATAATGAAGAAATTTCAGATTTAAAAAATAAAAATAAAAATTAACATTCATTGAAATAAGAAATTAACTGGAGAACCTTCATTGGATGGCAGTTCTTCTAGTACAGACACTGGACTGAGCTGTTTGCTGTCTTTTGTATTTGTAGCTACCTGTTAAACATTGTTGTAGCTAGCTTCATACAAGTATATTTAAGTAGATTTGAACTATTTAAAGCTAGAAATCAAGTAAAACTTGAAATGTTTTGTTTTCTTGGTGACCAACCATGTAAATTCAAAGTAAGTTCTGTTTTCTACCTCTAAATCTCTCAGGTTGTTGAGTTTCGAGGCTTGAAAAGTGCTCTGACAAGGCAAAGGAAAACCCAAGGATGTGAAATTTCTCACTGAATTATGCTGCTGTTTATTTCCCCTCCCAAAAGCTGGTATGCCTCTATCTTTGCAATGCACGCTTTTCTGGCAATTTTTGTAGGAAACGAGCTTGTTGATAGCCGATTTCAGGATCTTTGAGCCATTTGGGATTGCAATTCTCCACTTAACCTTACGACTACCTATTCTGTCGAAGCTCTTCTTCGTGTATCTCCTTTCTGAGAGGTAAACTTCAAGTTTAAAAGGCTCTTGTCGCTCTTCAAGAAGTTGAGCAAGCCGTGCCATAGACACCACTGGTTTTGATTTAGAAAGAGCAGTCATCAAATCTAAAAACAAGGTCTGGATTGGAGCTTAAGAGATTAAGGGATTGAGCATATATGGTTGCAAGCTCAAACAAGGAAGAGATGAGGTTTGCAGAGTTGCAATAGTAATAAATGGAATAGTAACTACACATCTGGCAATTTGAGCTAGCTGATAGAAGTTTGAGCAAGCCGTGCCATAGACACCACTGGTTTTGATTTAGAAAGAGCAGTCATCAAATCTAAAAACAAGGTCTGGATTGGAGCTTAAGAGATTAAGGGATTGAGCATATATGGTTGCAAGCTCAAACAAGGAAGAGATGAGGTTTGCAGAGTTGCAATAGTAATAAATGGAATAGTAACTACACATCTGGCAATTTGAGCTAGCTGATAGAAGTTTGAGCAAGCCGTGCCATAGACACCACTGGTTTTGATTTAGAAAGAGCAGTCATCAAATCTAAAAACAAGGTCTGGATTGGAGCTTAAGAGATTAAGGGATTGAGCATATATGGTTGCAAGCTCAAACAAGGAAGAGATGAGGTTTGCAGAGTTGCAATAGTAATAAATGGAATAGTAACTACACATCTGGCAATTTGAGCTAGCTGATAGAAGTTTGAACGCTTGTAGAGAGAGAGAGAGAGAGAGAGTAGATATCACCCTTGTGTGCAGGCAATCTTATAAATGATAGAAGACAGCTTAAAGTTGGGAACGAATCTAAGAATGTTGGAGAGTACAAATAAAATATTTGCGAAGGAAAATTTTTGTCCAGGCAATCTTTTAATTGACTGTACACAACCAACCTACCCCTGGGAGTTATACAGGATGGCCTATGCTGCGAATTTGCAGGCGCTCGATAAAAACAAATTATGAATCCATCGAGGGCACGCATATTGACAAAGAGCTGGTGGTCCATTCACCCCAAGTGTTGTCTTAGAGATTAAAACCTGTGTCCTCCTAAGCTGTTGTCATATTATATGGACTTAGGTATGAGTATCAGTTGCAGGTACATAATCAAAAGTTAGATATTTTTAAATCAAAATATTAAGATATAACATATGAATTCAAAAGTTGGATACAAGTATAGAAAAATGCCTTAAACAATTATATCCATTACATATACTCCATTCATGAGAAGTTTGGAAGGTTTCTTTACTAGTGAAAATGTGCATTTCTTCTTTGAATATCAGGTAAAATTAGAAGGTCCAAGTATCCAAAATATTAGACGATCCCAAATGATTAGAACAACAAACACCCACTTCGTTCTTATTTTAGATACTCATATATAACAATCAAAGACTGTTAAAATGACTAATTAGATTCTCATTTAGTAAACAAATCACCTCAAAACTAACCGAGGCAACAATCAAGTTATATCTAACAATCTTAATTATATTATATCTAATAAACAAAATACCTTGTGTAAATATAAGAATCTATATAACACACCTTATCACATTGTCACCACCCCTGGTGGTCATATCATACATATTATCTTGAAAGTTTGTATCATGTCATATATGGTCCCCTCAATTTTATTGTCTGTGTGTTGAAAAATGTACATGACAACCCTAATGGGCTCAGAAAGCAAATTGAATATTGTACATGTTTATTTGGATGAGATTGTATGGTTGGGAGAGTCATGAATTATGTATCTATACTGGATATCAAATATATATATATATATATATATGTCATATTCCTTCTAAAAATATGCATGCATCTAGAAAGTTTGTATGCTTATGACTCTTCTATGTCCCTTTCCATACGACACCATATAATCAATTTTGGTGTCATACATTGCTAGAATTTATGCATGTGGGTGGGTCCAATGTTTTGGCTAACTTGTTTAATTGTGGGTGAAGTGGGTGTGTGACTAACATTATTACAATTTACAGTTCTTCTATCATTATCTTTCTACCATTCTCCTTGATATATTTTAAAAAATAATAAATTACTAATCAATCTTAATAGTTAGATTTAATTTTTATTAAATTTTATTAAAAATAAATTTTAGTCAAATCGTCATTAAAAATAATTTTTTGTGATTATTTTTTGTATGTCGCTAAAAATTAACAATTAATGACTTTTTTTTTGTTGCAGTTTTATAAATTGTCGCTAAAACTTACAATTAGTGACTTTTTTTGTGATGGATTTTTCAAACTGTTTTTGAAAATTAAAAATTAGTGACATTTTTTGTGATGATTTTTTAAACTATCACTAAAACTTATGATTGGTGGCATATTTTGTGACAATTTTCAAGTAGTCGCTGAAAATTAACAATTAGTGACCTTTTTTAATAGTGTTTAATGAAAAATATCATTAATTATCATAGGTCTTATTGAATAATAAGTCCACCTATTAAGTCCTACACATAAGTCTCTCTTAAAAAAATATGAGTTACCAACATCTTTTCAACTATTGGTTACTTTATTTTTTCATTTATAAATTTATATATTTTAACCCTGCCAACTAGAAAAATGTGTTCTTTTCACTTCTTCACAGTTGAATGGGTCAATTTGTACAAATTAATAGATAAAATGAATAAAGTGTTTATTAATAATTAAAGATATTTTGATGTAATTAATAAAAAAAAAATATTTAGTGTTTTGGTTTAAGTTTTCTGAATTAAGGGATTGTTTAAGATGTTCTAAATAAGTACACTTTTCGTCTTTTTAGACTAAAAAGTTGAGGAAAAAAATATGGATGTTTGGGTTAACTTTTTGACTTTTTATAAAAAAAATATGTATTAAAAAATTGTATAAATTAGTGTGTAGAGAAAAATTAGGATTGGGAGTTGTGCAGCCGTAATTTTTGACTTTTGGTGAATAGTGATAACTTTTTAACTTTTTGAGTAACTTTTTGTCTTTTTGACTTTTTTTACACTTCCCAAACTTGGCCTAAATCTTTTAAAAATTGAGTTTTCTGATTTTCGTGTTTTTTTTGTTTTTAGTGAATATTTTTTAAATTTTAAACATTTTTTTTAAAAACTTTTTTAGATACACTTTACTTACATGTATCTAAAAAGTAAAAAATTGTGAAAAAATATTTTAAAAAATTAATAAATACATCAAAATATTTAAAAAATGTACTGAATTCTTGTATTTTTTTATTTTTGATATTTAGTGAATTTTAAAAAAAAAATTATAATTTTTTTTACTTTTTAAGTGTATTTATGTTAGATGTGTCTAAAAAATAAAAAATAAATATTGAAAATATTAAAAAAATTTAGTAAAAACAAAAAAATATAAAAAATAAGAGCCTAAAATTTTTTAAAAAATATTTTTAAAAAAATGAAATGCCACGCTTTGCATTTCTTGGCCAAAGTCACAAAGGTTCATTACGTGTCATTTTAGTCCTTATTTAATGTTTCAAGTATGTTAATTTAGTTCATAACTTATTAATTTTATTATTAAATAGTCTCTATATAGTAAAAATATTCTCATCAAATCACATTTACATATTAGAAAAATGAAAAACAAAAAAAATCAAAAGTAGGTGATTTGTTTTATTTTTGTCTTCAATATTTAATTGTATCAATATAATTTGAAAAAAATACCTTTACTCTCCGTTATCAATGGTAGATGGAAAAGGAGATCGGAAATGAATCTTTGGTGAATGAAAACATTTGCCGCAAAAGAAAATAATGGAGAATACGCAATAGGAAAATAATAGAAAGAAGACAAAGTTTTTTTTTTTTTTTGTGCGCGCGCAGAAAGAACATAAAGTTAAGCAAAACTCCAAGTTCCTTGTTTATCTTAGTCACTAAGTTATATTACAAGTCATTCAAATTCATCAATGCATCTCTACTGTGTAATTAGTTAGATTTAATGCTATATGTTGCTACTTTTTATAGTTATACATGTGTTTCTTTTATGAAGGATATTCACATGTAACTCCAGTGAAGGCTAATGTGACTAGTGGGACATGTAAAAAAAATTATAGAAATTAATAATTGTATTTTGATTTTTATATGAATACTTACCTCATGTTTGATGGGTTGTTTCAAAAAACTGTTTTGATTATTACTCTCATTCATTGTTTGATGTTGTTCAAACTTTCTTTTAGGATTTAAGGTCTCAAAATAATAAAAAACAATGGTGTTGATAATAATGGTGAATTTTGGTGAGATGGATTAGAGTTTTGGAGTGAGGAGGAAGAAAAAGAAGAGAAAATAATTTTGATTTAGGGAAGAATAAGCAGAGATTTGAATAGGAAGAATACATATAATTGATTAGGGTGTACTATGATAAAAAATTATTTTAAGATTTAAAATGTGTTGTCTTTATTAGTAAATTCACATTAAAATATAATAAAAATTAAAAATTAAAAATTTAAATTTTAGGATAAATTACAAATACACCCCTGAGGTTTTCTTAAAATACGAATTACTTTTGTGGTTTGGAAAATTACAAATACCTCACTGTCAGAATTTTTTATTTAACAGAATTAATTGAAAAAGTGAAATTTCTAATTATTCACCTATACAATAATAAAATTATCTAAATTATTAACTGAAATAAAAATTTAACATTATTAAAAACTATTAATTAACTTGATGATTTATTAACAAAATGATGTATTTGTTATGAAATTAGAAACCTTAAGGAACATAATGTAATTTTTTAAATCACAAAGGATAATTTGTAATTTAAGTAAACCTTAAGAGTATGTTTATAATTTACCCTAAATTTTAAATTAAACCTACTGAGATATTTTTTTAATTCTAATAGAACACCCCTACAATCCCCGAGGTTAATGGTGCCTTACTTGTTGCAATTGAAGCCCAATTAAAGCTTCGTTTGGTTTTAAATTTTTGGTTAAAAAAGTACAAAAAGATAAAATTAGTGTACAGGAAAAAAATAAACCTTCTCGTATAATCCTGTTGATCAAGTCTACACTCCTCCGTACGTCGTCGCTTTATCACCTGAAAACACAAACGTGAGCTAGCCGGCGGGTGTGTGCCGGAGACCTCTCCGATGCCTAAGTCAGTAAACTGGACAAATAGACAAAAACTCTGTATATTCAGAAAACAAAGTTGTGTTACCTCTCAAAATGTGATGTTTGTGAGCTTTTATAGGTTTCGTGTGGCACAATCCTAGTAGGACTTCTACTCCTCCATGCAGAGTCCTCCTAGGATTCATACTCCTGAAGGATAATGCTTATCCTTCAACACCCCTCTCACTGCTTAAACCAAGTGAGATGGTTTTACCATGGCCGAACTACCACGACCGAAGTAAGCATGGCCATGCCGAGCCACAGAGTAGACCGAACTATCGATAGTTTGGTCCCCTCCTTCACTGCTCTGCCTCAGCTCTTCCTGCTCAAACCGTGCTAACTATGTTGTTTGAGCCGTGCTAACAATTAGCTAGGTCCTACCGAGCTATCCGTGCTATGCCTGCAACCGGTCTAACTTTGGCGACCGAACTAACTTCAAAGTAACCTTATACCGGTCTAAGCAGAAAGTATCTTTAGTCCGGAATAATCTTCAAGCCTCATTCAGACCGGACTAACTTCTGGGTTTTGGGCTCCTTTTACTCCGCTATTCTTATTCTGGCCCATTAACGGCCCATTGCCCAGCTCGGCCCAATTTATTTATATAAATTACCCTCTCAATTAGTTACATAAATTAATAAGATAAAATATCACATTCAAATCATAATCATTACACTAAACGAGACTAAAAAGCCAAAAATAGTCCTAATGCAAAAAAATCAACTAAAAAAACCAATGCTAAACGAAAACTAAGTAGATTTCGTAAATAACAAGCTTTCTCTCTAGTTTATTGTGGGACCATGTGGGATATTCAGTATCCATTTTCGATGTTTCATCAATTTTTTGTTGAAAAATGCTATAGACCCCAAATAAATTATCAAACCTCTCGCATGGGTGTGGACCCACACACATGTGATTTGTGTGAGTCTCACAGTTTTGGTAATATATTTGATAATTTATTTAGAATCCCTACCATAATTCTTTTTTATTTGACATCTTAATACACGTATTTAGATAAATACATTTATTTAAATTATATTATATATATATATATATATATATATTTTTAAAGTTAAAAAATACACTAATTTAAATCATCTTAAACAACCCTTTAATTTTTTTCACTGATGGATTGTCTAAATGGGCGCACAGTGAACTGAATTAGACCTCTTTAATATGATGATGTACTAGAAAAACCTTGGTTGTGATTTGTAAACGTGTTTCTACATGTGCGTTTGAGTATGATGTTTGGTTGTTGTTTTGGAATCAATTTTCACGAGCTCTGCAGAGAGCTCTGTGCATCAGTCGCTACTTTTGTGAAAATTTTGCCCAGGGGAAGACCGCCTGGATGTCCTCCGCTGTACAGATTTTTTTTATTTTTTATTTTTTTGCAATTGATTTATATAATTGGAAATAATATTTTCTGAAATTTTTTTAATTTTTAATGTGCTTTAAAATAATTTTGAGTTGTATGTTTAGTTATGAGTTGTAAATTTTTGTATCACATATCAAATATCACATCAACAATTCCCACTCAAATCAAACCTCTTTTCCAAAACTATTTTCAAAACTCTTTACCAAACAAATTTTCTACACTCAGATCATAATTCTACAACACACAAACTCAAAATACAACTCATACTCTCAAATCACATTTACAAAACACAACCAAACGCAGGCTTACTCCTTGTAAAAGACTTATTTATTTCCATTGCAGGAAAGATCCAATATGGGTTTTTTTTTTTGTCATCTGTATACATTAGTAGAGTTTTTTTTTTTTTAATAAATTTTTAAAGAAAAATATTTGGGAGTTCTAATTGAGCATCCTCAATTCTAGGGCTGGGCATAGGATTATCCGAACCGCCCAACCTGAATCGATCCGCATACAAATAGACAATTTCGCAGACACAATGCGAGCAAATGCGGTTTGGAATATGACATGATTGCGAATTGCGGTTTAACCTACTTCTGCAAGAACTGGCCCGTACTTAGACTTTAAAAAAAAAAAAAAAAACTTGGTCCGTTGTTATTTTATTATTACATTTTGAATGCATGTAAAAGTTAATGAAGAATTACTTGTAAGTAAATTTAGAATTTTGAATGATTTTACTTTAATTGTATTGTTGGGTAGTAGATAGTGAATGGGATTGATGATCTAATTTAGGATTTTGAAAGATATGCTTATGTTAGTTTATGAATTAATTTAAAAGTTTATGATTTTTGAATGATTTGTTTGTATTTGGAATTGATTTTGTTGTGTTTTTAATTTTTTAAGTTTTAATTCATTAATTATTAATGTTGGAGTATTTTAGAAAATGGAGGAAAAAGGGCCAAGATAAATATTTACAAAATGGGAAAAAAAAAGTTTCAAAATAAATTTTTAAAGAACAAAGTCCAATTTGCAAATCGTCCATAACCGCTTCCGCATCCGCGAATCCTATCACAAAAATCATAACCCACACTGCGGGCGGTTGTGGGTTAAATTTTTCCCAAACCGCATACACTCAGGCGGGTCCAAACCGATCCACAAACCATCCAAAACCGAATCGCGACCACCCCTACTCAATTCACTTCTAATGATATGAAATAGACCATGTGAAGGGAGATACCACACTCCTCATCCCTCCTCTCTCTATCTCTCTCTTCTATCTCATTAGAGGTCTTTGTGGGAGTTAACCTTTTCACCCTTGCAAAGTACCAAATACTTATCTCATTAATTCAACTTCTAATTAAGAAGAGTTGAACCGATGACCTTCTCCTGAGACAAAGTCTTTAAAAAAATCACGGTGACCAACTAAATTAGGTCCAGTTACTTATATATTAATAGAGTTAGCAGGGGAATTAGATAATACAAAGAGAATCGACACTAGCAATGAGATAAGAATTAACTACTATTTTGACTTTGAATAGACACTAGCTGATCATCTGAATGTTGTACTATTGTTTGCCATTTGGGATTATTGACTTTTGAGATTGTTCAACATCATCTATCACAATGGAAGAATCTTTAGGTCGGTCAATACCCAGGATGCATTATTTGAATCTGTTTATTTGTTTGTTTGTTGAAGCAATTTATTTTGCTAATGATCCAAACCACAATGTTTAGAGTAATGTTTTTGAAGAAAGTAGGGGCACCTCCTAACTACCAATTTCTTTGTAATCAACCTTCACCTAGTATACATATCTCACAACTCACAATTGCGAAAACTCAATTACTTGTGAATAAAACTATCCCAAAAAAAAAAAAAAAAAAATTTGTGGAGGGTTTTTTTTGTTGATAATTAATGGGAATATACATTATTCATAAAAAAATAAAATTTGAATGATTATTCCTAACCATTACATGAATGGAGAAAAATAATCGAAGGATAGGAATTATTTAATTATCCCAAACTTAGGTAATGTCCCACTTTGACCAATCAACTAGGACAAATTTGCTGCACATAAATAAATGACCCAGATTTGTCTATGGCTAGTAGTGATAATTTCAAAAGTGAGTATTATATGTGGAATCCATTTTATATGAAATCTATCCTTTGTCACATATTTGTATTTCATTAAGTAAAAAATTTACATGCGTTTATGGACTAATCTAACTATCAAACTAATAAAATTTACACACGTGAGCACGGACTAATCTAACAATCAAACTAATAAAATTTACATACGTGAGCACCCACGAGCGATTATGGAGTAGTTACAGGCCCAACAAATCCTCAACTGCATTTCGAAAGATGACGATAGAATGGGCACAGTTGTCCTTAGGAAGAAGAAGAAGAAGAAGCTTGTGAATATTTGAAACAATAGGTAGGAAAGCTAACTATAATCTATGTAAATTATTTATCTTTACTTGGCCGTAAAGTTGCAAATAAAATGCTGACCAAAGAGAGAAGCTTCTTTCACTCTTTTCTTGTTTGTCTTTTTTGTGTGTCAAAAACATCACGCATGGATGCTTATTATATTGTCTACATTCTTACTTTTTCTCTTTCAAAGAACCACCCAACCCCACACCCAACATTTGCAACAATAGTAATGAGCAAAGTTGAAACCATATGTTTTATCATGATTTTTTATTTCAGAAATTATTTTAAAAGTGAAGTGTATAATATAAATATAAATTTGATGAGTTATGGACGATTATTCTCAGAATAATATATCATGATTATTTCACTACTCATCCAAAGAGAAGGTGTATCATTGAATACAAGCCTCATTCAATTTTCATGAACCTGTCCCGTGCATTATTATCATGCCTGCCTGTGGTCATTCATAATTCATTTAATTTGTATATGGACCTATAAGCATGACAACAAAATCATCATGGTGATACAAATGCCTTCTAATGGAATTCATCATTTACGTTTCTTTTTTCCTTTTCTATTCTACAATTATTAACAATAAACAATATGATGCACACTTAACTTCAACCTTTTGTCAATTTATTTTTACAGAAAATATTTGAGACTCATAAAAAAATCTTCTTAACCTTTGATTCGTAACACAGTCAATCATATTAGCCTCACTCCTTACCACCAGGGGCGTAGTCAGGAATTCCCCTCAGTGGGGTCATTCAAAGAGAGAGAGAGAGAGAACAAATGAAGGAATGCATCAATGACAATGCAACAATGGTTGTTAGAGAATGAAGCGTTGATGGAGCAAATGAACGAACGAACACTGAGCTAAAATTGACACCACTAAACAATGAATAGCTCCAAATATGTGTGATATATGTGATATTTATCTAGATTCACTTGGGTCATTTTATTAAAATTGACACCACTAAACAATAAATAGCTCCAAACGCTGGGGTCATTTTGTTAAAATCCAAAACTATTAAACAAAATTTCATATATACTTAAACAAAATTTGAAAGTTCAGTGGTGTCAATTGACACCACTGAATTACACATAGCCCCGCCCCTGCTTACCACATTTTTTTGGGTCACCAGTATTTTATTTTTATTTTTATTTTTATTTTTGATACATTAGAAAGAAATAATATATCTATATTATTATAAAAAGAAGTCTTTTATTGGTGTTTATGTCTTATATTTTTAATTTTTTCAAATACCCCGATTGCTACATTTAGTTTAGTTTTGTTTTATTTTTATTTATTTATTTATTTTATTTTATTGTGTCAGTTACGTGGTTAGTTATAAATTCAAGATTTATAAATTTTTTAAATTTTTAAATTTTGAATTCAATCATATATTTCATAATCTTTTTTTTTTTATTATTATCAATATTTCACAATCTGATAATACTTCTAATATATATATATATATACTTTTTGCTTTTTTGGTATAATACATATATATATATATATATATAATTCTAGAAGTGAGAAAGAGAGGAGTGTAGAAGTGAGAAAGAGAGGAGTGTAACATGTTTTTTTTTTTTTTTTTTTTTCACATGAGGAAATAAGGTGGGATCCACGAGAAAACCTCACCAAGGCAATTGCTGACTAGGAAAGTCCCTCTTGGCCCTTATAACGCGGAGGAGTGTAACATTTGACATCCTTAAAAAAATTTCTAGTCAACTGGACAAATCCATTGCAATGACATTTTCTAGAAGATTTTCATAATTTTCAACGACAAGGATGTCCCAAGAAGAGTAACCCAACTTATGAGCCGTCTGATTTTTTTTCCAGCATTTTTTATTATTTGAGCAAAAGTGATAAAAACTATGTTATAATTCCATATTTGCCCCTCTCAATGGCAATTGGCTATATAAATACACACACTCCATCCTCTTCCATGTCTCTCTGTTCCAAAAACCATTTCATGAGATCAAACGAGATGTCAAAGGTCAGCACATTTTGCATATTAGCCCTCCTCCTCTTCTTCACGCTAACATGCACCGCTCGGCCAGAGCCTGCATTTCCCACATTACTCCGATGAAAACACAACATAGGGTACGCTAATTTCCTAAACTAATCATATTTATCGGTTTTCATACTAAAATATGTGTGGGTTCTCTTAAATTGATCTTTTGCTAATTTTATTTATTTTTTTTTTTTTTTTTTTCAAAGGATGTTAGAGTTGATCAGATGGAAGAGAGTTGTGAAGGAGTTGGAGAAGAAGAGTGCTTGATGAGAAGAACACTAGCAGCCCATGTTGATTATATATACACCCAGAAGCAAAAGCAGCCATGAAAATAATCTGTTTTTTTATTTTTATTTTAAATATATATTCATTTATTTCATGTAATTCAATACTTCATATAGTCATTAGGTTGGTAGCTAATTTCTATATATTGTGCTCCTTTTTGTTAGCTAAGATTTTCAAGTTCAGAGCCTTATTATTTGATATTTTCGTTCTTCTTTAATTTCTTTCTCTTTTCACTTCACCCATAGGAGGATTTATGTATACACAGGGACGGAACTAAGATTTCATTATCAGAAGGGCCAAAAAAAATTAAAAAATTCACCACATACACAAAAACACACATATGCATATATGATATTGTTAATAAAAATTATGTTGGGTCTAGATCGACAGCAACCAAGTATTAATTCAAACTGAACAACTTAAATAGGAAAAAATCAAGCAATTGTGATTTTGGTTCTAATGCCTCAAAAGAATGAAGACTTCTTTGGATCAACTGATGGTAACAAAGTAAATAAGAGAAAAAAAAACTGTTTTATATCAACTAATAGTAACAAGGTAGATTAAACAAACAGAAAAAGCAATTTCAATTTGAAATCACCCATGTTCATTCAACAAGTACGAATTACAATGAAAGAAACTACTCCTAAGTTACAACCTGAACTACTCCTGAACTACTCCTAAGTCTAAAAGCTAAGTTGTTATATTGTTGTTGATGTCCCCTCTCTGCAAATTTCTTGCCTTTATACTTCTTCTTTTCTACGCTCCCATGATCTTCTCAATCTGCAACTGCTGCTGTGTAACTGCTACAACTACTTCCTGACTTCTAAGCCTTCCAATCACATTAGACATTCACTTCTGTCTGTCGAACTGCCCCTTCTTCAAGTTATCATTTGCCTACAAGCCCTTCTAACCTTTCCTCGACTGAGAAAGACTCCCACTTTGTTCATGCTTCCTCTTGAAGGGCTGCCCATTAAGTCTATAAACACTGCTAGTAACTACTCCACCATCCAATATTAACCCATAGGCACAAACCCTGATGGCCCTTGTTTTCTGATGCCAACTATCCAACCTAGACTTAGCCACGTGTCTTCAATTGACTGGACCACTTGTTGATAGGGCCTTGAAATTTGCTAGCCAATTCTTTCCCAACTGCTACAACTGCTTCTTCATTTTTCTCCAGCACTTCACACAAACTTGCCACATGTCCTCCATGATCTCTAGTACTACCTTTGACAGAGGAAAACATTTTACTAAGGCCCATAACTACTTGTAACCTCCTTTGCTTCTTAAACTTTTATCTTTGAACTAACTCCACTTTTAAACCTCCAGCCACATCATCACACAATTTCCCTCAATTAATAAGCATGATCGACAGGGGAAAGCTGATAACTAGCTCATGACCCTCTTAGCCAATTGATGCACATGATCAAATCCTTCACACCACGTAGCCCCTTGACTGCTAAAAGACTTCATTTTGACTTCACTGCCACATGTCATATGCAACTTTTTCATTTCTTGTCAACAAAAGAGTTACAAAAATGGGTGCAAACAGATATATAATTATACACACATATAAAAAAAAAAAAAAAAAACCATAGAAGCAATTTCTAATATGATAAATAAGTTTTTTTTGATTTAAAATAGGAAGAGATTTAAGATGGAGAAGAATGACATATTTTTATACTGGGGGCCATTTTATATATAAAATGATATTATATATAGATATTTAAAGTTCTATGACAAATAATAATGTTCACAAAAACAGGGGCCATAACTCTCCATAATCTTCTTCTAATTCCGTCCCTTATACATACACTAGTGAACATTGCAGAGATGGCATACATTTTCCATTTCCACATTCTTTATGTTTTACCAGCATAAAGATTGTATTGGTACAAGTATTTGATGAGGAAACAGTAGAAGTGAAATGGCAAATTACACTTTGCACCATTTACTCTATACTCGGTCTCACTTTGTTTTTTTAACTTTTTAATTGTCCCAGTTATTAACCCCATAGACTTCAAATCAAATTGCAGTTGGGAATCAGTCATATAAAAAAAAAATACTAAAATAGAGGAACGAACAATTGCAGTTGGATCAGTCATATAAAAAAAATACTAAAATAGAGGAACCAACTAAGGTGAGATTTTGATAAAAAAAATATGAAAGTGTTAAGGATTAAAGCACGATAGTATTAAAAATATTGGCGTAAAAGTGTAATTCATACTATATATCATGCTGCTCATTACAAGAAATTAAGTTTTAGAGACAAAAATTTATGACAAAATTACTTTTTAGTGACAAAATATTTTTGTCACCAAAAGTGTTAGTATTATTTTATTTTTAGCGACAAAATTGGACATTTAGTAATGAATTACAAACCTTTTGGGATCAAAAGTTTTGTCTAAAAAAATAAATCTTTTTGGGATCAAGTTATTTTGTCCCTAAAAGTACATTTATGACATTTCCAAAATTTTGTCCCTAAAAGTCTATTTTTTGACTTTTTAAAATACATTTTTAGCAACTATCCTCATGACAATTGAAATTAGCCCCTAAATATTTTTGGCTTTTAGTTTTCGTAGAGGTGCTATAGAAATGGATTCAATTACAATTTAACTCAAAATCGGGATGTAGATTGGGACAATTAAAAAATTATTAGACAAAATAAAATTAGGTATAAAATATGGTGTAAAGTGAAATTTATTAAAATTAGAAAAAAAAAATCTTGCTTTATTTGTAATCGACAAAGCGCCATGAAGTTGCAAACTATTATTATTTTTACATTATTTCATGAGATTGTTTGTAATAGGTTTGTCCACGTAAATGATTTGAATTTAAGAAATTTGAAGAGTTGTCACGATTCTATATTGATAAT
Organism: Camellia japonica; assembly: GCA_030407325.1. Taxonomy (NCBI): domain Eukaryota; kingdom Viridiplantae; phylum Streptophyta; class Magnoliopsida; order Ericales; family Theaceae; genus Camellia; species Camellia japonica. The sequence goes on from JAPPVO010000029.1 coordinate 159,548,729, forward strand.
TTGAATTATTTATTTTGTAGGTTTTTTGTATATATCATTTATGAAAAAAATTAAGGCTCTGTTTTGTAGAGTTTTGGAAATTTAATTCCACCAAATGGTTTGAGTGTGGTGTTTGGTAAGAGTTTTCAAAAATTGATTCCACACTCATGTTAAAAATACGTCTATCCGATCATCCTCTCGGACGTCTGGCCGGTTGACCCAGAACAATGTTCATTTTTTTTTTTGACACATGTTATTTTAATATTTTAAATAAAAATATTCATAATTTTTTTAAAATTTTTTTATGAGTTTTGAATAAAATTTTGAGTTGTGTGTTTGGTTATGAGTTGTAAATTTTTTGAATCAAATATCATATGTCACATTAAAAATTTCAAACTCAATTTCAAAACTCATAACCAAACAAATCTTTCACACTTAAATCATAATTTCAAAATTCATAAACTCAAAATACAGCTCTATTATCAAATCATAATTCTAAAACTCTACCAAACGCTACCTAAATCAATATGATAATCGTAACTTCCTATTCTATTATATTTGCCTCCAAAAAAATGAACGGCCTATTTTTAAAAATATATTTGTTTATTTTTTTCAAATGAATGTTGGAGAAGCCTAGAAACATCTCAAAAATTTCAGATGGCTCCAAAATATTTTAAGAGGTATGGAAAACCCACTATGATACTATAGTTGGTTGCCATCTTTTGATCCACAAATCAAAGTTTCAAGAGTTTGGAAGGACATTTAGCCAGCAGCGTTTTCTAACCCAAGTGTTCTTGTTTTATATCAGTCCAATGCAAGTATTCATCTTGGTAATGGAAGAAGATGTCGATTCTGGATTTGTAAGTATTCATCTTGGTAATGGAAGAAAGATGTCGATTCTGGATTTGTAAGTATTCATCTTGGTAATGGAAGAAGATGTCGATTCTGGATTGATAGGTGGCTTGGGGAAGTTAGTCTGAAAGAGATATTTCCGAGGTTGTTTTCTTTGTCATTAGACAAGAAGGGTACTGTTTTGAGTTCTATGGAAGAAAATCCACTCTAGGTGTGTGGGCTTCTCCTTTCGTAGGAATTGTTTGCTTGGGAAGTGGATGATTGTTCAGCTCATTCACTTCTTTTAATCTAGCCCTGTATTGAGTGAATCAGAGGACGACAGGTTGGTTTTGGAAAGCTGAAGTCATCAGGAATGTCACTGTAAAATCATTTGTGATTAAGTTTCAATTTGATATTGAAATCCGTTGCCTACTGCGTGCCTAGATTGAATTTTGGATGAATATTGCTCTTTTAAAAAGATGCAATCCACCTGGTGGCTGGCTTGGAAGGCAGACTGAAAACGTCCAATGTTTCTTCATAGCATCGGTGTTCTTGATTCTAACTGTTAGCCCTATGCATTTTATGTTCCTTGTGATGAAGGTAACAACCCTCGTACTGATTACCGTTAAACCACTGAATTATATACTGATTATTGCTAAACTGAACTGATAATGACTGATAATTGGATTAACTGAGTTACTGAATAAACCGATTGAAATCGAAACTGAAATTGAATAAGTTTTGTCTATGAATTGCATATTGCATCTGTTTGATTGATTGATTATCTGTTTGAATTCATATGTTTTAACTGCTAATTGAAGGCCTTATCGGCGGCCGAATTAGAAACCGTTTAGTGTTTATAATCAGTAGAATATTTGTGATTTAATGGTATATTTATCTGAAAATTGATTAGGAATGATTAAACTAGATTAAATTAAGCCAATTAAGAGTTTGACTTAATTACGGAATTGCCATTGTGAGTGGACTTTGTTTAATCAAATATTTGAGTCTAATGCACCACTTAGCCTTGTACAACATTTCCTCAGCTTGTTTGAGAGCTACCACCGAAATTAGAGAGAGAGTAGAGGGAGAGAGTTGATTTTCATCTCTTTTTGCTTGAGGCTTGTAGATTTAGAAGATTAATTGCATTGTTGATCTCCTAGGCTCTCTATTGAAGTCTTAAGGTAGGAATTCTCCCTACATTCTTGTGTTTAAACTTGTTCTTCTTGCATGATTCATGCTCCATTGTAGGATTAAACCATGATTTAGTTCAAAATGTTGAATTAGAGCTCCATTGTTGCATGCATGTAAGAATTGATGAGTTTGAATTGATTTCATGGCAAAATGGTGCATGCATGTTCACATTTTTGTATAAGTCCATGTTTTCACATATTCTCAAGATTGAGCTCTTTGAGCAAGATTTGAAGCTTGATTTTGGTTTAAAAGTTCATGCATTGCATGTTTGCAAAGTGTTCTTGAAATGGGTTTGAAAAATGGCTTTAATTGACCAACTCTTGGCCCTTGCATGTGCAAATTAGCTTTTGAAACTTGTTATACATTGTTTGGGATGTTTTTTCCAGAAAATTGGGCCTAAGAGAATCGAGTTTTGGAGCATCAATTGGTTTTAAGCTTGGATGTAAATCTGGATTTTTCCAGATTTTGCTTCCGCTCGAGCGGATGAAGTGCCGCTCGAGCGGGAATCATGCTCTCAGCATTTTGTTGACCTGCGTTGCAGTCCGCTCGAGCGGATTAATGCGCGCTCGAGCGGAGAAATCAGCATCCAGTACTTTGCATTGTTTATCAGACCGCTCGAGCGGGGAATGTACGCTCGAGCGGAGGATTGTGTGTCACGCTCGAGCGGGGAATTTGAGCTCGAGCGGGGACTTTGTTTCTTGTCCGCTCGAGCGGGGAAACCTGCGCTCGAGCGGAACCCTGTTTCACTGAAAATTCTGGAAATTGTTTCCTATGCACATTTTTGCATCCTCATCCCATCCTAGGCATTCTTAGGCCTAGTTTAAGACATCTTAATGAGGATTTAGACGTAGAACCACACCGAGGAATTAGGGATTATATGTTAATCACCTTCCCGACTGTGAAACTTAGTGTGGGTTCTATTTGTTAACTGTTTAGGGTTGGCTCTCGGGGACGCGCTCTAGCTGCTACTAGCCCAATCTCTGTGAGTAACAATTGTGTAAAGATATGTTCAAAATGACTATCTTTTGAATACTGAACTGAACTGTTTACTGAACTGGAATTATTTACTGAATGAATGTATGTCCTTTATTTCTGAACTGTATTGTGGCATCCTTAGCACTACTGTTACTGACTGTTACTGTTACAGAGATCTCTGTCGGTTCCCTTGTGGAACCATACTGTTTTACTGAATGACTGGCCATCATTACTGTTCGGTCTTTTTGACCTACTGTTACTGTTATGCTAACGGATGTACCACATATGACTGTTTATCGTACTGAACAACTGTAATATTGATTGAAATGAACTGATTTCATTACTGTAAGGACATTACATTCTTAACCTCTTTATACATTATGTTATTCACTGGGCTTTAGCTCACTGTTTATATATATATGTAGGTTCTCAGCAGCCAGACCAGAGCTAGGAGCGTGGGGTTGGCCCAGTTGTGTCAAGCCAGCCTATGTGCCTCACCGTGAGGTTCCGTGTTGCCGTGTGATGGCCTTGGGATTTTGTTTTAAGTTTTTTCCCATCGGTCTCCTCACTGTTTGTATTGACCTAACGGATTGTATAGACTGTTTACTGTTTACTGTACTGTTATCGAGGGTTTAAGTCCCCGTACTGAATGTTGTATCTGACTGTATATAGACCGTACTGTTTGAACTGTATGAATGCATGAAAAATGTTTTTGGCATACAGATTTCACAGCTCAATGGACACTAGTTATTTACTGTATTGGCTTCCGCCAGGCCCTGAACTCTGTTATACTGTATTACTGTTAAGCAGGCCTTCGGTAATCACGGATTACTGGCCGGTTACGTGTGCTAAACCCATAGGGCCGGGTTTGGGTCGTGACAGAGTGGTATCAGAGCGATACTTAACCACGAGTTATACCGCACACACGTGTCCAAATGAGCTATAGGGTGTCCTAGAAAAGCAATTAGGGCATCTCATGAATTTGAAAAGTGTGTGCTTATGACTGATTGATATAAGTGTTAAATGTTAAACCGTCTAATTGTACAACTGCCATAAACTGTTATAACTGTTTATAGTGAAATGGATAACATAAACACTGCAAATGAAACTGGATCATCATCCTCTGAGGCCAGAATGGCCAGACTTGAACTAATGATGGGGCTGATAATTGAAAGACTGGATCAACAACAGAACCAACCGCCCCCACCTCCTCCTCCTCCGGTGCAACCGGAACCGAATGTGCAAAATGTGAATGCAAATGAGGAGGATATTATTGCTCTTACCCAGAAATTCAGCAAGATGAAACCGCCGTCCTTTCAGGGAGGCTTGGAACCATTAAAGGCTGAAGCTTGGGTCCTTGAGACTGAAAAGTTGTTGAGGTTTTTCCGTGCTCCGAAACAACAAAGTATTGTTGGCAACCTTCACCCTTCAAGAAGAAGCAAGAAGGTGGTGGATGTTGACCCGCGATGCAAACTATTGTGACTTGGGCTCAGTTCAAGGAGTCCTTCTTTGAAAAGTATTTTCCTCAGTGCATCAGAGACAGAAAAGTGACTGAGTTTGAACAGTTAAGACAGGGCAAGACGTCTGTTGCCGAGTATGAGAAGCAATTTACCGAACTTGCTAGGTATGCACCACATGGTGGATACCGATTATAAGAAGGAGTATGAGAAGCAATTTACCGAACTTGCTAGGTATGCACAACATATGGGGATACCGATTATAAAAGGCCAGGAGGTTTGAAGGCGGCCTTAGTGTTGCTATACAGGATCGAATAAATGTTTTGAAAATGCCAACTTATGTGGGTGTTCTCGACCGGGCATTGATGGCCGAGACGAATATTGCAGCAGTGAACAATCCGAAACACCAACAACTGAGTGGCAAGGTAAAAGGCAGGGTTTCAAATTCAAGAAAGGCAAGCATAACCCAACAAACAAGAAACAGAATACGGGGTCGACAACTAGCCCAGCCAAGGGAGTGGATTTACTCCACCCTGTTCCATATGTGGCAACAAGCACAAGGGGTTTGCTATCAGATTTCTGGAGCTTGTTTCAGGTGTGGCAAGGTGGGCCACAGAATTAAAGACTGTCCTCTGCCCCGCAATCCAGTAGTAAAGCTGCACCGAGCGTAGCAGCATCACATGTACACCGAAGCCTAACCCCAAAGCTACCGGGAAAGAGCCTATGAGGCAGGGCCGAGTGTTTGCCCTAGTACCGGGGACGTGCAGAACCGAGACTGTTCAGGTATCTCTCTATTTGTGCTCAATGCATATGTATTGATTGATTCGGGGTCTACACATTCTTATGTGTCACATGCTTTCTCACGAAAATTGAATAGACCCTTAGAACCTATGAATTACTTGTTAGCAGTATCATCACCTGTTGGGGGATCCATGACATGTGCATATATGTATCCTGCTGTGAGATTATTGTTGGGGATATGCATCTGTTTATTGATTTACTGCCATTGAATATCGATCATTTTGATGTAATATTGGGATGGATTGGTTACAAAAGTATCACGCCACTATAGACTGTGTAACAAAACAAGTAGTTTTCCGTCCACCGGGCTTACCGGAATTTGTGTTTAATGGAATTGAAGTAGTACCCCCCACCGTATCTGATTCTTCTGTAAAGCTGTTGACTATGTATAAAGGGTGTAAAGGATATCTGTGTTCTGTTGACTGTGCCTACTGATGTTAGTGTTAAAACTGATATGAATTGTATTCCTATAGTCAGAGAATTCCCAGATGTTTTTCCAGATGAATTGCCAGGGGATTTAATTGACAGGGAGATTGAATTCCGTTGATTAGTTCGGGTACACAGCCGATATCGAAAGCTCTTACAGAATGGCTCCAACTGAACTGAAGGAATTGAAAGTGCAATTGCAGGAACTGTTAGACAAAAAGTTTATCAGACCCAGTACTTCACCGTGGGGTGCACCTGTTCTGTTTGTAAAGAAGAAAGATGGCTCACTGAGACTGTGTATTGACTACCGTGAATTGAACAAGGTAACTGTGAAAATAAATATCCATTACCGCGTATTGATGATTTATTTGACCAGTTACAGGGTGCACAAGTATTTTCCAAGATTGATCTTAGATCGGGGTACCATCAATTGAAGTTAAACCGGGAGATATTGATAAGACTGCTTTTAGAACAAGGTATGGACATTATGAATTTTTAGTTATGCCATTCGGAGTCACGAATGCCCCAGCTGCATTTATGGACCTTATGAACAGAATTTTTAAACCGTACCTTGATGATTTCATTGTGGTATTTATTGATGACATACTGATTTATTCTAAGACTGTTGAAGAACATGAACACCATCTAAGACTTGCCCTACAGACCTTAAGAGAACAGAAATTGTATGCTAAACTGTCTAAATGTGAATTTTGGCTTGATCATGTGATGTTTTGGGGCATGTTATTAGCAAAATGGAATTTCTGTTGATCCGCAGAAAATTGAAGCTGTAGTGAACTGGCCTAGACCAACGAATGTAACCGAAGTCCGAAGCTTTTTGGGATTGGCTGGATATTACAGGAGATTTGTCAAAGATTTCTCCAAGATTGCCTTACCACTGACTCAGTTGACACAGAAGGGGACATCATTTGACTGGACTGACCAAAGGGAATCAGCATTCCAAGAATTGAAAACCCGACTTGTGACTGCACCGGTTCTGACTGACTCTACCTTCAGGTACAGATGGTTACACTGTTTTTAGTGATGCTTCTCATAAGGGTTTGGGATGTGTTTTGATGCAGAATGGGAGAGTTATTGCTTATGCTTCTCGACAGTTGAGACCGCATGAAAAGAATTACCCAACCCATGATCTTGAACTTGCTGCAGTGGTTTTTGCATTGAAGATTTGGCGCCACTATTTGTATGGGGCAACATGTGAAGTATACACCGACCATAAGAGCTTGAAGTATTTCTTCACCCAGAAAGAACTGAATATGAGACAGCGGAGATGGCTTGAACTGATCAAAGATTATGACCTACAGATTTTGTACCATCCGGGAAAAGCCAATACCGTTGCCGATGCTTTGAGCCGAAAATCGATTGGGAACATAGCCTGTTTGCTGACTGGGCAGAAAGAATTGCTTCATGATCTGGAAAAGTCTGAGATTGAAATTGTTTTGAAAGAACAAAGGGGAACAGTAGCTGTCATTACTGCCCAACCAGCATTGATTGAAGAGATTAAGGAGAAACAGCAACTAGATGATTTCTTGAAAAAGGTTATTGAAGATAAAGATTCAAAACCGAGACCGGGGTTCAAATTTGACAACAATGTACTGAAATTTCAAGATAGACTGTGTGTACCAAATGACACTGAATTGAAAAGAAGAATTCTCCAAGAAGGCCACAGTTCGAAGTTTTCTATTCACCCGGGGAATACGAAAATGTATCAAGATCTGAAACAGAATTTCTGGTGGCCGGGAATGAAGAAAGAGATTGCCGACTTTGTGTCTAAGTGTCTTCATTGCCAACAAGTCAAAGCTGAACATCAACGACCTGCCGGATTACTGCAACCCTTACCCATACCAGAGTGGAAATGGGAGCATATCACGATGGATTTTTTATCGTTGGATTACCTCGCTCCAGGAAAGGTATGGATTCTATTTGGGTTATTGTTGATAGATTGACTAAGTCTGCACACTTCCTACCTGTCAAGACAATCTATAATGCGGATAAATTGGCTGTTATCTATATTGATGAAATTGTTAGATTGCACGGAGTGCCTGTGTCTATTGTTTCTGACAGGGATGCGAAGTTTACATCGAGGTTCTGGCAAAGCCTACAGACTGCATTGGGTACTGAATTGAGGCTGAGTAGCGCCTATCATCCTCAGACAGATGGACAGTCAGAAAGGACCATCCAAACCTAGAGGATTTACTGAGAATGTGTGTCCTTGATTTTCAGGGAAACTGGGAAAGTCATTTGCCGTTGGCTGAATTCGCCTACAACAACAGCTACCATTCGAGTATTGGTATGGCGCCTTTCGAGGCATTGTATGGCAGAAAGTGTAGATCTCCAATTTGCTGGGCAGAAGTTGGGGATGGGCCTTTGCTTGGGCCCGAGATTGTGTATGAGACGACTGAAAAGATCAAACTGATACAGCAGAGACTGAAAACCGCACAGAGTAGACAGAAAAGTTATGCGGATGTTAGAAGACGGGATAGAGAGTATGAAGTAGGTGATCACGTCTTTGTGAAAGTGACACCAATGAAGGGCCAGACTCGTTTTGGAGTCAAAGGCAAGTTAGCGTCGCGGTATGTCGGACCGTATGAGGTGATTGAGAAAATCAATCCGGTGGCGTATCAAGTTGCACTTCCTCCTGAAATGGAGCATATGCATAACGTCTTCCACATTTCGATGTTGAGAGACTATCTTCGAGATCCGTTTCATGTGATTGAGCCTACCCGTATCGTGTTGAGTGATGACTACACTTACGAGGAACGGCCTATACAGATTGTAAACCGGCGGATCAAGAAACTGAGAAACAAAGAGATCCCACTAGTGAAAGTTGACTCGCAGAATCATGGTGGTGTGTATGCCACTTGGGAAGGGAAGATGACATGGCGAAAAGATATCCTGATTTGTTCCCACTGAACCCTGTTTTCTTCCAAACTGAAGGTAACTCGAGTTTAGAGGACTAAACTCCTTATAAGGAGGGGAGACTGTAACAACCCTCGTACTGATTACCGTTAAACTACTGAATTATGTACTGATCATTGCTAAACTGAACTGATAATGACTGGTAATTGGATTAACTGAGTTACTGAATAAACCGATTGAAATCGAAACTGAAATTGAATAAGTTTGTCTATTGAATTGCATATTGCATCTGTTTGATTGGTTGGTTATCTGTTTGAATTCATATGTTTATATGCTAATTGAAGGCCTTATCGGCGGCCGAATTAGGAACCGTTTAGTGTCTTATAATCAGTAGAATATTTGTGATTTAATGGTATATTTATCTGAGAATTGTTTAGGACGATTAAACTAGATTAAATTAAGCCAATTAAAGAGTTTGACTTAATTACGGAATTGCCATTGTGAGTGGACCTTTTTCTAATCAAATATTTGAGTCTAATGCACCCTTTGGCCTTGTCAAACATTTCCTCAGCCTTGTTTGAGAGCTACCACCGAAATTAGAGAGAGAGTAGAGGAGAGAGTTGATTTTCATCTCTTTTTGCTTGGAGGCTTGTAGATTTAGAAGATTAATTGCATTGTTGATCTCCTAGGCTCTCTATTGAAGTCTTAAGGTAGGAATTTCTCCCTACATTCTTGTGTTAAACTTGTTCTTGCATGATTCATGCTCCATTGTAGGATTAAACCATGATTTAGTTCATAATGGTGAATTAGAGCTCCATTGTTGCATGCATGTAAGAATTGATGAGTTTGAATTGATTTCATGGCAAAATGGTGCATGCATGTCCATTTCTGTATAAGTCCATGTTTTCAGCATATTCTTGAAGATTTGAGCTCTTTGGAGCAAGATTTGAACCTTGATTTTGATTTAAAAGTTCATACAATGCATGTTTGCAAAGTGTTCTTGAAATGGGTTTGAAAAAATGGCTTTAATTGACCAACTCTTGGGCCTTGCATGTGCAAATTAGCTTTTTAACTTGTTATACATTGTTGGGATGTGTTTTCCAGAAAATGGGCCTAAGAGAATCGAGTTTAGAGCATCAAACTTGGTTTTAAGCTTGGAATGTGAAATCTGCATTTTCCAGATTTCTGCCTTTCGCTCGAGCGGATGAAGTGCCGCTCGAGTCGGGAAATCATGCTCTCAGCATTTTGTGACCTGCGTTGCAGTCCGCTCGAGCGGATAATGCGCGCTCGAGCGGAGAAATCATGCATCCAGTACTTTGCATTGTTTATCAGACCGCTCGAGCGGGGAAATGTACGCTCGAGCGGAGGATTGTGTGTCACGCTCGAGCGGGGAATTTGGAGCTCGAGCGGGGACCTTTGGTTTCTTGTCCGCTCGAGCGGGGAAACCTGAGCTCGAGCGGAACCCTGATTCACTGAAAATTCTGAAATTGTTTCCTATGCACATTTTTGCATCCTCATCCCATCCTAGGCATTCTTAGGCCTAGTTTAAGACATCTTAATGAGGATTTAGACGTAGAACCACACCGAGGAATTAGGGATTATATGTTTATCCTTCCAACTGTTAAACTTAGTGTGGGTTCTATTTGTTGACTGTTTAGGGTTGGCTCTCGGGGACGCGCTCTAGCTGCTACTAGCCCAATCTCTGTGAGTAACAATTGTGTAAAGATATGTTCAAAATGACTATCTTTTGAATACTGAACTGAACTGTTTACTGAACTGGAATTATTTACTGAATGAATGTATGTCCTTTATTTCTGAACTGTATTGTGGCATCCTTAGCACTACTGTACTGACTGTTACTGTTACAGAGATCTCTGTCGGTCCCTTGTGGAACCATACTGTTTACTGAATGACTGGCCATCATTACTGTTCGGTCTTTTTGACCTACTGTTACTGTTATGCTAACGGATGTAACCATATGACTGTTTATCGTACTGAACAACTGTAATATTGATTGAAATGAACTGATTTCATTACTGTAAGGACATTACATTCTTAACCTCTTTATACATTATGTTATTCACTGGGCTTTAGCTCACTGTTTATATATATAATGTAGGTTCTCAGCAGCCAGACCAGAGCTAGGAGCGTGGGTTGGTCCCAGTTGTGTCAAGCCAGCCTATGTGCTCACGTGAGGTTCCGTGTTGCCGTGTGATGGCCTTGGGATTTTGTTTTAAGTTTTTCCCATCGGTCTCCTCACTGTTTTGTATTGACCTAACGGATTGTATAGACTGTTTACTGTTTACTGTACTGTTATCGAGGGTTAAGTCCCCGTACTGAATGTTGTATCTGACTGTATATAGACCGTACTGTTTGAACTGTATGAATGCATGAAAATGTTTTTGGCATACAGATTTCACAGCTCAATGGACACTAGTTATTTACTGTATTGGCTTCCGCCAGGCCCTGAACTCTGTTTATACTGTATTACTGTTAAGCAGGCCTTCGGTAATCACGGATTACTGGCCGGTTACGGTGCTAAACCCATAGGGCCGGGTTTGGTCGTGACAGTGGGGTATTATTTGGGTGGTGCCACAATCTGTGAGTCATTTGTTGGAGTGATGGGATGGTTTCAAATTCAAAAGTTGGAGAAGAGCATTGGGGGCATTTCCAGCTATTGTGAAATGAAACTTATGAAAGGTTAGAAATGGGTGCAAGTTTGCTGATCTTGGTGTTTATTGGGAAGGTTTGTATGAATCTATATTAATGCATATAGCCTTATGGGTAACATACCATGCCAAAGGGGTGAGTTATTTTGTTTCTGACTTGGTGTTTAGGATCAAAGCTATTAGCCCCGTTTGTTTAGAGAGTTAGAGGGGGGATTAAGATTAATAGTGAAGTGGGATCTACTAATATTGTGTTTGTTTTGAGAAATGGGAAGGGGATTGATAGTGAGCTCCGGATTAGGATGGGCCTCCCTAAGGGGATTTGGATGGGCCTCCAGGACTTGATATTAGAAAAATAGTCCGGCGGACTAGAAATTTTTTATTTTTATTTATTATTTATTTTATTTTTTACATGTCGGGCATTTTTTTTTTAACATTAATATTTAATTTTTTATATTTTTTGTTAAGTAAAATCATTATTTTATTTTTTTTATTTTTTCTGGAAATTTTTTATTTTATTTTATTTTTTAAAATTTTTTTACATGTTGGGCATTTTTTTTAAACATTAATGTTTAATATTTTTGTATTTTTTTTTTGTTTTATTATTTATATTTATTTTATATAAAAATAATTTAACAATCCCCACTAACAACTATCATCAAAACAACACAAATTTTACTTAATCCCCTCACTATCAATCCCTCACTAACAATCCCTTCACTATCAATCCCCTCACTATCAATCCCCTCCATTCTACCTCTGAAAACAAACGAGGCCTTAGGGGTTGCTAGCTGCTTGTTTTGACTGTGTTTTGGGTAGCTTATAGTTGTTTTATTTTTTGTCTGATTGATATCTCCTCAACCTTGTTATTATAGGTGTTACATATGATTGGGGGAGTCTTTTTGTGACAACCTAGTTAGGATAAAAGGGTTTTCACTTTGATATTTTATAGCACCTTGTACGGGAAAGAATACACCTTCTCGTATAATCCTGTTGATCAAGTCTGCGTTCCTTTGTACGACGTCGCTTTATTACCTGAAAATACGAATGTGAGCTGGCCGGCGGGTGTGTTGCCGGAAACCTCTCCGATGCCTAAGTCAGTAAGCTTGACAATAGACAAAAGCTCTGTATATTCAGAAAACAAAGTTGTGTTATCTCTCCATAGGTGATGTTTGTGAGCTTTTATAGGTTCCGTGTGGCACAATCCTAGTAGGACTTTTACTTCTCCATGCAGAGTCCTCCTAGGATTCATACTCTTAAGAGATAATGTTTATCTCTTAACACCCCCCTCACTGCTTAAACCAAGTGAGATGGTTTTACCATGGCCGGATTACCATATGACCGAGTAATTGTTAGTTCGGCTACTACTTTCCTTTCCTTACCTCGGATTTCCCATGCTAAGACCGAGCTATCCATAAGAGAGTTGAGCCGAACTTATCCTCAGAAACTAATCCTTAAGAGGATAGCATACCTCGGTTCCATATGCCACGACCGAAATAATTCTGAAGACCAAATCATCCGCAGTACACCTCTCAACCGGGCTACAAAATAAGGCTTTATGTGACCGGACTAACCATTGTAGCTCTGGGACCGGACTAACTACAAAACCTTTTCATAGACCGGAGTAACTTTACGGCCATTTTACTCAGCCCTTCGCACTGCGGCCCAAAACGGCCCATTATCCAGCTCGGCCCAATTTCCATATAAATTACCCTCTCACTCCTACTTTGGTTTTTTGTTTATTGATGTATGATTTAAGGTTTTTTTATCCTTGATTCTTATTCAATAAAGTTTTTTTTTAAAAAAAAATAATAATAATAAAAAACTGGAGAAATTTCGATGGGGTTAGTTTTGAAAAATATTTATAAATAAATAGTAAATTTTATATGCAATAATAATTAAAAATATAAAATTTTCATCAATCTATAATTACTTTTTAACAGCACCGTTGATTAATAATTCTCCTATTATTAATAGAATAATGAAGGTATTTAGTGTATTGTAAAAGATTAATGATAATCATTGAGGTATGTGATTATAGAAGGGAGAGAAATGTAATTATATATATATATATATTAGTAGGCCGCACATATATAATGCGTGTAATTCAAAAAAGGTATAGTACAAGAATAATGATAGAAAAAAATGTACGTATAGCATGCGTTGCTCAAGTGTAAGTACTTGTTGTGTAAAACCCATTATCTTGATTTCAAATCTTATCCTTTTTCTTTTTTTATATAAAAAAAAACTCAAAATATGAGACACATTTGTGTTAATACCACCACTAGCCTTCACTTTATATATTAGAATAGATAGTTTTTTTTTTTTTTTTTTTTTTGGATAATTAGGTGTCTAGGCCAGTTTATGCATATCTCAATAATCTCGAGGGACTAATTTCACCGCCTACTTGTGGAGACCTCATTTAAAGCCAGAGCAAACACTCTGTATGAACTAGTCCCAAGGAAACTTATTAGGGCTAGTAAGCATTGCATTTGAGATGTGAAAAGAGCACACCCCAAATCTCAAGTTATGCCCGTTAAACCAACCAGTGGTAGAGCCACATGGAAACCGGGGGTCATGTGCCCCATGAGTTTTGGATTTACAATATTTTTTATTACATATGTATTATAAATAAAATTTTAAACAAAAATAATATTTAGAATAAAATGTCAATGTCATTTTTAAACTTATGAGGATAATAGTGATTGTTTTATTAAAAATGAAGTGACTACATCAAATTATATTTTTATGTATGTAAATTTTGTGAAAAAATCTCAATATAAAGGTAATATCCATCATTATTGATATGCAAATATAATTAATCTCACTATATATATGTAAAAGTTACTAGAATGTTAGCTGTAGTTGTATGTGGAGTTCACCTTCATATGTTGCTTTACTATTTATTGGTAATATTATATGTCAATAATAATGTGATATCACTATTATATGAAATTTTTACTCAAATTTTGAAAAAAATTAATTTATCTTACCATATATAATTTTAGGGATTTTTTATTAATAAGTCCAATTTAGAAATGTTTAACCAAGAAGTCCATGAAGGAATTTTTTACCCATTTAGTCCCATGTATGTATAGTTTTATTTCATAAAGTCCTTTTTTTGATTTGCACAATTTCTTGGACACTTATGCCCTTATATTCAATTTTGATACCCTTATAAATATTTTTTTGAACGATTAGCAATTTAATGATGTGAACATTCATATTTTAAAATTCACATTGGTAGGAATGTAAAATTGGCCCGTGAGCGGCCCGAAACCGCCCGCGAGCTGGCGGGGCCGGCCCGTTAAAATGTGAATATTCACATTGACATGTTAACATTCACATTAATAAGAGTGTAAAATTGGCCCGCGTCCCATGGCAGCGCGAAACCCGCTCGTGGCCCATGGGCGGCCCGGGGCGGGCCCGGTCCGGCCCATTAACAATGTGAATATTCACATTGACATGTTAACATTCACATTGATAAGAGTATAAAATTGGCCTGCGGCCCATGGGCGGCCAAAAGCCACCCGCGGCCGGGGGAGGGCCCGGCCCATTGACAATGTGAATATTCACATTGACATGTTAACATTCACATTGATAGAAGTGTAAAATTAGCCCGCGCCTCGTGACTGCCCGAAAACCGCCCACGGCCCGTGGGTGGCCCGGGGCGGGCTCGGCCCGGCCTGTTGACAATGTGAATATTCACATTGATAAGAGTATAAAATTGGCCAGCAGCTCAGGGCGGGCCCGACCTGACCCGGCCCGTTGACAATGTGAATATTCACATTGACATGTTAACATTCACATTAATAGGAGTGTAAAATTGGCCCTCGTCCCGTGGCGGCGCGAAACCCGCCCGCGACCCATGGGCTGCCCAGGGGCGGGCCCGGTCCGGCCCGTTGACAATGTGAATAATCACATTGACATGTTAACATTCACATTGATAAGAGTATAAAATTGGCCTGCGGCCCATGGGTGGCCAAAAGCCCGGCCCGGTCCGTTGACAATGTGAATATTCACATTGACATGTTAACATTCACATTGATAAGAGCGTAAAATTGGCCCGCAGCCCGTGGGCGGCCCGAAGCCCGAAGCGGGCTTGGCCCGACCCGTGACAATGTGAATATTCACATTGACATGTTAACATTCACATTGATAGGAGTGTAAAATTAGCCTGCACCCCGTGGCTGCCCGAAACCCGCTCACAGCCCGTGGGCGGCCCGGAGCAGGCCCGGCCTGGCCTGTTGACAATGTGAATATTCACATTGACATGTTAACATTCACATTGATAAGAGTGTAAAATTGGCCCGTGACCCGTGAGCAGCCCGAAGCCCGACCTCGGGCCGGGGCGGGCCCGGCCCGTTGGCAATGTGAATATTCACATTGACATGTTAACATTTACATTGATAGGAGTGTAAAATTGGCCCGCAGCCCGTGGGCGGCCCGAAACCAGACCGCAGCCCGAGGCGGGCTTGGCCCGACCCATGACAATGTGAATATTCATATTGACATGTTAACATTAACATTGATAGGAGTGTAAAATTTGTCCACTGCCCGAAGCTCGCCCGCGGCCCGGGGTAGGCTCGGACCCAAACCCGGGCCGTCCCGGGCTGCCCATGGGACGCGAGTCAATTTTACACTCTTATCAATATGAATGTTAACATGTCAATGTGAATATTCACATTGTCAACAGGCCGGGCCGGGCTCGCCTCGGGCCGCCCACGGGCCGTGGGCGAGTTTCGGGCAGCCATGGGGCACGGGTTAATGTTACACTCTTATCAATGTGAATGTTAACATGTCAATGTGAATATTCACGTTGTCAACGGGCCGGGGCCGGGCTTCGGGCTGCCCACGGGTCACGGGCCAATTTTACACTGTTATCAATGTTAATGTTAATATGTCAATGTGAATATTCACATTGTCAACAGGCCGGGCCGGGCCTGCCCTGGGCAGCGGGCGGGCGGGCTTCGGGCCGCCCATGGGCCACGGGCCAATTTTACACTCCTATCAATGTGAATGTTAATATGTCAATGTGAATATTCACATTGTCAACGGGCCGGCCTGGGCTCGCCCCAGGCCGCCCACGGGCTTCGGGCCGCCCATGGGACACGAGTCAATTTTACACTCTTATCAATATGAATGTTAACATGTCAATGTGAATATTCACATTGTCAACAGGCCGGGCCGGGCCCGCCCCGGGCCACCCACGGGCCGTGGGCTAGTTTCGGGCAGCCACGGGGCGCGGGCTAATTTTATACTCTTATCAATGTGAATGTTAACATGTCAATGTGAATATTCACATTATCAACGGGTCGGGCCGGGCCCCGCCCAGGGCAGCCCACGAGCCGCGGGCGGGTTTCGGGCCAGTCATAGGCCGCAGGCTAATTTTACACTCCTATCAATGTGAATGTTAACATGTCAATGTGAATATTCACATTGTCAACGAGACGGGCCTGACCCGGCCCGGGCCCGGGCTTCGGGCTACCCACGGGTCACAGGCTAATTTTACACTCTTATCAATGTTAATGTTAATATGTCAATGTGAATATTCACATTATGAACGGGCCGGCCCGGGCCCGCCCCGGGCGGCGGGCTGGCTTCGGGCCGCGGGTCAATTTTACACTCCTATTAATGTGAATGTTAACTTGTCAATGTGAATATTCACATTATCAACGGGCGGGGCGGGGCCTATTTTTTTTTGCCTGTGGCCCGGTCCGGCCCGACTTGAATTTTTCCGGGCACCCACGAGGATCGACATGGGCCGAGCCCCTATACATTGACGATATGAACATTCACATTGACGGTATTCACATTAGGGGTATTTTGGTAATTATGTTACCCATAGGACTTATTGAAATATAAGAAAATAATGTGAACTAAATGAAACATAGGTAGATGAAAAGGGTATTTTGGTCTTCTTATATCAAATTGAACATAATGGAATAGTCAAAAAGAATATGGGTTGGATGGAATAATGCTCTTAGAAAATGGATTTATCAAAAAAGCTCCCTTTATTTTAAGACTTAATACATGACTTTTTTACATTATCCATGATACACTAATTACACGTGATACTTTCTTTTTTTGATTTTACTCGAAAATTAATTATAAAATTTTATGTGAAATATTTTTGTAATAATTTATTTAAATTTTTGTACTTAATATTAATTCAAAAATTATTATTATCTTTTATTGTTAGTTATAAAAAAAATTATAATTAATAAATATTATTTTTAATTTAATTTTCAAACTCCATCACTAAAACTAACCTTGAAATTGGAGAAATTTCAGAGACATATAAATTGAATAGAGTAGAGTGGTAGTCAGGGAAAGTGGTGTTGTTTGCCATCATAGTAATAATTGTTATATGTATGTTTACTATTGGACTTGCCTTCTCTTTAGTCCACGACTTGAGGGTATTATTTGGGTTTGTGAGACTTACCATGAGTTTTGTTTTTCAATAATTTAAATTATTTATTTTGTCAGTTCTTTTGTGTATGTCATCTATAAAAAAAATTAAATGAGTCCGATAATTGTAACTTATTCAATTTATCACATTTATTTTTATAAAAATAAACGATAAATATATTTTTAAAAATAAATTATTCATATATATATATATATATTTGTGTGTTAACAAACGCAATATATTCAGATTTGTGGGAATGATATAACTTGGAAGGCCATTGGACAGCCCAGGTTTATATGAGCAGGGAATTGTCTCTAACTTGGGTTTCTTCTCCCCCTCCTACTTTAAGGGAGGTGTTATCTTTGTAAGTTTTTTTTTCTTGGTGTCTTTGTTTTCTCAGTTAAAACAAATATAAAAAAAAATAAATAAAATAAACGATTTAAATTATCAAAATAATACGGTGATGGACTAACGGCCTGAACATCACCTTGCAATATAAATTATGGATCAGGAATCTAGTTCCATTACTATAGAATAAACACTCAAACCACAACACTCATAACTATAGATAACAAACACACGATAGACACTTATTAATACAATATAACATTAGGGACCTCGTGATCGATCTCCTCTTATTCTCATAGTTGTTGATGTGCTCTGTTTATTTTATTTTTAAATCTTTATTGGTATCACTTATATATAAAAGTGAAAGGTCAACATGTAGAGATATTAATCTGATTCGTGTTCTAATTTTTTACACAATAGGATAGAAAATTTTGACCCGTAAATTTACTAAGAATTCTAAAAAAATGTGTCTTTGTCATGAGAAGGTAATTAATTGATCAAACAAAATAAATAACCCATTAAATAATTCTCTCTCCCCAATCCGTTACTAGTAGACACGCAATAATTATTTTTTGGATACAAACATTTTATACTTACATTTTAAATAGTTTGATAATTGACAGAAATAAAAATAGTACTTTTGGGCCATTTGATGAAGAAATAACATTCTAATAGATCTTATTAGTAGTTTTGAACGATTTAAAGGAGAAATAATTCCAATAAAAATAATATTATGCAAATAAAAAATTTATATGTAGTTTTTATACATAATGATATAATTCGTTGTGAAGCTTTTACTTTAAAATAAAATATTTATTTACAATAATGATATTATCACATTATTACTGTCAAATTTTTATATGAATAAAATTCTTCTTTCAATAATATTGTCACATGCGCCGATCAAAAAAAAATAATATTGTCACATGCTGCTTTGCACCCCCCTTTGATGGTGTGGATGAAATGTGTGACACACATTGCGCTGAATAATTTACCCAATCGAGGAGAAGAAATCTTTGAATAAAATTGAGCTTAACTAGGGAAGGTCTTTGACCCTTCTACACATATAACTTTGAATTTGATGATGGATCTTGACCCTTCTTCACTCCGTCGTAGGCAGGTGGATCTCTCAATTATTTCTAGTATAAAATAAATTTGATGATATACTTTGGTTATTTCTTAACTACTATATTGTGATTGGAACATTTATTGACTTCAGTTTCCCAAGTTCATCCATGGTCGGTTGCTTTAAAGATGGAATGTGTTGACGTGCTTGATGATGTCCTTCCTTGTATTGAAATTACCTTTTAACCCTCATGCCCCCTGTCAAATTACATTATCTCATGCACTAAGCTAATTTTGAATCTAAGATTTAACCAGGAGAATGAAATGATAATATTTTCCGTAAATGTTTTGAGAGAGCCAAAATAACAATTTATGTTTAGAAATAGATATACAAGTTCACTTCTTAAACTTATTTATAAATTTAATAATGTGTAAATGATATAATTAGTTAATGATTATAGAAGATATGAGAGAAAATATTACATTTAATATTCTAATTGATTGCCATATCACTGGGCTTGAAAATTGAGTCGAATTTTTTTTGTTTTGAATAACAATTCTCTTTATGTTTTTCCTTCATCCCAAATTAGCATATCATCCGTTCTATGCATGGGATTGGATTTAAAAATTTTATTTATGATTATGTCAAAAATATTTTTAAATTATTAGCACAAAATATACATAATTTTAAAAGAAAATATTGACATTTTATAATTGAAGTAATAAAAATAAAATTTTATTACATTTGTTTGAAATTCACTGAATAAATAAAATATATTATAACTAAAATTTAAATTATTGTGGGTCTTCTATTAGCATTCTTGCATTGTCAATATGATAGTTAGTATTATAATTGATGAACAACACATATATTATGTGTAAGAGGGGCTAATTTGAGCCCACTAAATTATCTAGGCCCAATAGCCCAATATTAGTGGGCCCGAATTTATCGCAAGTCCAAGATTGGTGCGCTCAGATTTATCACCATCAAACGGGCTAAATGGCTCTAAGCCTCGAAAGGATTCGGATCCACGAACCTAGAGACTTACTCGGGCCCGGACTCGAAAGGGTATTAAGCAAGCCTAGAGATCCGAGGCACTCGGACTCGAAAGGGTTCGGATCCACGAACCTAGAGGTCCGAAGCACTTGGCTTCGAACGGATTCAGATGCAATCTAGAAGTCGCTCCGTTAATGAGTCCCAGAACACTTGCGGGCTCGGAGCTTTCCGGGATCTACGTACCAGAACCATGGGCGTAATGGAGTTCGAACAAAGGACCCGATCCCGAGGACGGTGAGTGGAGATAAATTCACTCTTCGGTTAAACTAGCCTATACCCGGGTCGAAGTGGCACGATCTAGGGGGTCCCTGAGACTCGGCAATATTTGCGGCAGGGCGTTCTCTTGAACTACCCCTGACCCTGATGCGGCAGGACGTCCTCTGGGACTACCCCTGACCCTTTGGGATGATTGGGGATCATTGGTTAGGTGTGGCTAAGAAGAAGGGTCCGCCGAGGGGTTGATCTCCTCTTCGGGGTTTTTCTCATCCTCGGAGAAGTCACCTCCTCGGAGAAATCACCTCCTCAGAGAGTTCACCTCCTCAGAGAAATCACCTCCTCGGAGAGGTCACCTCCTCGGAGAAATCACTTCCTCGGGGAGTTCACCTCCTCGGAGAGGTCACCTCCTCGGACAAAATGGTTAGAGAGAATACTTCCCATGTGCCTTGCACATGGGCTCCGTCCTACATCATGAGGTGCCTATAAATAGCACCCACCCATAGCTTTACAAGGGATGGATTTTGGAGAGTTGACTCTTGGGAAAGAACTAATTTCCCATCTCCATTATCAACCTTGAGAGTGAAAGTGGGAGATCCATAGGAGAGCCTTGCCATTATTCTCTCTCTAG
The DNA here is from genome assembly GCA_030407325.1 of Camellia japonica. NCBI lineage: Eukaryota > Viridiplantae > Streptophyta > Magnoliopsida > Ericales > Theaceae > Camellia > Camellia japonica. The sequence goes on from JAPPVO010000029.1 coordinate 159,569,658, forward strand.
CCATTTTGCCTTCTTCTTCACCCAATCTCTTATCTCCATCATCTCCTTTGTTTTTGTGTTCCTAAGTTGAGATTATTGAAGAATCTAAGCCTCTCATCATATTCTAGAGAATTCGAAGTTATTCTTCAAGGATCTTCGAAGATCTTCGAATAATCTAACTACTTTCTTGAACCCTATCATACATTATGTATTTATAAAATGTTATAAAGTAAAAATGTTATACTTACATATTATATATATATATATATTTACTTTCTAAAATGTATAGACATTTTTCAGACCAATTTATATTTAAAACAAAGGTTACACATGGTGCACAATCTAGTTGACATAACATTGTTGGTACAGGTATGATAAATGCATAGGCACGATCTTGGCATGACGTAATTATCTTTAATCATTCTAACTCCATTATCCTATAAAATTTTGAAATTATAACATTGTGTTTGAAAAAGGTAAGAATAAGTTATTTATAATAAATTTTATAATTTCCTATCTTTGATCTCATATTCTTCAAATATGATGGTTGATATTGTAAGATAAACTCTACCCATTTATCTTGAACAGTGAGATCTACTGAACCAGTACTATCTTTGACCACAATGTTAACATTGTATCTAATATATATATATATATATAAACACTTGTTAAAAGGAAATATTGTACCTAATAAAATATTAAAATACTTTTTTAAGTTTGAATTATTATTGTACATAGCAATTATTTACCTAAAGAAAATTACTCGTTATAATATCAATATCATCATGTATACAGTGACGACAAACAATGTCACCATAATGATATTCAACTTTTTTTGCACAAATCAATCCAAAGGTTGTCAATATCAATTTGTTCGATGTGCTCAAGTATTCAAAAATATGAAACACTTACAAAATATTTGAAAAAACATAAATTAATTTCTCTCTATAAACAAATTCATATACATATCGTTTAACTTTCATTATTTGGGATGATAACAATTCTTACCTTTGGCATAGGTGCATAATCACGTATTTGAATTCTTTTGACATTTGATATTACCAATGACTATGAACTTGAAAATCCATTTTTTCGATTTCAAGATACCAACTTTTGTGATATAGGATTCATAGCAAGTCTAGATAAAACATGTCAATATATATATAATTGTGAGAATTATATTGTCATATATAATTGATTAATATTATACAATCATAACATACCACACTCGAATATGATTTGTATAACGGAATGAATGATTAGTATATAACTTGCTATATTTGCATATAGCGAGACATGGACCTAGATGTTGAGAAAATATAATTTATTAGAATAATGTTTGAGAGCTCTTATTTGAGAGATGTAATGCAGTTCTAATGATGTGGAAAGTGTCTATGTGAAAGTGTGGCCCACACTCCTCTCTCTATCTCCCTCTACTCACACTCTCTTCCATCTCACTAGAGTTCCATTTAGAGCTCTAGTATTAGAGTTATGTATCCTTACTAAATTTGTTAATATCAATATTTGTATATGCATATGGATATTATAAAAGTAAATGAAAAGTAATCTTACTATGATAATCTTTAACTGTTAATCCAGTGATAAACAAAATATTATCATTTTCTAGAGTATGATATAGTTGCATATGTCATCAGTTGTTTCAAACACACCTCATAGAGTTAGTCTTACTAATGTGAAACTGTTTTTACAATTTTAAAAAAAAAATTGAGATTAGGAAAAATAATATAATTCGTAGAGTATTTCAAATTTGGTAAAAACACAGAAATATGTTATGGTATCATACCTTGTATCCAGTAGTAGAATCTCTCTCTTATAATTATCACAATTTGTAATACTTTGACATTCAGTTACACTAACAACCAAGCCAATCACATCTGCATATTTTAGCATTAACATGTTTATTGTTTTGATAGTTTAAATTTTTTTTTTATTGGTAATAAACTATGTAAATATGTAATCTAGATAAGTATTATTTTGATAAAAGTAACGTACCTATTAATTGAACATCTTGATGAAGAAATTCGCCAATGTCTGATAATTTCTTAATGAAATACCACTGATGTGGTATATTATCATTATGATCAAGTATGCACACAATTGTTGTATTATTAGTAAAAGACATCTTATAATAATATGACACAAACTTGAATTTCTCATCAGCCAATGTAATATGAATTCCTCTAAAATAATATATTTTTCCTTCAATTAAATGTTCTTTGAAGTAATCATTATTCCTCATAGTATACAATTCCTTTCATGGTATCACTATTTGAAAAAAGGTAATAAGTACACATTTTTAATATAATATAAAACAAAATATTTAACAATTATCTCATGATAAGAGTTATAAATACCTATCCATCAACAAAAATAATTCTGAATGTCATATTTCTCTCAGGACGATTAGTCACAGATAACAATCTGACTAATTGAGCTTTAACGCTCCAATTATTTGCATATGGATGTAAATCAGCAAAATAGGGATATTTGATAACTCTATCACCTATTAATAATGTAAATGCATATGAGCAAAATATGAATTTATAATTTTTAAGTGTATTAATGTTAGATGTATCTAAAAATTAAAAAAAAATTACTTAAAATATTAACAAAATTCAGTGAAAACAAATAAATACGAAAAATAATTTTTAAAATTTTTTGGAAAGTGAATTCTGAAAATCCCAACTAAACAAATTGAATCATTTTTTTTTTTAAAATAAAAAAACCCAATCAGTTAAAAAAACACAAGAACAAAATTTTTTAAAGTGGCATTATTTTTTTATACAAAATTATTACAAAATAATTCTTATCTTGTTGTGAAACAATGTTATTATTTGTTGTTATTGCAGGTTGTAACACATCTCCATGCAATTGAACACCCTCGGCGATGGGATTTATGACTATTTCATCATTAAAAAATAATTAAATATCCCAAAATAAAATTATGTGAAATAATATAATGAGAATAATAATGAGATAAGTATAAAATTATGAGTCATGTACAAATGATACGGAAAAAGGAATAACACAATAGTTTATTCTTACCTTGTTGTGGAAGAATATTAATATTTGTTGTCATTGTAACTTCTGAGACATCTCCATGCAACTGAATGTCCTCAGATATGAGGGGCATGACTATTCCATCATCTAAAATTTAATTGAGAAATAATTAATTTATAAATTAATATTTAATTTAAAGGTTCGTGAATATCAATTATAATTTTAAAAATTATAATTAAAAATATTAATATATATATATATATATTAGCATTTACCTTTTGGTAGGACAGTATTATTATTCACCACCCTTGTAACTTCTGAAACATCTTTATGTATGTGAACAACCTTAGATATTAGGAACATAACAATTTCTTTATTTGAATTTACATGAACAAAATATTTAGTGTCAAATCATTTATTATTTGACGTTATGATAATATTGTCGAATAAATCATAATTCTTAAATTAATACAAATAATAATTATTACCTTCTTCTTCTATGACAATATTGTTGTTCACCATTATAGTTTCCTATAATAAATTCCAATGCAACTGAATGTCCTCTAAATTTTGAGACATGACTCTCTTGTTAATTGGATGGAAAAAAATAATAATAATATACGTCAATTGATAGTTAAAAAATATAATAATTTAAAAAAAAAAAAAACATAGTGAGTTAAAAAAAAAATCAATTACAAATTTCTTTTTTCAAAATACAATCTAATCATCATCAATAATGGATACTTTTATGTGAATCTAATGAATACAATCCATTTTTTTCCCCTCAAAAAACGCAGTGAGTTAAAAATTAAATTAAAAAAGGAATTAAGTCAATCGATAGTTAAAACACAGAGAATGTCACAACCCAAACAACACAGAGATTGTCACAACCTAAACAAATCCTTTTTTCCCATCATGTAATTGAAATGGAGTGTAAAAAAACATAATCAATTAAAAATGTGATCAAAACGAAGTGTAAAAAAACACAATAACATTTTTGCTCATAATAAAAAATAAAAAGCAATGAAGTCAATTGATAGTTAAAAAATACAATAATTTTCTTTCAAAAAACACAGTTAGTTAAAAAGTAAAATAAAATTTTTTTTGCTAAACAAAATACAATTTTTTAATTGATATTTAAAAAACACAATCATTTACAATCATTTTTTTTTTTTCAAAAAACACTGTAAGTTAAAAACTCAATCATAAATTAAGTTAATTGATAGTTAAAAAATACCTTCTTTTTTTTTTTTCAAAAAACACAATGAATTAAAAATCAATCACAAATTTAGTCAATTGGAACTTAAAAATACAATCACATTTTTTCTCATAATAATAAATAAATAAACACAATGAGTTAAGAATCCAATTACAAATTAAGTCAATTGATAATTAAAAAACACAATAATTTATTTTTCAAAAAAAAAAAATGAGTGAAAAAGATCAATTACAAATATTATTTTCCCAAATACAATCTAATCATCATCAATAATTAGTACTTTATGTGAACCTAATGGATAAAATCTATTTTTTTTTTCAAAAAAACACAGTGAGTTAAAAATCAAATCACAAATTAAGTCAATTGATAGTTAAAAAACATAATCAATTTTTTTTCCCAAAAACACAGTGAGTTAAAAACATCAATTACAATTTTTTTTTTCAAAATACAATCTAATCATCATCAATAATTGGTACTTTATGTGAACCTTATGAATACAATCCTTTTTTTTTCTTCAAAAAAACACAATGAATTAAAAATTAAATCACAAATTAAGTCAATTGATAGTTAAAAAACACAATAATTTTTTTTTCTCTAAAAAACACAGTGAGTTAAAAAAATCAATTACAATTTTTTTTTCAAAATACAATCTAATAATTATCAATAATGGGTACTTTACGTAAACTTAATGAATATAATTCATTTTTTTAAAAAAAAATACAGTGAGTTAAAAATCAAATCACAAATTAAGTCAATTGATTTAAAAAACACAATCAAAATTTTTTTTTTCAAAAAACACAATGGGTTAAAAAATCAAATTATAAATCACAATTTTTTTTTGGGTGCAGATATGTCAAACACTTGGAAAGAATGGTTGAATATTTAGGTTTAAATTTGGTTGTTTTACAGTTATTATGCTATCTTTGTGACTATTCATGTTTATCTAACTACAATCACATTTTTCTCATAATAAAAAAAATAAATGAAAAAAAAGAACCATTAAACTAACTACAATTACATTTTTCTCTTTATAATTGTTCATGTTTATCTAATTATAATCACATTAAATAATCAAATTATTAATTTGTTTTACAGTTGTTACAATCACTTTTTTTTTTATACTAAAAATAAATAAATGAAAAAAAAGAACTATTGAAAAATAAATGAAAAGATCACTTATACACTTTGAAACTTTCTCTTTATCTTGGTTTGTCTTTCTGGTATAAAAAATAAGTGAAGAATTATGTGTTATAGATAGATAGATGTGCTGCCAGTAAAAGTGAAAAAGGATGCAATAGGTATAAGAGAAATTGAAAGTGAAGAATTATGTGGTAGAAGTAAAAAAGGTTACAATAGGTATAGAAGAAGTTGAAAAGAGTGTATGAGAAAAGTTAAAAAGGCTTGGAGAAGTCAATAAGTGCTGAGTTTTTTTTTTTTTTTTAAATCAAAAAATTAAGAAATTAAGATTGAGATATTGGAGTTCTCACTTAAACTTCATTTTCCTTATATAATATATAGATATATGGTAGATTTAGGCCTCTTTTGGGAACATAGTTTTTAGCCACTTTTTTTAGTTTGTAGCAAAAACTAAAAGTTAACTTTTTTGTATTTAAAGACATTTGGGAAGTTGGTTTTTTGCCATTGGTGAAATTACAAAAATGGTAGAATTCAGGGTACTTATTGGAATTTTTGAAAATTTGCTCCTCAAAATAGGAAAAACTATAAATTATGGGCAACAAATTTGATATATCATCTATTGGGATAGAGGGTAGATTAGTACACTCTTCAAAAATGGTAGAATTGAGGGTACTTATTGGAATTTTTGAAATTTTGCTCCTCAAAATAGGAAAAACAATAAATTATGGACAACAAATTTGATATATCATCTATTCGGATATGGGTTAGATTTAGTAATTTTTGAAAATTTGCTCCTCAAAATAGGAAAAACAATAAATTATGGATAACAAATTTGATATATCATCTATTGGGTAGTGGAAATTTTTTTATGGTTGTTGGTTAATATAAAATTTTCATTTGCAATTAAAGTCAAATGGTAATTCTAATTCATTTGAAACAAACAAATCATAATGGTGTTTTTCTTCTTTTTTTTCCAAAGATAGAATGTTAGTATATTAGTAAAATTAGGTTATAATTTAAAGAGTCGCCGCTAATCTATCAACTCGAAATCTAGACTTTCCACTTACCGCATCCCAGAGCACAATTACAAACCACAAGGCCTCGCGAAACAAACCATAATTGTTGTTGGTCAAATTTGGGATAATTTTAACATTCTAGTCATTGGCCTTCCATTACTATATGCGACTCGAATGTCAATGGTCAAAACATACAGATGGATAATCCTAATCTTGCTTTTAAACCTACTTAAACAAAAGATAAAAACTAACTTGAATAATTGATTTTTAATTAATTTTGCAAAACATTCAAAATTAAGAAAAATTGTGTACCAGTATTTTTTTTTTTTTTTTTTTTGAAGAAAAAAATTGGTTTACTATTATTATTTTTTTTGGTTTAAATTTGGGAGGGAGTGAGGGGTAGGTTGCTTACTGAAAATTGGTTGTCATTTTTTGGGTTTTTTGAGTATCTTAATTCATTCAGTAAAGAGTTGAGCAACGCCGTAATTTATAGTTATGTGTTACAAGATGTATAAAAGAAGGATTCTTTGTATTATTTATTCATAGTTATATGATTTAATTTGAAATTAGTTTTCATTTTAAAAATGGATCACATTTTCAATGTAGGCATTAAAAGAAGGGTATTGTTGGCATACAAAAGTGAAATAACAGTGCATTAAAATTTGACTCAGCAATTCCAAAATCATAACAAATGTAATTAATCAAATTGATATCATATTTTTTTAGTAAAAATAAATAAAATATTCTCAAAATCATATTGAGCATTTATTATTTTTAATTTTGATGATGTACTTACCTTTCATTATCTTTAAGACAAATACAATCAAATTATACGTCACTGATGAAACTTTCAAATCTTCACTCATATTTGATTTTTAATCAAGATCTAGCACTGTTAAACACGCTTTTATACACTAGACGACTACTTTAGATCCATAATATTTTATTTTGTAATGCAGAGTCGGGAATTAAGGTTATCAGTTGTGACGATAAACGGATCGTGAAGGTGTTTGGTAATACTTGTTTGATAGTTTTTTTTTTTTTTCAATAATACCTCTCTATGTAGAGGTTTTGTCCTCCATGCATAGAAGTTCTCTTTATCTCTTTGGAAATTTATTTTGTACTTTAACGTATTTTAATTGACTGACTTATTATGCAATATATTAATTCTTGTGCTTTCTCATTTAAACATAAATAAATTCTTATCTACTTTATTTTTTCATAAATGAACATGTTGAATTAGCCAAAATAAGTCGGATTAGCTACAAATTGCACTCCAAGCTGGTCTCAAACAGGGTTTGGAACTGGACAACAGCTCATTTGTGACTCTTTTGTGTTGGTTTTTCCCAGATAAGAACAAATCAGTTACCCACTTATTTTATTTTATTATTATTATCTTATCCTATGCAATCTAATTTAGATTTTTCTTTAAATGATAACGGTTAAATTATAAGTAAGTGCCCCTCTCGAGTAATGAAAAAGTACGATTAATATTACAATTTTGATATAGGTGCATTGTGCTGCTTTACAATATAAATTTCATAAAATTTAAATTTATGTCATCCAGTCCTCATTTATTAGATTAAAATACCTATTCTATCTTTTATTATTTTTATGCTCAAATATCACTAGTAAATACTTACGCTGTGTTTGGTTGAGAGATTTTGAAAGGGAAAGAGAAAAAATGTGTGAAATTAAGTGAAATATGGGTATATTTTATTTATATTTCACCTACCTTTTCCATTTCCCTTTCTAAATCCCTCCTCAAATTCCCAAACCAAACACAGAATTAGGAGTGATTTGAAAAGTTGGTTAAAAGTTGAATTTTAATTTTTTAAAACTTTTTTTGCTTTTTTATGTGAGAGGTGATGTGATTCAAAATGAATTAAAAGTTGATTTTTTTAATTTTTTAGTTTTTTTCCAAATGGCCCCTTAACTTTCACAAATTTAATATAATTATATTTTCTTAAAAATTTTAGTCTTATTACCCTTATTAGTTCGTTAGTCATATGAATTGAAATATTTTTGTTATTTTTTTATACTAAAATATATATTTTATCTTATATATTTTTGTATTTCTATACAATTTGCATTATTTTTTAATTTTTTAGTTTTATTAAAGGATAAGTATTTCTTTAGTCCATAATCTGAATTGGAGGGCAGTGTTTAAGCCTGTGAGACCATCACGGGCCCGTTTCAATCATCCAAATTGCTCATTTTGTCAAGCTTTTTGTGTATATCATCTAAAAAATTAAATTGATTCGATAATCGTAACTTATTCAATTTATTGTATTTGTCACAAAAAAAAAGACAATAATTGTGTTTTTAAAAATAAATTATCTATTTTTTTTTTATGACAAATGTGATAAATTGAATAGGTTTCTATTATCGAATTGACCTAATTTTTATTAATATATATATTCAAAATATCCTATCAAATGAATAATTTAAATAATTAAAACGAGATATGTCGTGAGTCTCATAAGTTTAAACAACACTGTCCATTATACAAAATTAATTCCTCCATTATTAAAAGTGGATGGGAGAAACTACGGAATACTGTTGTGACTAGTCACAGTCACAGTAGTAATTAGTAGTTCTTTGGTGGGAATTTTTTCAAAATCTTTTTTGATAATTCGAATGGTTCATATTATAAGATTTGTTGCATAGATTATCTATACAAAAAATCAAATTAATTGAAAATCTATAACTCTATAACAAGATTACATTTATTTTTTAAAAAATAAATGATTAACATAATTTTGATAATTTTTTTAAAACAATTCATATCTAATCATAGAGTTGGTGATTTTCGATTATCTTAATTTTTTTAAATGATAAACTAAACAAATTCCTCAATATGTAAGATTCAAATAATTATAAAAAAATTGGGAAAAACACCCACCACGACACACAATCCAATCCCCAAATCCGGACTGGACCCGACAGGAGGGAGAGGCTAATCCGTAATGAAAGTGAGTACAATTTGTTTACCCAAAAAAAAAAAAGAGAAAGAAAAGCCCAGTGGCTAATCCGTAATTTTATGGTAAACAAAGGACTTATGTTTACAATGGCATGAATAAAAAGACCAAATGACAGAGCAACAGCAAATGCAAATGGTGGCAGGCAGAGAGAGAGAGAGAGAGAGAGAGAGAGAGAGATGTGGCGGCAGTGAAAGTAGCACAGCTGCTCTGCATTCCTTCGTAATCGGCAACCGCCAACTGTAACAATTGTAGCATAAAATCCCCATCCATTTTTAATCCTATAAAACCTTTTCCTCTTCTCTTCTCGTATAATTGTCATAGTAACAAGAACATGTGTTGAGTAGCGAGCGTTTTGAAATCGAAACTCGATATATATCTATATAAATGGCGATTCAGTTGGAGAACTTAGTGGAGTCGATTAAGTCGAAGGTTAGATCTCTGAAGAAGTCGAAGAAGAAACCCTACATAAAGATGGACAAGAGCGCTAGCGTGAAAGTGGAGATTCGCAGCCGCCAGGCCCGCAAGCTCATCGACAAGACCCTCAAGGTCGCCGATCGCCCCGGCAAGCGTACTATTTCCTAATCTTCTCTTTCTAGAACTCTCTCTCTCTCTAAATCTATCTGTGTAGATATAAGAAGGCAGGAAGGAGATGACTGATTCTGTGTTTGAACACCGATCTGTAATCGGGTGGTGTGTGTCGCCGTTTTGGGGCTTTGTAACCGTTTCGGTCTTGATTTGAAATGTTCAAATGAAAATAATAATATGGTAGTAATAAGATTAAGATTCTCGTATTAATCATGGTTTTTTTTTGGTTTGATTTGGTTTGGATTAATTTTATTTTATTTTATTTTTTAATTTTTGTGTGTGACTTGTATGTATCTCTCTACTCCGATGCTGACAAAGCGGTGCTAATGAAGATTTGGAGTTCTTTTTTGTTTTTTCTTGGGATACAGATGGAGATTTGGATTCAAATAAGAGAAATGCTAAACACTCCTGATGGGTGCTGGTTGTTAGTTTAGACGGTTCGATTTGTGATTTGATTTTGTCCGCATATCTACTATTTAGAAAAAATTAATCTCGCAATTGTTGATAGTGGGGGTTGTGATTTGTGCGGGTAAAATTTACGAATATACAGACGGATTATGGATTGGATTTTTTTAAAATAAAATTTATTAGTGGATTTTTTTTTTCATTTTGTAAATATTTATTTTGAGTTCTTTTTTTTTAATTTTTTAAAATGCTCAATATTAATAATTAATAAATTAAAATTTATAAAATTACAAACACAACAAAATTAATTTAACACAAGCAAATTATTTAAAATCTTAAATTTTTAAATAAAATTATAAACAAACACAAGGACATGTTTTAAAATTATAAATTAAATCATCAAGATCACTCACTATTCACAATATAATTGAAGTAAAATAATTCAAAATCTTTGGTTATTTTTGGTAGAATTTTCTAAATATAATTTGGGAATAGAGTTATATTTTGAGTTTGTGAGTTTTGGAATTATAATTTATGTGTGGAAAATTTATTTGGTGAACGATTTTTGAAATTTTTTTTGAATTGAGTGGGGAATTTTTGATGTGACATGATATTTGATATAAAAATTTACAACTCATAATTAAACACGCAACTCAAAATTCTATTTAAATCTTATAAAAAAATTTAAAAAATTCGGAAAATATTTTTTATTGAATATATAAAAATTAACATGTATTAATTGTAAAAAAAAAAAAAAAAAAATCACTGTTCCGGTCAATCGACCGGACGACTGGTGGGACGTCTGGTAGGACATCCGGTGGGACGATCGGTTACTCCAAATTTTTCCACATTTGATAGAGTTTTTAAAAGTGAATGTGAAATTAATTTTGAAACTCGTAAACAAATATCATGTGCAAAATAAGTTTTTGAACTAACGTTCTAGAGCTGTACCAAATAGAGCCTTAAATTTACCTAAAAGTAATTTTTCATTAATTTTTACATTCATTCAAAATTTAATAATAAAATAATAATAAATTATTATCAAATTTCATCTAATTCAAACACATTAAATAAAATTAAAACATTTATAAACTTGCAAACTCTATCATAAATAATAATAAAAAAAAAAAGGTCTAAGGCAGAGGATTCTTACATATACGGGTAAAATTCATAATCTACTCACAACCCGTAATAATATCATATTTTAAACTGTATCTATCCGTATTATGCCTGTAAAATTATCTATTTGTATGTAGATTAATTCAAATTGTATGAGTTAGGCGGTTTCCTACTTCTAACATTGCTCTTGAAATAATTTGATAGTAAGGGTTTAGAGAGTGGTATGACTTTTTAAATTTTTAACTATTTTAATTTGAGGTTAAAAAGTTTTATTTGAAAAAAAAAATTTAGTTTTTTTTAATCTTTTATAAAAAAAAATATAATAATTATAAATTAAATATAATATTTTATTTTATTAAATTAAAAAATTTATTTTATTTTTTTATAATTAAAATAACCCCAAATTCAACCTCACCTTTTTTTTTTCCTAAACGAAGGCCAAGGATGTGTACAGAATTAGGCTCAGAAAAATACACGAGAAAATGGATGGACAAATGACTTTGATTGGATAGGATAGTTGGTCAGTGGTAAAAAGGTCATAAGATTAGGTTTTGAATTAACGAAGTGATTGTGATTTTTCGTTGCAATTTAACATTAAAGTTAACATGATGGGTTGGGATTAAAATAACAAAAATAAATAAATAAATAAAATAAAATTTTTAATTTTAGACTAAAAATTATTACATTTAAATTATAATTATTTCATTTTTTATACAAAAATCAAAAAAATTAAAAAATTCATCCCAAATAAATTTTTTTAATCTCAAACTAAAAATTTATTAATTCCTAACATTCTATCGTACGGCCAAACAAAAATAAATAAAATAAACTGAATCCATGTGTTGTAGCGATTTACAATGGAATTAGATTTCTTTCATATTCATATCTTAACATGAAAAAATTTGAGGGATCCGTGAAATCCATCACGAATCTCATTTCAATTATCAAAATCGTTCATTTTATATCTCTTAATGTATATCATTCATAAAAAAAATTAGTTCAATTCAATAATCTTAACTTTCTATTTTATCATATTTCTTTCCGAAAAAAATGGATGGCAAATATATTTTAAAAATAAACCATTCATTTTTTTAAAGAAAAACACGATAAAATGAAAAAGATATAATTATCGGATCGATCTAATTTTTTCATGGATAATATACATTGAGGGTATTGTAAAATAAATAATTCAGATTATCGCAATAGAACCCGTGTGAAGTTCCATGGGCTCTTGAAATTCTTGCATATTGAGATGTAAATATGAAAGAAATCAAACCCTTAGAATGAATCTTAACAATATAATTCATTTTTATTCTTTATAGATTTTTATTTTTTAATTCTATACATGTATTATTATTCTTTATCCATTTATAATGTGAAATTCTTAATTTGGTGATATTACATGCAATAATTAGTGTACTAACACTAGTTATAATATTATTATTGACCCTACTCATTAATCACATTACAAATTTTAAAAACCTCTTAAATTATGTCACAGTATCAATTGGTACATTAGTTAGTACATCAATTAATACATATAGTATTATTCTTCTTAGTTTAATCCTTATAAAAGAGAATTTAATATCCATTGTCCATTATGGGACTTGGATGCAAACTATTGTGGAGTTTAATAATTCTCATACTTGATAACAAAAATTTTAAATAAATAATATTATTTCATACATATATGATTTTTTGAGTTTTGTAATAGCTACATATTTAGCGACTTTGTTACATTATTTAAAAAAATACAAAATAACTAACTTGCAATGCATTCTGAGAGGGAGATTTCATAAATTGGCATTGGGCCGAGAAAATGACCGAGCTAAGTTGGGTTAAGTAAGTTTGGGTCGAGTTGAGTTGGGCCAAGCAAGTGGGGGTGCGCTCAGTCAAGGCCTCGGTCCGATTTAGCCGGGTAATATTGGATTGTTAACCCGGTTAACTTTATTTGCTCGTTGAGTTAGAGGGGTTCGGTCTTTCGCAGATCAGTCCAACCAAGCAAGAGTTAGGTCATAACTGAGGACGGCTAAGCCGCAGTGAGATTCTTTAATGAAACCGAACAATTAGCATGGTTGTGGTGTGACGATGTGGCGCCGTGCTAGGCGTAGCTCGGTTTAGAGCATTGCACATCTCAGAAGTAACATAGTCATGGAGTGATGGAGTGGCGCCGTGCTGTCCGTTCGAGCCAATGCTATTTGGCGGTTTTGTTAGGTGATGTTTAGCTGTAATTGTGCTGACACATGGGAAAATGGGAGAGGGAAACAGGTCCACGTGTCCAAAGGTGAATGGACGCAGAGGCGCGCGCAGAAGGTATATGAAGGGTGCTGCGCCCCCATACTCAAGTTTGGAACATCATCTGGTGAGAGCTTAACTACCACTTTGTCTCTTCTTTTTTCTCTCTCTCTAGTAGTGTGCTAACTTGACCATCGGAGGGGTTTTCCGGCAACACACCGCCAGGTAGCTCATCGTCGTTGTGTTCTCAGGTTAATCGGAGTAAAGTGCAGCTTGGACACGAGGAGTACGAATAACGTCGGATATTTGGCTTTCGTACAATTGGCGCCGTCTGTGGGAATCTGACAGACAAAACCTTGTCTTCTAAGCTTTTGTGGTCATCTTTTATGGCGAACCACGATGACATTTTGTTGTCTGCCATCGACAGCATCATGCCAGAGTTCGTTCATCGCAAAGATGACCTGTCTGCCATTCCGACAATGGCCAGTTTGGAGACCTCCGCACAAGGACTTCCCAGAGATGCGCGAGACAAGCGCGCAAGGAGTTCTGGGTGCTCTGTCAGCCCAAAAGAGCGTCGTCGACGACGAGACTCACACACTCAGCACCTGGAAGACAAGTTGAGAGACCAAGATACCATTATCAAGAAGATGGCGACGGAGATGGAGGCCATAAAATGCTAGATGAAGGGAAAAGGTGGCGCTGGAGTGGGGAACCACAATGAGCACGCCCATTCTCCCTGTTCCGACAGTCAGAATAGACGCCATACTCCTTCACTCTCCATCATGAGAAGCTTCAGAGTTGGAGACTACGTCACGCCAGCAGCGACATCTCATACGTTGGACAGCAGTTACCACCCCTTACATCCGACGATGACGTCGAGATATTCACGCTCCGACCGTTCGAAAAACCTGAAGGATGTGTTGGAGGAGCACGCTCACCGGCGGGAAGCGCAGAGGGTGGCTGCATTGCAGCGGCTAGCCCCTATAGGGCGAACTAGTGAAGAGGTCGCCATGCCACCACCACGCTTGGAGACACACCTGCTACCTGACAGAGAGTTAGTAAGGCTGAACGCCACCCCTTTTTCCGTAGAAATCGAGAACACACCGCTCCCCCCCTCCCCCAAGTTCTATCAGCCAAAGTTCATGCTCTATGACGGAAAGACCGATCCGTACATACATGTAAGCCATTTCCGACAGGTTATGGCTGGGCACAGGCGAAATGATGCGCTCATGTGTCTTATTTTTCCATTGAGTTTGGGCGAGTTGGGCCTGAATTGGTTCGAGAGGCTGCCAGAAGAAAGTATCGAAAGGTGGCAATAGTTGGCAGAGGCATTTGTCACCAGATTCAAGACAAACACCACAACACCCAAGGAAGTTGACCATCTCTTGGGAATAAAGATAGAGCCAGGCCACTCTTTGAAAGCGTATAATGCTAAGTATTGAGAGATTTTCAACGAGATCCTTGATTGCCCGACCAACCTTACAATCACTCAATATAAGTGCGGTCTTCCAGTCGGACATAGACTGAGAGACTCACTCACAATGAATCAACTGCTGGCCATGGAACTGCTCATGCAACACATTAATGAGCACATTTAAGTTGAAGATGATGCAGTCGCAACTACTGTGAAGGCAAGTCCGGTAGTAGAGGACAAGAGAGTAGAGGAAAAGATTCAAGCAGTCGGACAAGAGGATGGCCGTGCAAACAACCATAGAGGAGATCTAGGGAGTTTAGTTTTGGAATTAGTCAGTAAGAAGGTCAAGGAAAAGGGGCATAAAATTCGCAGGATTTAAATGGCCAATCTATTCCCAGAACGTGAAACACTGTCAATCTGAAGTTTTATTCTTAGTTCTACTTTTGTAACCCATTCTACTATTGATGTAATGAAACAAGTAGACTGTTTTCTTGAAGATTATTATATTTTCGCCTTGCCAAGTAGATTTAGCGTGGTCTAGGGGCAACCCATCTAGTCTAGGTTACTACTTTGCCTGTGTAAGTTTAAGGCAGGAGCCCAGACTGGGGGAAAAGCAGTAGGGCTGATCTCAATGACTTGATATTTCTTGCCAAAAAGATCTTTGCTCGGTAGGAGGATAGTTGTAGATTTTTATCAACTTTGGAATTGTCTACCAAGCGGATGTTACGCAGCCAAACGAGTTGATGATTTTTTCAACTCGGATCTTCGCCGAGTGGGTGTTGCTCGGCCAAACGAGTTGATAATGTGTTCAACTCCCAAACTTTTGGCCGAGATGATTTAGCTCGGTCAAGGAAGTTGATGTTTTGTTCAACTTTGAACTCTTTTGGCCAAGATGATTTAGCTCGGCCATGGAAGTTGATGTTTTGGTTAACCACATGACATTTTACCGAGATGATTTAGCTCGATCAAAAAAGTTGATGATCTATTCAACTTTGGAGTTCCTTACTGAGCTGACCTTGCTCGCAACTTTGGAGTTCCTTGCTGAGCGGATTTTGCTCGACAAGAAGGAAGTCGCCGAGCTGACCTTGCTCGCAATTTTGGAGTTCCTTGTTGAGCGGATTTTGCTCGCCAAGAAGGAAGTCGCCGAGCTGACCTTGCTTGCAATTTTGGAGTTCCTTGCTGAGCGGATTTTGCTCGCCAAGAAGGAAGTTGCCAAGCTGACCTTTCTCGCAACCTTGGAGTTCCTTGCCGAGTTGATTTTGCTCGTCAAGATGCAAGGTGCCTAGTTGACCTTGCTCACTAACCATGGAGTTCCTTGCCGAGCTGATTTTGCTCGCCAAGATACAATGTGTGCAGCTGACCTTGCTCGCCAACCTTGGAGTTCATCTTCTAGCTAGGCCTTCAGAGTGTCCCTCTCTTGCTCGGCCCTACTGAGCTGGCCAAGGAGTCTGGCATTGTCAGCGTTGGCAATTTCAAGAGAGGCTTTAGCCCGGCTAAGCTCAGTAGAGATGTTTTTATCGGCGTTGTTTAGCTCGGTAACCTTGTGGCGTAGGTTGACAATGCAGTCCATGACTATGTGTTGTTTTTGGATGGCCTGTAAGAAGTAAGAAGGGTGTTAGTAGAAATAAGAAGATTAACCGAGCAGGGACTTGGTAAGATTTCGAAACGTACCCTCGTCATGGACTTGACAGCTGATTTCATGAGCCAAGTGTCAAGAACGTGATCGCTCCCGAACACATCGCTCGGCAGCAGCAAAGCCTTTGACAAGTTAAAGGCCAAGAGGTGCTCCTTGTCCCTCTTGACAGACATCGTTGCCGGATCTCCTTGCCCTAGTGTTTGAACTCCGACTTCCACGGTGGAGTTGGCTCGGCTTCCTGCACCATTTGCTCGGTGTTTAACTCGGCCACAAGCTCGGTAGATGGGTCAGTTGACCGAGCTCACTTGTTAGCTCGGCGCATCTCAGCAGGAGGCACAACCATGGAAGCAAGGGTAATCATGGTCCTCGAACTTTGACGAACAAACGGTGCTGGAGGAACACTCGACAACTCGGTCGATGTAGCGGTGATTAAGTTCTTGATCCGGTTCCTCTTTGCCATCTTTTCTTCCTCGGTCAACCGTATTAGGGGGACGTCAGGTAAGGTTGGGTCAGACGGAGGAGAGGGAGCCTGGAGGAAGTCTGTCTCCTTGCTCCTGCGGAGAGCCGAGTAACGATAAGAGGGGACATAACCAAGGAGATCGTGGCAATCTCGGTGCCGGTATCTCAGTACGGCCCTGATTGCCTCCTTGTTGGGATACTGGTAGTTGGTTTGCAATTCTTCGATAGCTGCAAAACAAAAAGAAGTAATTTGCTCGGCACGAACAATTTTAGTAAAAGAGATTAGTTGGGAAGATGGGCTTACAAGATGAACTGAAGTTCTTGCTGATGTACCAACCGGGCACATCAACTGTTTTGTAGTTACCGGACACCCAGAAAAGGTCATCATCGTTCATGTCCTTGTCCGACGTGCCGGTCACTAATCGTTCCCTACCCGGCCTTATTTTCAGGTAATAGTTGAAGCCGTCTTTTGTTCGATCGAGCGTGTATTGATGCATGATCTCGGCTAGGCCCAAATTTAAACCGAGTTGGTGGTTCAACTCGGCTACGCCGTTTATGATTTTGAAGGTGTTGGTGGATACTTGAGTGGAAGCTAGCCCCGGTACGTCTTAAGAATTTACACATGAGGGGCTGCATTGGGAAGCGCGACCCTCCATTGATCATGCTTAATACGGTGAAGGGGCAAGATTCTAATCTGCCTTACGGATTTATGCCCTCTTCACCGATCTCCAAGTGTATGTCGGCGGGGACATCGTACTGGTCGCGAAACGCGGTAAGGACGCCTAGCGTGTCTACAAGGAAGCGGTAGTGCCCCATGGAGGACCGACTTGTTCAGCTTGACAGAATTGGTTTGATTAAATTTTGCACGGCGGCTGCTCGGTCTTTGAGAGCCCTTGTGTTGGTGTTTGGTCCCCTAGGACTCTATAGTTAAAAGCCAAGTATAAGTGATAGCGCGGTAACGCAAACGAGCTTGACTTCAGCTCGGTCACTTTAGGCGTAACAGCACCTCTACCTAATTGGGTGAACTCAATAGCTCGGTCGCTCAAAGCGGACCAGATATTAGCCCAGTCGAGCGGCCCAGCACTTTCTTAACTCAGTTTTCACCTAAGTTCTATAAACTAGGAACTTGCTCGGCTCACTTATGATTTTGGATCAAACGATGATTCGTAGCCCGTTCAGTCCCAAATTCTCACGTTCATCACAGAAGATGATGAACAGTGTCGAGGGCGAATGGGCAAAAATAGCTTTTTGTGATCACACCCTAGACTAACTTCATTCGAAGCCCTAAAACCTACTGTTATCATGCCTTAGACTCAACTATGGCAGTCACAGTTCAAGCACACAAGAAAGGCATGAATAACAGTTGTAGAACAGTGAAGGGTTGAAGACTTACGGGTTAAGGCACGGATTGTGGTTCGAATCCGTGAGATGGGGCCCCAGCGACAGCGACGGAGCAGAATAGGCTTGCGAGAATGCTTTAATCTCAGTAGAGTGAGTGAGAGACAAAGGCTGGGTGCTATGGATCGCAGGATCGCTTGAAAAGAAGATGAACAGTGAGGGAAGAAACACGAAGGGGTGAGCGACATACTTATAAAGGGAAAAGAAGCGCCAAAAATTCGAATTCGAGGCGACGGCGTGTGACGGCTGGGTTGGTTGCACAAGGCCAATGAGCAGAGGATACGTGTCTGTGAGAAGACCGGTGTTAGTACTGAAGAGACAGGCCGAAAAGTCGAAATATTGACCGAGCAAGCGATGCAGCCGAGCAAGGGAGTTAGCACGGCGAATAAGTTGAAGATAACAACCAAGTAGATTAACTATCTCGGCTAGAGAAAGTAATCCCGATCACGCTGGTGCGGACGGAATTAAGGGGCAATTGAAAGGGAGATTTCATAAATTGGCATTGGGCCGAGATAATAACCGAGCTAAGTTGGGCCAAGCAAGTTTGGGCGAAGCTGAGTTGGGCCAAGCAAGTGGGGGTGCGCTCGGTCAAGGCCCCGGTCCGATTTAGCCGAGGTAACATTGGACTGTTAGCCTGGTTAACTTTATTTGCTCGTTGAGTTAGACGGGTTAGGTCTTCCGCAAATCAGTCTAACCGAGCAGGAGCTAGGTCATAACTAAGGACGGCTAAGCCGCAGTGAGATTTTTTAATGAAACCGGACAATTAGCACGGTCGTGGTGTGACGATGTGGCACCGTGCTAGGCGTAGCTCGGTTTAGAGCATTGCACATCTTAGAAGTAACACAGTCATGGAGTGATGGAGTGGCGCTATGCTGTCTGTTCGCGCCAATGCCGTTTGGCGGTTTTGTTAGGTGATGTTTAGCTATAATTACGCTAATACGTGGGAAAATGGGAGAGGGGAGCAGGTCTACGTGTCCAAAGGTGAATGGACGCAGAGGCGCGTGTAGAAGGTATATAAACGGTGATGCGCCTCCATACTCAGGTCTGGAACATCATCTGGTGAGAGCTCAACTACCACTTTGTCTCCTTTCTTTTCTCTCTCTCTAGTAGTGTGCTAACTTGACCGTCAGAGGGGTTTTCCGACAACACACCGCCGGATAGCTCATCGTCGTTGTGTTCTTAGGTTAATCGGAGTGAAGCGCAACTTGGACACGAGGGGTACGAATAACGTCAAATATTTGACTCTCGTACGCATTCTCTTTTTGAAATTTTTTGGTTTAGATTTTTTTGAGATATTTGTCGGTTTTCCAATTTTTTTAGTAGACAAGTTGGATTTTTGAGCTTCTTAAAGGCTATCAAATAACAATATCATTTATTTTTTTAATTTATTAAAGTATAAAAATTAAATAAATTGAGTAATAAAGAGCAACGAAATGAAGGCCATCAAGAAAGGGAAGTTGTGTTTGTTAGCTGCATAGTCAAACTCAAACTAGATTATTGGATCCATCTACATCCAAAAAAAAGAGAGTAAGGGGTTGTTTGGAATGATCTAAATAAGTGTACTTTTTATCTTTTTATAAAAAGATGTGCAAAAAAGTAGAGAAGTGATGTAATGAAAAAAAAATAAAAAAATAAAAAGATGAATTATTTTAAGAATGCCAAACTTGACCTAAATTATTAAAAATAGTCAACGTAGCAATGTGGTCCGAGTACGGGACGTTGATGGATATGGGGCCAGAAAAGTCTCATGTAATCTCTTATCTTAAGGAAAAAAAGATATTTGCACCCAAAAAAAAAATAAAATAAAAAAATAAATAAATTATAAAATCAATTATAAAATATTTATAAAGAAAAAAAAATAGAAAAGTAAGACATTTAAAAAAATAATTGTAAACTCATTAAAGTATAAGTAGGGTAATAAACGAACCGAATGAGTCAAACATTTAATTATTCAAGTTTTGTTTGATAACTTTAATGAGTTTTAAAATTTGTTTAAGTTTAATTTGTTAAACTTTTGATTCAATCTCAAACAAATTTTCATAGAGTCAAGCTCGAATAATTTGATATTTTATATAATTTTAAACTTATTGAATCGAGTCGAACGAGTAATTAATTGTTCAGACTTGGTTTGAAAATTTTAACGAGATCTAAAATGTGTTTAAGTTAACTTGTTTATTTAACGAATCGAACTCGAATGACCTTTTAATAAGGCGAACTTGAGTTATTTGATTCTTTATCACTCCTAAGTGTAAGTGGTTTATGTATAAATTGTGTATAGGTATTGTATTTTCATAAATTTATAATTATTTTTTTTACTTCTTGTTTTTTTGATAATTTTTCTGTTTATAATGAGTAAACCTCACGGGAAACTCCACATTATTTTAGTCCAAAAGTGGAGGGATTAACGGATTTAATTTGGTGGGTCCTACATAAAACCTGTAGTATTCTAATAGGGAGTTAGAGTTTCATAATTTAATCTCATGAAATTAAAAATAAAAATAATAGACACACTCTATAAAAATAACAAATAAATAATTTATTTGATATTTTTAATTTAGGAGTTGTTTAGAATGACCTAAATAAGTATACTTTTTGTCTTTTTACGAAAAAATGTGCAAAAAAATAGATAGGTGATGTGATGAAAAAAAGATAAAAAAATAAAAAGATAGATTATTTTTAGATTGCCAAACTTGACCTTAATATTACATGATCTTATCACTAATCTCATCGCATTAATCATCGTATTCAACTTGAAATTTGACAAACAACGATACTCGTGAGACACACATGTACTTATTTTCAAAGAACTAAATAATTTTTTAACGACGGTCATCATCAAACGCTTTCATTTGTAAAAGCAAGGACAATTTTGGTTGGTGGGTGGTTACCTCAATAAAACACTACTTCGAATTGATAGGTTTGTGAAACGTTTTCACATTTTAGTTGTGGGTTTTAGGTTTATCCAACAAAACAAAAAGGTTATGTAAATTTATAATACTCTCTCTGTCCTAATTTGTTTATAAAAAATCCAACTGATTAAGAAAATATGTAATCATTACATTTTCATTTAAATTTTAAAATATTTTTTTCATCATTATCCTTTTATTTGAATTTTAAAATGTGTTTATAATGATTTATGGGGGCAATTTTGGAAATTAAATAAAATTTAATATTCCAAAATAGAAGTTTGACAAACATTTTGAAATAGATTAAAATGGAAAGGTGGACCAACAAAATGGGACGGAGGTATTGTAATTAGAATAATTAGGGTAAAAAGGTTTTTGTTTTTTTAAATTTTTTTAAAAATTATTTATGGGGATACTATAATTTGACAATAATAGCTATTATATGTTGGTCATTCTTGTACAGTTTATCTAAGGGTAAATTTTTGTCAAAGGTAAAAGGTGATTATTTTTTCTTCATTATTAGAGTTGTATTTTATTTCTTCTACTATTATGAATATTCCTTTCAGTGATTATTGCGTGGATTTGAAGTAATTATTATATTTATATTTGTAATTAATTTTTTTTTAAAAGTCAAAAAATTAAAAAATCATTACTATCACATCACTCTCTTTATTTTTTTTACATATTTTTGTAAAAAGTCAAAAAACTAATTAAAATAATCAATTATGCAAAATTAGGAATATGGGAGTGAGTGTTTTAGATCATTTATCTGGTTAAGAAATAGAAAGAAAAAAAATTAAAAATTTTGTTTTCTGAAAGTAGGTTCTGTTTTAATGATGATATTTTAAAGAACAACGAACCAATCGAGATTTTGGTTATTTCATCCATAATTTAATTTGTTTAATTGTTCAAACACTGTGCCAAACACATTCTTAATTTTCAAAATGTTCTTAATTTTTATTTTATTTTATTTAGTTTTAACTGTAAAACCGTTCAACAAAAAAAAAATAGAAAAATAAAAAATAAAATAAAATTGAAAGAGAGTTATTATAATATCACAAAATAGTTCATTAAAAATCTTCCATTACTATGCCTCCGTTTGGGAAGGAAGGTTCGGACTAAAATAGTCATATAAGATAAAATAGGCTATTTTAGCCTAATAACTCATAATCATTACATTCTTTTTCTCATAAAAAGACAAAAAAGTCAAAAAGTTCTTAAACGAGACTTTTTAGCCTGGCTAAAATAGCCAAAAAGTTAAAAAGCCAACCCACTTTCCCAACGAACCCTATATAGATTCTTCTATAATATATGATAATTATTAGATATGATGAGTTCTACACACATAACTATTATTATATTAATAAAATAAAGTGGTGAAATAAAATTTGTAATAAATTCATATGACGCATAGCTTAAAAATTAAGAAAGATGATAAATTTTCAGAACAAGGTGATGATCAAGTACAAAATTGGGTTAACTTGTCTCCTTTGATGGAATGTTTGGATGCTAGGAAACTTTGGTTGGAGAAAGAAAATCTCAAGTTAGAATCTGAGGCAGTGCTTTAGATTTGTTGGAAGTCAAGAATGGTGTACATTAAAAATCTTCCATTGTTATATAGATTCTTCTGTAACATATGATAATTATTAAATATGATGGGTTCTACCCACATAACTATTATTATATCAATAAGTAAAATAAAGTGGTGAAATAAAATTGGTAATAAATTCATATGATGCATGGCTTAAAAATTAAGAAAGATGATAAATTTTCAGAACAAGGTGATTATCAAGTACAAAATTGGGTTAACTTGTCTCTTTTGATGGATTGTTTGGATGCTAGGAAACTTTGATTGGAGAAAGAAAATCTCAAGTTAGAATTTGAGTGTTTTAGATTTGTTGGAAGTCAAGAATGGTGTAAATTCTCCGTAACCATCATGTACTTGTTCACTTTTTATTAAATAAATAAATAAACACTGAATTTTTTTAAAATAAAATAACATGTGATTTTTTAAAAAATTAATTACAAATGCATGATTATTGGAGAAAGAAAATCTCAAGTTAGAATCTGAGACAGTGTTTTAGATTTGTTGAAAGTCAAGAATGGTGTAAATTCTCCGTAACCATCATGTACTTGTTCACTTTTTATTAAATAAATAAATAAAAACTGATTTATTTTTAAAATAGAAAATAACATGTGATTTTTTTTAAAAATTAATTACAGAAGCATGATAAAATTTATAATTTTACTTTTTAATATATATTTATCATTAATTTATAAATAAAATTATTCCATTTTTTTCTTAACCTAAAAATTATTATTTGGTTATTCACCCAAAAAAAAAAAATTTATTATTTGGATTAAAATCTTGAAAGTCGATACACAAATTAATTTTTTTTTTTAAATGTACAATCTTGACACGTAATTTTTTGTGTGGAAATCAGAGGTGTTCAGCGAATATTTCGATCTGTTCAAATCAATTGAACTGAATCGATTTATCACATTTTGGAAGGATGTGTAATGACGAGCGGATGATTGCGAATTGATTTTTTTCTAATCTACGTAGTTTTGGACGGATGGGGGATTTGAAATTCCTTTAGCTACAACCGAATCGCCAAACTGTGAGCACTCTTTGTGATTTATAAGATTTTATGTTTTCAATTTGTTTAGTTATTCTGTTTGTGTTTTTAATTAAAAAAGAGTTTAGATATTCTGTTGTGTTTTCAATTTAGAAACTTTTTATTAAATAGCAAGTGTTGATATTTGATATTTTTGTGTGAAAAATATAAAGCTTAATTTTGTTATTTTTAAAAAAATCAAATTAAATAGTTTTTGAATAAAAAAAAAAGTAATAAAATAATTTTGATAATGTATGATTTTCTTATATGTATTTATTATTAGTATTTGACAATTTACTTGATAATCTTTCGATTATATTGAGTTGGATTGTTATCTAAAAAATATTGATAAATTATTATATTATGTTCAAAATTTATAAAAATCTAAACTATCAAATTGATTCGCATCAATCTATCAATCTGACAGACGAATGCAAATTAATTTTTTTAATCCATCAATCTAAAATTTGGATGATAAATTTAAAATTTTTCGACCGCAATTAAACCCTGAACATCCTAATGGACATGTGTGGACAAGTGTAGATGTGCAAGCTTTACCCGTAACTTGTGACTTTTAGTGATTAAGATCAGCATTTGATGCGCTACGCTACTTCAAAGCATTAAAGTCAAAACAATTTCTTTCAATGATATCACATTTTGACATGAGAACAAAGAAAGAATAAAAATAAAATATAATAATAAAAATAATTTTAGAATTTCATTTTTATAATAAAATAAATTTTAAATTTTATTAATTTAAATTAATTTTTAAAATTATTTTCAATCTAAATAATAATTTATTTTCTTTAAATAAAATTAATGAAAAAAATATGTTTTAGGAGCTAAAATATATTATTTGGTTTTGCCAAATAATATAATATGTTGTCCCATCGAATGATGATCGGCCATTTTTTCATTTTTCCTTCTTGCCATGCGACTTGTGTCAGATGGTGAAAGAAATGAGGTTAAAATTTGTCATTTCATATCTCAAACTTTTCTATTCATCTGAAACGCAAAAGTAGATCTAAGTTGATGGCTTATTAGTTTCTAGCTTCATATTTTTTTTATTTTTTTATTTTTTTGCTTTTGTGAAAAAAAAAAAAAAAAAAATTACTTTTGAGGGTTCCCAAACACCCGCTTAAACTCGGTGGATTTGGAAAAGGAAAAAAATTGTATGAAATATAACATATTTCAATCACATTTCACTTATATTTTATTATTTTTAAATTATTACCCAAATTTATAATTAAAATATACTCTTCAAAATTAGATCAAAGCCAAAGGTCAACCCCAATGGATGGGGCAAGCCTTACGCGCCTGACTTGTGGTCGAGTTTATTGAATTTGGATCATCGGCCGCCCTACCCGGCAGCCCCCCAAAACGACGTCGTTTTGGGGGGTTTTTTTTTTTTTTTTCCTTTCTTCTTCGTCGTTCTTGCTTCAGAAACCAGAGCAGAGCGGAGGGGAGGGGAGGGGGAGGGGGAGGGGGAGGGGGGGGAGAAGAGGGAGGAGGGAGGGAGAGGTCCGATCGTCGCCGTCGCAGCTTGTCACCTCGCCGCCGGCCGTCGCAGCAGTCCGATCGTCGCCCGATCTAGCTCGTCGCAGCACCGCCGCACCGCCGTCTCCTCCTCCTCCTCCTCCTCCTCCTCCTCCTCCCCCACTGGTTATGGCCCCCTCCAGTCCGGCCCACCGGCGACTCCCTCTTCTTCCCCTCCCCTCCCCCTCTCTCTCTTCTTCCCCTCCCTTCCCTCTGGTTCTGATCTGTTCAAACAAGAAGAAGAAGAAAAAAAAAAAAAAAAAAAAAGGGGAAAAAACCCCCAAAACGACGTCGTTTTGGGGGGCTGCCGGGACAGCCGCCGAAAAGGACGGCCGAGGATCCTTGCTCCGAGTTTATTATTTTTTCCCCCGTCAAATGTTATAATGATTTTCTTTCACCTTGGAAAAAAAAAACCTTCCTGAGGAGTTAATTCAAATTCTATGGATTTTAGAACAAAATTGTTAGGGAGGTGTTAAGATGTGCACCTCAATAAGATGTGCACATCATATACACATTTATTTTAAGCTATTAGATTTTTATAAATTAATCTCAGCCACTGAATCATTTGATTAGGAATCTTGAGAACCTCTTCAACAAGTTACCTTTTTTTTCAAATTTCTTTAGTTTTTTTCCCAAAGCTCCTCTATTTTTGAGACAGCACGCAGACACTCTTCTTCGCCCTTGAAGACCATCCCTCGAAGACCATCCTTGCGAACACGACCTTCCCTCGACTTCACCTGAAGGTATGTCTCTCTCTCTCTCTCTCTCTGTGCAACTTTTTTCTCTCCCCTTTTCTCTATATCCATTCTATGAAACCCTAGACCGCAATCCCTTTCTTTGAAACTACCCCTTTCACGTTTGTGAACTCACTGGGTTGGTTTATAAAAATAGAAAAATATTAGGTTTAGGTTTTTTATGTTTGTTTGCTTTGGTAGTTGTTTTGATTCCCTTATTTGAAATCCCCTTTTGTTAACCCCTATTTCCTGTATCGATTCTTGCTTCCCATTCTTCAAAATGCCCCTTTCACGTTTGTGAACTCACTTGGAGTGGTTGGATTCTAAATTTAGGAAAAGATGATATGAATAGCTTTTGTTTGTAATGTTTGTTTGATTTGGTAGTTGTTTTGACTCCATATATATAGATATATCTTGAAATTTTGGTTGAGTTTGTAAAATCTGATGTGCAATCAAACGGAATAAACTTCAATTTTATTCATTTCTGTCGAATATGTTCATGTGAAAAATGATGCTTTCTATGAAAATAGGATCTGAATGTGCAGTGACAAATGAATTGGGTTAAGTTTATTGTATGCCTCTTTTGCTTTTTTATCAGAAGAGAATTGTCAAAACAAATTGTCATTGGAGTGCAAGCTAACAAATTGTCAAATCAAAAGTTGGTCACAACCCATTGTGATATTTAGTTATAACCCAACGTGGTGTTCATCACGATTCATTATAGTGACTTTCTTTTTAATAAAAACGGTCTTTGGTCATATTTCAAAATCAATAATTTGAATTTACTTTTCTTAAAACTCAACAACTGAAAATTAAAATGTATTGTGACAACTATTTTTTACAATTATTTGAGTACTGACATAATAAACTCCCCTCCTCCCCCCCCCCCCCCCGGCGGGTGTTCTAGAGCCTACATAGATTCTAGGATTTCATATGTGTATCTATTGATGTAAGCCCAACAACATTTGTAACTAATGGTAAGAAAATCAAATGAACACTTAGTTTATATATATTGATTAATAGAACACTTAGTTTATATATATTTGAGTACTGACATAATGAACTTCCCCCTCCCCCTCGGCGGCCCCCGCGGCCGTTCTAGAGCCTACATAGATTCTTGGATTTTGTATATGTATCTATTAATGTAAGCCCAACAACATTTGTAACTAATGGTAAGAAAATCAAATGAACACTTAGTTTATATATATTGATTAATAGAAGAAAACTTAATTAACTCAATGCAAAAGTCAATAAAGATTAAGGAGAAAACTTCACAAAATAAAGATACATCCCAAATAAGTTGGCACAGACTGTAAATCAATCCTGAGCAAACACCTTAACCAAACAATCCACTTATATATATATATATATATTTAACATTAATCTTTGATCTAATCGATTCCTAATATCTCACAAAGTATTTATGGAATCAATTAGGCTCAACTAACTTTGACCAATATAACTGACTTGCTAGAAAAAGTGGAAAAAGGAGAGAAAGGAAAAGAAAAGGTTAGAATGAAGTATCAATTACTGGTAATCAATTCACAGATTTCTCCTTTGCCCCTCCATTCTATTTCTTCAGAGACAAGCCACATCCACTAAACAATTCAACAAAATAAAAAATCATCAATATCAAATTAAACCAGGCTGAGATATTATAGATGTAATACACAATGATGATGAAAAAAAAGTTCCATCCATTGCTTTGATCCGAACACCCCGGTGCCAATCCCCTCCCCCCCCTCCAAAAAAAAAAAAAAAAAAAGTTGAATCCATCAGGTTATCATATCTAAGTTTTATAAGATATGATATCTGATACTAATTCTCATTTTTTTCGTTTATTTCGCTGTTGATGATGTGATTAGTAACCCGACATCGGATAGCACCCAAGTATGGTCACCCTAGCTAACATCACTCCAAACTAATATAGTATAAATGTTGTTATACAAGTAAATCACATATGAGAATGAGCTGTGATATAGAGCTCTAGGTGTAGAGTTCTAAATCGAGCTCTACATATCTGGCAGGGGTAAAGGCCAAAAAAAAAATAAAAAAATAAAAAGACAAATCATAATGGGAAAAAAGACAAATCGGAAAGAGCTCCTATTTTAGAGGTCCAAAACATTTTTGTATGAGAATTTTGGGGGTGTGTGTGTATGAGGGAGAGCGAGAGAGAACTTGAGTTTGCAGAAAGTAGGTAATCCGATTGTAAGGCCTTTCAAAATGAGAAGTCCATTTTCATCAAGATAGCCAATGATTTTTGCGTAGTTCACCACTTGGAACGCCAGTAAAGAAACCCCAGTGTAAGTACCATCCATGAAAACCATTAAGAAGGTTGGATTCTCAGGATTTGTGTCCTTGCAGCATAAAGTCATGGTCTTCACCTTCTTGGTTTCACCTGATTTGATTCTAATGATTTCTTGATACAGGTCAGGTCGGGCCGGGGGAACAAAAACTCTGATTTCCATCTCCATTGTAGACCTATTCTCAAAAGCAGTTAGCCTAGCTCCCATTGTAGATTTTGGTGCACTGTGTGCTTGTGTGTGGAATCCTATTAAAGAACTTGTAGATTTTGGTGCATTGTGTGCTTGTGTGTGGAATCCTATGAAAGAACTAGTACTTGAACCTCATATTTATATTATGGTCTCATTTGGCAACTTAGTGTTTTTCTCTATTTTAAACTATACAGAAACAAAGAAGGGTAGAAGTTAAAAAACAAAAAAATACATGTACATATATATTGATGCCTCGTATATTTCTATGCCCCAAATTTATATTCATATACATAAACAATAAAAATATTTAAAAAATTTGCCCACCATGTAGGCATCCTAATTTTTTTCAAAATCATTATGTCCTATGTCCACTGTCATCTCTACTTCGTTGTAGAAGATATTGATCCTATATCATCTCTTCACTCATAAAACTAGTTTATATTACCAAGAACAAGGCTGTCCATGAAAATGAAAGATTTAGAAGAGCTTTCATGGAACTTTCGGTGTGAACACTATGGAGCAAGCTCCCAAGTTAATGGAGACAACTTTATTTGTTTTTTTTTTATTCACAGCAATAGTGGTAGTGACAACACATACTCATCACTTCTGCTACTATGTCCTACATACTAAAAATTTCTTCAAATGTCACTGTTTTCATGATATATTATAATACTAGTGAAAGCAACTATCTTTAAATACTTTGGTAAAGATCTAATAAAGGTACCTGCATAGGATAGTGAGGGGTGGTGTGCTGGTTTCTTTGTCAATTGGCATGAGTGCATTCAATATAAGAATTGTATGTTGCAATCCGAAGCACTAAAATAGACACTGGGTTAACAAATGTATTACATGAACTCTTTTACTTCTTTCCATTTATACTTGTGTTCACTAGATATGACAAGATTAAGGGCGCAAAAAATCAATTAAATTCTCTAATTTTATATAATATTTGAAGAAGAAGACAATTACATTAGCAAGTAAACATTTCTTCTCAAATGAATAGAGATATAAATTGAAGTATATTCCTAAATAATTGACAATATTTTATCAAAAAATATTATGCAATATATATGGGTGTTTAAGAGGTGTCCCACACTCTTATTGAACTTTTGAATCTAAAATCTAGATTTAGGAATATGTGGTTACCGAGTTATCAAAAAAATAATCCAATAGTCCATCCAATCAAATAATCTTTTTTTTTTTTTTTTTTTTTTTTCTTTCTAGATCTTTTATTTTTAATCTTTTAAGTGGTTAATCGGTTGGTGTTGGTACATTTGTTTAACTGTTTATGTAATGGTTATTGATTCTTTGAACAAAGGTAGTACAGTTTCATCTCTATTATTGGTTATGCAGTTTGTTAATGTGAAAAGATGTGCAAAATAATATTTTTCATACATAGATCCTTCCTTTTTGCCCCATAATCATAAATCTCCTTAAGTATTGTCTTCTTTACTAACTCTGTTTCGATGTTCTGTTGTTGTTTGTCACAGGTCCTCAATTTCTACATCTTAATGTAGAAGTGAAGCTATACCTCCCACCGTGTGACTCTCACGGGAAGCTTCCCCATGACAAATAGGACTTGTGACAACTAACAGAATGTTATTCGGACCCGTAGGTTGGGAGTTAGAGCCGAATACGCCCAAAACTTACTCGGCAAAAGGCGTTTCGGGGGCGAAAATTCAAAACAGCCCCCGAACCACCGTGTGACTCTCACGGGCAGCTTCCCCATGACAAATATGACTTGTGACAACTGACGAAATGTTATTCGGACCCATAGGTTGGGAGTTAGAGCTGAATACGCCCAAAACTTAGTCGAAAAAGGGCGTTTCGGGGGTGAAAATTCAAAACAGCCCTTGAATGATTGTGTGGCTGACACGGACAACTTCCCCATGTCAAATAGGACTTGTCACAACCGACAGAACGTAATTCGGACTCGTAGGTAGAGAGTTAGAGTCGAATACGCTCAAAACTTAGTCGAAAAAGGGCGTTTCGGGGGTGAAAATTCAAAACAACCCCCAAACCACCGTGTGACTCTCACGGGCAGCTTCCCCATGACAAATAGGACTTGTGACAACTGATGGAATGTTATTCGGACCCGTAGGTTTAGAGTTAGAGCCGAATACACCTAAAACTTACTCGGAAAAGGGCTTTTCAGGGGCGAAAATTCAAAACAGCCCCCGAACCACCGTGTGACTCTCACGGGCAGCTTCCCCATGACAAATAGGAATTGTGACAACTGACGGAATATTATTCGGACCCGTAGGTTGGGAGTTAGAGCCGAATACGCCCAAAACTTACTCGGCAAAGGGCGTTCGAGGGCGAAAATTCAAAACAGCCCCCGAACCATCGTGTGACTCTTACGGACAGCTTCCCCATGACAAATATGACTTGTGACAACTGACGGAATGTTATTCAGACCCGTAGGTTCGGAGTTAGAGTTGAATACGCCCAAAACTTAGTCGAAAAAGGGCGTTTCGGGGGCGAAAATTCAAAACAACCCTTGAATGACCGTGTGGCAAACACGAAAAACTTCCCCATGTCAAATAGGACTTGTCACAAATGACGGAACGTAATTCGGATCCGTAGGTAGAGAGTTAGAGCCAAATACGCCCAAAACTTAGTCGAAAAAGGGCGTTTCGGGGGCGAAAATTCAAAACAACCCCTGAACCACCATGTGACTCTCACAGGCAGCTTCCCCATGAAAAATAGGACTTGTGACAACTGACAAAATATTATTCGGACCCGTAGGTTTAGAGTTAGAGCCGAATACACCCAAAACTTACTCGAAAAAAGGGCGTTTTGGGCCTTGTTATATTATATTAATTATTGAATGTACACAACTGTGTTATATTATAGTTAAGCTTTTATACAAGTATCAAACTCTGAATGGTGTTTCTGAGGCCTTGTGTTTCATGAGATATCAGGTATTCTTTTTTTGATGAACCGTTTACAGGTGTCTCAACATACATTTCTACGTATTTCCTTTTGTGATTGAACTTTATTTTTGTTATTATTTTTCTCACATGTTCTAATATCCTGAATGAAATGGCACTGTCAGACATTAATAAGTAGGGATAGTTTTATATCCAATCGAATGATTCAAGTGCCTTTTGCAAACAATTAATGAGGAAGTTGGTAAAAAGAATACTTTCTATTCACATTGAGCTTTGATATTGGTTTAGCCACAGAATTTGGATACATGTTGCATACAAATAGAAGATTGTTACATTAGCTTTATATTAGTAATGACAGATTTAGTAATGATTGTTCTGCATTTAATAATGTTCCTTATAACAAAAGACTTTAGAAAGACTGATAATTGATTCATCATGGAAGGTTGCTTCTTTGATATGTTATTTGTCACTTATTGCCAAATTCATTCATGAAGTTGGGCATTTATGGGTCCAATTCTAATTTTTTTTGTTTTTTGTAGATGACTTTGTTGCGTGGACTTTCAAAGTAATATTTTGGTGTATGGAGAAGAAATTTCACTTTTGTATAAAACTAATATAATACTTTTGTTGTCCATGGCTTTTGTGCAGTTCACTATTATTGATACAGAAAACTTTTGGCAGCCAACAGATAATTACTGGCATGGTATATGGATCACCTTTTGTCACCGTACATATATATGATTTTTTGTCATGATACATAGATGTACTTTTGTTTTGGTACATACATCACATTTTGTCGTGGTACAGATTACGATGGTAATTTGTACCATGCCAAATGGTCATTTCACATGGTAGTAAATGTAATTTTTGTATATGGAGGGTTTTGATTTTTGTATGATTCTATATTTTGTATGGAATTATTATTTTAGTTTGGACAATAGTTGGTATGTAATTTGACAGTTAAAGTTTTTTATTTTTTGTATACGAATGCAGATTGTGGAATGATTGATAGCATATGTATCATTTTATTTATATACGTATTACAGGTTGCATGGAATACTGACAGGTTATGGAGAAATTATAATATTTGCAATTAAAACATAATATCATGTTTTTGGCAACTAAAAGTTTTGTAGCAAAAAAATAAAAATAAATAAAACATTTGGTGACTAAACATTTTGTAGCCAAAAGAAAATCAAACATTTGGCGACTAAAAGTTTTGTAGCCAAAACAAAATCAAACATTTGGTGACTAAAAATTTTGTAGCCAAAAGAAAATTAAACATTTGGCGACTAAGATATTTCATAGTTAAAAACAAAAGCTAAAAAATAAAAACACTTTTGCTGACTAAAATTTTAGTAGGCAAAAATGTGTGAGTTTAGGCGACTAAATTTTTAGTAGCCAAAACAAAAACTATTTGCCGACTAAAATTTAGTAGCCACAAATGTGGGAGTTTAGGCGACTAAATTTTTAGTAGCCAAAACAAAAACAATTTGCCGACTAAAATTTTAGTAGCCACAAAAATTTGACTTTAGGCGACTAAAATTTTAGTAGCCAAAACACTAGTATTTACTTTAGGTGACTAATATATTTAGTAGCTAAAAACATTTTCCGCGACTAAATATTTGGTCATTAACAATAATTGAGGCTTTTGGCGACAAAAAAATTGGTCGCCGAAAATGTATTATTTAATTTTTTTTCTAACCTTTTAGCGACTAAATATTTAGTTGGCAAATGAATACATTTGGCGACTAACATAAGTTTAGTCGCCAATTAGTTTTCCCGACTACTCTTCGGCTACTAATTCTACGACCAAAAAATTTAGTCGCTAAAGGCCTTCGGCGACTAAAAATTTAGTCATCAAAAGTGAAAATTCTTGTAGTGGTATGAGTCATTAGTAAAAGTTATGACATTTTGTTAATCTTATTATGATTGTGGAGAAAAAAGTTGGGGTTATGATTCATTAGTAAAAGTTATGACATTTTGTTAATCTTATTATGATTGTGGAGAAAAAAGTTGGGGTTATGATTCATTAGTAAAAGTTAACCAAAAGTTATGATTTGTCGTGGTGAATCATAATAAAAAATGTTACGATTCAAATGTTATGATAATTAATTACAAATAACTATATTTGTTATGAGTTGTCATTATATTGTTATGATTTATAGTGTCTTTGTTGCGACACTTTGGTGAATATTATGACATTGTTATGATTCATTGTAGTATTGTTATGATATTTGAAAAAAAGTTATGATTTTTTCTGTAACCTGTTACATAACCGGCTTAGTAGGTCACTTTTTATGATGTGGCACGATATGGACCACACAATAAGTACATATCATATGCCCTTTTATAAGGTGCACATTGTAGACTTTCCCAAATTGTTAAGGCCATCTCCAACAGTTCACCACATTCATCATCAAATTTGAATTTGATGAAAAATGGTAGCTTTTATCGCTCTAACGATTTCATCAAAATGATATCAAATTGAAAACGAGTTAAAACTTTCACCAAACTGAGGAGCTGGGGAGGTTTCACCAATTTACTATGAGTTTACGTTGGAAATGAGTTCCACTGGATCTCCGGACGGTTGTCCCACCGGTTGTCCGCTTTATTGAACAATTACCATAACACAGTGTATAGTAAATGGTTTGTGCAACCATGATTTTTGCCTAACTTTAAGCATAAATTGAGATGGGCTCCAGACACCGATTGAGGTGTATATCAGTGGAAACGCGTTCTTTGTCGAGTGGTGATTCACTTCATATATTTGGTTGTTCAAATCATTTTTCTGAGTGAATACAAAATTGACTCTGAAAGAGGCTTCGGCAATACGATAGTTGAAAAGATTTTCAAAAAACAGTTCTTTTTTTTCTCTTTCTTTCTATAGTCAAGTGGGGGACTCAGGTGTCCTAGTTTGAAACCCCACGCCATTCATCTCTCTTCTCCAAATATGATAACTGTGTTCGAAATGGAAAGCCCCTCTTTGTTGACATATTCAAATCTCTCCCCCCGGTTGTCCAGCTAACAGACCAAATGACTAAATATGTAATATTTTCTTGTCCCACCAACCTCAAATTTTTTATCTTGAATCTCAACTTCCCAACTTTTTGCCCCTAAAAAACAAAGTTCACAGCTGTAATTATTCTTTTTTGATTCGATATAGCTATGAATTGAAGGTTTGAATCATTGGTTTCTTTTTCTTGATTATTTTAAATAAATGTTTTTTGGGTTTTGGTTTTGATAGTTGTTGATAATGGGGGAAAAGCGGAGTAGTGATGATTTTGGAGAAAGTTCAGAACTTGGACGCAAGTGAGTGAAAATATGAGATCTTGACTCAGTGTAGGGCAAGTCCTCTTTTGCAAAGGAATTATTATTACTTTGGGGTTTTACATATGCTCTGTTTTTTTTTCCCAACACCTCAATGGCCATATTTGAATTTCTTCCTAATTTTATTTCTATTTGGCTTTGCTTGGAGGTTTGTGAAGTAGTGTTAGAAACCAAATGCTTTTTGATTTGTGCCACAGGAATTGATACCCATTATCCAAAATACAAAAATGATCAAAGCCAAACACCATCCATTCTCTGTTGAAAAAAAGAAGTCCGATGAAGTCTCCAACAATGCTGTAAAAACAAATTCAAATCTCTTGATCTGAACACAACTGATGCTTCTGAGTGTGGGAAAAAAAATCATTTTCCTTTTTCCGGTTGTCCCCCAAACGTCTAGTGTGTTTTGATAACAACCGTTGGAGTTGCTGATATCAGATTGAGGATTTCATACTTTTTTTAACTTAGATTTGATGAAATTTCTGGTGAACCATTGGAGATGCCCTAATGTTCATTTTAAGTAACTGATCATTTTTTTTGGGTGTAGAGAAGGCATCTTGTAGAGCCTAGCTCAGTTCATCTTAGTCCATCTAGCCCAGCCCATTTAATAAGATGGGTTGTTTCACATTATAAATTTGGAAAACTTACTAATAAATTTCATACACAAAGTTCGAAATCCATCTAATCCCAAAACAAAACACTTTCACTATTTAGTCGTATATATTTTTAATTGTTACCAAAAAAATCTTATTTAATTTTTTTTTAAAGACGTTGCTACATGATCCCACTATCGCTGGATTTCTGTCAGACGGTCATCGGAGACTCTTCGGAATGTTCAACATCACCAGAAAGTTGCCGAAATATCACTGAGAATTCGCCGGAGTATCGTCGGAATGTTCTGAATGTTACCAGAAGTCGTCGGAATGTCTAGAATGTTCGTTGGACATCAAGAATATCGCTCGTCATAATCCAAACCTGCCCCAATAGGTTTAGCGTCGTAACCGGCCAGTAATCCGTGATTACCGAAGGCCTATTTAACAATCATGACAATAATACAATATAAAGGGGCTGGCGGAAGCCAATCAATAATAACATACATTGTACAATGAGCTGTGAGCACCTGAATGGAAATAAACTTTTATACATATAGCCTAGATGCATCAGTCATAAGCCCTCAATCCAAGTGTATACAAAAATATAGTACAAATTTAGGGAACTTAATCCCATCACCAAAGTAGGAGTATGAAAACCAAAACACACTTATAGTTTAATAATCATAATCCAAAAGGGTGAATTCAAAACACCCAAGCCAATGTGCGTGTTACTTCAGAACCTTGCGGTGAGGTACAATGGTTGGCTTAAGAGAACAAAGGTTCGGGTCGACGTCACTAACTTTGATCCAGTGCTCGATCACCTACATATATATATTAAACAGTGAGCTAGAGTCCAGTGAATAACAGCTGTGTAAAGAGGTTAAGAGTGATATCCTTACAGTACTTGAAACAATCGATTATCAATGGAATATTTTCAATCAATATCTTTTTCGTTCAATCGTTCAATTCAATCAATCATATTCGTACAGGTCATACGTGGTACATCCGATAGCAACAATACAATAGGTCTTAAAGACCGAGCAATCAATTGATGGCCATCAAACAATAAACAATAGTTTTAAGAATGGGAACTGACAGAGATCTCTATAACAATAACGATATGAATAACAATAACAATAGCAATATGCTATGGATGCCACGAATACAATTCAAAAAGAAGATCATCATTCAATCGATAAAAAGTAGCAATTTAGAAGCAATATAATTTATTATTCAAAAAATAAATACAATTTGAACATATCTTTATAACAGTGTTACTCATAGTGGGCTTCTTGATACACGTACTAATTAATAGTTCAGCGTCTGACCTAAACAAATAAAGTCAAGCATGACACAATTATAATCACATTCTTACACTACTACACAATTCGATTATTTGATTTCTATTCGTTTTCTCTTGTTCGATTTTCATTCGATTCTTTATTTTGTTTCGGGTCTAAACAAAATGCATATGAATGCAATGCATATGGAAAAACATTTTAAATGATGCAAACGAAGGCCCAGAAGGTGGAAAAGAGGAGCGAAAAAACAAATTGGGTTTGCTCAAAAGGGCCGTACGTGCGGGGGTCCCAGCCGCACGTGCAGTGACCACCACCACACCTTCCTCTTGCACCTGCAATTTAAGCAGAATACACCACACCACTGCCCTATTTTCCGTACATG
The DNA here is from genome assembly GCA_030407325.1 of Camellia japonica. Classification (NCBI taxonomy): domain Eukaryota; kingdom Viridiplantae; phylum Streptophyta; class Magnoliopsida; order Ericales; family Theaceae; genus Camellia; species Camellia japonica. Next base: position 159,607,051 of record JAPPVO010000029.1, read on the forward strand.
CGGGGCCATAGGCCGCACGTGAGGTGATGCTACAAAACCAGTCTAAAACTGCTATGTTATGGCAGTGGGTTCCTTTGCAAATTTCAATCATAAACACATGCAATTCTCTCCCAAAACTCATATACACATGCTAAACTTGGGCCTTGATCATGACACACAACTCAACACTTTATTTTACAATATCAAATGTTCATCACAACTTAGAATGAAACTCAAATTTCTATGCAATAGTTTAAGGTTTGAATTATCATGCTACTTCATACAATTATCCATCTTGAGCTTCAATCTTCAAATCCCATAAAAATAATTCTCCTCAATTTTGAAAACTCATACAAGAAAATACATAGATGATCATGAAATTCAAGAATTATGCCATGCATGGTAAGGTTTAAAAATTAATGTATCTAATTTCTTATTTCTATGCTCATAGATTCTCACCTCTAATTTTACTTCAAGACTTGTCATATATAATCATAAACCTTGCCATATTAAGCTTCAATTTCTCAATTCCAATGGAGTTTTCTCTTCACTTTGAAGGTTTAAGCAAGTACATGAATGTGTGGTCAAGAATAATTAAAAATCTTGCCATGCATGTATCAATTTCCATCTATATCAACAAATCTTAAATAAGCTTATGTTCTTTAAGCATTCTTGAATTTCCTAAGTTATGAGCACATCACTGATTAAAGAGAGGAGTTCTTACCTAGAGTGAACAATTTGAGTTGTGTTGAATGTTTTTCCCTAACCCTTTGTTCAATTTCTTCTTCTTCTTCTAATCTTTGTTGAACTCTCAAATGTGTACTCTCCCTTTCTCACTCTACGTGTATTGCACAAGAAGTCCCACAAGTTCTCTACTTTACTCCATTGATGAGTGGGATTTACTTATTATTCGTTTCTTTTTTTCCTTTTTTTTACATAAATATATCATCTGATTCTTCAAAGTTAACTTAAGCTAATAATAAATCACATTAATTAATGTAAGTCAAATTCACTCACTTAAATTAATTCTCATCATTTTATGATTTGAATTACACTAAATTAAAATATATTAAGGTGAATTAGGCTCTAATTCCTTTCCAATTATTTAATTTTAACTTGTTAAAATTAGCGAATCAGACAGGTTTGATCTTCTTTCTATCCTATCTGTTCAAACAATACAATTCAATAAATCTCATAGCTATCAATAACACTTAATCACATAATTAACATGTAGGAACATAATTAATAGTTCCAATCAAGGCTCAATTCAATCACAGACAATTTCAATAAACTGAATCAATTTTCAATTAAATTTCCCTAATGGCTCTAAAAATTCCCATAAGCCCATCCATGTACTCAATTTCAATTTGTGCAACTAATAAAATTGTTGATTTCAGTTTCAAAATTGTAACCTTAACAGACAATTTTCCAATTTGGACAAATGTGCACAAATTAAATTACTTGGCACTTAGTTCAATTAGAATTAACACATAATTAATTAATTAAAATCACGATTAGCAAGTCTGGGTCATCACACGGAAACTCACTGAAATGTCTAGAATAAAATGAGAAATGAAAGTGAAAAAATATAGCAAAATGTGCTACATATTGATAAACTAAAAGAAAAAAAAAAAAAAAAAAAAAACCTAAGAACAACAAACAGCAACAATGGAAAAAAATATATGTTATTTTTAATTTTTGTAAGGTTTAAGCAAATAATTTTTAATATTGATCAAACTAAAAAGCAAGGTTTGAAACTGTAAAATATTACAGTTTCAAAGTATGATTCTATTAAGTATTTATCCTTATTAATCAAACTGAAAAACAAGTTATAAACTTGCAAAAGTTTATAATTCTAAAGAATGATTCATTTCAAAAAAAAAAAAAAAAATAGAAACTGTAAAATTTTACAGTTTTCACTGCCTGTAATTAAAATTAAAAAATAACTTACTCAGAATTTGAAAATTTTCTCCATTATAATAGGAAAATAGAAGTGTATAGTACAAAAAAAGTTATTAAAACTAAGAGATTAAAGGAAAGAGACAGATATAGAGATATGCTTGTGCTCCGACAACTATTTTTTAATTTAGATCTAGCCGGATTTAACGTAAATTTACTCAAATTTGATGTAAATCTGAGTAGATTTATATTAGATTTGAGGAGATCTACTTATCTTCTTCATTGGAAATGCATCTCTTCGGTGAACACGAAGAATAAGTTGGTGCTCGATAGTTGCCCATGAACCTCAATCAATGGTTGTCGCCGGTGACTAAGATTAGAAAGGGAAAGAAAAGAAGGAAGGCGTGGTCGTGGTCGTCACAAATATCAGAGAAAGAAAGATAAAAAGAAGAAGCAAGGTGTAGGGAAAGAAGAGAAGATAAATTGGTATAAGACTTTTGGGTCTATCTAAAAAATTTTGGGATTAAATAGAATATACACTTTTTAAAAAGGTTTTGGAATAATTTACCCTATAAATTTAGACGGCAATCTTATTACAACCAAGGATCAAGGTATACTCACTTAGGGTTCGTTTGGGAAGTGGGTTGACTTTTTGGTTATTTTAGCCTGGGGCTACAAAGCCTCGTTTGGCAAGAATTTTTTGATTTTTTTTGACTTTTTGTGAGAGAAAGAATGTAATGATTATAGGTTGAATGTGATATTTTATTTTATTGGGCTAAAAAGTTTATTTTGTTTTTTGTGACTATTTTAATCAAAAAAGCTCCAAGATGAACTTCCCAAACAGAATTTATATTATTAACTACAGTAATGATAGAGACCCCCACAAAACACAACCTCACAAAAATTCAAACACATCAATAATCAATACATCAATGGGGTCATGAGGGTCCTCTTTTGTAGGGGTCCCAAACATTTTTCCCATGATAATTTTCAACTTTTACTCTATGAGGTTAGTTGTTTGAAAAGTTTTACTAATGTGAGATTCAGATCCTATTTTTAGAATTAAATTTATCATGAACCATGCCACCATTTGAGGAATGCTCCTGAGTTTTTGAACCCAATTTTATGGCGTGAGAAGCAGTTTGTTGGGGCGGTTGGCTCCGTTATTTTTTCTTTCTTGTTTCTTGCTTGGCTTCGGCCTCCATTGTACTCAAAAAATAAATTAATTAATTAATAAACAAAATAAATAAATAAATTAATTAATTAAATTAAATTTATTCGATGCTTTTGAAGTTGTATAGGATTTATAATTTTATAAATTTCCCCGCAACAAGCTGATGAATTTATTTATTATTTCATCACTTTAAAAAATCGAGAATTTTCTCTTACATTTGCCTTCTTGTGGATTGATTATAGGGAAAAGTAACGTCTATATACGTCTACATATGCATGGGTTCTTCTTAACAAGTGTTTCGAGCCACACGCACAAAAAAAATAAAATAAAATAAAATAAAAAATAGATGAATTACAATACATTATTCATCATTTCAAAACACATTCTAATTTCAATTCCTTTTAAAATTTGCCACCTCTCACTTCTGATGCTAAATAATGTCCCAGATCACTCACTAAAATTTATACTGTTATATAATCAGAGAAATTACAGCTCAGTGGAATTATCAAAAATTAAAACTAAATTGATGGAAAAGTTTATCACTTTGTATTTAATGTTTGTAAAATAGAAAATTTTGTTCATACATAAAATTATACAAAAAACTTAACAAGAATGATGTGGTAATAACATTATTATAAATAAATTTATTTTCAATGATATTTTTATTTTAAAGTAAAAGGTTTACAATAAGCCACATTATTATGTATAAATTTTTTTATTTATATAACATTATTAATCTATAAATATTTTTTTAAACATGGCATGTAATTTTCCATAAATGAAACTTACACTTGATTTGATATAAATTTGTCACATTTTGGGTTTTTAAAAATGCCCACAATTTAATTTTTGAAATAGATGACATGGATGCTTTTATTAGTACTTTGTTCTTGTAACAATTCAAGTGGGAGAGAGACAGCTTCAAACCTAGTACTTGTCCTATACCCCTGTTTAATATGTATTATTTTATTAATAAATATATATATATATATTATATATATATGTGTGATTTTATATATAACGTAAGTATTACGTTCTTCTAATACAATAAGACATACACGTAAATAAAATTAAAAAAAAAAGTTCGTCATTATTATAATTAATTTATTATGCAGAATTATTAACTATATAACTGTCTTGATGTATGACTGTCCTGATATATAAAGAGTTCTTTCTTTTTTATTATTTTTAAAATTATTCTTCAATTTGGCATATTATGTGTCCTGTTAGGCTCCGTTTATTTTCAGAGGTAGAATGGAGGGGATTGATAGTGAGAGGATTAAGTAAAATTGTATTTGTTTTGATGATAGTTGTTAGTGTAGAGATTGTTAAATTATTTTTATATAAAATAAATATAAAATAATAAAACAAATAAAAAAATACAAAATTATTAAACATTAATGTTTTAAAAAAAATGCCCAACATGTAAAAAATTTAAAAAAAAAAAAAATTAGAAAAAAAAAAAAAATAATAATAATTTTTATTTAACAAAAAATATAAAAAATTAAACATTAATATTCAAAAAAAAAAATGCCTGACATTTAAAAAATAAATAAAAATAAAAAATATTTTTCTAATACCAAATCCTGGAGACCCATCCGAATCCCATTTGCAAGGCCTATCTTAAGCCCTTCGGCTTATCAGTCCCTTCTTCAACTCTGTAAACAAACAACACATTAAATCGGGCCCATAGTTATCCTAATCTCAATCCTCCTCTCATACCCCAAAACAAACGGGGCCTTATTCTTGTATCACAGGAGAAAAAAACTATCTTTTGATAGGGGCAAGTGAAGAATTAAAAAAAAAAAAAAAACTCAAAAAAATGAGCTTCAATCTTCTTGGCCCATTAGTTATCCTTGTGGTCCAACCACTGGACTGACTCATTAACAAGTTTAGGCTAAGCCCGTTGGACAGGGATTGGGCCCAAGCTTTTGACATGAGTGTTAGCCTGTCAAATGGGCCCAACTCGGTCACCATTTTTGCGGCCTGTGCTGGGTCGACCCGATTCTGACACTTGTGTACCCAACAAAACGAACGATATCATCTCTAAATTCATTTTGACAATATACTGTATAAACAAATAAATTTTATAATTTTTTTTATTAAATGAAGTATCATTTAATAATAAATTATAGTTTTTAAAATATGATTCATCAATAATGTAATAAGAGACACAATAATGAGTATATATATATTTTATAAAATTTGTTAGTTTGTGTAACGTTATTTATTTACTCCATCCCCTGTCTCAAATCTTTTTTACTTGTGGGATGATCTCTTGAGATCAAGGTTGGGAGTATAGTTGATTGGCCCCTAACAATACTACAAATAATATTCATACTACTTAACATCCCAAAAAATAAATTAAAAAGAAAACCCAAAAATAAAATATGTATAAGATTAATTTAAATTTACATTATACATTTTATTTTTAATTTTTAAGTACTTTTCACAGTTAACTTCGTGTTGCCCTCAATTTGCCGTCCCATTAAAAAAGAAGCAGTCTTTTTCTAAGAAAGCAATAAAACAGATCAATGATCAAAAGTTCAAAACAAAGCACATCTTATATATATATATATATTATACCCATCGGTACAGCCCCTCCATTCTTCATCTCCATCTCTCCTTTCTAAATTTTCCTAGTCAGTCTTCACTTGTACATGCCATATATCTCTTCATTTCTTGCTCTTGAAGCAATATGCGTGCAAACAAGAGATGCAACAAAGCAAAGAAGAAGCAAAGCAAGTTCATGATATGTATAAGAACACCCATTAGAATTCTAAACAAGGCTATAGACTTTTACGAGAAAACCCTCCTTGATTGTGCCGGAAAGACCAGTTGTAGGAGTGTGGTGTGTTCTGTTCCACAGCTTCTTTCCCAATTGCCTCGAAACAACAACAACAATAACAACAACAACCTCCATGTCGGTTCATCTAATGAAATCAATAATGAAGATGTGAGGAAGCTTGTGAGAGTTGTGTCTAAGAGGCATACGGGGCGTGAAGCAACGATGAATATTGATCTGCAGCAGGGGGAGGAAGAGGTGGCGAGGGTGGGTAATGATGGTGTGGGAAGGAGTTATAGTGTTGGGATTGGAAAGATTGGGAGGATTGATGAAGACAAGCCTTGTGAATTTGAGGAGGAGGAAGAAGATGATGTTCTTGAGGGAAAGAACACTGATTTGTTGAAACCAAGAAGCAAAAGCTATGGTGTTAGGAGGAGGAGGAACATTGTATATTACTAGCTAGGAAAAAAATTGTACACCTTAGGGAGGTGGTGGGTGTGGGTGTGAAGGAGAAACAATTTCTTTTACTACTCTCCTATATGCATAAAATTCAATCACAAAATTAGATATAACTCTTTCAAATGGGGTAAGGCCTATATTTTGTTAGATTTATTCTTATGTGAGAAAGTTGTGTGATCGAATTCTGTACGCTTCAAAATTTTCTTTCTTTTAATTGAAAAACAGGATTATAATCACTGTTTTTAGGCTTGAGGTGCAAACTTGGCCAGTAAGGTCATCCTTCACTAATATTCTATTCCAACTAATCAATGATAATATCAATCATTGTTCTCTATAAGTTGGATATAAATGAACCATTGGTGGGGTGCATTGCTCAAAATCAAATAATCTTCATTGTCTTTGAATTTCAATGTTCAACTCAATTCAACTTAACAAAATCTCATATTCACATGTAGACTGGAACCACCTAGCAAAATCCTATATGTATGTTTAGTTTTTTTTATTGCTTTTGTTTTTTGTTTTTTTCTTGTCATTTTTACATCCTGCCCCTGCTAGAATTATAAGATGTTGAAACTGCTCTGGAATGGTCCACATATTAGCTTCAACAACTACTCTGTTACTTTTTTGAAATCAACCCAAATCAATTTTTCATCTTTTATGACTCATAAATTCATTATCTGCCATCAATTATACATACATTCTAGGACATGGTTACTCGTTTCTTGTAGAACCTGTTAATTGGGTGGGTTTTGATTTTTTATTTTTTTTTAAAAAGAAATTTTGCGTTCGGTTGTTAATGTTCTATTAGGTTGACCTAAGTCAATAATCTAAACATATTGACTTAAAGAAATTTTGGGTTCGGTTGGATATAAATGAACCCTATGTCATATGCCCATTTAATTATGTCATTTTTTTTAGTTATGACCGATATTCTTCTTTAGTTATAATATTATTTTTTTATGTTTGATTATACCTCATGTAGTATTTAAATATGATTTTTTTTTAGTTATGACTCAGAAAGTATAAAATTATATTATTTTCTTCTTTTGATTATAAGGTACATATAATATACACATTTTGAGAGGTTTGTACCGTAATTTTTCCCGAAATGATTTACATTCTAAAATCTAAAAAATGCACAAATAAAAATGGGAGACAATTAAGTCCCTTTGCAAAAAATGTAAACATCAATCAATACATACATACGAATGTGTGACATGTTGCATATTGGAGTTATAAAATGATGGAAAATGTTAACAAGCATAGGCATTGAAATTTGTTGTAAAAAATTATTTTTAAAATGGTCAAAAATATTAAAATAAAATTTAACAAATAAAAATATTTAAAAATTAAAAAAATTATTTTCTTATTATTTTTGCTTTTTTAATTTTTTCCCCCAACCATCATAAATATTCAGATCAGTTTACGTTTTTAACCAATCTGGTCAAGGGATCCACACCACATTAGGACTAGGAATTCTCACCCACACCAAAAAAAAAAAAAAAAAAATATATATATATATATATTATTACTCGGTGTGTTTAATTTTAATTTTTTGAATTCAATTTTCTGAAAATTAAGTTTTTTTATTTTTTTTATTTTTTTATTTTTAGTGAATATTTTTTAAATTTTAAGTAATTTTTTACTTTTTTAGATACACCTTACTTAAATGTATCTAAATAGTAAAATATTCGTGAAAATATATTTTAAAAAATTAATAAATATACAAAAATATAAAAAATATGCTGAATTTTCTCTCTTTTTTTTTTTTGGTTGTAGTTTTTGGTATTTAGTGTATTTTTTTTTAAAAAAATTCATAAATATGTTTGGTTTGGATTTGTAGAGTGATTTTGAGAAAAAATTTCTAAAAAATTTGTTTGGTTTGTAAATTTTCCAAAACAATTTTCAAAATCACTTTCTCTCTCTTACTTATCAATCAATCAATTTTTCTCTCTATTCTCTCATTCTCAATCACTTTTTCTCTTTCACACACATCTACTCAATTATAACAAAATATCAAATCATTCTAAACTCCCAAACTTCAAAACTACTTTCAAAATACACAATCAAACAAACGAAAAAAATTTCTAAACTCTTTCCCCAAACAATTTTTAAAAACTACTCTCCCAAAACCAAACCAAATATACCCAATATTTTTTAAGTGTATTTATGTTAAGTGTGTTTAAAAATTAAAAAAATTACTTAAAATATTAAAAAATTCATAAAAAAATTAAAATACGAAAAATAAAAAAATAAAATTTTCTAAAAATTATTTTCTAAAAACTAGAATCAAATAAGCTGAACGTGCTCCTAAAAATTGAATTAGGAATAATTGTGTGAAACACATATACTTACCAATCACATAGGACAATGCTCAGGGGTTCAACAACAACAAACAGTCTTTACGACAGTACGGTAGGGACTCACGGCTAGTTTGTTTTGAGAGATAGAGGAAGGATTGAGATTGAGATTGAGATTGAGATTGAGATTGAGGTAAAATTTATTAATATTGTGTTTATTTTGGGAGATAAAGAAGGAATTCATAATCCACTATGGATTAAGATGGGCCTTAAGAAGGAGATTAGGATGGAAGCTTGGAACTTGGTATTAGAAAATCGTCTACCGGACAATTTTTATTTTTATTTTTTATATGTTGGGCATTTTTTTAACATTAATGTTTAATTTTTATATTTTTTGTTAAGTAAAAATCATAGTTTTATTTATTTTATTTTATTTTTTATTTTTTAAATATTGGGCATTTTTTTTAAACATTAATATTTCATGTTTTTGTATTTTTTATTTATTTTATTATTATTTATTTATTTTATATAAAAATAATTTAACAATCCCTACACCAACAACTATTATAAAAACAAATACAATTTTACTTAATCTTCTCACTAATAATTTCTTTACTATAAATTTCTTCTATTCTACCTCTTAAAATAAACCGACCCTCAGGACATTATTGGACTGAACATGGGCTTTTTTTTGGGTTTGGATATTGTGTACCAAACACTGGCTCTGTTTGGAACTATTTTCAAACGAGTTTTTCACTTGGTAGTTTGAATATGATGTTTGGATAGAATTGTGGAATTAATTTTCCACAACTCTGCAGAAAACTCTATTTGAGTGCACGATTTTCGAAATTTTTTTTCAAAATTTGGCCTGACTGGTCGTCCCATCGGACGTCTTACCGGAAGTCCCACCAGTTGTCTGACCGGTTGACCGGAAAGTGTAATTTTTTTTTTTTTCAATTGATATGTTAATTTTTATATATTCGAAAAATTATTTTCTAAATTTTTAAAAAAATTTTATGTGCTTTAATAGAATTTTGAGTTGTATGTTTGGTTATGAATTGTAAGTTTTTGTATCAAATATCAAATGTCACATCAAAAATTTCTCACTCAATTTAAAACTATTTTCAAAATTCTTTCACCAAACTAATTTTTCACACTCAAATCATAATTCTAAAACTCACAAATTCAAAATACAACTCATACTCTCAAATTATAATTACAAAGGTCTACCAAATGTAATTGTTGAACTGTCCGAACAGTTAGGTGGGTCACGTGAATTATCAATATGGACATTATTAATTTGGTCAGATTGAAAATCTCAAAGACTGTTACAGTTTTTTTTTTTTTTTTTTTAAACTGAAAAGACTGTTAGATTTGGTCTTGCACGTGCAAATAAACACAAAATTCAATTCTCTTCCAATCCTCCCAATCAAATATCTAACGGGTTAGATCGCACACATGACAGCCTAACAAAGCAAAGCATGGCATGTCCTTGTCTAATCGGATGGTCCACAAGATCACAAACATGACAAGCCCAACAAAGCAAAGCATGGCATATCCTCGTCTAATCGGATGGTCCACAAGCCATTAAAACAAAGCGGTGGCAGTGAGTTAGAGGAGTGGTGATGGAGGACAATAAAGGTGTAAGATGATTGTTAAAATTAATGATTTTTTTTTGTTATTAAATTATCTGAATTGTCACTTATTTGTTGACAACGGATATAAATATATAGTTTAAATTTGATATTATTCAAAAAATTTAAGATTTAAATTGAAGCATATAAGAGGTGAGGGTTTGATTTGTTAATCAGGTCAAATTTTAAATATTTTTTTTAAATACCCCTAGCTAAAATAAATAAAAAAATAAAATAAAATAAAAAAGAGAAAAGAAAATAATGTTGTATGATTAGCTATGAAATCAATCTTTTTGTTCAAGGATCCTCTGTCCCTAAATAATCCTGTCTCGTGTTTCAAATCACTCACAATCATTAGATATGTCTTGAAATTTTTACATCTTAAAATTCTTATATGATCCAATGATTATGAGTGATTTGAAACAGAAAAATAGAGTTATTTAAAGATAGAGAACCTTGTACAACTTTTTTTAATAAAAAGACTGGGGGCTCAGCTATCTAACCCAACGTCAGCTGCAAATACAAAGCCCAAACCAAAGGGCCCAAATGATCGTTCCATCTTAGCTTTCCCTCTCAATAACAACTAACGAAGTGCCTCAAATATTTGGCACTTGGGAATATCTGATATGTTTCCAACCATGTCATACAGTTCTAGCTTCTCTGCTAACTGTGTTAGATATGGGTTGTACATCCATTATTTTCTGCTTCTACTTCTACTCTCAGCACAAGCTGTCGTAGGCGGCCACATTGTCAAGTATTTACCGGGATACGATGGCGAACTTCCCTTTAAACTTGAAACTGGGTATGCTCTATTTTCAGCTTTTTCCTTCTTTGAAACTTGTAATGTAATGCCCTTCAAATTCACAAAAAAAAAAGGGCTTGACCCAACAATAAAGTTTTCTGTTCTTAGTGTCACGAAACAGTCTCTTTAAAAATAGAGATAGAATTGCGTATATCTTGTCATTACTAAACTTTGCTTTAATAAAAGCCTAGTGCACTCACTCGAAACAAGCTAGATGATATTACTTGAAACATGTTTTTAGATTTTTGTTGGTTTTGTTTTGCAGATATATTAGAGTAAATGAGTCGGAATTGTTCTACTATTTCATTGAGTCACAAGGGAACCCTCAAGAAGACCCCATTTTCCTTTGGCTCACAGGCGGTCCTGGCTGTTCTTCTTTTGGTGGACTTGTTTATGAAATTGGTATGTTTCTCTTACTTTGTTAGTACAATTATGGTACAAACACAGAAATCCAAACATAGAATGAATTATTATGCCAAAAATTGTCGATAGGGTTAAATCAGGTGAGACTGGACTGCCTTTGATGGTCTGAGTGCGGCACAATCTAAGTTTTGAATAATTTTTTTGGATTATTTTGCTTCTACCTTTCCAATTGGCTAACTAACTTTCACTGTACTTTCTCAGACTGTTGCTACTTTCCAGTTTGTGCCCTTAGTGACACAAGATTATTAGGTTTTGCCGTAAATTAACTATTGATCAACAATGTTTGTTACAAGATATGGTACATTAGTCACCTGATATTTTACATTTACAATCTTCATTTAAAATGGTGTGAGAATAACTTTTTAGATTGTTTAAAACATACCAGGGGTGACATATTATATTGTATAAAATTTCTATAGTTTATTTTTAAAAAAATGTAAGAAACTCTAAAAGTTTTATTAAATTTTCTATCAAATGTCACACATGGATGTGAGACTCACACCATATGAATCTCATGTGGGTCTTATTGCCATGTGGAACATTTGCACTACAACATATAAGAGTTTCAGAGACCAAATTTTTTGGTCTTTAAAATTGAAATTTTTGTTATAAAAAACATTTAGGGACCAATTTCCATTGTCATAAGGATAGTCGCTAAAAAATCGTCCCGAAAAGTCAAAAATAAGGCTTTTAGCGACAAAATTATGAAAATGTCACTAATAAACAGACTTTTAGGGACAAAATAATTTTGTCTCAAAATGATTTATTTTTTGAGACAAAAAATTTGGTTTCAAAAGGATAATAATTCATTACTAATGTCTAATTTTTGTTGCTAAAAATATAATAATGACAATTTTCACAACAAAATTATTTGGTTCTCAAAAAATAATTTTGTCCTTTAGTTTTGGTTTTCCAAACCTTAATTTTTTATAATGTTAATAAAAAATTTAATAAAATTTTTAAAATCTCTGATATTACTCTTATGTTTGCGTAGAAAAATCTTCTAATGAAAATACTGATTGTACTAGTATTTTTTTTAGGGATTTTAATGGAAAATGACTGACCAAAATTGAATGGTACTATTTTAGAGCTGTTATTCCCTTTTTTATTTATAATATTAAAATGGGCTCATAGGCTAGCTATTGCACATGGCTGTTTGGTGATCATTAATTTATGGAGAAATATCAAAATAATAGGAAGTAAGAAAAATAATTCTAAATTTATAAAAGTATAATAGTTACATAAATTTAGTGTATAAATTATTTATATTTTCATGAGTTTGAAATCATTTTTCTCCTTCCAACACTTTTCATATTCCCCCATATCATTTATTCCCATTAAGGTGTTTGTATGGCATGATTTCATCCCTTGTTTTTCATTCACAATATTCACACAATTAATCAAACAATTTGATTAGATCGTATAATTGTGATTAATAGAATAGAAAAAAACTAAGACTTTTGGAAAATGTTGATGACAACCTTAAAAGTTGTTACTAGTCTTTGTGTAAAAAGTATATTAAAATTATAAAAATGTTTAAAAAATATATTAAGATTATAAATATTTTGATATATGTAATTATTAATGACAACCTTTAAACCTATTGTTAGCATGACCCATAACTTTTTTAAGAATAGAAATCCTAATCCCAATTGGAGGTTAAATGATTTCACTTCTAATAATTGAAAATTTTAAAACTCTCAAGATGTTGATTCGTAATATATTTCAATTTTAAACAGTGAATATTAATTCCAATCAAACAATGAACAATAAATCGGCACAACGATTTAACGTGAAAAAAATTATAATTGGAACACCTTCAATTGTGATAAAAAAAACCACGAGCCAAAACTATAAACAATCTACTAAGAAGACAAAAAGGAATTACACATGAGTACTCTCAATTACCTAAGGAAAATTCATGTCCAAATTGACTCAAACCCGATGTGCCTCTTCCACTACCATCTTCACCTTGGAATTGTTTTGCCTAACGTTGAATTCATAACGCCGATGTTGAATTTACGACAATGAGCAATTTCAAAATCTACCAAAGCTTCAAGCCTGAGCTCTCCAAAATCCACCGAAGAACACCTTTCTCTTTTGTGAATGAAATAATAAAAACGAACTCCTTGATGATGTTAATATGAAACTCGTAAATCTTTCGATCACTCTCAAATCATCAAAGAAACCAACATATAAATATCATCCAATATAGAAAACCTTGGTAGCTCTCCTCTCTGAGAATTTGGATGGGTTAAACCCTAAAAGTAGCAAACGGCGCACTTTATACTAAACAGAATCGCGAAGACTGCTCGAGCCACTGCTTTACCACTCGAGCAGTAGGAGAAAAGACGATGCAAACATATAGGCCAATCGCTTGAGCACAACATCGACCGCTTGAGTGGTAAAACTTGTCTCCTAAAAGTTCAGACACAAACAGAGATACTAGATAAACCTCTTCACCGATCGAGCACACAAATGACCGCTCGAGTATTCAAACAACTCTGGTTCATTGAAACAAAAAAACGAATAAAATTACAACTAAATTTTTTTTTTATCAAACGGAATTGTCAATTACAAAAATCTAACAATAATAATAATAGTAGTAGTAGTAAGGGTTTGATGTTTTTTTTTTTTTAATTAATTATTACTTCGTATAATTTTATTTCTTCAATTTTGTAATTGTACATTAAAGACCCTCTCGGCCATCAAAAGTCGTATATTTGACAATGAAGAGTTCTAAATGTGAGGTATTAAAATTAAAGGATGATATGATATTTAATAATAGTTGAAATAAAGTAAAATATAATCAACCTTAATAATAATAATAAGTCAACAATCTTATTCTTGTTTGTTTATTTAATTTTTATTGCATGGCTTCATTTGTTTCCATATAGGTCCAATGGAGTTTGTAATTCAAAATTACACCGGGGGTCTACCAAAATTGAGATATTATCCATATGCATGGACAAAGGTGAAATAATAATAATACTTAATCTTGGTGTGTATTTTTATTTTCTTTTATTTTAAATTATTATTAAAATAATGGTGAAAATTTTAATTGTCAAGACTGCTAGCATTATATTTCTTGATGCACCCGTGGGGACCGGGTTCTCCTACTCAAGAACTGCGGACGGTTGGCCAACCTCAGACTCCAAGTCAGCAGAACAATCTTACCAATTCCTTAGAAAGGTTAGAAACTACAAAAAAAATTGTTATAATAGACCCATCGAATAAAACACATGATATTACATAACAATATCACTAAATCAAATTTTTTATATTTCCATAGTGATAAAAAAGGTTGTTTGGGAAGTGTGTTGATTTTTTTGACTTTTTTGGCTATTTTAGCCTAAGGCTAAAAAGTCTCATTTGGAAAGAGCTTTTGACTTTTGGCTTTTTCGACTTTTTTGTGAGAAAAAAATGTAATGATTATGAATTGGATGTGATATTTTGTCTTATTGGATTAAAAAGTTTATTTTATTTTTTGTTATTATTTTAGCCAAAATTCTTCCCAAACCAAGGCTATATGGTTTGGTTAATTTCATTCGTAATTTTTTATTAACAAATTGCACCCATATGATTTTGTCTCCATTGGACTCTATATTTGTTACTCGTGCACATACACCTTGAACCTTTTTATTGGAAGCTAAGGGTTACAATTAGTTCAAATTTAAAGATAATATCTTAGGGATTACATTTTTATTTTATTTTTATTTTTTTATTTTTTTTTTTATTTTTATGTGTGTTAAGCAAACCTGATTTTCTGTATGTATCATGGTTTTAATTTTAATTATTTTTAAAAATTTTGCTCTTAATTTGCTTATATTTTTGTTGTGAAATATGATTGCAGTGGTTTGATGAACACCCTCAATATCTAGCAGTTCAACTATTTGTTGGTGGTGATTCTTATTCAGGCATTACAGTTCCGTTGGTCACTAAAAAGATTGTTGATGGTGACTTCTTACTCTCTTCACAACTAAATCTTTAATTTGCACACAACAGTCTCTTCATTGATACACATCTCCTCCATAAATTCCAACTCTTTAAGCTTAGTTTTTGTTTTGTGGGTTTGCAGGTAATAAAGATGGAGTCAAGCCATTTATGAACCTCAAGGTACATGTTTCAATATAAAGGAACTTGGATACTTCTAGTTAGTCTCTTAAAATTCTTTTAATTCATTGGTCATTAATTCTTTAAATGGTACAAATCAATTTTCTTTGAACAGTAATGTCACAAATCAAAAGAAAAGAAAAAAATCACAGAACAGAATGCAGTAGTATGTGGGTCCCACCCAAATTAATGAAAAAAATATGGGTTTTTAGTATAAATGCTTCTTTGAATTTGAAGGAAGCCTATCAATAGTCTGCCAATCAATGCCTATCATGTGCTTGTTAAAAAGCCTATGTGAAGTAGATGGCATGTTGGGTTATCCTGTTTGTTTTAGTAGACTCTTGATCTTATGTATGGATTAATTGTTGGGTGTTTGTGGGTTTTGAGGTTCTTATGATTGGTAGGGCACGTATCAATCTTGTTGGGATGTGCCTTTTATGCAATTTTTTTTTTTTTTTTTTTCGGGGGTGGGGTAAATAATCGTGTGCTGCCTTTTCTTTAAATAAAAATTGGCTGTTTTGGCTAATCCAAAAGTGCTTCTTTGTGTTTGAAATGGTGTCAGGGATACTTACTTGGGAGCCCACGAACAGATTCAGTTATTGATGAGAATTCAAAAGTAGTTTTTGCTCATAGGATGGCACTTATATCGGATGAGATTTATGAGGTGATTTGAACTCTTCCGCTGTAAAAATCACCGAATATATTTACACTTCATTATGATATCTGATGTGATTTCCATGAGGTGATTTGCACTCTTCCACTGTAAAAATCATCTAATTTACTCACACTTCATTCTGTTATATGACAAAAATCACTTAATTTCAAATATTAGACAATTTAGAGGCACTTATTTATGTGCAGACTAAGCATAGGTAGTTCTTTAAATGTTACTTTGCATACAAAGTACAAACTATTGTCATCTTCATCATTTTTTTTGAAAACATCTTCATCATCTTCATCATTGAAAGTCAAATTTTAGCCCACAAAAAACCGATTTTTCTAATTGTAATGGTTTAATGCTCAGCATATGTACTTCTTTAAATGTTAGTTTGCATTCAAAGTACAAACTGTTGTCATCTTCATCATTTTTTGTTTTTTTAAAAAAATATCTTCATTATTGAAAGTCAAATTTTAGCCCACAAAAAACAAAATTTCTAATTTTAATGGTTTAATGCTCTTTCCAGAATGCCAAAAAGGGTTGCAATGAAACTTACGTGAATGTAGACCCAGCAAACACAGCATGTATAGTTGCGCTCGGCAATATCAAAACGGTTAGATGGATCATTACTTGTTTTTAATTTTAGTTCAAACATAGTCTTCCTCAAATTCTTTGGGCTTGAAGGTGAACGAAATCTTGACTTTGCAGTGCATTAAAGATCTGTTTCGCAATGATATTTTGGAACCGAAATGTGTTTTTGCAACTCCTGACCCTGGAGAAGAACCTGCAGCACGAAGGTCTATTGAAGAAGGTCCTTCAGATTTCCTTCTCTCACCTCCAATGATACCAAATCTTTGGTGCCGAGTAATCTCTCTCTCTCTCTCTCTCTCTGAACTTTTTTGGTTGTGTTCTCATTTTTCATATTTTCAGAAACTAAGCAATAAAAAGTTCAAAAATTCACCGTCTTCAATTTTGTGTGAAAACAATTTAAAAAGTAGTAGACAACTTTTTTGGTGTTACATAAAAAGTGGGTTATTTTCAAAATATTATTATTAACTTTTCTTTCTTCTTTTTTTTGGAAATAGTTCACAAAACAAGATTCACTCTCTTGAATACACATTGTACGAGAAACGTAGAGAGCTAGAAAGTTGAACTATCTTACTTCTTTTACAGAATTTTAATTATGTACTCTCCTACATCTGGTCGAATGATGACACTGTTCAAGAAGCTTTACATGTTCAAAAGGTATATTGAACGATCACAACCTTAATTATATATATTTTATATGATCCCACTGAATGACAAATAACGTATTAATGATGGTGCACAATTAGGGATCTATATTGGATTGGAAGAGATGCAACAGGAGCTTATCATACACAAAAGACATCTTGACTGTTGTTCCTGTTCATGAAGAACTCAAAGAATTAGGCTTAGAAGTGCTTGTAGAGACGTAAGCTTTCTTAACTTCCCATGATCTTGGCTATATTTTGGTATTTTGGATTTGTATGAGACAATCAAATGATCAAAGATACAACTTATGATAGAACTCATGATGAAAACCAAGGATGTAATATGCTAAACCTGTATTGTTTGCTAGATTAGGCAAAACCTAAAAGCATATCTATTAATGGAAAATGGAATGTAAAGAGAACTTTTATACAAAACCCCTCCAGAATGATGAGTCACAATAGTTGGTGTTTTGATTTTAAATGAAAGTATCAGAAGTAGTGATCATTTTGGCATGAAAATTTATGTACAGAATTTTTATTTGTATATAATTACTCTTTTTGACATTATGAGCCAGAGTGGGTTTTGATTTGAAATGAAAAGGCTAAAATCATGTGTATAACAATTCGGTACAAGTAACGTTATTTTGAATGATTCAATATTCACCTTACTAACTTCTTATGTATATGAAGAAGAAAGCAAATTGAATTTTTCAGCCTCATAACAACTCTTATGAATCAGACAGGCAAAACTGAAGGTTATTTCTGATCTACTAAGGTGCATCTTGAATTAAAACAATGCAAGCTGCCTCATACTTCGCTAGCTAGGCAATAATTAATGTGATGAACTTAAGTGAATCTAGTTATGTTTGAGCCAAAAGTATTCGATCTTTGCTCACTAAAATATTTATTCTCTTTTCTCCACAGTGGTGACCGTGACATGGTTGTTCCATTTGTGGGTACTGTGAAATGGATAAAGTCTCTGAATTTGACAGTTGTCAATGATTGGAGGCCATGGTTCGTCGACGGTCAAGTTGCAGGGTAAGTTTTTTGTTTTTTTTTTTTACTTTCAAGCTTCTTATGATCTTATAAGGTATTTAAATAAACTTTTTGATGAATGCAGATACACAGTAAAGTATTCTGAGCATGGGTATCGTTTGACATATGCAACTGTAAAAGTAAGAAAAAAAAGAGTCTCTCAATTACTTTCTTCACTGTGATGTACAAATTAAAAATTAAAGAAAAATTATATGCAAGATTTAATTTTTTTTGCCATTTACAGGGTGCAGGTCACGCAGCTCCAGAGTACTATCGCAGGGAATGCTATTACATGTTTGACAGATGGATTCATTACTATCCTATTTAGTCAATATATATATATATATGTATCAGGCTGATCAAATTAATATGTTCCATGAGCTCAACCTCATGTAGTGAGCTTGGTTTTTTATTAAATAAACTTAATTGTGTTTTAGTCTTGTACTTATGAGAATCTGAGAAATAATATAAATCTCTGCAAAGTTATTAATGAAGTTTTACATAATTGCTTTGTTTTATGCTAAGAAATGATTGATTGTTTTTGTATGAACTTGCTAGACAATTGAATGTGGTGGGTAGATCTAACCACAAATATTTGGCTACAAAATTGACCATTTGGAGAGAGAAAAAGGCAGACAAAAAGGGAGAAGTTGAAGATATGGAAAGGGAGACCAAAAAAAAAAAAAAGTGCACATTTGAAGGAAGAGGTGGAAAGGGTCAAGGAGGATGAGAGAGACTTTTGAAAGGTGAGCGGGGATCCAATAGAAGTTAAGGCTTAGTCTGGGATTCAGCTAAAAAATGTCAATTTTTTTTTTTTGTTTTTTAGTTTTTAGTTTTTAGTTTTTTTTTTTCCTTAATTTGTATCATATTTTTTTTTATAAATACTTTTATGGTCCGTTTAGTGTAGAAGGATTTCAAAAGTAAAAAAAAACAAAAAAAAAGCTAAAAGCTAAAAAAAGTTTACTAACGATAAAATTTTGAAAAAATTTAAAAAAATTGCATTGAAAAAATCTACTAAAGACAAAAAAGGCCAAAAATAATTTGACTTTTTAGTTCTCCCTGTGGATTTTTTTTTTCTAAATTTTTATTTATTTTTTACTTTTTTGATTTGTCTAGTTAAATATAACCTAAAACGATAAAATCTTTTGAAAATAAAAAAAATCACTAAAGATGAAAAACCAAACAAAAGTCAAAATCTCAAACTACACCTAAGAAATTATTCACCATGACTAATCGATGTTGTGGTTTTAAATAACATTTTTGGAATAAGAAGAGAATGATAGTAGCGAGATGCAAAGAGAAAAAGAGCCACGAAGGAGGGAGATATGAGAGGGACAAAGTGGAGAGCGTCGAGGTGTGGTGGCAAGGGCCTGGGGATGCAGCTAGAGGTTGGGGAAGGGATGGGGCGTGGCGGCAGAAGGTTTGAGAAGGGCTAGTTGAAGCACTAAACTAGTTGAAATTAGAGTTTTGGACATTTTAATAATTTAATGAATGATAAAAATGTTATTAAAATATTTAAAATTTAGGATGTCTAACCCCCCAAAAAAACAAAAAATTTAAAGTGTATTTAGAGTCTACCTAAATCTTCATTTCCATATGAAAATTGTTATATATTCTCATCCATAAAATGATTGGGGAGCTTCTTGTTGCAACCAACTATTAGTTGTTCAAACTTTCTTATATTTATACAAAAGATAAGGCCCAGCAATTTGACCGTTAGCCTTGCCTTTGAACATCTGATGTCTTCAACCATCTCCCTCCCACACAAGGCAATGTTTGGGAAGTGTTGGTATGATAGTGACCCATTTGTTTATGTGCACGTTTGACACGTGGGTTTAGGTGGGGTTAGAGTTATTTTAGTTACAAAAAGATAAAATAAGTTTTTTAGTTTAATAAAATAAAATGTCACATCTAAACCATAATTATTTTATTTTTTCTCTCACAAAAATAAAAAAAGTCAAAAAGTCTATTTCAAATGAGACTTTTTAGCGTTACGTTAAAATAGCTAAAAAGTCGAAAAGCCAATCCACATCCCAAATGAACCTTATATTTCAAACTTTTTTTCATGAGAAGTATTAAAAATAAATTATAAGAATTATTATTAGTGTTAAAAGATGTATAAAAAATATATTAAAATTATAAATATTTTTATATTTTGTAATTTTTATTGACAACTTTTAAAACTGTCATAAATAAGATTTTTTTTTTAATAGAATTAAGAAAATGACTTATCACTTTATTTGTCAAAGAATTATTGTCCTTTCTTCTTCTTCTTTTTTTATTTTTATTTTTTAATAATGCTATATGCATCAATTGATATATTAATTAGTGTATTAATAGATGATGTGACATAATTTTAAAAATTTTAAATTTTTGTAATTTGTAAATGGGTGAAGGCATAATTTTAAAATAACAATATCATAATTATATTGATACACTAATTGATATATTAATTGATACATGTAATACCATCCTTCTTTTAGTTGCTTCGAAAAAGTAATTACTGTCCTTATGGAGAAAAATTATACTTTGCTCTAGGGGCAAAGCCATGTAGTGCTCCAAATTATATTTGATTGGCGAAAACAATAGACCTTATCACTTTGGTGTCTCTTTTGAGGAGACAAATAGACTAGTGTCCAACCTTAAATCGTGTGAAGGAATGACCCAATACCTTCTCCCTTGTGGGAATGCACATGCGCTATTAATTTCATGAGAAATTGTTATTAGCCTTTAGGGGAAATATTAATGTTGTGTTTGGTTAGGAGATTTGGAGAGGAATTTAGAAAGGGAAATGAAAAAGGTAGGTGAAATGTGAATTAAACATGCCTATATTTCACATAGTTTCACACACTTTTGCCCATTCTATTTCCAAATCCCTCCTCAAATCCCTCAACCAAACACAGCATAAATAAATTAGAAATAAAATTATTAATTATGATCAGTGAAAACCCGGTGTAATTGATAGATACTAATTTCTCCATTTTCCCTTTAATATAAATTTATTTTTAAATAAAAATATGCAAAATGATATAAATAAATGGTTTTTTTTAACCAAATGTTATTGAAATTAGACAGAAAGCATTGATTTCACGTATATTTATTAATGTGAATCTCATTGCTACCATGTTTAAGTAGTATGAAAATAAAAAATAAATAAAAAAAGGTAGTATACTCTACTATAATGTGAAATAGTTAAAAAGAACAATGCTACAAGAATTGAAAAAAAATATTTGAAAAATTTGTCATCTAATTAGACATCTTAAAAAAATATTATAGTTTGAACAATATTTAGACATCTTAAAAAATATTTGAACAATGCTATAATATTTGAAAAAATATTATAATGACATCTTAAAAAAAAACATATAACAAGTTTTATAGTTTTGACATTATTCACTAACTTCTCTTTTAATAAAGTTAAAAGTATCTGAGTTAATATTGATAATATAAAATATAAAAATAAATAAGACAAAATATATTTTTTATCGTAAAAAAGATGAAAATATATATTTTTTCCATTCATATGATTAACGGATTATTAATGATGTAAATTAAATCTTTAAGAAAGTTTAATACAATTATGTCAAACTTGTGGATCCCACTATATTTTTCTAAATTTCATAGGAGATATATAGTAATTTACCCACAAATATTTATCAACCAAATCACTCTCTTTGATCAAACCTAGACTCTATTGCAACTATATTTCCAATGTCTTTCCTTTGTTCAACCAACTTTTCAGGTCTTTTGACCAAAAAAACAGAACAAAGAAAAAAAAAAAAATACTAAATAGTAAATACTTTTTTTTTTTTGGTAAACATAAATACCAACTTTTAATAGCATGAAGTACCAACCAATTGAGCAATGGCGAGTTTGGAAATATATATACACACCATATGATATACGACATATGGCACCAACCAAATCTATGAAGCATATATGTATCCTCGTCCAATCGGATGGTCCACAAGATCACACACATGACAGCCCAACAAAACAAAGCATGGCACCAACCAAACCTATGATATACTACAAGAAAGAACACTTTCGGTGACTACTTTTCCTGACTAAACTAAATTTAGTCGTCAAAGGTATACATATTCGCTACTAAAAATCTGTTTGTCGCCAATGGTAGACACATTAGCTACCAAATAATATTTGGTCGCCAAAGGTACATTCATTAGCTACTGAACCTATTTGGTCGGTAAAAGTCCAATATTCTGCAACTAAAACTATATGTTGTCGGAATTGCCTTTACTTGTGGCGACTAATTACCTGTTAGTCGTTAAAAATATAATTTTGGGCGACTAAATATGATTTTGGTCGCTAATTGCACAATCTTGATAAATTATAAATTTTTTTTATTGGTATTTATTTAATTTTTGGCTACTAATTGTGTGTTAGTCATGGAAAAGACCAATATGTAGATATTATTAATTCATTTTTGGCTACAAATGTGTTTTAGTCGTGCAAAATAAGGGTTTGGGCGACTATTTCAGTTTTGGTCGCTAAATCTGAACGCTTTACCGACTATAATTCAGTAGCCAAACATTCACTAAATTGTAGAGGGAATATTAAATATTTCATAAAACTTTTAGCGACCAAATTTCGGTTTGGTCGGGAATAAATATGTTTTGGTTTTATTTTTATTGCAATAGAAGTCCATTTCCCTCCCTCTCGCACTCCCGCCTCTGTCACTGCTCTGTCTCCATCGCCATCACCGCAAGGCTAGCTGGATCATCACTTTGTCTCCCTCCCAGGTATGTCCTCTATTTCGCCTCTCTCTCTCTCTCTTTCTCTCTCTCTCCCTCACAATTTCATGTCTCCTTCTCTGTATGGCCTCTCGGTTTCCCTTTTTCTCTCTTTCACTGTTTACACACACACATATACATGAATATATTTATATAGACACACACACAAATCATATATACACAACCTTGATTCCATATTTAATCGATTATACACTGGTACACTCATGTCTCTATGATTGGGTCTCACTCACGCCTCTACCATCTTCTCTATAGCTTTGTCTCCATCGCCATCACCGCAAGGGTTGCTGGATCATCGCATAGTCTCCCTCTCAGGTATGTCCTCCATTTCGCATCTGTCTCTCCCTCTCTCTGTATCTCCCTCTCGATTTCCCTCTCTCTTTCTCTCTGTCTCTGTTTACACACACACACGTACATATATATATACACACACAGAAATCAGATAGGAAATGCTGGAAATTAGGGCATTGTGATTGAAATGTGATTGAAATTAAAATTTAGGGCAATGCTTGGGGTGAGATGTTATTGAAATTAGGCCAATGTTATTCAATTTGGGTGTACAAATTACAGAAATGCTAAAATTAGGCCAGTCATTTACCATATGCTGTAAATTATAAATAAATAAATTACTTTAAAACAGTTTACTTTGCCCATAATTGTGGGCATAGCATTTACCATATGTTGTTCAAGAATTATGGGCATAGCATTTACCATAGGTTGAAGAAGTGTGTGTGTGACTGTATGTGTTCATGTGTGACTGTATCTATTAAAATGTATGTGTTCATATAAATTGATCTGTCTATTAATCATGTTATGCTCTATCTAAGAGATGGTTAGGTAATAAACCATAAACTTATTTGTGTGTTGCAACAATGCAAGGCTTTCAAGTTATAATGATAAATCACTCTCACATGAGCTATGCATTTCTTTTTTGAAATGCATCTGTAACTGAGGATTCACCAAACAAATACGTAATGAGAGGCAAGGAGAGCAACTCATCCAATCAGATATATTTACAGATTTTTTGGTTATCATTATGGTATTCCATAATTTCTGAGGGCCTCCAATGAAAAATTATTTGGTGTTTTTGAAGCGTTGCTTCATACTAAAAATACATTTTACACTTTTTTTTGTTTGGCTAAAAGAAAATGATTTGTAAATATATATAATTTATAAAATATATCGAGACTGATGTGTGAATAGTTTTTTATTTTATTTTATTTTATAAATTATAGAATAATAGTAAATGAAGAAATCATAATAAACTATATCATTTTATATAAAAGTAGTATTCAACAATTTTATGTTAGCCAAATAGTAACGGTTCATTACGAATCAAATAATGTCATAATATTTCTTTATATATACTTATATATATATATATATATATCAATCAAAACTAATAATAGCGCATCAACCATCATCACATTGGTATACATGCTACTACAAGACATTGCTACAAAAACACGTAATACCTTCTTCTACGAAGGCATGGACCATGCAATATTCACGGATTCTCAGACAATGAACACCCCTCCCACCAAAAAAAAAAAATGAAAAAATGGGGAGTCACAAGGCTTCTCTAACGGCATTTTTTGTGAATGAAAAACATGTCATGCACACACACTATTGAGAGCATGAAAGGAATTTGATTCTTTTGATATATCATTCTATTATTTACCATATGGTTTCACTAGTAGTAGTGCTCTACTAGTTATGCTATCTAGTAGTCCGAAATTAGAGGTCATTTCTTAAATTAACTTCCATAATGACACATTGCATGGTACAAATCGTGTCATTTCGTCCCACCCTAAAAGAGATTTATGTGACAAGCCAAACAATGATTGAAAAACAACATAATATATCTCAACTTGAAATGCGTGTTCTCATTTGTTTCTCGGTTAATCTTTGCGTGAGTTGTAGGTGACAAAATGGACAAGAGTTGGATGACGATAAATAATAAGTTGACAAGTAAAGAGTATCAACAAGGGGTGAAGTCATTCATTGATTTTTCTACGGCAAATTTAGGTGTACAGGATGAAATTAGGTGTCCGTGTGTCGATTGCATTAATGGCACAAAATATAGCAGAGAAGTTGTGTAGATGCACTTGATCCGAAGAGGAATGGCATCTTCATATATAACTTGGGTGCACCACGGGGAACATGTTCCCGCGTCTCATCCTAGTGTATCAAATGACCAATGTGAAGGTAGTGGCGAATGTATGACAGATATCGATGATCCGCTCATGGATGAATTGCCTATTATGTTGGAAGAAATATACGTGAGTGGTCTTATGGATGATCATACCGACGAGGAACCTAATGGTTTGGAGAGGGAGGATTTGCATAAGTTCATTAGGTTATTCGAAGATGCACAACGCAAAGTTTACCCGACATGTGGAAAGTTCTCTGTGTTATCATTCGTCATTAAGATGCTTCATGTGAAGGTGTACAACAAATGGAGCAACAAGTCATTCGATATGGTTATGCAGGTATTCAAGGACATTCTACCAGAATGTGATAAAATTGTTCCATGGACACTCTATGATCTATGATGCTAAGAAGTTCTTACGTGACTTGGGTTTGGGATATGAAACAATTCATTCGTGCAAGAATAATTGTGCACTATTTTGGAAGGAGAGTGCAAATTTGGAGAAATACCCTACATGTGACGCGTGTAGATACAAGTTGAATGATGATGGTGGTAAAAAGATTCCACACAAGGTATTACGGTACTTTCCTTTGACACCGAGGTTGAAAAGACTGTATATGTCCCAAAAAAAATAGCCGCATATATGAGATGGCACACTGAGAAGCGTGTGGATGATGACATATTAAGGCATCCGGCCGATGGTGAAGCATGGAAGGACTTTGATAAGCAGCATCCAACGTTTTCTGATGACTCTCAAAATGTAAGGCTAGGGCTGGCAACAGATGGTTTCAATCCATTTGGAAATATGAACACATCATATAGCATGTGGCCCGTAATCTTAATGCCTTACAATCTCCCGCCGTGGAAGTGTATGGAAGAGCCATTTTGCATGATGTCATTGCTTATTCTCGGACGTTCGGCACCTGGAAGAGACATTGATGTTTACTTGCAACCATTAATAGAAGAATTGAAGAATTTGTGGGAGCATGGTGTGCAAACATATGATGCATCGAGCGGGAAAATTTTTAGAATGCATGCGGTGGTAATGTGGATCATAAATGACTTCCCTGCGTATGGTAACATGTCAGGGTGGAGTACAAAGGGTTACTTGGCTTGCCCTAGTTGTAACAATAATGCATCGTCCCAGGGTTTACGAAGTAAAATAGGATATATGGGTGCTCGTCGCTACTTGCCTGAGAGCCACACTTAGCGAACAAGTAAGCTCTTCAACGGTCAAACGGAGCATAGGTCCAAACCTTTGGACTTATCGGGGGAACAAATACTAGAGCAAATTGATTCTGGGACTTACAAGCCGTATGGAAAGCACCCAAAAAATCGAAAACGACAAAGCAATGAACATCAAAATTTGAATTGGAGCAAGAGAAGCATTATGTTTGACTTGCCCTATTGGAAAACGTTGAAGCTTCGACACAACCTTAATGTCATGCATATTGAAAAGAATATATGTGACAATGTCGTTGGGACAATGTCGTTGGGACACTTTTGAGCGTAGATGGAAAGAACAAGGACACAGACAAAGCACGCTGTAGACACCCCATTTTTGACCGCCCTTAAGACTTGGGCGCTATTGATGGTTTACTTGGTGATGAAAGTTGTGTAGTGCAAAGGTTCGATTTCTTCAGCAAGAGGAGAGTCAAATCCTAACCTCACATCCCATTTTTGGACCAAAGCTATTTTGGATGGTTTTTAGACCTTAAAACCCTCTCTTTCAAAATATTTTTGAAATAAAGTTCCTACGATGTTCTAACGCTCGCATTTTGTTAAATGTTACGCTTTTCGATAAACTGAGCAAGGACCAAGTGGAAATGAATGAAAGAGAGATGAAATCTTTGAAAAATATTTCAAAACACCTTGTTCGGGGGTTTGGAGTTGAAGAAAAGAGGAGAAGAGGGAAGAAACCAAGTTGGAGAAGAAGATGGGCATGAATCGCTAAGAAAGAGTCGAGCAGCCCTCGCTAAATCAGGCCTATCCTTTTGAATACTTGGATTTCAGCTATGAGGCCACCACCGTTGGAAAGCTTATTTTCGGGGCTTCATTTTTCACTTAAGAATCTCCTAAAGCCGAGTCCGGATGGGGGAGATATGATTGGCTGAAGTTGGGCATCATTCCGGTTGGACCGAAACTGAGCAGTCTTTACTAAAAGAGGGATATCTCTTAGCACACATGGAATTTTGATGTGAGGCTTGCATAATTGGAAAGAAGACTTCCGGGGCTATAGTTTAGGCTCAAGAATGACCTGAAAAGGAGTCCAAATGAAGGAGTTAGGCTTTCTTCAAGTTAGGGACCAGGATTGATTTTTGCCATCGGCCTCTATGGAAGTGCATCGGCCACAATTTGAGCTCAGCAGCTATATGTCGGCCAAAAGTGAACCTTATTGGCCACAAATGTTGGCCGATCGGCCAAAAGTGTCCAGAAAGCCCAGAATTGGCAGATATTTCTCTTCCAGCTGTTTCCAGCTTGTGCCACCTGTCCTAGCTCAGATATTTTCGACCAAGCTTGATATTTTGCTATAAAATGAAGCCTTATATCTCATATTCAAGGGTTAGAAAATTTAGAGAACTTCTTAAGCAAGTTTGAGAGCTTCTCTCACAAAACTCCCTCTCTCTCTACAATTTTCAGAGTTTTGATCTCTGCCTCTCTCTCTAAAGCCTTTCTTTTTTGCCCTTTGGTGCATAGAAGTGCATAGAGGTAGAGAAATACAACTAGTTTGCCTATGCATCCTTGATCAAAGTTGCCTATCTTTGGGAGGAGGTTGCTTGAAGCTTACTTGGGACTTTGTTTGAGCTCCAAAAAGTGTTTTGGCTAAGATTTAGGGCTGGTTTTGCAGCTGTACATCAAGGGCAAGATCTCCCTCCCTTTAAGCTTGTTTTACACACTTGCTTGGCCATCTTTTCACACTACTTTGGGGCTATTTTTTGGGGTGGTGTTGAACTAAAGAAACCTCTGTTTTTTCCTCTGTTTTTCAGTCCTAAAAGTCCTGGTTTGTGCCTTGGTTGGCTAGGGGGTTGTCCTCCCTTTTGCTCCTTGGCTTGTAAGGCTTTGTGAGCTAACTTTCAAACTTTTCAAACAACTTCTTTTTGGCTTTAGAACCACTGAAATCCAGAGGATTTTTAGTGGTAAAAACCCTGTTTTGAGGGCCCAAATAGGAGAGGGTGATCCCCTCTCTTCTTGTCTTGCTTGCTAGTGTTGATGGCCAACCAAATGAGCATGTGTTTTTACTTCTTTGTGGCTTTGTTTAGGCTCATTTTTGTGACTTATCAGACCTTCCATAACTCTGTTTTTAGCTGTCTTGGTCACCTCTTGCATGTTTACTGCACTTGTAGTGTAAATCCTCTTTGCTAGTCTTGTTAGCCTTACAAAGTAGCATGCTCTTGTGGTTTGAATTAGCTTAGTTCAAGCATGTTTTTGGTATTATTTTGGTATGTTATAACTCTGATTTTGATTGGTGGACTCACATCTTGCATACTTTATACACTTGTAGTGTAATCCATGCTTACTAGTCTAACATGCTTGATGTTTTGGCCAATCATGCTAGCTTATTTTGGCTATACTCCATACATGTTTTAGCATTATTTTGGGCTGTTTTAGGACTGTTTTGGGCTTCCTTGGTCATATGACTCATGTTTTGTATAGCTATAGTGCAAATGCCGTGACTAGTCTTGAGTTTTGAGGTCCCTACCATGCTATACTTGTGATGTTTGCATGCCTTGACATCATTTGGCATGGAATTTCAGAGCTTATATCTTTGCCATATTCTCATATTTATCACTCTTTAATTGTATTTGAGAGTTGAGCTTTGTGCCTTGCTTGCGAGCCATCATTTGAGCATGCTTTTTCTTGCTTATCATGCTATCATTTCAGTCCATTTTAGCTACTGTTTTGGCATGCATGAGGTCTGTTTGGAGTTGGTTTAGTCAATTGAGCATTGTATTGCATGGTTCTAGTGTAAAGCTCTTTATTAGTTTCAACGCTTAAGCGTTCTAGCATGTTGTGCATGCGATGTTTGCATGGTAGAGTCTTGCATTTCATGCCACTTTAGCACTGAAAATCTGCCATCCTCCTCATTTCTTCACTTTTGATTTGTTTTGAGGATTGGTTAGTCTTGAGTTTGAGTTTAATGCAAGGGATTGAGACTTGTGCTTAAATGGCTTCAACCCTCTTTTGAGGGTTACTCCTAGTCAAAGGCATTGGTCTCTCCCATGCCTTAAACCATTCTCTTTGATAGACCTCTCTCTCATTAGAGGACTCTCATAGTTGGACAAGTTGATTAATGAATGGATTGGTAATGTTAAAATGTGTAAACAAAATCAATCAAGTAAAATGTGCCAAGATAAGCATGTTGCATGTGTGCATTGCATTGTGTTCGACCGGACGTTATATTGAACACAAAGTAAATCGGTCCATTTCATACTTGAAGTGATGAAAATGGGCCAATCCCCTTTTGTCTCTATTGCCTTTGATTATCCATGATAAGGTATTGTTTTTCATGCATTTATTGATTTGTGCAACTCGGCCTCTTTGGCCATCATGCATTGAAATGCGTGATTGATGGCTCGAGAGTCAAGCACTACACTCCTTTGAGCTTCAAACATGATAAGGAGTGTGGTTGCACACACATTTTCTTGCAAATACATTGCCATGCCTCTGTTTGTGCTCTGTTGCAGCAAAAATGAGAGTTTACAAGAAAAGATGGCCGATCGGCTATCTGGTGTGCCGATCGGCTAACAATAATTGGCCAACAGCCTCAAAATTGGTTGATGACCATTATCCACTGGCCGATGGCCACCCCTCTTGGCCGATGACCTCTCAGAGTGTCCATAAGGTGGTTCAGAAGCATCACAGAAGTTGGCATAATTTTCAGAGGTGCATAAGTGTGCAAACAGAGGCAACATGAGACATGGCAACAGATTTCTAAGCGAAGCTGACCGAGCATGCATCTCTTCTTCGCCCGCGAGGCCATTTCACTGCTATGGATTAGTTTGAATGATTAATTATTTGATTTGTTGTGTAATAATTAAACTAGCTAATTTGTTTAATTAGTTAACGTGTTGTAATAATTAGCTTAGTGTTAGCTAGTTATTCATTTTGATTATGTAATAATTAGTCTAATTAGATTATTAGATTAGTTAGAATAGCTTAGCGTAGCTAGCTTGTATTATTTATTCGGACCCTCCGTCGAGAGGGCAAATTTTGTAATAAGTGTGTGTGAGTATGTGAATGTCTTCCAACCCCACGTCTTTCTTCCTTTTACTTAACCGCTTACGATGGTTAGTTCTAAGTCATATTTTGATTAGTATCCTTATGATTGCATGTTTGCATTCATTCATCTGTCTTGCATGCACCGGGCTCGGCGCATCATACAAACTGCATTTCAATACATTTACTTGAATACATGTTCAACAGCATGTTATCAAGTTGCATTTCATATGCCATCTTAGAATAGCCGAGCCTATTTTAGTTGCATTTTTGCATGTGTTGCATCAGGTATCTTAACATAGATAGGATCATGCATTGATTACTAACTAGCTTCTTTTTTGGCTTGGAGTACACTATAAGTGTTTACGCTTTAGCATCCTTGCATGTGTGTAGGTGACTGCCATGATAACATGCTTGCCATGAGGCTATATGCTTAACTGCTATAATTGTTTGAATGCCTATGGGTGGAGGCTTGATTGCCTGGATTGGAACAACTTGATGATTGTGAGTTTTAAGCCCACTTGAAGTGGCAAAATCATGTTTTTCTAAGCCCACTCGAGGGTGGCAAATCCGCGTCTTAGCCTACTTGCGAGTAGCATCTTCAAACCATTTTCGAAAAACAAACATGAGTTGTTTTGTTCCAATCCGCGTGATTGAGTCTATACTTGTATGATGTGCGCATCACATAGTAATATGGCTAATAATCATAATAAGAACACATGTGTTTTCAAAAACAACATATCATGTCAGTAGAGGCCGATCTTTGATCAGGCGAGCGAGGGTGCTCATTTCAAGACCTTCCCCTCTCGTACCCAAGTTCCCGAACCGAGGCAACTTTGGTGATGACGGACACGTGGCCTTAGGCACGAGTCAGGGTTTCCTAAATTTTCCAAAATAAAATATTTAGGTGGTAGCAAAGTAGTCCATGTTTGGCACTTCTTTATAAAAATCAGTTTTTCAAAAACGATTTGCCAAATTTAGACTCTTTGGTGATTTATCGGACTCGCATTGCACTCTGCGAGATTAGATTCAGAACCGTGACTTTGAGTCCAAACTGTAGTAGCTAATGAACAAAACGGATTTTGCGCCTTTGCGCGCGGAGCCGTGACGTTCGGGCGGTCCACAGTTTCTGGCGACTCTGCTGGGGATTTAGAGAACTTGACTCGAACTCATGATATCTTGTTTTGATTACACTTATGTGTTTTTTTGCATTGTATGTGCATTGGTGCGCCTAGGATACCGTGTTTGCCATATGCTATTCCTGAACGGTTTGCTGGAGGCCCGCTTTGAGAAACGTGCCATAAGGCTGACCGGTTGCGGCTCTGCCACAACGGGAACACAAACCTCAATTGTTACCGAGGCACCATTTTTGACTATTCGACCTAGTGCATATCGGAATCCATAGTGACCATTCCAAACTAGGGCAGGTTGCTTACCCGATTATAGGTTGTTTGAAACCGCTGTGCGCGTAGTAAAACCCTAGCTCCTGACAAAATAGGACAGGGAAATCCTACCTCTCCATAGGGGTGTAGTGGCTCTTACTTGCTTGCTATGTGCTTTTAGAGTGCGTCTCTACAAGAATGTATGTATCAGTTTGCAAGTCTGAGTATCAGGCCTGAGGGCATCAGAATTTGGGGAATCAATTTTACTTGAAGGTATCAGTTTACAGGCAGAATTTGGGGTGGAATCCAGTATAGAGTGCAATCATTCAGTTGTGCTCATATCCGTTCTAGTGAAAATCAGGCTGAGATGCTGTCTATTTTTTCTTTTGCAAGGTAGTCTTGGAACCATAGCTTCAGAAGGCTCCAACATCCCTCGGGTACACTGGACTTATATTGATAGACTTTGTCAGGTCAGAATTGGTTCAGAAGTAACCTGTGTTTGCCTCACCCCCACCGGTTACAAGACGAAGGAGGTTCAGGCAGAATTCACCAGTGTAGGTTCTATAGCAGTCACACTTCAGTTCACCCGGGTCTAGTCTGGTCTGGGAACAGTTGTCTACATTCAGCTCAGCACGAGATCAATCACCCATTCCCATGGCTCAGTATCCCCCAGCTAGTATGGAAGAACAAATGCGGTACCTACAACAAACAATCGAGGCACTACAGCAGGATGCGGTTCGTCAGGCTAAAGTCACGGCTCGTCAAGCTGAAGTCATGGCTTGTTAGGCCGAAGTGATAGCCCAGCTACAACAACAACAGCCACAGCAGGCTGCAGCTTCTACATCTCATGCACCTCCCACGGGTAGCCCGACACCCGGAGCCACTGCCCATACTGCTAGTGTCCAAGAGACTCAGGGCAATCCGGCGGAGCCAATCCTAGAGCAGGTCTCTAGAGCTCCTGTTTATCAAAGCGAAGCTCCGTTTGAGTTTGAGGTTGACTCAACTGCACTTAAGGTCAATAAACTGGAGAAGTTATTCAAACGAGCACAAGGAGTGAACTCCATCCCGGATTTAGAGGACGGGTATACTGAATCTGCAGTTACCTTACCGGAGCGGTTTAAAATGCCGCATATCGACTGCTTCGATGGCTCTAGAGACCCAATGGTGCACCTCCACGTGTTTTCTGATATATTGAGGCCAATGGGTTTGACCACAATCCAGAAGTTGTCTCTCTTCGGCTAAACCATTCTGGGATAGCCACAATCTGGTATGCGAAATTGAAGGACTCTGTGAAATAGAACTGGGAAGAGCTGGCTGAGGCCTTTTTCCTCAATACTCCTACAACGCACAGATCGAGGTCATAACTCGTGATCTCGAAGTCACCCGCCAAGAGCCAAATGAGGGTTTTTCAGAGTTCGTGACGAGGTGGAGAGCAAAGGCCTCGATGGTGACTACAAGGCCTTCCAACAAAGATCAAATCAGGATGATTGTTCGGAATTTGCATGGCAAGTTGTTACAGAAGATGATCGTTCTACCTCTGTTTACCTTTCCTAACCTTTATGGAATGGGGGTTCAAATAGAGGATGCCATCCGACAAGGGATCTTTGTAGAAGATAATGAGCCTTTGAAGAAGAATGTTGTTCCCAGTTCCAATGCTGCTACTAATGGTAGCACAACTGCGAAATGCTCAGAAGTAGACATTATCACCACTTCCCTCAATGGACAAAAACCAACTGCTTCAACTCGGCCCCAAGCCCGAAATTTTCATCCTCTTTACATAAGTCTCTCTCAAGCTTTGAAAATGCTGTGAGAGGAAGGGCACCTAGAGCTCCTAGAACCTTAACCCCTTCCAAATCCTCTTCCACCAAGATATGACCCAGCTAAATACTGTGCCTATCATCAATAACACGGTCATGATATGAACCGTTGCATCCGCCTCCGTCATAAGATTCAGGATCTTATTGACGAGGAGACCATACCTCCACCTAAAGGACCTCAGGCCAGTACTGACCCATCATCTTTGCATCTCAATCAGATCCATATACTGTCATCCGGCTACAACCCCAGCATATACATCACCCCAGCTCATCTACCCAAGCCTGAGGTGTTCATTCCAGAAAGCACGGACTTGTGCATGATGGATGCACCTGGACCCCAATCATCTCAAACTCGTGAGCCCACTACTTCTGAGCTGATGAGAATGATTGAAGATCTTCAGAGAACTGTGGCAGATTTAGCCTTTGGGATATTGGCTCCGTCATCGACCACACCACATACCAAAAATTTCATGTCAAAAGGTTCCCCAATCTTGGGGCGGGCTGCATTTGAAGAAGGCCAATCCCTTGGCAAAATGGAGGCGAGTGGAAAGAACAAGGTAGGGGTAGACATTGATCCTCATGAACACCTTCTATGGGCTGTTGAGGCTTTAAAAGCCGAAGGATTGGACAAACAGCAAGTGGTTGCAATTGTTGCAAAGGCTGTGGATGACACTTTCGCCACTCAAGTTTGGAGGAGTTTGAATCAAGGGACAAGCCGGGAGAAGGGCCGTTGTACTAGAAACGTTCCTTTTAGCTCTAATCTTGCACTTAGAAGAGATCAGCAAACCCAGTCAGCGCCTATCAATGCCTTTCCTGGTGCATCTAGTAAAAAATCACAAACCTCGAAGTACTCACCCCAAGGCCAGAGGGTCTTCCATGCCCTCTACATGACTTTGTCCAAAGCTTTCCAAATCCTCGTTGGACAAGGCCATCTCAAACCCCTTGAGCCTTGGCCTCTCCTGAATAAACTTCCTCTCTCCCATGATCTGGCCAAGTACTGTGCCTTCCATCAACAAGCTGGCCATGACACTGACATGTGTTCCCATTTTTGACCATCCTCAAGACTTGGACGTCACCACTTGAACACTCGGTGATCATCCATGTTTGTGTTCGTCTTGAGTTCCCGGAGGTCTCGGCTACGCGCCTTGCCTCAGGATCTCTCGACTCGACTGTTTCGTGTCTGGTTTTGCACCAAACACTTGTGTTTTGCCTTGGAGGGGTAGGGAATGGCTTGTGAGCCATCCCCACACTTCACCAGCCATGGCTTGATGCCATCGGCTGTGTTTTGTTGCCACCGGCCAAATGTTTGGCCGGCCGGCACTATAGATGGCCGGCCGGCTATCTTTCTTTGGTCAATTGCATTTTTGGCCGGCCGACTACTGTGTATCTGCTTTTGCAGATATTTTTGGGCAGCTGGCATACACTGCCACCCCCTCCATACACGTGTATGGAGGGATTTCCCTCTTATTAGCTTTCTTTGGAAGCTTTACAAGAGAATTGTCTATAAAAGAGAGGGTCTTCTCTCTTGTAAGGGGTTAGACAAAAAAGGTGAGACATTTTAGACAGCTTTTTTTAGGGTTTGAGTTCTAGGGTTAGGGTTTGTTCATAACCTTCCTCTATATCTCTCTCTTGTGTGTGTTTTGTCTTACTTTTGCTCACAAACACCCACCATCACACCATCCCTTGGAGTTGAGGCCCTTGAGGGTTGTTTTTGGAGGTTTTAGACTGATTTCAACCTAAAGAAGCTGCTGGAGCTCCATTGGTGAAGAGGGTCTTCAAGGGTAAGAAGCTTGTCCCTTTATTCCCCATTTTTGCACACTCTTTTTACCTACCTTGCAACTATTTTTGAGCTTTGTGTATAACATATAAAAGTTCTGTTTTTTAGTGCTCTAAATAGTTGGTTAAGGTTGCTTTAAGCTTTGGGGTTGTTTGACCCCTCTTAAGCCTTGTAAGGCTCCATTTTGTGCCATTTTGAGTGAGCTTCGGGACCATTGAGTTCGGGCCTCCTCACCACTGAAATCTTGAGGGATTTCAGAGGTGAGGATGGTGCCTTGAGGTCCTAGGAAGGAGAGGGCCACCCCCCTCTCCTTGTTGTCCTTGAAAAGGACCATTTTTGCCTCTTGAGAGAGTACCATATTTAAGTGTGTGTTGGCCATGCCTCAGCTGATTTTCATGCTTATTATGTCATAATATGCCTTTGTTTTTAGTTGGTTTTGGTACACCATGCTTGCTTAGCATACATGCCTTGTAATGCCTTGTTTTAGTCTTAACATGTCTTATGTTTTGAGTCCTTATTCAAGCATGTTTAGGCCTAGCTTTGTGAAGCCTTTATGTTTGTTTTGCCATGCTCAAGGTCTGCCCTTAGTTGTTTTGGTCGACCATAGCATGCATCGCATAGCCCCTTTGCATTTTGGCTTGTTAGCCTTGGACTTTGGACCATATTGCATGCCATGCTTGTCTTGTTCATTTGGTTTGGCACCATTTTAGCATGATTTCAGAGCTTTCTATGCATGCTAATTGTCCATGTTTACCTTCTTTTAAGTATGCTTAGAAGTTGTCCCTTTATGCTTAGGAATTGGACCATATTCGTATACATGTGTGTGTGCGTTTTGGACCTCACTTCCATAGCATTGGCCACTGTTTTAGGCTTGTTTGAGGGCTGCCTAATTTAGTTTAAGTCCATCCCCTTGCTTGTTGTATGTTTTGTATGCTTCCTTGTATTGCCATGTTGCATATTAGCCAATATGTCTAGGATGCATTCCATTTGCATGCATGCTTGGCCTCTTGAGATGCTTGTGATAGAGGTTAAGCCCTATTGTTTGATTATGTGCATT
Source organism: Camellia japonica (assembly GCA_030407325.1). Lineage (NCBI taxonomy): Eukaryota > Viridiplantae > Streptophyta > Magnoliopsida > Ericales > Theaceae > Camellia > Camellia japonica. The sequence continues at coordinate 159,643,715 of JAPPVO010000029.1, forward strand.
GCATTCCACATTAAAATGCACACTTGATTCTTTGGGCCATCATTCACGGAAATGCGTGATTGGTGGTCCGAGAATCGAGGCCCATGTCCCTTTGAGTCATAAACATGATAAGGGATATGATTCGTGCATACATTGCTCGAAATGCATTGCCATGCCAAGTCTGTCCTTTGTTGCTGTCAAAAACCAGTTTCTGCAGGGGAGTTTTGGCCGGCCGACTATCTTCAGTGCCGACCGGCCATCATTGTTGGCCGATGGATCAAATTTGTGGCCGGTGACCATTCTATATGGCCGGTGGTGTTCTCCTTCAGCCGGTGGTGTTCCCTAGTATCCAGAGAGCAAACCCTGAGACTTTGGCAGTCATCAGGGGAGCAGAGCAAGGAAAACAGAGGCATCTTGAGCATGGCAGTGGATTTCCAGGCGGAACCGAGCGCGCATGTATTGAGCCCTCTACTGAGGCTGCTATTTACTGCTTCCGTAGATTAACTAATTTACTTAATTAATTTAATGGTCTGTAGTATTTAATTAGCTTGTCAGTTAGTTAAATTGTATTATTCTTTTGGTCCCTCCGAGTGGGGGCGTATTTGTAATAAGTGTAGGTGCGTGTGTGCATGTTTTCCAACCCCCACTTCTTTCTCCTTTTTACTTACCTGCTTTGATGGTTAGTATTAGGGCATATTTACTTTAGCACACCTTATGCTATGCATGCGTGCATACATACATTTGTCTTGCATGCACTGGGCTCGGCACATCATGCTAACTGCGCAAGCATTTCAAATCTAACTTGAATACATGCTATCTGTGCATTTTCACATGTCATTCCTAGATTAGCCGAGCCTACTCTAATGACATTCTGTATGCGTTGCATTAGCCACTTTAATATGAACTAGGGTCACGCATGTTTGTTAACTAGTTTACTTTTTTGGCACGGAGTACTTTGTAAGTATTTTATGCTTTAGCATACCGCATGTGTGTGAGTGTTGCCATGACAGCATGGTTACCATGAGGCTAGATGCTTATGTGATATAACTGCTTGAATGCCTGTGGGTGAAGGTTTGATTGTTTGAGTTGGAACAATCCATTGAAATCCATGTTTTAGCCTACTTGCGAGTAGCAAATTCCAAAGCGCTTTCCAAACAAATGGGTATGCAATGTTTTGTTCCGATTTAGGCAATTTGGTCTATACTTGTTTGCTGTGCGCATAACATAGTAATTCTAGGCTAATAACCGGAATAAGAACACATAACATTTTCAAAATCAGATATCATGGTTAGTAGAGGCCGATCTTCGGATCGGGCGAGAGGGGGTGCTCATAGCTGACCTTCCCCGATCGTACCCAAGTTCCCGAGCCGAGGCAACTTTGGTGATGACGGACACGTGGCCTTCGGCACCGAGTTAGGGTTTCCTAAATTCCCCCATTAAAAAATATTTAGGTGGCGATTCTGTATCTGGCAAAGCAGTCCATGTTTGGCACTTCTTTCAAAATCTGTTTTCTCAAAACGATTTGCCGGATTTGGACTCTTTGGTTCAGATTAAGAACAGTAACCAAGACGAGTCTGAACTGTAGCATCGAGGTCCCTCGCGGACTTGTTACAAGCTCTAATCTTGCACTCAGAAGTGATCAGCAAACCCAGTTGGCGCCTATCAATCCCTTTCCTGGTGCATCTAGTAAAAAATCACAAACCTCGAAGTACTCACCCCGAGGCCAGAGGGTCTTCCATACCCTCTACATGACTTTGTCCAAAGCTTTCCAAATCCTCGTTGGACAAGGCCATCTCAAACCCCTTGAGCCTCGGCCTCTCCCGAATAAACTTCCTCTCTCCCATGATCTGGCCAAGTACTTTGCCTTCCATCAACAAGCCGGCCATGACACTGACATGTGTTTTCGTCTTCGCCACGAAATACAAGATCTGATTGATAAAGAGGTCATTGTCGTACCAGGCCCTGCAAAGTCTATCAGCATTGGATTAGTGAACTTGGGGGATAATGTGATAATGTGATCGGGGGTTGAACCACCTGCTGATGGCGCTCAGTTTACTCCAAATATGGGGATGACAAGCACTATTTTGAGCATTTTGCGAGTTCTGGTTATTTTACTTTCTGACTTGCGTATTGAGTTAGTTCTGTTGCGTTGTTTTGAGTCTGTCTCGTTGTTCTGAGTCAGTCGAGTCTATCTTGTTGTATCGAGTCAGTCCTGTTGTGTCGGAGTCGGGTGATTCTGGGGGTGTTACCTCGAACATCACTATTTTGTTTTGTGTTTGTCTTTTCGCTTTCTTTTGAGTCTGTTTCCGCCTTGGAGACAGTTGCACCAGAAGATCTGAATGAAATAGCAGTGATTTTCACCCCTTTGCATTTGTTTCTGCCCTGAAGCCAGTTGTGCCAGAAGATTTGAATGAAATAACAGTGCTTTTCACCTGCTTTTTTGTGCCTTGAAATCATTGCATTGACATAAGTTTTTCAAAACTTTTCAAACACTGTGATGAAAACGAAGAGGAAGGAATTCCTCGGGATTTGCAAAATTTGATCAATTGAGAGAAAGAGAGACGTGCTAAGCCCTTGATGAATGAGATCATGCTTGTTAGTGTGAGTACTGAGAAGGATCCTGGCTTGATCTAGATTGGTTCCGCACTGTCTTCAGCGCGAGCGACTAGTCGCTTTCTTAAAAGATTTCAAAAAAATGTTTTGCGCGGTCCTGTGAAGACCTGTGTGGAATCGCTCTTGAGATTGTACAGCCTAGGATCGCTTTCAGCCTCAAGACTCAACCCCTTTGCTTTCAAACCTTGAACTTGGATTCAGAATGTTCAATGGTCAACCACAAAGGAGGCCCGTCCAGCTAGATTTAAAGCAGCCCTCGCACTAGGGGCAAGAAAAGTCAGATCAAGAAGATCAGATGTGATCAAAAGGAAGCTTGCGAAGCTAGATCAGAAGCACCCCTCGAACTAGGGGCACAAAAATGTCCGATGTACTCGAAGAGTCAAAAATCGGAACATTTCTCAAGCTAACGAAGATCGGCAAGAATGCCAAATCCTAGAAGGGAGGAAAGAAGAAAGTATTGCTGAAGGACAACCAAGTTCCTATCCGCAACACTAGGGCCAATTCAGCCCCCCATTGGATGGACTCCTACATCATCAGCGAACAGCAGCCATTCTCCTAGATCCAGATGGCTCCGAGATCCTAAAAAACCATTTGGCATGGACTTGCTACGCTTTTACCCTTGAGAGGCTCGCTGGGCCGAAAACCCGGAAGGGCGACCTAGGCAAAAGTTAGAGCAAGAAAAAGAAGAAAAAGAACAAAAAAGAAAAAATGCAAAGAATGAAAAAAGAAAAGAAGAAAAAATGAAGAAAAGATGAAAAGAAAAATGAAAAGAAAGGAAAAACATAGCTCGCAAGGTTGAAAACCCGAAAGGGCGGCCTTGGCAAAAGTTAGAGCACAAAAGGAGATGTTAAATACCCGAGTGTACCTTAACCTGGAACTACGTCAGGCTTGATTCCCATGTTTGGGATACGTAGGCAACTTCATTATGAAGTTCAGCCATAAACACTTCCAAATCGATTGTGTCCATGTAATGGTTCTGATCATCTTTGTCTTCTCTGTATCCGAGAGTTCGGTTGTGATTGTCACTTTGAGGACTGATTACAGTGCGCTGTGATGCCATTCAGACAAGGGGCAACTTTCTGTTGCCATGCAGTGCCATTTAGACAAGGAGCAATTTTCCATTGTTTTAGATCTGAGGTTGTGCATCTCAAGAGTAAATTTTGTGTTGGTCGAGCAGTGGCCATTTGTAAAAACAGTTTTTGAGAATTTTTAATGAGGTTGACTGATTTTCTCTCGAAAATTATTCCATTTTTTTTTTCCCAAAACTGGACCATTTCTTGGATCCGAAAAAGGAAAATTTTCAGTGCTCATAGCCTGACTTGCATGATCTTGAATCGGAAAATCGAACAAGCATGTTAATCTAACTCTCATATTGATCAAAATTGTTTTAGAAAGCCAAAACAAAAAATGGTCAAAATGATGAACTAGGGGCACAGTTGAGTCAGGCTTCTTGTCTGTTCCCCTGTTGTTAACACACTTGCCAAAAAGGGCATTCTATTTGCCAGAAAAGGGCACCACTGAAGCTAACAGCAAAAGGCAGAAAGCTCTCTCATCCTCCAAGCAGCGAGGTATCAAGCTAAGTGCGAAGCACGAACTCGAACTAGAGTGAGATATTCGGTTCCCTCATCTGGATGATCAAATCAAAAACTGGCGTCTGACCCGGAATGGGGACGTAGAAAATGCAATGTCTGTGAGACTAATCAATTGTATACCTGGCCGGTGGGATATGTTGTAGCTTATCTCGATCAAGTTAAGCCAGGGGCGTCGTCAACCGATGTCAGTTGCAGATCTGCTGTACATCTTGACGCATCACAACCCCTCTGTGGGGAAGCTCACTGTTGTGAGCAGAAAAAAAGAGAATCTAGCAGAATGCTAGGGACAAGAGCCCGCAACTTCCTGTTTATCCATCAACCACCCAGGGGAGGGATAAAAAATGAGAGATTGAAGAATAGAGAGATGTGCGCTGAGAGAAAAAGTGAGAAAAGGGCTTTTTCAGAGAAGAAGAAGAAGAAGAAGAAGAAGAAGAAGAAGAAGAAGATTGAGTGCCAAGTGATGTGAGAATCACAAATAAGAAAGGTTGGGAAACAATACCCGGAGAAACAGGCTCCTCGTGAATTGAGAGGTCTCCCACTGGTGAAACACGTCTGAGTGTCGTGCCTATTGTTTTTGTTTGTCTCGATTCTTGTTTTGAGTCGTTTCAAGTGTCAATAGATTTGTTTAGGTTGTTTTACCTTTGTTTCTCTTTGTTGGGTTGTTTTGGCGGTGGTCAGTCGTAGGCTCAATAGCCAGTCAAGAACTCATTTCTCAATTTCAAATCGTTTTGTGCTCAGAGTGCTGTGCTATTCTCCACATTTATGCAAAACAGGATTTGTTCTTTCATAAAACTGCAGGGTTCAACCCGGATCATGTGAGAACAGTAGAACAAGGACCTATCTGAAGCTACATAGGTTCCGGACTGCAAAGCAAAAGAAAAGAGAGAAAATTTGGAGCATCTGAGTGTGTTTCAACTTCAAAAAAAATTCCATGATTGTACTCCGGATGTACCTTCTCAGGTCTTGTCAATGCTCCGAAGTATGAGTGTGCCTCCTCAGGTCGTGAATTTTGCGTACTTCCTGCAGATATATAGTGATCATTTTTTTTTTTTTTGAACAATTGGTGCTCGTCAAACTTCTATTATAATGAAAATTCTATAAATTTGTGGAACGCTGCATATGTCATTGACTATTGTAATCACACATGAAAATAATTTGGTTTTTGGGCAATTGTGATTATTGCTTAGCTTCTAGGTTAGAACATGTTGTACTTCTATTTTTTTTTTCTTTCTTTGCTGTCTTTGTTGCTAAGTGTTGATGATTTGAAATTTGCAAATAAGATATAAAAATTTTGCATTTGATTGGTCATACGTAGTAAGGGTGGAAAAGTAGGATTATCAAATGATTTCAATCCTATGCTTTGGATAATTTGTCTCTGTATTGGTGGTCCTATCTACGCTTTTGAACATGTAAGATGACATTTTACCTAGTACTTAGTAACTAATTAAAACAACTGTAAATAACTGGGCATATCATCCCTGTACTATATATGGTGATTGTATGTAAACCAAATTTGGGAAATAAATCATAACACAGAGACCACTCAAATACATGAGAATCTATGTATGAAATACAGCAGATTATGAGTCTAAACACCCACTGGAATTTATAACACATATTCTAAAAAAAAAAATTAAATTAAATTAGAAGAAGAAGAAGAAGAAGAAGAAGAAGAAGAAGAAGAAGAAGAAGAAAAGAAAAAGAAAAAAGTGCCCTGTTCTAATTCTAGGATTAAGTATTTCTAGTTTTCTAATTTAATTTTGTAGTACCGTGTGCTAGTTGAGGGTCACTACTCTTTCCATTTGTGGTAGTTAAGGTCAAGACCAGTCACTGGAGCCCCTCAAAAGTGAGAAAAACTATGTGAACTTTAGTAATATTTTATAGAAGTCTATCATATTCCATTCAACTTCCCAAAAAGGAAACCACATGAAATCTAATCCTACTAGTTTTAGATCACATGAACATGGTCCTCTTCTTTAAAGCTTCGACCCCCTCATTATACATAGTTATAATAAATTAGCCGGTGCTTCATGTCTTGATATAAGGATCGTCCATTGAGGCATCAAATTTTTTATTAGAATCCACATCCATTCGTAAATTGTGACCGTTTAGTTCTCCTAGCCTCTGCTCAAGTCAACACTTCTTGGATCGAGTTAAAACTTCTAGCAGCATCTGCAGTTAGAATATTAAAAAAAAAAAAAATCCTTTTATGCCAACGAGATCTAGGCCACTGGTTTAAAGTTGCCTTCCCCAAAGCTAATGATTTAGAAACCCATGCACACAAGCTTAATAGCCACCACTAGGTTCACCTTTGCCTTCATATTTAAGAAAACAAAGTCAAATGTTCTACAGGATGCTTATGCTCATATAAGCACAAACTTTATATGAAGCGTGTGAGAGAAGAACAAAGAAACAAGAAGAATCCCGAACAAACACAATGTAGATAACTATTATTTGAATTTTATTAATAATTAACTCAAAAACTAAATAGACCTAAAACATACAACCTTATTTATAATAGTAAAAACTATTAATTTGACTAGGAAATGAAAAATATTTCAATTTCCTAACTTAACACTGAATAATTAAAAAAAAATACTAAAAATGAAAATTTTGAATTAAACCCATATTTGAATACTAGAGAGAGAAGAAAAAAAATATGTCAAAAAAATGGAAACCATAATGTAATTACATAAACAAAGCTTTCATAAAACCGGAAAATCACAAAATTGTGGACCTAAATTACTTGAAAAACACCTTAGCTCACTGCAAAGACTCGGTTTTTTTACCGTTTGGCCATTTTTAATAGAACCCAATCTGCCAATATCAGTCCGAATAATTATTTACCATTTTTGTCTTCTTATGATCCAAATGAGACAAATAGGCTAAGGTGAATTGGTATGCATCAGCTATAACATGTAAATAGTCGGTCTCTCTGTCACGACCCGAACCCGCCCCTATGGGTTCAGCATCGTAACCGGCCAGTAATCCTGAGATTACCGAAGGCCTCTGAGACAGATTAATATAATAGTAGGGACTAGCAGAAGCAAATAACAAATATACAACATCCATTGAGCTATGCAGATTTATATGAGACAGAAAAATTTTAAACTTTTATATACATATCTACACATCATCCTTACGACGTCATATACATACAGACTAGACAAAAGGAACTTGGCCCTATTTACAAAATAAACGAAAACTTGTCCGAAACCTCCATGGGAGGCACATAGGTTGGCTGACAGAAGAAGAATCCAGGCAGCAGCTCTAGGGCTAGTCACACGCCTGATCGCCTACATATATAAAATAATACAGTGAGCTGGAGCTCAATGAATAATAACAAAGTAAAGGGTTTTTAATGAATGATGTCCATCACGGGGTCAGAAATCAAAGCTTATATCAGGAACATATTCTTATTATATCAGAAACATATTCTTATCGGAAGCAGAGTCTTATGCATATTCAGGTTTCAAATTAGAAGTAGATTCAAATACATGTTCATATTCATATTCATATTCAGATTTTGCATAAGATCATACGTGGTACACCCATTAGCTATCAAATCAACTTGGTCCTGAGACACACATGTATAGTCGGTACCGACGACTATAAAGGTCCATATCTTGCGTGCAAGTAGCCATGATATTGTTACCCCCAGGCAAGGGCTGCGTGAATATAGGCCTTGGTATTGTTTCCCCCGGGCAAGGGCCACATGAATATAAGCCACAGTACTGTTATCCCTGGGCGAGGGCCACGTGAATATAAGCCACAGTATTGTTACCCCTGGGCAAGGGCCACGTGAATATAAGGTGCCACAAATACATTTCAGAAAAATGGACATTCATTCATAATTCATAAAATAGCATTCCAGAAAACAGATCGTATCATATCAGTCAGAAAATACTTGTAATTAAACATAGCTTTGCAGAGTTATTACTCATAGTGTTTAGATGCTTGGTCCACCCTTGTAGCTGACCCTACACAATTCATAATACACATAGAAATCGGGTACCAATATAATTTATTCTGTTCTTAACTTGTTTAATTCTCTTTATACCAAATTACACATCAATTTGCAAATTCGCAAATTCATCACAAGTCGCAAATAACATCCTCAACTCAACACACTTCTCAACACATATCTCAACACAATTCAATTCAATATTAGTCAACTCAACTTAATTCAACAACACTATTCAACATAATTCAAGGTGAACTCTTAAAACTTTATTTCATCATTTCACCTCAAGGCCCATGTCATCCATATCATTAATAAATCATTTCCCCAATCTTCATTTCACATTATAGCATGATTTACAATGTCCATAATAAAAGTTCGATCGCTAATTTTTAACATAATTTTCAAACACCTCCAAAATCCAATTAAACTTATACATATATAACTCAACCTACCAATTTCATGATTCTACCTTCAATTTGGGCAAAATCGTTATTTATCATCATGAATCAACTTAGGGTTTTCAAGAAAATCAAGAATTTCAAGAAAAATTCAAACTTCTTAAACCATGACCTTTTATTCCGATTTTCCCATTGATTATACATCTAAGGTTCATAATCCCCCATATTAACCCAACAATTGAACCCCAACACTTCAAACCCTAAACCTCCTAAATTCCATGATATAACACTATATGCTAAAAAATGTAAATTTTGCATTTATATAATCAAAATACGACAAATCTATCTATTAATGCAAGTATTGAGGAAGAACTAGGACCCCTACCTCAAGAATCGAGCAAAAGAGCAAGCTTTGATTAGATTTCTTCACAAATCCGAAATTCCAATCGGTAGAAAATGTTGATCTACAAGCCTCTTCACTTTCTTGTAAGAGATCTTGCCCAAAACTTAGAAGAATGGAGAGTATTTGGGATAAAAAACCTAAGGTTTTTGGACCTAGGGTAAGAGGAATGAAGAGGGGAGATGAAAGTGTGAAGAATGATCTAGAAAAGTGATTTTAAACTTGCTGAATTTACGCGGTCCGCTCAAGCGTCTCTTTTCCCGCTCGAGCGTACCTGCTTCCAGCACAGATTCCAAAACTTCAAACAGGTATAACTCTCTCATCTGGACTCCGTTCTAGGCCGTTCTTGTGTCCAAATCGAAGCCCCGGAAATAAGCTTTCCAATGGCTCTAGCCTCACATCCAAATTAAAAGTGTGGAAAAAGAAAAGGGCAAAAGAGTGACGGTTTCTTGTAAGAAAAATTATCCGAATTAAATTCTTGGTTCACTCTTACTTTACCATTATGCTACCACTTCGATCAATACCCCAAAATAAAATAAGGAGGTTCCAAATACACTAATAAAAATGTCAAGGGCAATCTCACTTTCTACGCTCGAGCGCGCAAACCAACAAAGCTGTCCGCTCAAGCGACCACTCCTACGCTCGAGCGGGAATTCACAACTCTTAGAATTTCGGACCGTCTGCAAAAATGCTGGGAACCTCTCAAGTCCGCTCGAGTGTCAACTACCCCGCTCGAGCAGAGGGAAAAATTCCAGATTGTTACAATCTTTCCCCCTTTAGGAAGTTTGGTCCTCCAAATTTAAATCACTTGTATCGCAATCAAATCGTATAGTTTTGTCTCCTTCGAATTTTTGCTCTCAAGTAACTTCCTTATCACAAAATCTCATCACAAGAGTTTAACTCATCATCCTTTATGTATAGATTAATAATCCAAATTGGCTTAGCCACCATAATTTATTCTGTAGTATAATGGTGGACCTCATAGTTAACATCATATTTAGGTTCACAACATCAAAACATAAAACGCATTATTCATGAAACTCATATATTTTGCGTAGCTATTCACATAACTTCAAATAATTTTCATACTTCCCAAATAATCAAAGCTCAATCTCAAATAATACTCATGACTGTACTTCCTTGTTTCAAATGAATTCAAACTATTCTATCATTGACATTCACACAGTTCAATTCCTTGATTCGATGGCCAGTGATCAATAACAAAGTAAAAGTTTTAATAAATGACGTCCATAACAGCTTCAGAAATCAGAATTCAAATCAGAAATAGAATCTTATAATTGTTCAGATTTATAAACAGTCATACGTGGTACATCCATTAGCGCTAATAGATTAGATTGGTCATAAAGACCCATATACAGAGCAGATGGTCACATAAGACCCTTATACAGAGCAGATCAGACAGATGATTATGCATAATCAGTTCCATGAATGGAACCCACGTGAAACCCTAGTACCAGGTAACAGATAACAGATACACATGATGCTAAGGATGCCACGATACATTTCAGAAATAGGACAATCATTCATCTATACAAAAGATATCATTTCAGAAAACAGAGCTTATCATATCAGTTAGAAAATACTTATAATTGAACATGTCTTTACAAGGTTGTTACTCACAAATAGTAATTCATAATTCATATATAGTAAGAGATTGATGCCAATGATGTTCATGACCCGACTCTTTCGTTTCAAATAAATCACTACATTTTATTGCGAATAGCCACTTGAAGTCCTCAAATTAGATTATATATTTGATACAACAACGATAACTAACCCGAATTCTTGGTCCACAAATTCTTTGACCAATGATTTGGATATTTGCTCCCATGTAATTCATGAGTCATCTAGTCAAATAAGTGGGGGAATTTACTCCACTGGTCCCACAAGAAAGATATTTAATCTCGGAAGTCAAAGACAACTCACTTAGGCGTGTGATTAACATTCACTTAATAGATAGAAGGTCCATTCACATTCATCAGGGTTTTGGGTCATATTCATGGTACAACATTCCCACATAATATGATTTTTTTTTTAAACTAAACATATTCTTATTGATCTCTTAATTAAGTACTGACCTTGATTCTGAGTAAGTGACTTAGGACATCCTTTCATTTTTGGACAATCTTTCACCCGATGTCCTATTTCTCCACATCCGAAGCATGCTCCTGTAAGTCAATGACATATCTGTCTATGAGGCTTGTGACACATTGGACATATTGGGGCAGTTTTACTCTTTCATTGACATCCCATATGAAGTCCTCAGAATAGGTTGGGTATGTGATGCAACCTTAACAACAAATTCAAATCCACAATGTCTCTGACCACAATAGCCTTATTGACAAATCAATAGGGTGGGGTTTTGTTCCGTTAGTTCTAAAAGAAAAGTCACTTACTTCCGAAAGTCAAAGACAAATCGCATATGACCAATATTCACTTATCATACTCAACATTATATCCCAATATCCATATTAAAAGCATTGAGTCAAATCCATAGTATAGCATTTCCAAATAATATAGATCCTCCGGGTAATGAAAAAACACTTATTACATATCACTAATCCCAATAATCAACTCATTTATGATCAAATGGGTCGAAATAAAAGAATGAGTTCTGAATCAATCATTATACAAATGTTCGTTCACAGGTAGAAAGGGTGCTCAATAGTGGTCTTGGTAAACCGAAGCATTCTCATCCCAATTGTTTCAATAACCTCAAATTAACTTCCAAATGCCCAAGTAGATGAGTTCTAAATTTACCATAATCAATTAAACAAATCTAGGAAAGTCAATTCTAATTTAAGACCCTTTTGCATTTACTAGACATTCTACCACCAACTTCCGAACACATTCTTTGATTCCTTAGTTGGCAGTACTATATTGGCATAGACAATTGACGATTCATTATTTCCATACTCATCGAGTTATTGTTAAAACTAAACTTTGACATTCTCGATCCTTTGCAAATTAGTGAATTCAATTTTTTTTGTTCCATGAGGTTCTTTAAGAAATACACATTTACAACTTCGACGAAGAATAGTATCTTGCTTTCTATTATGCATGAACTCTTTTGACTAACACTAGAAACGAACTTCATTTCCAATGTTGACAATGCAATCTTAGCAAATAAAATTGATCTCTTTCCAATATTAAATAAGCCAATCTTCATTGGTTTAGCCCTTAGTCACACTTCATTAATTCTAGTAATTTCGATCAAGTTTTAAGTAAACAGATCCTAAATTTATCAAACTTTAGGTAGGAGAAATTCACATAACCAAAACATATGATATAACTACTCAAAATTCCATACACAGCTTAAGGTACTCCTTCACTTATCAATTGGGTTAGGTACTAATCTTTAAATTGACTGGTCGACTTGAAATCTCCTTAAAATGTTATTATTCCTGAATAATCCTTCGTTAGCTGTTCTATCTCTCCATATTTGAAGTATGCTTCTTAAAATTCGATAGTAAACCTAATATAATATTTGCAACAAATCGAACATTTGGAGAATGCACTTATATCTTGTTTAAAATTACTTGTCTTTCCAAATTTTGCTTAACACTTAACATTCTGCTTCTTAGGCATATTATATGATCATAGGCAAAGGTGGATAATACTTGAAATAAAACTGGTTAGCTTAAAGCATAACATCAAAAATTCGACTATAAGTCAAACAATTATACAAAGTCATCGGTGGGGCAACCTATTCATTCCCATGGAGTTGACCGAGAATTTCCAATTCGAAGCTACGCCGGCCGAACGCGATTCCAATCGAACTTTCAAGGTCATTGTAGACGTCCTCGAACGTCCCAGGAGGGAATCCCGTTTTGTTCATTGGGCTCACTACAGTTCAGGACTCAATGTCACGGTCCTGTATCTAATCTCGCAGAGTGCAATGCAAGACCGATGAATCATCAAAGAGTCCAAATCCGGCAAATCGTTTTGAAAAACAGATTTTTAGAAAGAAGTGCCAAACATGGATTGCTTTGCTAGATACAGAGTCGCCACCTAAATATTTTATTTTGGGGGAATTTAGGAAACCCTGACTCGTGCCTAAGGCCACGTGTCCGTCATCACCAAAGTTGCCTCGGCTTGGGAACTTGGGTACAATTGGGGAAGGTCACTTCGTGAGCACCCCCGCTCGCCCGATCAAAGATCGGCCTCTACTAACCATGATATCGAGTTTTGAAAACATTATGCATTCTTATTCCGGTTATTAGCCTAGATTTACTACATGATGCGCACAGCATACAAGTATAGACTGGATCACCTGAATTGGAACAACACATTTCATGTTTGTTTATTTTGAAAATGGTTTGATGGTGCTACCCGCAAGTAGGCTATGACGTGGATTTGCCACCCTCGGGTGGGCTTAGAAAACGTGATTTTGCCACTCTCAAGTGGGCTTAAAACTCGCAGTCAATGAATTGTTCCAATCCAAATAACCCAACTTTCACCCACAGGCATTCAGGCAGTTATATCACATAAGCAAATAGCCTCATGGTAAGCATGCTATCATGGCAGTCACTCACATGCATGCAAGGATGCTAAAGCATAACCACTTACCAAGTACTCCAAGCCAAAGAAAGAAGCTAATTAGAAAACATGCATGGATCCTAACTATGCTGAGATGCCTAATGCAACACATGCAAAAATGCAACTATAATAGGCTCGGCTATTCTAAGAATGGCATATGAGATGCTATAGCTAACATGTATTCAACTTGGAATTAAAATACGATGCAGTCAGTATGATGTGCCGAGCCCGGTGCATGCGAGACAGATGAATGGATGCAAATATGCGAGCATAAGTATGCTAATTAAAACATGCCCTAATCTAACCATCATAAGCTGATAAATAAAAGGGAGAAAGACGTGGGGTTGGAAGACATACATCACACACACGCACCCTTATTACAATTGTGCCCTCGCTCGGAGGGTCCGAATAAATAATACAGTCCGAATAAATAATTAACTATTACAAAACCCTAATTAATTAACAAATTAACTAGGAAAGCAAATAAATTAGCGTGCAAGTCTATGGACCGCCCCAGCTCTGCTCCGAATGATGAAAGATACATGCATGCTCGAGTCGCCTCGTCGGAAAATTCCTCGCGATGCCCCGATTTGCCTCTGTTTGCAATTAATCCCGGAATGCTGTGCAAAGCTCTAGAAGGCTGCTGATTTCTGGTTTGCTGCAACAGAGAGCAAGAAAGGGGCATGGCAAAGTATTTTCAACACATGTGTGCATGACCACTCTCCCCGTCATTGCACAAGCTCTAGGGAGTGTAGACCTCGATCCTCGTACCACCAATCACGCATCTCGATGCATGATGGCCGAGGAGTAGAGTTGCACGACTCAATGTGAAATGAATGCACATATAAGCATAACAAGGCCTAAACTCCATCATGGGTAATCCGGAGTGTCGGCGACTGGGAATTGAGACACGTTTCGTCACTTGGAGTACGAAACGTCCCTCGTTTCTTGTGTTTGGATTAACCCTACTCCAAACACAAAGCGATGAGATGGCATACACAATGCGACTAACATGCAACCTAGCATACGCAATGCTATGGGCTAAAATGGCATACACAATGCACGTGACATAACATGGCATACACAATGCACTTACGAAGACTATCATGCGCACATGAACTAAATGGCATATACAAATGCAAGATGGACTTACACCAATATGAGTGGACCTCAGCCACACTCACATCAGTGGCCATATGATGGAAATGAGGCAACCGAAATACATGCAAACATGTAAGGATGCAAAGGACCGATCCTAAGGCACAACATGCAACTCTAACTGAGCATGGCAAAGGATGCAATATGGCATACAAGCATACATTTTCCAGCTCTGAAACATGATGTACAATGGTCCCGAATCAAGCAAATATGTCACACAATGCATGCTAGATGGCCCGAATACCGAAACTAGTGAAGTGCGTTACACTAGAGGTACACAAAGCAATGCACGAATGGCAAAACCAACCCCAAAAAGACCCTAGGCAAGTCTGAAATAGTGGGAAAATGACCCAAAATGATGGTTCAAAGTGCATGGAAATGAAGCTCATTCAATGGTTCGAAAACAAAGCATTCATGCACAACTCTCAAGCACACTTAAAGAGGAGAAAACATGAGGATATGGCATTTACATAGGCTCTGAAATATGATGCAAAATGACCCCAAAGCATGAAAACACCTCAGTATATGCATGCAATAGACCTCAAATCTCAAAGCTAGGCAAGTATATTGAACTACAAGCATGCAAAACAAGCATCATTCGACCATGAGACCCAAAAACAGAGCTAGGGCAGTCCAAAATATGCACAAAATCAGTTTAAGGCAAGGCCAAAAAGTGCTAAAATCAAGGGTCAACAAAGCATGCAAAATAAGCTAGTGAACCATGATTTGCACTACAACTATATGAAGCACATGAGAGCTCACCAAACCAGCCAAAAATAGAAGTATGCCATGCCAAATAATGCCCCAAAACCCACTGAAACTCAGTCAATGCATGCAAGAATGATGTGTCCCTTTGAAAGGCCAATAAGAGGGTTGTTCTACACATGCAAGATAGACATACAAAATGGCAAAACCACCTCTGGACAGAGGTTATGAGGGCCTTAAAACTCACTGAAAAGGGCCTGAAATTAGTCTAGGAAGCATGCAAGTGAAGGCCCCTTTGAAAGGCCTTGAAGAAGATTACTCTACACATGCAAGATAGACACTTAACATGGCCAAACCACCTTTGGAAAGAGGTCATGTAGGTCACAAAACTCATCAAAAATGGCCTGGAGCATGGCTTTGAAACATGCAAATAGGGGCTCCTTTGTAAGGCCAACAAAGCTAGTAAAGAGAACAAGGGGTGAGAGGGTCACCCCTCTTTGATTTTGAGGCTCAAACATGCATGTTTTCCACTGAAAATCCACTGGATTTCAATGGCTAAAAGGCCAAACCAAGGCCAACACAAATGCTCTAATGCATAGCTCAAAACATGAGGAAATGAAGCATGCAAGGGGGTAGATGACCCCCAACAGAAAAATGTCCTTAACCAAACTTGAAGAGGAGCTCAAAATAAGGCTTTTTTTAGTTTATGAAAAGCCCTAAATATGCTTCCAAATAGAGCTAAACTATGGAGTAAAATAATGCTACAAAGAGGGAAATGGTGTCTTACCCTTGTAGCACAGCAAGGCAGCAAGCTCTGGACCAAGAAATCAACTCCTCAAGCTTTGAAAATGACCTCCAAGGTGCTTAGGTTGATGATGGAGGTGGTAGGCTGTGAGTGGTAGTGCAATGGGGCAAGAACAATGGAGTTTTGGAGCTTGGAATAGAGAGATAGAGAGAGGTATATGTATATGCCCTAGCCAAAATGTTCAACCCTTGCAATGGAAGATGACCCCTTCCTTTATAGAGGAGAGGGGCTAAAGCTTCTCTTGGAAGCTTCAAACCAAGCTCAAAGATCCTCCATACACGTATGGAGGATCACTTCTGAGGCTTCCAGCTGGCACAGCTGGCTAACACTCAGTGAGACAAAAAACAGGAAGCTAGCCGACCAGGTTCAAAAGGGCCAAGCAAAAAAGGTGGTCGGCCATCCCAGATTGGTGGTCTCCCAGGTGAATGCAGCTCAGTGGTGGTATGGGAGACTCGAAATTGTGGCTCAAAAGTGAGGGAGACCAAGGGGTCAAAAGGGTCAAGAAAAAAAGGTGGTCGGCCTACCAAGATTGGTGGTCTCCCAGGTGAATGCAACTCAGTGGTGGTATGGGAGACTAGAAATTGTGGCTCAAAAGTGAGGGAGACCACCTACTTGTCAAGAAAAATCGGCCGACCGGAGAAAGGTGGTCTCCAAGAAGAAAAGGTGGTCTCCCACCCTACTACCACCTTCCTAACAATGAAACTAGGGTCCATGCCAAAAATGAACCCACACCAATGCAAAACGAGGGTTCGGGGGCCAAAACGCGCAGCCAGGGCCCCCGAAAACTGACTATTAAGCACCGGAGGTGGCGTATGACCACAAAGGTCGTCTCCCGGGCCACAGTGTCCCTCTAGGGAGAGGTAACAAGGTGTGTGCCAAAAATCGGAGCAAACGGAGGTAGTTAAGCGGTCCCGAACCGAGGCACACGGCCGACGGCTCTGAAAATCGAAAACTGGTCTCCAAACGGGAAAAATGGCCTACGACCACAAAACGTAGCCTACGGCCACTGAGAGATGGTCTTCGAGACCTATCCCTTCCTTCGGGAAGAGAAAACAGAGAAAACAGGACCTGGTTCGCAAACCGAGGCAAAGCACAAAAGAGTCCCGAAGTCCGGAGGCAAGGCTCTCAGCCGAGACTCCGCAACCTCAGAACGAGCACAATATGCATCATCACCGAGTGCTCAATCGGTGATGTCTGAGTCTTAAGGTCGGTCAAAAATGGGGTGTCTACAGTCATTCAACAAAGGTATGAGACTCTATGGTTCACACATTAGATTCCTCACTGAATCAATATATTTCTTACATACTAAACAGTTTTCTTATTCTCAATCACCATAGCTCCACATACCTCGTTGAATCATCAAATTCCTCAATTTTCTCAAATATTCTCGTAGTCTAATTTTACATTCAACTATGCAACTTTCGTAACTTCCATCAAAGATTTCATTAATTCCTTCTAATACCGCGTTCCCATAGATCGATATACTCATATTCATTAATGTGCCAACCAAAAAATTACATTTCCCTTATAGCATTAAAATTCCACAACAGCTCTTAACTTCAATACTAAACTTATTGAATAAACACATTCCAGTCTCCCCTAATCATTGAAATATCAAAATAACCCTTAACTCTTAAAACACTATATTCTTACAAATCATTACACTTGTGCCCACCAAAGTTTTAGTCAAAAATCATAATTTCCTCATAACATCAAAGTCCCATAATAGCTTTAACTTTTGGTCTTCATACAAAACTTATCGAATGAACACATCCCGACCTTTTTCAATCGTCAAAATTTCACAATAACTCCTTATTTTTAGTTTCAATATTTAGTTTATTAAACAACCTTATACACATTTTTTTGAATGCACAACATAACATTTACTTGTTAGATGCATGCCAACTTAAATTCATTCTAGACATTCTAAGGCTCAATGGACACGTGTGTGAGAAATTAACCCGTGCTCTGATATGACTCTGTCACGACCCGAACCCGCCTCTATGGGTTCAGCATCGTAACCGGCCAGTAATCCTGAGATTACCAAAGGCCTCTGAGACAGATTAATATAATAGTAGGGGCTAGCGGAAGCAAATAACAAATATACAACATCTATTGAGCTGTGCAGACTTATATGAGACAAAAAAAATTTTAAACTTTTATATACATATTTACACATCATCCTTACGACGTCATATACATACAGACTAAACAAAAGGGACTTAGCCCTATTTACAAAATAAACGAAAACTTGTTTAACCAAACAAGAAGACAAAGCTTAAACTTTATGCACTTAGCCATAAACGCTAGACGCGTCCGGAACCTCCATGGGAGGCACATAGGTTGGCTGACAGAAAGAAGAATCCAGGCAGCAGCTCTAGGACTAGTCACACGCCTAATCACCTACATACATAAAATAATACAGTGAGCTGGAGCCCAGTGAATAATAACAAAGTAAAGGGTTTTTAATGAATGATGTCCATCATAGGGTCATAAATCAGAGCTTATATCAGGAACATATTCTTATTATATCAGAAACATATTCTTATTGGACGCAGAGTCTTATGCATATTCAGGTTTCAAATCAGAAATAGATTCAAATACATGTTCATATTCATATTCAAATTTTGCATAAGATCATACGTGGTACACCCATTAGCTATCAAATCAACTTGGTCCTGAGACCCACATGTATAGTCGGTACTGACGACCATAAAGGTCTATATCTTGCGCGCAAGTAGCCATGGTATTGTTACCCCCAGGATAGGGCCACGTGAATATAGGCCTCGGTATTGTTACCCCCGGGCAAGGGCCACGTGAATATAAGCCACAGTATTGTTATCCTTGGGCGAGGGCCACTTGAATTTACCCCTGGGCGAGGGCCACGTGAATATAAGCCACAGTATTGTTACCCCTGGGCGAGGACCACGTGAATATAAGATGCCACAAATACATTTCAGAAAAATGGGCATTCATTCATAATTCATAAAATAGCATTCCAGAAAACAGATCGTATCATATCAATCAGAAAATACTTGTAATTAAACATAGCTTTACAGAGTTATTACTCACAGTGTTCAGATGCTTGGTCCACCCTTGTAGCTGACCCTACACAATTCATAATACACATAGAAATTGGGTACCAATATAATTTATTCTGTTCTTAACTTGTTTAATTTTCTTTATACCAAATTACACATCAATTTGCAAATTCGCAAATTCATCACAAGTCGCAAATAACATCCTCAACTCAACACACTTCTCAACACATATCTCAACACAATTCAATTCAATATTAGTCAACTCAACTTAATTCAACAACACTATTCAACATAATTAACACTGTTCAACATAATTCAAGGTGAACTCTTAAAACTTTATTTCATCATTTCACCTCAAGGCCCATGTCATCCATATCATTAATAAATCATTTCCCCAATCTTCATTTCACATTATAGCATGATTTACAATGTCCATAATAAAAGTTCGATCGCTAATTTTTAACATAATTTTCAAACACCTCCAAAATCCAATTAAACTTGTACATATATAACTCAACCTACCAATTTCATGATTCTACCTTCAATTTGGGCAAAATCGTTATTTATCATCATGAATCAACTTAGGGTTTTCAAGAAAATCAAGAATTTCAAAAAAAATTCAAACTTCTTAAACCATTACCTTTTATTTCGATTTTTCCATTGATTATACACCTAAGGTTCTTAATCCCCCATATTAACCCAACAATTGAACCCCAACACTTCAAACCTTAAACCCACTGAATTCCATGACATAACACTATATGCTCAAAAATATAAATTTTGCATTTATATAATCAAAATATCACAAATCTATCTATTAATGCAAGTATTGAGGAAGAACTAGGACCCCTACCTCAAGAATCGAGCAAAAGGGCAAGCTTTGATTAGATTCCTTCACAAATCCGAAATTCCAATTGGTAGAAAATGTTGATCTACAAGCCTCTTCACTTTCTTGTAAGAGATCTTGCCCAAAACTTAGAAGAATAGAGAGTATTTGAGATCAAAAACCTAGGGTTTTTGGACCTAGGGTGAGAGGAATGAAGAGGGGAGATGAAAGTATGAAGAATGATCTAGAAAAGTGATTTTAAACTTGCTGAATTCGCGCGGTCTGCTCGAGCGTATCTTTTCCCGCTCGAGCGTACCTGCTTCCAACACAGATTCCAAAACTTCAAACAGGTATAACTCTCTCATCCGGACTCCGTTCTAGGTCGTTCTTGTATCCAAATCGAAGCCCCAGAAATAAGCTTTCCAATGGTTCTAGCCTCACATCCATATTAAAAGTGTGGAAAAAGAAAAGGGCAAAAGAGTGACGACTGTTCGTAAGAAAATTATCCGAATTAAATTCTTGGTTCACTCTTACTTTACTATTATGCTACCACTTCGATCAATACCCCAAAATAAAATAAGGAGGTTCCAAATACACTAATAAAAATGTCAAGGGCAATCTCCCTTTCCACGCTCGAGCGCGTAGACCAACAAAGTTGTCCGCTCGAGCGACCACTCCTACTCTCGAGCGGGAATTCACAACTCTTAGAATTTCGGACTGTTTGCAAAAATGCTGGGAACTTCTCAAGTCCGCTCGAGCGTCAACTCCCCCGCTCGAGTGGAGGGCAAAAGTCTGGATCGTTACACTCTCACTGTAACATCACTTTGTGGGTCGGAACATAAAGTGAGGTGCAAAGTATACTCGGTTTCCTATTGACCCATAAATATCTGCAAATTCAAAAGATGGGTAGCTGCTAATCCAATGCACCAAATTAATATATGCAATTTGAGATTTACAATCTTATTTTGTATTAGAACCTTGTTATATATGCATAATGAGCCCACAGAGATCTTCACAGTTAGGATGCAACCCAATTAACATAACTCAGACCAAAACATTGAGCAGGGTCAACTTCAGAGTATCTGCACACACACCAACAAAACTCCACTGCCTAGAATACATCCTCTTCCCCTTTCCAAAATGAAGCCACAAATGTTAGTCTTACCTCCATACAAAACTGATTCGGCTTTAACTCCAATTATTTGCAGCAGCAGCCACAAAACTATATTTGGACAAAGCAGCCTAGAATGGCATAGCAGACCAACAACAGCTACAGCATTTCAGTTTGCCCTCTGCAGCCCAGCAATTCAGCAATTCAGACCAGACTAGCATTTAGCATAACAGCCCGAATGGCATAGCAGACCAACAACAGATATAACATTTCAGATTGCCCTCCGCAGCCCACTAAAACAAATACAACATTAGGCAGATGAAAGCTCCCCTGTGACACACCATTCCACAAATTGCAGCAGGCAACAAAACATCAAAAGTCAACAATAGCAGCACAAACTACTCATCAACAGCAGCAAACAGATCAGATTAAACAACTACCAAGGCTAGCAGCCAGTTGCAATCCATACACCAAATAGCACAAAACTATCTATGGACAGAGCTGCCTAGTAGCATAACTGCCAGTACGGCATAGCAGACCAACAACATATCTACAACAGAGCACAGCAGTAGGCAGATCACAGGCCAACCCCTCAGTTCAAGGTCGGTTAACTTATTCCTTCTATCCCGTATTCACATAAGAATTAAATGCCCTGATATGATCCATTCCTTATTCTTCTAGCTTGAAAGTGTAATAATCAATCATTGTTTCAGTACTTTTTTTCTGTGACAAATTTTTATTTATTTTTATTGTTTTTGTGTAATTTAGTTCATGTATATCATGCTTTATAATGTAATTAAGCATGTATTAGTTGAGTTATTTCATGCTTTCTAATTTATTTTTGTCTAATTTATTTCATGTAGTTCATGCATTATAATGTATTTTATTTCATGTATATCATGCTTTATAGTGTTACTTGTGTTATTGCAGATTGGAAAATGGTTCCTGGCTTAAAGACTGGTCGGTTTTAGAAAAAAACACTCACGAGTACAATAACAGACTCGCTGGCTACTATTCCTTTAGGATCAACTGTTGCTCCATCTTCTGTTGTCCTCGTACGATCAAATGTGGGACCATCTCATCATGCCACTAGCCAACCAATGGTTGATTCTGATGAGACACAAGCCCCATCCGAAACGCAGTCGAGTGGCGCAGGTAAGATTAAAGTGTATCAAATTTGTCAATTATCACTTGCCATTATAGCCAATTTTCGTATTGTTATTTTGTTAACAGGGACTTCGAAGCCCCCACGTGTATGCAGACCGACACTTGGCAAAGGAATACAAAAAATAATTAGAGCCAAGAAAGGGGAAAAATGTTATGTTCATATCGATCGTGCGTTGAATGCAATGACTGGCAAGTATGCCACTCCAGCAACTAACCAGTTAGGAATTCAAATTAGGAGCTTGTGCCTTGTGAAAGATGTCAAGTCATGGCTGGATCTTGATGAGACTACAAAATCTGCAGTCATCCAAGCTGTTCTTGTAATTCATATTACTTGTCCACAAAATGTAATTGTATTATGAATACTTATAAGAAAGACTTTTATTTAATGATTACAATTTCCATTTGTTATGCTTGTAGGACAAGTTTGAAATTGGAGACGATTTCCACAATGACTTACAAGCACAACAGATTGTGAATAAGAAGGCCTATGGGTTGTACAAAGATTGGAGGTACACCTTGAAGCAAGAATTCGAACTGTTAGAGGGACTTCCACGTGATGAGATCTATGCTCATCCGCCCCTAGGGGTAAGTTTAGATGATTAGAAGCATTTGATCGATGTGGCATGGCAAGATGCATCTTACCAGGTAACATAATAGACTAGAAAGAGTACATACATTTATGCGAAAATGTGATATGCCTTAATATTTACCAAAAAATTGTTTATCTGCTTGTCGTATTTTTAGAAACGGTCAAAAGCTGGCAAGAGTAATAGGAGTCAATTGCCGTACAATCATACCAATGGGTCTCTCTCATTTCCTATTACAATGGCTGCTATGGTGAGATTGATTTTTTTTTAAACTTAAATCCATTTTATGTTGTTTGCATATGAAAATGTTATGTTGTGATTTATAGGGGCAATTTGGAGTCTATTAGTACTGTTATTAAAGTATAAAGCAAAAGAAGAAGAGCTATGTTTCTATTTCATGCTTTTTTTTCTCTTTCTAGATAAGTAGTTGTATTATCACAAAAAAAAAATAGGGATTTTGTGCGCATTATAATTACTTGCTATGGACAACATAACCGTTACCTGAAATGTATAAATATATAACATTCTCAGACATTTAAGTAAAATAGTTATGTTTTCAACATCACAGGTTGTTGCTGTCTGCAAAAACTCTGTCCACAAAAACCCTGTCTACAAATCTGGCTGCAAAAACTCTGTTATTAAACATCTACTATCTGCAAAAAAATATGTCTGAAAAAAATCTATTAATGATACCCTTGCCACATGTTTGCATTCGAAATCTGTCTAAACTACAAATCTGTTAATGATACTTTGTTTGAATTTGAAAACTGTTTGCAAAAATCTGTCTGAAAAAATCTACAAAAATCTGTTTGACAAAATCTATTTGGAAAAATCTGTAAAAATCTAATTGCAAAAATCTGTTGGACAAAATCTGTTTGAAAAAATCTACAAAAATCTGTTTGTAAAAATCTGTTTGAATTCTGTTTCAATTGTGTTTGAAAAAATCTACAAAAAACCTATCTGAAAAAATCTGTTAATGATACTCTGTTTCAATTCGAACTTTGTATAAACTACAAATCTGTCTGCAGCAACTCTTCCTGTATTCACATAGTGTCTGTAAAAAATTTGTCGGCTAAAATCTGCTTAAAATCTGCATAAAGTGTCATTCTGTTATACGTTGATGTGTTAACAGGTAGCAAAAACTAGAGAGTTGGATTTTCCTAAGTTCTATGAGGATAACCACACTTCCAAGAAAACGAATGACTGGATCCATCCGAAATGCTGTGAGCTGCATATAAGTATGTAACAATGAAATAATTGTATTCAATATGACTTTACTTAGTACCCAATAATACATATATGTTAGTTACCTTTCTTTGTCTTATTTATTTGCAATGACAGCAAGAGATGGTCAATGTACAAGCTGCTGTCATCGAGTCGTGGATGCTATTGACATACGAGGAGCTTTCAAGGCAAGTGCTTGGACAGAAGAAAAGGTACTTGCTTGGATTTGGGAGTGGCCCACAACCCTCTACCATAGTTGCATCACGAGCACGCGATAAGGACATGGAGGCAATGCGCGCTGAGGTGGAGGCACTTCGTGAGGAGCGACAAAAAGATCATGACGAGTTAATGAAAGAGCGAGAGGAGCGCGAGAGATGTTACAATGAGATGTTGAAAGAGCAGGAGGAGGGACAAAAAGCAAGGGAGGAGACAAATACAAAGGTCAAGCATCTTAATAACGTAGTTGCCAAATTGTCACAACTCTTGGGAATCTAAGTTGGGCAATCTAAGTTGGGCATCCGACGTTTGCTTTTTGGTAAGAACAATATCATTAATGTCACACTTACTTTGTTTAAATATGTTCGCTTTAAGAGTTGAAAATGTCATCAATGTGGGAGTTAGTCTGCCTGATAAATTCAATGGAAGTTGTTTAATATGTTCACTTTAACTTATGTTTTTACGTTTCTGACCTGATTCTTTATACTCATTCCTAGATTTCTATTGGCTAACAACATTCCTAGTTTGTAAAATGTTGCCTCCTTAATTGGTGCAAAGTTTAGTCTTGTTAGAGGTCACTGTAAATGAATACGAAATAGACACTATGAGAACTGCGTTTAGTTAAGGTAGATTATGAGGGGAAAAAATAAAACCTATCATTAGGGCAGGAAAGAAATATGCACTAAAATGCGAATGGTTCACAGTATATGAAGTGAGCACATATATAAGGCTTTGTACTCATCAACTGTCCCTTAAATCTCTACTTATATAGGGAGCACCCAAATGAATGACTATTAGCCAAGTCAATGAAATATTATTTTGATACTGTATACATATCTTGGCATCTCATCTTGATTAATCAATACAATAGACTACTGCAAATAAAGATAAGCTAAAGCCTTTATACACCTACTTTACATATAACTCTTCTATGATTCTCTCTCTCCAATTCTCCACCATATGCTTGTATATGACGTAAACCCACCCCTGTGCAGCCCACCAACCATCAACAAAAACCTTCACAATTTCAACTCTGATTTACATTGTATCATTACCACCCAAGACCGTTATTCATTGAACTCTTACCTAGCAAAAAGAATACTTCAAATGAGAAGTTGTAAAGGAAGAGCATTGCTAAGTGACAATTAGGAGACATTTAAGATGCCTTGACAATTCATTGAACACTCTACCAACCAAGTTTAAAGTTTCATTCAACTCTCTACTACCTAGAAGTTTAAAGCTTATTTATGAGTTTTTATAAATTAATAAAAACTCAAATCTCCTAAACTACGAAAATGTTATTTCTGCAATTGATTTCTTGTGTAGTTACTAGAGTTTGGTATTGAGTTTTCGTAACTGTGAACTTCTATTTAACACATTTACTTGATTAATATTAACCATAGTAGCAAAATGTTAAAAAAACATATTAAATTTCATGTTTCGTTTAAAGTAGCATGTTGTTTTGAAGAACAGTGGTATTCAAAAATATTAACTCAATCATTACATAATGTCGATATCTGATAATATATTGGAGAGTTATTTAAAATATATAGATTTTGTGCCTTCAATCATACATAATGTCGAAATCTGATAATATTACATAGTTCTTTGAAATATATAGATTTTGTGCCTTCAATCATACATAATGTCAAAATGTGATAATATTACACATTGATTTGACATATATAGGTTTTGTGCCTTCAATCATACAAAATGTACAAATGTGATAATATTATGCAGTAATTTGAAATATATAGATTTTGTGCCTTAAAATAACATCCAGTGGTGCACTGATCTGATTGCTCACTTATATCTGTCATTGTTAGAGAATGTGCTATAACATTTGGTAGTTTAGGGACAGACGGTACGTAAATAGGACACCTATGTTGGGAGTTAGAGTTGAAAATGTCATTAATTTAGTCGACAAAAAGGGGTTCGGGGGGCGAAAATGCAAAACAGCCCCAGAGCCACTGTTTTTACATAACGGGAAGCTTCTTGGTGACAAATGTGACATGTAGGGACAGACGGTACGTAAATAAGACGCCTACATTGAGAGTTAGAGTTGAAAATGTCATAAATTTAATTGGAAAAAGGCATTCGGGGGGTGAAAATGCAAAACAGCCCCCGAACCTTTGTTTTAACATAACGGGAAGCTTCCCGGTGCCAAATGTGACATGTAGGGACAGACGGTATGTAAATAGGACACCTACGTTGGGAGTTAGAGTTGAAAATGTCATTGATTTAGTCGACAAAAAGGGGTTCGGGGGGCGAAAATACAAAACAGCCCCTGAGCCATTGTTTTTACATAACGAGAAGCTTACCGATGACAAATGTGACATGTAGGGACAGATGGTACGTAAATAGGACACCTACGTTGAGAGTTAGAGTTGAAAATGTCATAAATTTAATCGAAAAAATACGTTTGGGGGGCGAAAATGCAAAACAGCCCCCGAACCTCTGTTTTAACGTAACGGGAAGCTTCCTGGTGACAAATGTGACATGTAGGGACAGATGGTATGTAAATAGGACACATACGTTGGGAGTTAGAGTTGAAAATGTCATAAATTTAGTCTAGAAAAGCGGTTTAGGGGGCGAAAATGGAAAACAGCCCCCGAACCTCTGTTTTAACGTAACGGGAAGCTTCCTAGTGCCAAATGTGACATGTAGGAACAGACGGTACGTAAATAGGACACCTACGTTGAGAGTTAGAGTTGAAAATGTCATAAATTTAATCGGAAAAAGGCGTTCAAGGGGCGAAAATGCAAAACAGCCCCCGAACCTTTGTTTTAACGTAACGGGAAGCTTCCCGGTGACAAATGTGACATGTAGGGAGAGACGGTACGTAAATAGAACACATACGTTGGGAGTTAGAGTTGAAAATGTCATAAATTTAGTTGAGAAAAGGGGTTCGGGGGGCGAAAATGGAAAATAGCCCCTGAACCTCTGTTTTAACGTAACGGGAAGCTTCCCGGTGCCAAATGTGACATGTAGGGATAGACGGTACGTAAATAGGACACCTACGTTGAGAGTTAGAGTTGAAAATGTCATAAATTTAATCGAAAAAAGGCGTTCGGGGGGCGAAAATGCAAAACAGCCCCCGAACCTCTATTTTAACGTAACGGGAAGCTTCCCGGTGCAAAATGTGACATGTAGGGACAGACGATACGTAAATAGGACACCTACGTTTGGAGTTAGAGTTGAAAATGTCATTAATGTAGTCGACAAAAAGGGGTTCGGGGGGGCGAAAATGCAAAACAGCATCATAGCCACTATTGTTACGTAACGGGAAGCTTCTCGGTGACAAATGTGACATGTAAGGACAGACGGTACGTAAATAGGACACCTACGTTGAGAGTTAAAGTTGAAAATGTCATAAATTTAATCAGAAAAAGGCGTTCGGGGGGCGAAAAAGCAAAACAACCCCGAACCACTGTTTTTACGTAACGGGAAGCTTCTCGGGTCCAAATGTGACATGTAGGGATGGGCGGTACGTAAATAGGACACCTAGGTTTGGAGTTAGAGTTGAAAATGTCATAATAGTAGTCGAAAAAAGCGTTTGGGTGGCGACAATGTGTTTATGTGGTAGAACATGAAATGCCCATGTCGTAGGTAACTATTTTGGTAATACCATCTTAAACTATAGTTTGTTTAACTCTTTTCTTATTAGTTTATGTACGGTTATATTTTGGGGAAATTGTTTACTGCTTTTGTTGACTGTGGCCCCTTTAATTGCCATAACATAACTTTTGGCATTCTTTCATAGAATCAATGTTCGTCTACCATTCCATGTTTTGTTGTCTTTCATTAGTTAATAGCTATTACTCTCCTTGTCTTTTCATGTTTGAAATTAATACAGTTGCTATATGTCGTCCAGAAGTGCCTCTATAGGCACCAAACTAATGACATTTTTTTTATTTGCAGATGGTTTTGGACATACAAATGTGGATATGATTTTTTTTGACAAGTACAGGAGGGCATTGTTTTTATACGTCTATCCGTATATATAGTGGTTTGTACAAATTACTTTTTTGGTGTGGTAAATGTCAGCTAATTTGGCATGATAGAAATTAGCATATATGCTAATTTCTGTTGTAGTACATATGTCCTTTTTGTTAATTAATTTGGGTAGTCCTGTATTATGTATGAAATGAAAATATTGACGTTGGATTAGACTTGGTTCGTATGGAATTTGTGTTATATATAGAATTGGACGTTCAATATTAATGTTTTGGATGGTTAGAACTAAAATGTGTGCACGTTGTTGAATGCTTGAATAGTTGATAGCAAAGAAATTTAGTAGGCAAATGTTACACTTTCGGCGACCAAATAAAGTTTAGTTGCCAATACTATCACCGACACGGTATAGGCGACGAACTTGGCGATAGAACTTTTGAGTCGCTAAATCGTTTCAGCGACCAGATTTCGGACTTTTGGCGACCAATATTTTAGTAGCCAAAAGTGACATTTCTTGTTGCTAGCATATATATATCCTCGTCTAATCGGATGGTCTACAAGCCATTAAAACAACAACAATGATAGAGAGTTCTAATTTTGAAATTCTAAAGAAAGTTCTAGTGATGTGGTAAGAGGAAAAAAACAAAACAAAAATATAGGCAAACACATCACATCACATATGGACCCTACTCCTTACCATATCACCAGAGCTCCTTTTAGAGTTCTAAAATTAGAGTTCCCAATCTTTATTTTTAAAACAAAGCGGTGACAGTGAGTGAGAGGAGTGGTAATGGAGGACAATAAAGGTGTAAGATGATTGTTAAAATTAATGAATTTTTTTTTTATTAAATTATCATAATTGTCACTTATTTGTTGACAACGGATATAAATATATAGTTTAAATTTGATATTATTTAAAAAATTTAAGATTTAAATTGAAGCATATAAGAAGTGAGGGTTTGATTTGTTAATGTGGTCAAACTTTTAATTTTTTTTAATACCCCAGCTAAAATAAATAAATAAAATAAAATAAAAAGAGAAAAGAAAAGAATGTTGTATGATTAGCTATGAAATCAATTTTTTTAATAGAAAGACTGGGGGCTCAGCTAGCTAACCCATCGTCAGCTGCAAATATAAAGCATAAACCAAAGGCCCAAATGATCATTCCATCTTAGCTTTCCCTCTCAATAACAACTAACCAAGTGCCTCAAATATTTGGCACCTGGGAATATCTGATATGTTTCCAACAAAGTCATCCAGTTCTAGCTTCTCTGCTAACTGTGTTAGATATGGGTTGTACATCCATTATTTTCTGCTTCTGCTTCTGCTTCTACTCTCAGCACAAGCTGTCTTAGGCGGCCACATTGTCAAGTATTTACCGGGATACGATGGCGAACTTCCCTTTAAACTTGAAACTGGGTATGCTCTATTTTCAGCTTTTTCTTCTTTGAAACTGGTAATGTAATGTCCTTCAAATTCAAAACAACCGCTTGACCCAACAATAAAGTTTTCTGTTATTGTGTCACGAAACAGTCTCTTTAAAAATAGAGATAGAATTGCGTATATCTTGTCATCACTAAACTCTGCTTTAACAAGAGCTTAGTGCACTGACTCGGAACAAGCTAGATGATGTTAGTTGAAACATGTTTTTACATTTTTGTTGCTTTTGTTTTACAGATATATTAGAGTAAATGAGTCGGAATTGTTCTACTATTTCATTGAGTCACAAAGGAACCCTCAACAGGACCCGATTTTCCTTTGGCTCACAGGCGGCCCTGGCTGTTCTTTCTTTGGACTTGTTTATGAAATTGGTATGTTTCTCTTACTTTATTTAGGAGTTGTTTGGGGTGTTTTAAATAAGTGCACTTTTTATCCTTTTAGACTAAAAAGTTGAGGAAAAAAATATGGATGTTTGAGTTAACTTTTTGTCTTTTTTACGAAAAAATGTGTAATAAAAAATTATATAAATAAGTGTATATGAGAAGTAAGTGTAATAGGTTGTACGACACTTTTTTGCTGGGTAGAGTGTAGGAGATAAGGACCTCATTGCCTCCTTCACGGGCAACCATTTGGACTGTGTTGTTCGGCCCGTGGGGCCCACCACGAGTCCCATTTTGATAATCTAAACTATTTAATATGTAAAACTCGTCGAGTACTATATGCCTGTAAAAAATCACATTGATCGGATTAGTTTTTATTCACCAGCTAACTATAACATCATCCTTTTTTTTTTATACAAAACTGATTTGATCATATAGTTAGCGATATTCAATGAACGTGATTTTTTACAGACATATAGGCCCCGTTTGGTAGAGCTGTGGGAAAGTGATTATAACTTATAGCCTAACAGCTTATAGCTTATAACTGTGAACATAAACTGATTTTTGACTTATAAATTAAGTTTCTCCTCCCCCACTCAAAGAATAAGTTGATTTTTTACTTACAAAAAGCTATAAGCTGTATTATTAAGCTGAACCAAACATATCAAAATAGCTTAAATTAAGCTAAAAGCTGAAATAAACTGAAAATAAGCCCTACCAAACAGGGCCATAGTACTCAACGGGTTTTACATATTCAACGATTTAGATTATCAAAATGTGACCCGTGGTGGCCCCCATAGGCCGAACAACACAGTTTAAATGGTTGCCAGCGAAGGAGGCAATCATTTCTAGACCAATACAGTAGACCAATCACGTGGACAACCCATGCAAAAAGTTGAGTTGTATTTTTTTGTGTGTAAATTTTTTTTTTTTTTTGTATTTTTTTGTATTTTTTTTGTAAATAGTGATAACTTTTTAGCTTTTTAAGTAACTTTTTGTCTTTTTCAAGACATACCAAACCAGGCCTTAGTACAATTATGGTACGGACACAGAAATCAAAACACAGAATGAATTATTATGCCAAAATTGGTTGGTGAAAAGTTTTAGGATACTCACAATCTTACTCACAATCTTACGAGTTGATGTGGATCCCATCTAAGTGATGGTTGATCTTATTAAAACTTGTGAGTCTTGTGAATGTGTTAGTAAAATTATAAGTACCTCTAACATTGTTGTTTGTCGATAGGGTTAAACCTGGTGAGATTGGACTGCCTTTGATGGTCTGAGTGCGGCACAATTTGAGTTTTGAATAATTTTTTTGGATTATTATGCTTATACCTTTCCAATTGGCTAACTAACTTTCACGGGACTTTCTCAGATTGTTGCTACTTTCCAGTCTGTGCCCTTAGTGACACAAGATTATTAGGTTTTGCCTTTAATTAACCACTGATCAACAATGTTTGTTACAAGATATAGTACATTAGTCACCTGATATTTTACAAACAGAATCTCCATTTAAAATGATGTGAGAATAACATTTTAGATTGTTTAAAAAATACATATTATGTTGTAAAAAAAAAATTTCTGTAGTTTATTTTTATGTAGAAAAATCTTCTAATGAAAATAGTGATTTTACTAGTATTTTTTTAGGGATTTTAATGGAAAAAGACTGACAAAATCGAATGATACTATTTTAGTGCTGTTGTCCCCTTTTTTATTTATAATATTAAAGGGTCGTGCTACGTCGCTCGAAACTGAGCCCCCCCTAATCCCCCGAACCAAAAACGACGATGTTTCGTCGTTTTTGAATTTTTTTTTTTTTTTTTGCAGAAGAAGAAGGAAGCTCGGAGAAGAAGAAGGAAGAAAGGAGGAGGAGGAAGGAGGGAGGGAGGAGGAGGAGGAGGAAGGAGGAGGACTGGAGGGGGCATAATATTTGGGAGAGAAGGAGGCAGAGGCGGGGCGACGGCGGTCGGAGGCTGCGACGAGCTGCGACGTCGGAGCTGCTTCGACGAGCTGCGGCGGCGGAGGCACAGGAAGGGACGATCGGCGGCGGCGACGATCGGAGCTCTCCTCTCTTCTCTCTTTCTCCCTCTCTCCTCCTCTCCTCTTTCTCTCTTCTCTTTCTCTCTCTCTCCTCTTCCTCTGCAGACTGAAAATGGAAGGAAAAAAAAAACCTAATGCCCAAAACGACGTCGTTTTGGGCATTAGGGGGATTAGGGGGGAGAGATTTTCTAGCTCTCAAACATTATTCAATATTAAAATAGGTTAGCTATTGCACATGGCTGTTTGGTGATCATTAGTTTATGAAGAAATATCAAAATAATAGGAAGTAAAAAAATAATTCTAAATTTATAAAAGTATAATAATTTACATAAATTTAGTGTATAAATTACTTATATTTTCATGAGTTTGAAATCATGTTTCTCCTTACAACACTTTTCATATTCCCCCATCATTTATTCCCATTAAGGTGTTTGTATGGCATGATTGCTTCCCTTTTTTTCATTCACAATTTGCACACAATTAATCAAACAATTTGATTAGATCGTATAATTGTGATTAATAGAATAGAAAAAACTATTACTTTTGAAAAATGTTGATGACAACTTTAAAAGTTGTTATTAGCCTTGATATATGTGTAAAAAGTATATTAAAATTATAGAAATGTTTAAAAAAAATATAAAAATATATATTAAGATTATAAATATTTTGATATATGTAATTATTAATGACAACCTTTAAAGGTATTGTTAGCATGACCCATAACTTTTTTAAGAATAGAGATCCTAATCCCAATTGGAGGTTCAATGATTTCACTTATAATAATTTAAAAACTTTCGAAATATTGATTCGTAATTATATTTCAATTTTAAACATTAAATATCAATCTCAATTAAACAATTAATAACAAATCGGCACAATGATTTAACGTGAAAAAATTATAATTGGAGCACCTCCAATTGTGATTAAAAAATCACGAGTCAAAACTATAAAACAATCTACTAAGAAGACAAAAAGGAATTACACATGAGTACCGTCAATTAATTAACGAAAATTTAAGTCCAAATTGACCCAAACCTGATGTGCTTCTTCCACTACCGTCTTCACCTTAGAATTGCTTTGCCCAACGTTGAATCCACAACGCTGATGTCGAATCTATGACAATGAGCCATTCCAGAATCTACCAAAATTTCAAGTCCAAGTTTTCCGAAATCTACCGAAGTACATCTCTCTTTTTTGTGAATGAAATAATAAAAACAAAACTCCTTGATGATGTCAATATGAAACTCGTAAATCCATCGATCACTCTCAAATCATCAAAGAAACCAACATATAAACATTCTCCAATATAGCAAACCTTAGTAGCTCTCTTGTCTGAGAGTTTAAACATATTAAACCTTAAAAATAGCAAACGGTGCACTTTATATCAAATAGAGTCGTGAAGACCGCTCGAGCCACCACTTTATTGCTCGAGCAATATGAGAAAAGGTGGTGCAAACATATAGGCCAACTATTCGAGCGCAACATCGATTGCTCGAGTGGTAAAACTTGTCTCCTAGAAGTTTAAGACGCAAGTAGAGATACTAGATAAACCACTTCACCACTCGAGCACATAAATGATCGCTCGAGTAATTAAACAATTTTGGTTCATTGAAACAAAAGAGCAAATAAAATTATAACTAAAAAAAGTTTTCTCAAACAAGATTGTCAATTATAAAAATCTAACAATAATGAGAATAGTAGTATTTTTTTTTTTTTTGATCGGCGATAATAGTAGTATTAGTAAGGGTTAGATTCATTTTTTTTTTTTTATTAATTATTACTTCGTATAATTTTATTTCTTTGATTTTGTAATTGTACATTAAAGGCCCCTCTCAGCCATCAAAAGTCGTATATTTGACAATGAAGAGTTCTAAATTTGGGGGATTAAAATTAAAGGATAATACGATATTCGATAATAGTTGAAATAAAGTAAAATATAATTGACTTTAATAATAATAATAAGTCAACAATCTTATTCTTGTTTATTTATTTAATTTTTATTGCATGGCTTCTTTTGTTTCCATATAGGTCCAATGGAGTTCGTAATTCAAAATTACACCGGGGGTCTACCAAAATTGAGATATTATCCATACGCATGGAGAAAGGTGAAATAATAATAATACTTAATCTTGGTGTGTATTTTTATTTTCTCTTATTTTAAATTATTATTAAAATAATGGTGAAAATTTTAATTGTCAAGAGTGCTAGCATTATATTTCTTGATGCACCTGTGGGGACCGGGTTCTCCTATTCAAGAACCGCAGATGTTGGCCAACTTTAGACTCCAAATCAGCAGAACAGTCTTACCAATTCCTTAGAAAGGTTAGAAACTACAAAAATTGTTATGATAGACACATCGGATAAAACATATGGTATTACATAACAATATCACTAAATCAAATTTTTTATATTTCGATAGTGATAAAAAGACTATATGGTTCATTCGTAATTTTTTATTAACAAATTACACCCCATATGATTTTGTCTCGATTTGACTCTATATATTACTCATGCATATGCACCTTGAACTTTTTTATTGGAAGCTAAGGGTTACAATTATTTCAAATCTAAAGATAATATTTTAGGGATTACATTTTTTTTTTTTTTATGTCTTAAGCAAACCTGATTTTCTATATGTATCATGGTTTTAATTTTAATTATTTTTAAAAATTTTGCTCTTAATTTGCTTATATTTTTGTTGTGAAATATGATTGCAGTGGTTTGATGAACACCCTCAATATCTAGCAGTTCAACTATTTGCAAAGATTGTAGATGGTGACTTCTTAGTCTCTTCACAACTAAATCTTTAATTTGCACACAACAGTCTCTTCATTGATACACATCTCCTCCATAAATTCCAACTCTTTAAGCTTAGCTTTTGTTTTGTGGGTTTGCAGGTAATAAAGATGGAGTCAAGCCATTTATGAACCTCATGGTACATGTTTCAATATAAAAGGAACTTGGATACTTCTAGTTAGTCTCTTAAAATTCTTTTAATTCATTGGTCATTAAATGCTATAAATCAATTTGTTTTGAACAGTAATGCTACAAATCAAAAGGAAAAAAAAAAAAATCACAGAAAAGAATGCAGTAGTATGTGGGTCCCACCCAAATTAATGAAAAAATTATGGGTTTTTAGTTTTAATGCTTCTTTGAATTTGAAGGAAGCCTATCAATAGTCCACCAATCAATGCCTATCATGTGCTTGTTAAAAAGCCTATGTGAAGTAGATGGCATGTTGGGTTATCCTGTTTGTTTTAGTAGACTCTTGATGTTATGCAAGGATTAATTGTTGGGTGTTTGTTGGTTTTGAGGTTCTTATGATTGGTAGGGCACGTATCAATCTTGTTGGGATGTGCCTTTTATGCAATTTTCCATTTTTTTTTTTTGGGTAGATAATGATGTGCTGCCTTTTCTTTAGATAAAAATTGGTTATTTTGACAGATCCAAAAGCGCTTCTTTGTGTTTGAAATGGTGTCAGGGGTACTTACTTGGGAGCCCACAAACAGATTCGGTTATTGATAAGAATTCGAAAGTAATTTTCGCTCATAGGATGGCACTTATATCGGATGAGATTTATGAGGTGATTTGAACTCTTCCACTGTAAAAATCACCTAATATACTTACACTTCATTCTGTTATCTGATATAAAAATCACGTAACTTTAGATATCAGACAATTTAGAGGCACTTATTTATGTGCATACTAAGCATATGTAGTTCTTTAAATGTTACTTTGCATACAAAGTACAAACTATTGTCATCTTCATCATTTTTTTTTTTTGAAAACATCTTCCTCATTGAAAGTCAAATTTTAGCCCACAAAAAAATGATTTTTCTAATTGTAATGGTTTAATGCTCAGCATATGTAGTTCTTTAAATGTTACTTTGCATGCATACAAAGTACAAACTATTGCCATCTTCATCATTTTTTTTTTTTTTTTTTTTGAAAACATCATTATTGAAAGTCAAATTTTAGCCCACAAAAATGGATTTTTCTAATTGTAATGGTTTAATGCTCTTTCCAGAATGCCAACAGGGTTGCAATGAGAATTACGTGAACGTAGACCCAGCAAACACAGCATGTATGGTTGCGCTCGGCAATATCAAAATGGTTAGATGGATCATTACTTGTTTTTAATTTTTGTTCAAACATAGTCTTCTTCAAATTCTTTGGGCTTGAAGGTTGAATGAAATCTTGACTTTGCAATGCATTACAGATCTGTTTCGCAATGATATTTTGGAACCGAAATGTGTTTCTACAACTCCTGACCCTGGAGAAGAACCTGCAGCACGAAGGTCTCCTGAAGAAGGTGTTGGAAATGGTTTATAAAATTCTGGGTAAAACCAAAATTTTTTCCTAAGTTTGGTCTATTTTTTAGGTGGGCCCCGAGCGTCGTTTGTTGCGGGTCAAAGTGGTAATGCGTTCTATGCCGCGTTGTGATTCACGTGGTATATTTGGTTGCTCAAAACCATTACCGAGTGAATGGGAAATTGAAGCCAAAGTATGCTCCATGGAAATGGAGTTTTGGTGGAAAATCCTTAAAAGTTTGAATACGGCTTGTCCCACATTGATTTGGTGGAAAGTTTTAAATGAGTTTATAAAGCATGAGATTGGAACTTGGGGTGTGCCCCAAGGGGTACCCAAGTGTTTTAGAGAGGGAGGTTATGGGCACAATGGGCTAGACTCATTGGACTCAAAAATCACCACACGCGCGCACTGCCATTCGGGCGGGCTTGGCTTGGGCGCGGGTGTGTGGTTGGGTTGGGCTTGTTTAGCCCAATACCTATCTTTTTAGACCAAAAACATTTGAATTAATTTTATTTTTTGGTAAAATAAAATCCAGAATTCAAATTAATTCCGGAAATAAACTGGTCCGGTTTTACTGTACACCCAAACAGGGCCCTTCCCGTTTTTATCTGTTCAAATTTGAATCCAACAGGTTTGTTTATATTTATTCAAATTGAACAGGTTTCATACCTATTCAAACAGGTTTTACACCTGTTTAATTCAAACACAACAACCATAATTTCTCCTATAAATAGACAAGTCTCTCATTTGTTCTTGATAAACAATTTTCGTCCTTCCTTGCTGAAAATTCGTCTCTACATTTTGCTGCATTTATTCTATTATTTTTCCTTGTAAGAAAGAGTGTAAACACTTAGTGTGTTCGTAAGACAAACAATTGGTAGTGCTGCTATTGTTTGTAGTTGATCATTTCATCCTGGGAGATAGACGTCCACATTCTGAAAGTACCGTGGAGAGGACGAATCTGTCTTAAAGACACAATGTCAAACACTGGACTTGATCAGATTATTATTCAAGAATTAATCAAGTAAGTTATTTAATTCATTTTTGGTGTTATTATTATTTATTTAAATCAGATTTTAATTTGTTTTTGTAACAAAATAAAATCTGTTTTTATTTATTTATTTTATTTCTAGTTTGATTTTTGTAATCAAACAAATTCTCTCATTTCTTTTGTTTCTTTATATTCTGGTTGTTGTTTAGTACACAACAGAATTTAAACTATTTAAATACAGTGAAGATTGTCCTACAGAAGGTCCTTCAGATTTCCTTCTCTCACCTCCAATGATCCCGAATCTTTGGTGCCGAGTAATCTCTCTCTCTCTCAACTTTTTTGGTTGTGTTCTCATTTTTCATATTTTCCGAAACAAAGCATTAAAAAGTTCAAAAATACCCACCGTCTTCAATTTTGCGTGAAAACAATTTGAAAAGTAGTAGACAACTTTTTTGGTGTTACATAAAAAGTGAGTTATTTTCAGAATATTATTATTAACTTTTCTTCTTTTTCTTTTTTTGGAAATAGTTCACAAAACAAGATTCACTCTCTTTGAATACACATTGTACTAGAAATGTAGAGAGCTAGAAAGTTGAACTATTTTACTTCTTTTACAGAATTTTAATTATGCACTCTTCTACATCTGGTCAAATGATGATACTGTTCAAGAAACTTTACATGTTCGAAAGGTATATTGAACGATCACAGTCTTAATTATATATACTTTATATGATCCCACTGAATGACAAATAACATCTCGATGATGGTGCACAATTAGGGATCTGTATTGAATTGGAAGAGATGCAACAGGAGCTTATCATACACAAAAGACATCTTGACTGTTGTTCCTGTTCATGAAGAACTCGAATTAGGCTTAGAAGTGCTTGTAGAGATGTAAGCTTTCTTAACTTCCCATGATCTTGGCTATATTTTGGTATTTTGGATTTGTATGAGACAATCAAATGATCAAAGATACAACTTATGATAGAACTCATGATGAAAACCAAGGATGTAATATGCTAAACCTGTATTGTTTGCTAGATTAGGCAAGACCTAAAAGCATATATATTAATGGAAAATGGAATGCAAAGAGAATTTTTATACAAAACCCCTCCAGAACAATGCGTCTCTAGTTGGTGTTTTGATTTTAAATGAAAGTATGAGATGTAGCGATCATTTTGGCATGAAAATTTATGTACAGAATTTTTATTTGTATATAATTACTCTTTTTGACATTATGAGCCAGAGTGGTTTTGATTAAAATGAAAAGACTAAAATCATTGTGTACAAGTAACGTTACTTTGAATGATTCAATATTCACCTTACTAACTTCTTATGTATATGAGGAAGAAAGCAAATTGAATTTTTCAACCTCATAACAACTTTTATGAATCAGACAGGCAAAACTGAAGATTATTTCTGATCTACTAGGGTGCATCTAGAATTAAAACAATGCAAGCTGCCTCATACTTTGCTAGTTAGGCAATAATTAATGTGATGCACTTAAGTAAATTTAGTTATGTTTGAGCCAAAAGTATTCAATTTTTGCTCGCTAAAATATTTCTTCTCTTTTCTCCACAGTGGTGACCGTGACATGATTATTCCATTTGTGGGTACTGTGAAATGGATAAAGTCTCTGAATTTGACAGTTGTCAATGATTGGAGGCCATGGTTCGTCGACGGTCAAGTTGCAGGGTAAGTTTTTTTTTTACTTCCAAGTTTCTTATGATCTTATAAGGTTTTTAAATAAACTTTTTGATGAATGTAGATACACAGTAAAGTATTCTGAGCATGGGTATCGTTTGACATATGCAACTGTAAAAGTAAGAAAAAAAAGTCTCTCAATTACTTTCTTCACTGTGATGTTCAAATTAAAAATTAAAGAAAAATTATATGCAAGATTTATTTTTTTTGCTATTTATAGGGTGCAGGTCACACAGCTCCGGAGTACTATCGCAGGGA
The DNA here is from genome assembly GCA_030407325.1 of Camellia japonica. Lineage (NCBI taxonomy): Eukaryota > Viridiplantae > Streptophyta > Magnoliopsida > Ericales > Theaceae > Camellia > Camellia japonica. Next base: position 159,683,142 of record JAPPVO010000029.1, read on the forward strand.
ATGCTATTACATGTTTGACAGATGAATTCATTACTATTGTCACGACCCAAACCCGCCCCTGTAGGTTTAGCACCGTAACCGGCCAGTAATCCATGGAGTACCGAAGCCTTCTGAACAATTAGCAAATAAAAGGGGCTGCGGAAGTATAAATCCAAATAAACAAGGTCCAATAAGCTGTGATAACGTACATGAGACGAACATTTCAAACTTATTTATATATACATAACATGGCCAGTCCAGATATATACAATATTTACAAGGTATTTACAAATATACTTCCCAAGACTGACTTTACAGATAATAACACAAAGACTAGCCTGATACAAAAACCAGCCATGGCATTAGGCTTTCGTTCGGAACCTCCTCCGTTTAGCACTTGTGTCTTTTAAGGCTTTTGGTAAATGCCTTCATTCTATTTTGGGAACCTTTTGTGTGTTTGTTGGAAGTCCCACATCGGTTACAAGATATATTTTTAGGTGGACAAACTTCTATATGTTGTTGGAAGTCCCACATCGGTTAGAAGACACATTTTAAGGTGGACAAACTCCTATATATAGGTGCAAGTGCATAGGGTTAGCTTATCAACTTCTATGGTTCTTTCTTGGTTTAATAGCCATTACGAACCAAGCTTGAGTTATAAATTTTAGTTGTGCCGAGCTGGATTTTGGCCATAATTCCATTGGGATTTCGGCCATAGTTCCTTCGCCAAAGTTGTATTATTTCTCGAGGGCTTTGTGGTGTGTGGTGGAGATCGAGTTTCAACTCTTTTCATCTTCTCCGTTGAGCTTCGAATTTGAGGTAGGGATAACCTACTCCTCTTTATGAGCTTTGTCTTTAAATTTTAGCATTTTGATATGTTGGGGGTTGTTGGGTAATTTTGCGAAAGTTTAGGGGCTTTTGTGCAATTTTACAAAAGTTGGGGTTTTATTTATAATAAACCTATATGCATGTTTAGCATAGAGAAATGTTAGAATTGGGAATGTATGGGATTAAAGGGTGTAGTTGAATTATTTATCGCTCACCTAGTTGAAATGTTGATTTTATATTCATTTTGTGCATTTATTTTCTGTTTAGAAATAACTGCTTTGGGCTATCGGTGGAGGATAGTCTTGATTGTTGTAGACAATGCATGATGATTAGGCAAACTAAAACTAATCACTAGAATGTGTCATTGAGTATGACGTTTGAAAGAATACATTAACTTTATGTATTGACTGATGATGTGTATAATAATTGTTTATATGCATTGTGTTGTGTTGGAGGAGAGAGGTGATGTACTCCACGGTTTAGGGGAAGAGAGGTGATGGACCTCTAAACCGGGTGTTGTGTGGGAGAAGAGAGGGGATGGACTCCGTAGATACAGCTTGTATGCTTATCTTTGGAAGTGTGATATATCTTTCTAGTATCAGTGAAGTGTTGATATAGCTCATATGCTTATCTGTTGATGTGTTGATATAGCTAGTATGCTTATCTATTGTGAAATGAGGAAATGTTTAATATGAGTTACTGTCTCATATCGGTTATTTGGTCAGGTTCTGGACTATGGTTATGAATTGAGAATTGAAAAGGAATGGAAAATGAAACTGTAATGTGTTATGAAAGAAATGTAAAAGTGTTAACCATCTATCAAACTGTTAATCTTTTAGTCATTGTTCATAGCTGGTTTAGTGTATTTCTACTGGGCTGTTAGCTCACCCTATACGGGAATATCATTTTCAGGTACAGGTAGCATGCCACCTCCAAGGATATAGCTTGGGAGGCTAGAGGCGAATGGACCTTTTGATGTTTTGTTTCTCTTTTGATGTGTTACATGTGATTTCAAGCCAAGGGCTTTATATGTATTTGAGTTAGTACTCTACTCTGTGTAACCAAGTGTTGACTTGGAAAGCTGTAAGCCCGTAGGGCATTTCCTTTTATTGTTAACATGTAACACTGTTGTAAGAACTACTCTGATGAATAGAAATGGTTGTTTATTTTATATCAATGCATGTCTAAAGTGATGGGTTTTATGTATTATTTTGGGGCGTGACAACTTGGTATCAGAGCGTACCGGGTTCGAATACTTACGTGGGAAGTGATTAGGATCACAATGGGTTTGTCTCGCTTTAGAGAATTAATACATGCTTATGTGATTATGTGGGTATGGATTTAATTTCTAGGATGTTGATTGGATCCTTGGGTTTCTGTGAGTCTTGTTAGAAAAGCACTTGATCAATGCTGTTTCTAACCGGAACTCTAGTAACGCCTCGGGACTATCATTATCCGGAAAGGAAATTCGTAAGTGCTTATGTGTTTATATGCTTACATGGAGTGAATTAAAGTTGTCCATGCATTAGGACGTGAGTGTTTAGTTTCGACACGTTTATGAATATGCTAATGTTCTTCGTTTCCTTTATTAGGATGTCAGGATGGGGACGAGGACGTGGTAGGCGTGGTAGACCTGGGAGGCAGGAGGTGCCTATACCGGATGAGATTCCGGCAGTACAGGAGGGAGTTGGCCAGGCCAATGTGGCCGAACCAGCGGGTCAGCAGGCTATGGGCGCTTTAGCTCGAGAAATGGCAGGGGCTTTGAGGGAGTCTATGAATTTGTTGAGGGCGGAGAATCAAGCCCGAGAGAACACCGTGGAGTCAAGGTCTAGTTTTCTTACTCGGGAATTTTTGCGGGCCAAACCAGACGAATTCCATGGTGGCCCGAGCCCAAGAAAGCAGATGAGTGGCTCGAGCAAACAGTGAAGACATTCAAGATGCTTCACATCGAGGATAGTGAACTAAGAGTGACCCTAGCTAGTTACTACCTAAAAGGGGATGCGGGTCAGTGGTGGAAGTATGCCCAAAGTAGAGTGGAGCCAACGTGGGAAGCCTTTGTAGTTGCTTTCCAAGATAAGTATTTAACTCCCGCTGCTAGGGAGAGATTGAGGCAAGAGTTCAAAGACCTCAAACAGCTCGACATGACGGTGGCCGAGTTCGAGACAGTTTTCTCTAGTTTATCTAGATTTGCACCGGAGTTGGTGGCAACGGAAGAGCGCCGTTGCATTGAATTTGAGAACAAATTGAAAACTAAAATTTTCTTTAAAATTGTTGGGAACATGATTCGAAACTATGACCGCCTCGTAGAGTCGGCGGCATACGTAGAGGTGTCTGTGCAAGCTGAGGAGGAGAGGCTTCGGAGTTCGAGGTCTAGGGGCCAAGAATCTCAAGGAGACTATAGACAGAATAAGAAGAGCAGGGGTAACTTTTCATCCCAATCCCAACCACATCAGTCTCAATCGACTTTTCCGGTACCAAGTGCAGGCTCCGGGAGAGGTAGTCAGGGAGGCTTGACTTGTTTTGCATGTGGCCAGCTGGGTCACAAGGCTTCGGTTTGCCCACAGAAAGGAGGGAGTCAGCGAGCTGCTTCTTCTTCAGCTAGACCTCAGGACCAGAGTCAGGGCAAGGGCCAGCCTTGGTCTTGTTTTCAGTGTGGACAGCCTGGGCACATGAAGAGGTCTTGCCCGCAGTTGAGTGGCACATCTGGTGCATCTGGTTTGAGGCAGACTCAGAGTCATCAGCCAGCTCAGTCAGTTCAGGCCTCGAGGGCCAACCAGGGGGCTTCATCGTCCCAGTCTGTGCAGCAGTCTTATGCTCCTAGAGGTGAGCAAGTGGATCAGGGGACTGCAGGGCGCGTGTATGCTGTTACCGCGCAGGATCTAGTACCGGCTCCGTCAGTTGTGAGAGGTACCTTTCTGTTTTGCAATTCGGTTGCTAGTGTGTTGATTGATACGGGTGCATCTCATTCTTTTGTATCTGCTGCATTTGCATCTGTGTTAGAGTTGGAGTTAGCACTATTGGCATCTCCTATTTGTGTTGTGTCACCTATCGGGGGTGAGTTGATTTTGAAACACGGATGTAGAGGTTGTGATATAGAGGTCGCCGATCATAGGCTTCCGTTTCCTTTTGTGGTTATGCCCATGAAGGGCTTTGATGTTATTTTAGGTATGGACTGGTTATCGTCATACCGGGCAGTTATTGATTGCTACCGCCAGAGGGTCACTTGTTGTACCGTGAGCGGGGAGTGTTTCCATTTCTTGGGGGACCGGGTTGGTAGTGTTTTACCACCGGGGTATGATCCGCGAGGGCGGAGCGAGCTTAGTGGTCTACTTGCTAGCTTTGAGAGTGGCGAGTGTGATGAGACCCAGATTGTATTGCCGAGGGTAGTTTGTGAGTACTCGGACGTCTTTCCCGAGGATCTTGTTGATTTGCCACCTCATCGAGAGATTGAGTTCTCTATTGATCTAGTGCCCGGCACGGCGCCGATTTCTATGGCACCTTACCGTTTTGCTCCAGCAGAGTTGGTTGAGTTGAAAGTTCAGCTCCAGGAATTGTTAGATAAGGGCTTCATTCGCCCTAGTGTTTCGCCGTGGGGAGCACCGGCCCTCTTTGCTAAAAAGAAAGATGGTGCCTTGAGATTGTGTATCGACTACCGGAAGTTGAATCGGGCTACGGTTAAGAATAAGTATCCTATGCCCCGTATAGATGATTTGTTTGATCAGTTGAAGGGTTCCCGTTGTTTCTCTAAGATAGACTTGAGATCGGGTTACCACCAGTTGAGGGTCAGGGAGGAGGATATTCCGAAGACGGCATTCCGTACGCGGTATGGCCATTATGAGTTTCTGGTGATGCCATTTGGACTTACCAATGCACCGGCAGTCTTTATGGACTTGATGAACCGGATCTTCCGGGAATTCTTAGACCGTTTTGTGGTCGTTTTCGTGGACGACATTCTGATCTATTCACCTTCAGAGGAGGAGCACGAGGAACACTTGAGAGTGGTGCTTAAGTTACTTAGAGCCCATAGGCTGTATGCCAAGTTTGGGAAGTGTGAGTTCTGGCTTGGGGAAGTCAAGTTCTTAGGCCATGTGGTATCCGGGAAAGGGGTGTCTGTTGATACATCCAAGACTGAGGCAGTGCAGGATTGGGCACAGCCTAAGAGTGTGTTTGAGATCCGCAGTTTTCTGGGATTAGCTGGGTATTACCGCCGGTTTGTGAAGGATTTCTCCAGATTAGCTTCACCGTTGACTAGACTGACTCGGAAAGGAGTCCAATTTGTATGGAGTGAGACTTGTGAAAAGTCGTTCCAAGAGTTGAAGGTTAGATTGACCACCGCTCCGATTTTGATTATTCCGGAGAGAGGGTTGAGTTATGCGGTTTATTGTGATGCCTCACGAGAGGGTTTGGGTTGTGTGTTGATGCAGGAAGGGAAAGTGGTAGCTTATGGCTCACGTCAGTTGAAAATACACGAGAAGAATTATCCTACACATGACCTAGAGTTAGCAGCTGTGATCTTTGCCTTGAAAATCTGGAGGCACTACCTTTATGGTGAGAGATTCGAGGTGTTCTCGGATCATAAGAGTCTGAAATATCTGTTTACACAGAAAGACTTGAACTTGAGGCAGAGGAGGTGGATGGAGTTTATTGAGGACTATGACTTCGAGTTGCATTATCATCCGGGAAAGGCCAATGTTGTGGCCGATGCCCTTAGCAGAAAATCCATTAGTGATGTAGCTTGTGTAGCCATCCGGGAGTGGGAGATGTTGGGGGCACTTGGCGAGTTTGATTTGCATCTGGGCGAATCTGTTGAGGCTGCGGCCTTGTTTTCTGTTGTTGCGCAGCCTACACTTGTGACTCGAGTGTTGGAGGCACAGAGAGGTGACCTTGAGGTAGAATCCCTCCGAGAGAAGATCTCCAGTGGGAAAGTTGAGAAGGGTTTGACGGTGTATCCCGACCTGAGTGTGAGATACCGAGACCGTCTGTTTGTGCCGGAGTCTTGCCGAGAGGAGGTACTCCGAGAGTTTCACCATTCGCGCCTTGCGGTGCATCCGGGAGGCACCAAGATGTATCAGGATTTGGGTCGCCAGTTTTGGTGGCGGGGTATGAAGAGAGATGTGGCAGTTTTCGTGTCTAAGTGTCTTACTTGTCAGCAAGTGAAGGCCGAGCATCAGAGGCCAGCGGGTTTGTTGCAACCCTTGCCTATTGCCGAGTGGAAGTGGGAGCATGTCACTATGGACTTCGTTGTAGGTCTTCCGAGGACTCAGCGGGGTAGTGATGCTATTTGGGTGGTTGTAGACCGGTTGACTAAGTCGGCGCACTTCATTCCTATGCGCGTGAGAGATTCGGTAGATCATCTTGCCGACTTGTATATTCGGGACATAGTGAGGTTGCACGGAGTCCCAGTGACGATCGTCTCAGATAGAGATCCTCGTTTTACTGCTAGGTTGTGGCAGAGTTTGCAGAGTGCATTGGGCACTAAGTTGACCTTTAGTACAGCATACCATCCTCAGACTGACGGGCAGTCCGAGCGTACTATTCAGATCCTTGAGGATATGCTTCGGGGTTGTGTCCTTGACTTTAGTGGGACGTGGGAGAGGCACTTGCCATTGGTGGAGTTTGCCTACAACAACAGTTTCCAGTCTAGCATCGGTATGGCACCGTTTGAGGCCCTGTATGGCCGACCGTGTAGGTCTCCAGTTTGTTGGGCTGAGGTGGGTGATGCACCTTTGTTGGGTCCAGAGTTGGTGAGGGAAACAACGGAGAAGATTGAGCTTATCCGTAGGAGGCTTGTTACAGCCCAGAGTCGTCAGAAGTCATATGCTGACCGTAGGAGAAGACCGTTGGTGTTTGAGATGGGTGATCATGTCTTTCTGAAGATATCACCTAGGCGGGGACTGATGAGATTTGGGAAGAGTGGGAAGTTGTCCCCTCGGTTTATTGGCCCTTTTGAGATCCTTGAGAGGATTGGTGAGGTTGCCTATCGTTTGGCTTTACCACCGCAGTTGTCCGGAGTTCATGACGTGTTTCATGTGAGTATGCTTCGGAAGTATGAGCCGGATCCATCACATGTATTGGATTGGACCGACTTAGAGGTAGATGAGGATGCCTCGTATGAGGAGAGACCGGTTCGGGTCTTGGATAGGCGGGATCAAGTCCTGCGTGGCAAGACCATTCCTTTGGTAAAGGTTTTGTGGAAACATCACGGAGTGGAGGAGGCCACTTGGGAACGTGAGTTGGAGGTCCGAGAGAAATATCCGGACCTATTTGTGGATGTTTGAACATATGTTATATATGTATTGTTGTATTGTTGAACTTTAAGATCATTAAGTATGTCTTAAGTTGTAAAACATTGTAAATGTTTTGGTTTATGAAAATATTGTAAAACTGCCTTGATATAGGAGTTGATTTTAATATTGCATATGTTGGCCATATTATTAGAACTGGAGATGTATCATGAAAATTGTTTATGATATGAAATTGTGAACCATGTATGTTGAAAATGGTTGAGAAGGAAAGGAAATGCATGATGAAATGTATTTGTTATACCTCTTGACAAGAGATGGAATGACCGGTAATGGGTCGAGTTATTAAATGTTGAAATTTAACATTGTTTAAAAACGGAGAAAAACTTGTTTTTCAAAAACTTGTACTTAATTTCGGAGACGAAATTTCCTAAGGGGGGAGGTTGTAGCACTTGTGTCTTTTAAGGCTTTTGGTAAATGCCTTCATTCTATTTTGGGAACCTTTGGTGTGTTTGTTGGAAGTCCCACATCGGTTACAAGATATATTTTTAGGTAGACAAACTTCTATATGTTGTTGGAAGTCCCACATCGGTTAGAAGACACATTTTAAGGTGGACAAACTCCTATATATAGGTGCAAGTGCATAGGGTTAGCTTATCAACTTCTATGGTTCTTTCTTGGTTTGATAAGCCATTACGAACCAAGCTTGAGTTATAAATTTTAGTTGTGCCGAGCTGGATTTTGGCCATAATTCCATTGGGATTTCGGCCATAGTTCCTTCGCCAAAGTTGTATTATTTCTCGAGGGCTTTGTGGTGTGTGGTGGAGATCGAGTTTCAACTCTTTTCATCTTCTCCGTTGAGCTTCGAATTTGAGGTAGGGATAACCTACTCCTCTTTATGAGCTTTGTCTTTAAATTTTAGCATTTTGATATGTTGGGGGTTGTTGGGTAATTTTGCGAAAGTTTAGGGGCTTTTGTGCAATTTTACAAAAGTTGGGGTTTTATTTATAATAAACCTATATGCATGTTTAGCATAGAGAAATGTTAGAATTGGGAATGTATGGGATTAAAGGGTGTAGTTGAATTATTTATCGCTCACCTAGTTGAAATGTTGATTTTATATTCATTTTGTGCATTTATTTTCTGTTTAGAAATAACTGCTTTGGGCTATCGGTGGAGGATAGTCTTGATTGTTGTAGACAATGCATGATGATTAGGCAAACTAAAACTAATCACTAGAATGTGTCATTGAGTATGACGTTTGAAAGAATACATTAACTTTATGTATTGACTGATGATGTGTATAATAATTGTTTATATGCATTGTGTTGTGTTGGAGGAGAGAGGTGATGTACTCCACGGTTTAGGGGAAGAGAGGTGATGGACCTCTAAACCGGGTGTTGTGTGGGAGAAGAGAGGGGATGGACTCCGTAGATACAGCTTGTATGCTTATCTTTGGAAGTGTGATATAGTTCTTATACTTATCAGTGGAAGTGTTGATATTGCTCATATGCTTATCTGTTGATGTGTTGATATAGCTAGTATGCTTATCTATTGTGAAATGAGGAAATGTTTAATATGAGTTACTGTCTCATATCGGTTATTTGGTCAGATTCTGGACTATGGTTATGAATTGAGAATTAAAAAGGAATGGAAAATGAAACTGTAATGTGTTATGAAAGAATGTAAAAGTGTTAACCATCTATCAAACTGTTAATCTTTTAGTCATTGTTCATAGCTGGTTTAGTGTATTTCTACTGGGCTGTTAGCTCACCCTATACGGGAATATCATTTTCAGGTACAGGTAGCATGCCACCTCCAAGATATAGCTTGGGAGGCTAGAGGCGAATGGACCTTTTGATGTTTTGTTTCTCTTTTGATGTGTTACATGTGATTTCAAGCCAAGGGCTTTATATGTATTTGAGTTAGTACTCTACTCTGTGTAACCAAGTGTTGACTTGGAAAGCTGTAAGCCCGTAGGGCATTTCCTTTTATTGTTAACATGTAACACTATTATAAGAACTACTCTGATGAATAGAAATGGTTGGTTTATTTTATATCAATGCATGTCTAAAATGATGGGTTTTATGTATTATTTTGGGGCGTGACATCCGGAGACACAACAGTTGGCTGACAAAAATAGAACAGAAGGCCGTCAACTCTGGCCCTGGTCATGTGCCGGCTCACCTACATACATAATATAAACTGTGAGCGAAAGCCCAGTGAATAATAATAGAGTAAAGGGTTTCAATGAATGAGTTCGTACAGATTCAGAAATCATAATTCAGATTTGTATCAAATTCATCATTTGTCCAAATCATATACAGACAGAAATCATAAGTCATGATTAAGTTTACGTGATACATCCATTAGCATTAACAGAACAGAACAGAACAGAACGTATACACATGAGGTTACGAATAACCAGTTCCATAAAGGAACCTCTGGATCCGGGTAACAGAACAGAAGCTGAGCCCCCGTGATAGGGCCTCCGGTATGGGTAACAAAGTGCAGACAGAAATAAGTTCTATAAAGGAACCTCCGATACCGGGTAACAGCTAACAGATATCACATGATGCTAAGGATGTCACGAATACATAGCAGAAATTGAACAATCATTCATTGTACAGAACATATCATTTCGGAAAACATATCTTGTTTTATCACACAGAAAATAGATATAGTTGAACATAACTTTACTAAGTTATTACTCACAGTTGGCCTTGAAACAAACAGACGGAGCAGATTGATCACACGATACGCGGCACGTGACCTACATAACTATAATAACCCCGACCCTGATTAACGCTAATTGGAACTTAATTAGGCCTAATAATAATTAAGAGGAAATCCGGGACTAATTTGCATGTGCATTGCATGAATTATGTGTTTTTATCTGTGCGGTGTCGGAATATCTGTTCGTGTTTTACACTTTAATTTGTAAATTGGAAGCTTTATCGGCGCCCGATTCCGAAATTGATTAGTGTTTTGGACTAGTTAGATTTTATGTGATTTTATGGTAGGTTCAATTAAAATTCGATTTGAAATGTTTAAATCAGATTAAATAACATTTTAATAATGAACTTAGCTTATTTACGATAGTGCCATTGAAGGCCACTAACTAAGACAACCATGGGACTTAGTCTTGGAACATTGGTTTCCATCAATTGAGAGGCCAAAAACGTGGGGGAGAGTTTGAGAGAGAAGAAGGCTTGATTTCAACAAGGTTTAGCTTGGAATTAGAGGAATTGTAGCCAACTTGGAGGAATTAAGCCCCTAGACTTGAGATTGAAGGTTTAAGGTAGGAATTCATCCTCTCATTCATGTACTTGAACTAGTTCTTGCATGATTCTTGGTTAGATTAGAGTTTAAGGTTGGAAATGGGTTTAGCATGTTGAATTGAAATCCATAACATGCATGCATGTACATGTTCTTGGCATATGAAGTTGTTTTGTATCAAATCTCTACATGCATGTTCATATTTTTGCTTGAGTCCATGAATTCAACAAAATTTTGAGTTTAACTTGGCTTTGGATCATGTTTTGGAGCTTTGGATTTGAATTGAACTCATGCATGTGGTTTAAACTTTGTTCTTAAAGATTTATGAAAATGATGCTCAATTGACTCACTCTTGGCCCTTGAATTTACAAATTGGCTTTTGAAACTTGATATACTATGTGTTTAAAGTGTTTTTTCAGAATTTGGGCCCAAGAGGTTGAGTTTTTGGTTGAAGAATGCTTGGTTCGAACTTGGAAGGCAAATCTGGAAATTCCAGATTTGGCTTCCTCGCTCGAGCGAAGGATTCCTCGCTCGAGCGAGCACCTTTGTCCAGGGCTCCGCTCGAGCGACCATCGCGCGTAAAATCGCAGCATCCAGTATTTTTACTGTTTCGACAGACCGCTCGAGCGAAGGATTTCTCGCTCAAGCGAAGCCTTTGATTTTGGAAGCTCGCTCGAGCGAAGGAAGGCTCGCTCGAGCGAGGCTCCTATTTTCAGCAACTTTTGAAAAATGTTTTCTAAGGCAATTTTGCACCCTCATTCCATCCTAGGCATTCCTAGGCCATGATTAAGACTCCATACTAAGGGTAAGGGGTTAGGTACACACTTAGAATCGTTGATGTAAGTTTTGTACGATTGGAGAGCGTGTTTCAAAGTGTGTATCCGTGATGTGTTATGTAGGTCACGTGCCGCAATCCGTTTGACCCTCTTGACTTCGTTTACTTGTATCAACGCCCACTGTGAGTAATAACTTTGTAAAGTTATGTTCAATGTTATGTATTTTCAGTATACTATGATATGAAATGATTGGTTCTTTGAAAAGCTATGATATGTTGGAAATAAATGAATGATTGTCCAAGATTCTGAAAGTTAACCGTGGCATCCTTAGCACTACATGATATGCGTCCCTTTATGGGTCATCAGGTCCCTATACGGGTCATCAGGTCCCTTTATGGGTCATCAGAAACGTCTCTGTGCACATGAGTCATCAGAAAGCCTTCAAGGCTGTCCCTTTATGGGTCATCAGGTCCGTTGATGGGTCATCGGATTTGGTCACGCTATTGGATGTACCACGTATGAATATGTGAAAAACCGAATATGGAAATGGTTACGAACAAGTACATGAAACTGTTTTGATACGAATATGAACATGATCATGACTACGTTTCTGATTTGAAATCTGAATGAGCATAAGACTCTATTTCTGATATGAATCTGCTTTTTAACTCTATGATGGACATCATTCATTAAACTCCTTTACCCTGTTATTATTCACTGGGCTTTCGCTCACAATTTATTATATATATGTAGGTGAGCCGGCACAAGACCCTGGCCAGAGTTGATGGCCCTCTGTTTTGTTTTTGGTCAGCCACTTATTGCGCCTCTCGAGGAGGTTCCGCCTGAGGCCTGATGTTATGGCAGTTTTGCACCTCATGCTAGTCTTTGTACTTGTTTTGTTAAGTTGAATCTTGGGATGAACTTATGTAAATATTTTGTACATATGGGTGTACCTGACTAGCATGTTTATGTATATAAATAAGTTTTAAAATTTACTGTCCCATGTATGTCATCACAGCTCATTGGACCTTGTTTATTTTACATTATTGCTTCCTCAGCCCCTTAATATTTGTTAATGTCTTCAGAGGCCGTAGGTAATCCACGGATTACTGGCCGGTTACGTCGCTAAACCTATAGGGGCGGGTTTGGGTCGTGACAATAACACATAACGGACACACACTTGAAACACGCATTCTAATTGCACAAAACTTACGTCGTCGGTTCTTAGTGTGTTTCTAACCTTAAATCCTCACTCTAGAGTCTTAAACATGGCCTAGGGATGCCTAGGATGGAATAAGGATGCAAAGATGCCTTCGAAAACATTTTTCAAAACTTGCTGAAAACAGGGGTCTCGCTCGAGCGTGGCTTCCTTCGCTCGAGCGAGCTTGTCAAAACAGAGGGGTCGCTCGAGCGTAGACTACTTTGCTCGAGCTGTCTGTAAAAATGCAAAAGTACTGGTTGTTGAAATTTTACGCTCGATGCTCGCTCGAGCGTGAGACACAGCTCTTCGCTCGAGCGTGCGTCTGCGTGCACCAAAAACCTGAGAGCTTGCAATTTACGCTCGAGCCACCATTACTTCGCTCGAGCGAAGCTCTAAACAAACGATGGTCGCTCGAGCATGGAATCCTTCGCTCGAGCGAGGAAACCAAATTCTGGAATTTCCAGATTTGCCTCCCAAACTCAAACCAAGTATTCAACACCTCAAATCTCAACCCTTTGGGCCCATTTTCTGGAAAACACTTGTAAACTCATAGTATAAGATGTTTCAAAGATCAATTTGTAAAATCAAAGCCCAAAGGTGAGTCAATAAAACACAATTTCAAATAAAACTTCAAGAACAAAACAAGGGCTTAACATGCAAGTGTTCATTTTAAATCTAATGCTCTAAAACATGACCAAATGTAAGATTGAGCTCAAAATCATGATGAATTCATGGACTAAGGCTAGAATTTGGGCTTGTATGCAAGAACTTCCATGAAAACACTTCAAAATGCTAAGATATGAACATGCATGCATGATTTAAGCCTCAATTCAACATTTTCAACCAATTCATGACTTAAAGCACTAATGTCTCATGAACCATGCATGAATTAATCTTAAATTCACAATTGAAAGGGGAATCTCCTACCTTAAACCTTGAATTCCAAGTCTAGGAGCTCAAATTTGCAAAGCCTCTTCAATTCTCCCAAGTTCCAAGCCAAATCTCTAGATGAATTCAATCTCCTACCTCACTCCCTCTCTCTCACGGTTTTGGCAAGGAAAAAGGCTGAAAATGGTGTATGAATCAATTCTAAACAATGTATGAGAAAGTGGCCCACTCAAGGGCAATGATGTAAATAATTGAATTAATGTAATTTAATGTTATTTAATTTAATTGAAACATTCCAAATCAAATTTTAATTCAACCTACCATAAAATCACATATATTCTAACTAGTCTAAAATACTAATCAATTTCTGAATCGGTCGCCGATAAGGTTTTCAATTCGCAGTTTAAAGTCAAAGGCATGAACAAGTCATTTTATCGCAAACAGATAGAAATACAAAAATAATGCAATACACATGCAAATTAATTCCGGATTCCTTCTAAATTACTGTTAGGCATAAATAATCATGGTTTAGCATTAATCGGAGGTCGGAGTTATTACAACTATCCTATTTAGTCAATATATATATATATATATCAGGCTGATCAAGTTAATATGTTCCATGACTTCCACCTCATGTAGTGAGCTTGGTTTTTTATTAAATAAACTTAATTGTGTTTTAGCCTTGCACTTATGAGAATCTGAGAAATAATATAAATCTCTGCAAAGTTATTAATGAAGTTTTACATAATTGCTTTGTTTTATGCTAAGAAATGATTGTTTGTTTTTGTATGAACTTGCTAGACAATTGAATGTGGTGGGTAGATCTAACCACAATATTTGGCTACAAAATCGACTATTTGGTGAGATAGTCAGAAGTTGGAGAGAGAAAAAAAGACAGAGTGAGCATTTGAAGATATGGAAAGGGAGACAAAAAGAACGTGCACATTTGAAGGAAGAGGTGGAAAGGGACAAGGAGGGTGAGAGAGACTTTTGAAAGGTGAGAGCGGGATCCAATAGAAATTAATTCAGCTAAAAAAGTCAATTTTTATTTATTTATTTTTTATTTTTTATTTTTTGTAGTTTTAAATTTTAAATTTTTTTTTTCTTAATTTGTATCAATTTTTTTAAAAATACTTTTATGGTCCGTTTAGTGTAGAAGAATTTCAAAAGTAAAAAAAACTAAAAATTTAAAAAAGTTTACTGAAGATAAAATTTTGAAAAAAATTTAAAAAATTGCATTGAAAAAATCTACTAAACACAAAAAAAAAAGGGCAAAAATAATTTGCCTTTTTATCCCCCCCCTGGATTTTTTTTTCTAAATTTTTATTTTTTTAACTTTTTTTTGATTTGTCTAGTTAAATATAACCTAAAACGATAAAATCTTTTAAAAAATTTTAAAAAGAAAATACTAAAGATTAAAAACCAAACAAAGGTTAATCTCAAACTACGCCTAAGAAATTATTCGCCATCACTAACTGATGTTGTGATTTTAAATAACATTTTTGGAATAAGAAGAGAATGATAGGAGTGAGATGCAAAAGAAAAAGAGCCACAAAGGAGGGAGATATGGGAGGGGCAACAGGGAGAGCATTGAGGTGTGGTGGCAAGGGCCAGGGGATGCCACCAGAGGTTGGCAAACGGATGGGGCGTGGTGGCAGAAGGTTTGAGAAGGGATAGTCGAAGAACTGAGCTTGTTGAAATTAGAATTTTGGGCATTTTAATAATTTAATGAATGAATAAAATGTTATTAAAAATTTTAAAATTTAGGATGTCCAACTCCAAAAAAAAAAAAAAAATTTAAGTGCATTTAGAGTCTACCTAAATCTTCATTTCCATATGAAAATTGTTACATATTCCCATCCATAAAATGATTGGGGAGTTTATTGTTGCAACCAACAGTTAGTTGTTCAAACTTTCTTATATTTATACAAAAAGATAAGGGCCAGCAATTTGACCGTTAGCCTTGCCTTTGAACATCTGATGTCATCAACCATCTCACTCTCATACAAGGCGATGTTTGGGAAATGTTGGTATGATAGTGACCCATTGGTTTATAGTTCAAACTTTTTTTCATGAACAGTATTAAAAATAATTATAAGAATTATTATTATTGTTAAAAGATGTATTAAAAATATATTAAAATTATAATTATTTTAATATTTTATAATTTTCATTGACAACCTTTAAAATTGTCCTAAATAAAACATTTTTTTAAATAATTAAGAAAATGATTTATCTCTTTATTTGTCAAAGAATTTTCGGAGATGTAGAAAGAGGATCCAATCAATTACTGTCCTTGCTATTTTATTTTATTTTATTTTTTGGGAGTGGACATGTGCTATTAATGTCATGAGAAATTTATTCAATAATAACAATAAAAAAAACTCATGAGAAATTGTTATTAGACTTTAGGGGAAATATTAAATAAATTAGAAATAAAAATATTAATTATGATCAGTGAAAACCCCGTGTAATTGATAGATACTAATATCTCCATTTTCCCTTTAATATATTTTTATTTTTAAATAAAAATATGCAAAATGTTATAAATAAATGGTTTTTTTAACCAAATGTTATTGAAATTAGACAGAAATATTGATGTGAACCACTGCTACCATATTTAAGTAGTATAAAAATAAATAAAAAAATAAAAAAGGTACTCTACTATGACATGAAATAGTTAAAAAGAACAATGCTACAAGAATTGAAAAAAATATTTGAAAAATTGTCATTAATGACATCTTAAAAAAAAATACAACAATTTTTATAGTTTTAGCATTATTTACTGACTTCTTTTTTAATAAAGTTAAAACAAACAGAGCTAAGATAGATGATATAAAAATATAAAAATAAATAAGATAAAGTATATTTTTTATTGTAAAAAGGATAAAAACATATTATTTTTTTTATTCATATGATTAACAAATTATTAATGATGCAAATTAAAAAAAAATTTAATACAATTATGTCCAACTTGTGGAGTCCACTATATTTTTCTAAATTTCATAGGAGATAGTAATTTACCCAAAAATATTTGTCAACCAAATCACTCTGTTATCCAACCTAGACTCTATTGTAACTATATTTCCGATGTCTTTCCTTTTTCAACCAACTTTTCAGGTCTTTTGACCAAAAAAACAGAAGGAAAAAAAAGAAAAAATACTAAATAGTAAATACCAACTTTTGTTTTTGGGTAAACATAAATACCAACTTTTAACAGCATGAAGTACCAACCAACTGAGCAATGGCGAGTTTAGTATACACACCATATGATATACTATATATGGCACCAACCAAAGCTATGAAGCATATATCCTATCTAACTATGTCACTCATCATCAGTTGTAGAAAGCACATTAATTGGATGTGTAATTTGCATTTTAATTTTCTCCTCCTAACAATATTGCTCTTCTTCTCCCCAAGTGTTGTTTTTTGCAGCCAAATTGTTAAGACCTTGCCTGGCTATTATGGTAACCTTCCATTCAGTCTTGAAACTGGGTAACTGTCTCTCTCTCTCTCTCTCTCTCTCTCTCTCTCTCTCAATTGTCGGTGATCGGCGATGACATTACAGAGATGGTGGTTTGGTTTTTCAGGTACATTGGTGTAGCTGAATCCCAGTTGTTTTACTATTTTATAAAATCAGAAGGGAATCCAAAAGAGGATCCTCTTGTGCTTTGGTACAGTGGTGGTCCTGGTTGCTCTACTCTTAATGGACTTATTTATGAAATTGGTAATGCTCTCTTTTCGATCCTCTGTACCAATTTTGTCTCATTTTTTTATATGTTGTACCAATTTTCTGTCTCATTTTTTTATATGTTGCCATTTCATTATTTATTCCCTTATGTAAAACTTTCACCGCATCAAATTCTTTGACTCAAGTGGGGATAATAATATCATACATAACATAGGCCAAGTTTGGCTAAACTAAAAGGGCGTGTTTGATTCGCGGGATAAGGGGGGTGGACTACCCACTATTTGGATTGTAATTCAATAGTATTCCTTATCCGCCGTTTGATTTTTTTTTAGTCCGTCGGACTCCATGTCCGGCCGGACTCCTTATCCCCCATATGGGGGACTATTGTGTCCTGGGGGGGTATGGGATTGTTTTGGGAAGACTAATCACTGTTTGGATTAGATGATGAAATGACCATTTTGACCATCTACTATTTAATTATGTATTATATTTAATAAAATTCAATAAAATTTAAATGTCTCAATTTAAAAATAAAATAATTTTATTTAACTTTTTATTGATGTTTTATTTATTTAATTTTTTAAAATAATTTTTTATAGATATTTTATTGATGTTTTATTTTAAAATTTTGTTTATGTTTTATTTAATTTCATTATTTAAATTTAATAGATGTTTTATTTAATTTCATTTTTTGATTATTATTATTTTTAAAAACAAATTTATTTAAAATTTTAATTAAAAAAAATAATATATATTTTTATTGATATTTTATTTATTTATTTATTTATTTTTTAAAAAATAAATTTATTTAATTGTGTAAAAAATAAAATAAAATAAATTTTTATTTAATCTAGCTAAAAATAATTAAAATATTAAAGATATGTTTAATATTGCTATTACTTAGTAAACAATTAAAAAGGATAAAATAGTTATTTGTTCATTTATCCTATCCAGTCCGTCAAACCAAACATTAGATTCACTAAAAATAGTCTTTTCCAGACATCTAATTCCATGAAAAAACAAACACAGGATACATATCCAATCCAATCAAATAGTCCGAGGGATTCACAGTCCCAGAACTCAAGTCCGAAGGATTCTAATCCCTCCTTATCCAGTCCGTCCAATCAAACACACTCAAAAAGTGCACTTATTTCATCTTTTTATCTTTTTTGGGTCACATCAATCAACATCTCCTCTCTACTTTTTCTACGCATAATACAAGAAAAGTCAAAAAGTGCACTTATTTAGTCTTCCCAAACTTGGTCATAGTATACAGTATGAGATATATAAAAAGTTGTGATGATAAATCAAACTTTGCTTGGTTTGGGTTTTTCAAAAATATTTTTCAGAAAATTTTATTTTCTTATTTTTCGTATTTTTTTTTGTTTTTACTGAATTTTTTTAATATTTTAAGCAATTTTTTTTTTAATTTTTAGACACCTAATATAAATATACTTAAAAAATATAATTTTTGTGAAAAAAAAATCTTTAAAAAATTGGGAAAATTATTTATAAGTCCTATTAGAAAGACTTATACTAAAAAAACTTATGTTCTCATAAGTCCTGTGAAAAATTTGTTGACACATTTACCCTCTATATTAGTTGTTAATATCATAAATAATGGCAAAATCATATATAGGAAATTGAATGTTACCATAGATCATATCTATATGAATGTGAATTTGAATTTCAAAATACACATTTACCTTCAATATTAATTGTTAATATCATAAATAATGAAAAAAATCATATATAGGAAATTGAATGTTATCATAGATCATATCTATATGAATGTGAATGTGAATGTGAATTTGAATTTCAAAATACACGAACAAGCAACATTTTCACATGAATTTGAATTTCAAAATACACGAACAAGTATCATTTTTACATTCAATTTAAAAAATAAAAAACCTAGTAAGTTTGTGAAACGTAACGTAATACGTACATAAATGTTGAATACAACAACATCACAACACAAATTCAAAGAAAAAATACAACTAAACGTAAGGTGCACAAAACATGACAAAAATATAGAAGTCGGTTAACATTACAATCTAAATGTAACGTCATTGGAGACTAACAAAGTGTGCCAATGTATGGATGTACCATTTTTCTTAAACCAACAACAATTTTCCATTCAATTAAAAAAAAATTAAAAATCCATTAAATTTGCGAAACGTAACGTGACACGTACATAAACACTTAATACAATAATGTCACAATACAAATTCAAAGACAAATACAACCGAACGTAATATGCTCAAAACATGACAACATTGCAGATGTGGGTTAACATTACAACCTAAATGTAACGTCATTGGAGACTAATGAAAGTGTGTCAATGTATGAATGTACCATTTTTCATAAACCAGTAATATTTTCACATTCAATTAAAAAAAATTAAAAGTTTACGAAACGTAACATGACACCTACATAAACGTAACATAACGTGACGATATTAGATGCGACATTCAAATGCAAAAAAACACATTCGCATTATAAAATGGTACATCCATACATTGGCATACTTTTATTAGCCTCCAATGACGTTACATTTAGGTTGTAATGTTAATCCCCATCTGTAATGTTGTCATGTTTTATGCGTGTTACGTTCGGTTGTATTTTTTTCTTTGAATTTGTGTTGTGACGTTGTTGTATTCATTGTTTACGTACGTGTCACGTTATGTTTTGCAAACTTACTATGTTTTTGATTTTTTAAATTGAATATGAAATGTTACTTGTTCGTGTATTTTAAAATTCAAATTCATATTCATTTAGTTATGATCTATGGTAATATTCAATTTCCTGTATATAGTTTTGCCATTATAGAGTATAATAATACACTAATACTATTTAATCACAATTTATAAGACCTTGTGGAATACTTTCTAATCTAAATAGGATTTGAAACTCTATAAGAAATTACATAGGACTTTACATTACATAAGTCTCCCTAATAGGAAAAAAAAAACAACAACGAAAATTCAATATATTTTTAGTGTTTTTGTTGATAGAGAGTCATTCTAAAACTAAAAAACTAATTCTCAAATCATATACACAAAAACATATATTATTTTTGTCAAAAAAAAAAAAACTCATTATTGAACAAGAAAATGACGAATGGGCAATAAACCCGAGATTAATTCAACCAAAAAAAAATCATAATTGAATCAAAAAAATCCTAAACTAGTGTAATATGTTCTCTAAATAATTCAAACAAACCAAGTAGTACTGTAGCAGTGGATTTTTCCTTCAAATTATAAAATTTGTGTGGGAGACCGTTGAGATAGGTGCAGCAACAATAATTAATGGGTGCAAAACAAGTACAAGCAAACGATTATCAATGATTAATATTTTTAAAAAAATGAAATATTTTTTTATTTGTAATTTTTTTGGGGGGACTAGCTAATGGGGTTAGTTGACCCCCTTGCATAAAATCAAAACAAATAATTCGATGTCCTCTTGAGATGTTTGTGCAAGTGAGAGAGAGAGAGTTTGAATGGTAGTTAATTTTTTTAAGCGGAAAGCTTTCGATTTTTTGGTTGGACAAAAAGCTTAAACCCTTGCAACCATGAAGAGTTAGTATAATTTAAAAAAATTCAAATTAAAAGAACTCGTGACGAAGAAACTGGGATCAAGTGAAGCCAACATTTTGCTAGTGTAGTTAGGTGTATCACATTTACAAGCGAAGCCAACATTTGCTGGACTAACATTAAAGTCGACACTCGTGACAGATTCTTTTTACTAACTATTTTCACTATCCGTATTTAAAGAATGTGCATAATTTTTTTCAAAATAATTAATTGTTACTAGAATTTCTTGCTATTACAACAATTTTTGCATTAAGTTGACTTAACTAATTATTTTTTAAATAAAAATCAAAACAAATTGATCCATGACAAAATCAAACTTGTATTTTCAGCTTTATGAAGCTTTTGCAGTTTTAATTAAAATGGAGTAAGTTAAGTTAATTGCAATTTTTACAATGTAGGTCCATTAGCTTTCAATATTACAGAATACGATGGCGGTACACCACCATTGGAATACTATCCATACTCATGGACACAGGTACATCAATATATAAATTTCTAATTTTTTTTTAATCTATATTTTTAATCTATGATTAGTTGACACAAATTCAAATAATTTTCTTATTAGACTGCCAACATCTTATTTGTTGATGCACCGGTGGGCACTGGTTTCTCGTACCCCATAAACTCAAGTGCATTCCCTACCTTGAACACAAAATCAGCATTACAGACCTATGAGTTCCTTATAAAGGTCAGTCAAGATTAATTTCATACAAATTGAGAAAAACGATGAGGAAATCATTATATATAAACTTTTTTATTTTCTTTTTGGATTTTTTTTAAACCAATTGTGCTTAGTCTTTGTTTGGAATTGAAATGGCAATGCAGTGGATCAATGAACACCCTGAATACCTAAAAAACCAATTGTTCATCGGTGCTGATTCATATTCAGGCATAACTGCTCCAATGGTTGTTCAACATATATTAGACGGTAACTCACGCTAATTATGAGAATTAGCTTAATGATACACTCTTCATGCAATAAAGATCACATTTTTGATCATTCGAACATGTTTTGATTGATTATCATAATTCTTTTTTTTTTTCTTTTTTTTTTTATAAGGAAATGAAGCTGGGGACAAGCCGCGGTTGAATCTCAAAGTAGGTAACCTAATGATGTAAAAAAACTTGATTAGTGACTCAATAATTAAACTTGGTTATTCCTATTATAAAGTGGTGCATTATAGATTTGTGAAATGAAAATGACTATTGAATGCAGTGTTGTTTAAAATGATATTTTAGGGATGCATTCTTGGTTGTCCGCGAACAGATGTAATTATTAATGAAAATTCAAAGATAACATATTCTCATCGGATGGCTCTTATATCTGACGAACTTTATAAGGTGATTGCCTGTGCCTTCGGTAAATATTAATTACAAAAAATTAATTACTATTGGTTATAGGTTTTTTTTTTTAAAAATTATGCTTTTACATTGTAAATTTTGATTTTTAATTTTTTTTTGCTTTTACAGGAAACCAAAACAAGTTGTAATGGTAATTATTATGAGGTAGATCCGAACCAAGCAGAATGCTTTGAAAATCTTCAAAAGGTCTCAAAGGTGAGTGCAATTGGATATTTAAGTTTTATTTCAAGCAAATAATAGTCTTATAAGAAATATTAAACCTTTTAGATTATTTGAATTTGCAGTTTACTCATGACATAAACAAAAATTGCATCCTGGAACCTAAATGTACTTGGGCATCACCAGAACAAAATGGTGAATCGGACAGACGATCTATCGAAGAGGAACAGGAAAACTTTATTTTCTCACCTCCAAAAATTCCCGAAATGTGGTGTCATGTAATTCTCTCTCTACACAAATTATTTTTTTTTTCTTTTTTCTTAAGCAATAAGACATAATTTATAAAGGGTTTAGCTTTTCTTAAGATGTCATTTTAACTTGAGAAAGCGTTTAGACTTGGTAAACTTATTTTGGGACTGATTTAAGTGATCCGAACCGTCGTTCACTTTTTAAGACTTGTTGAGTAGAATATTCATGCAAAAAATCAAGATGATTAGATTAGGTAGCTATATGTTTGAATCATATTCGTTTTACAAAAATGGATGACAAATATAATTTCAAGAAAAGTCATTTATTTTTTGTAATACAAATTTAATCCTAGCTACCGATGTCCAATCATCTTATTTTTTGCATGAATATTCTACTTAATGAATCTTACAAAGTGAACGATTTGGATCACCAAAATCGATTTCAAAATAGGCTTACCAAATCCAAACGTTCTCTCAAGTTAAGATGACAAACTTAAGAAAAAACCAAACCCATTTATAAATATCATGAAACTAACCTCAAACTGAACATTTAACTATTAAAAAAAATTAATAAAAATTCTTAGACAGAATAATAATATGATTGATTTATACATATGCAGAACTTCAATTATGCATTGTCTTATGTATGGGCAAATGATGATAGTGTCCAACAAGCCCTTTATGTCAGAAAGGTATGTGTGATTTTCAAATTTAAAGAACAAGGTTTTACCTATCTATGAAAAAAAAAGAAAAAAAGAACAAGGCTTTATAGCGTTGAGTTAATAATGTAATTAATTTCATTAATTTAATTTTTATTTATATATATGTAAATAAATGGTGGTAATTATCAGGGAAGAGTTAAAGATTGGAAGAGATGTGACAAGAACTTAGATTATACAATGAATGTGGCTAGTGTACTTGATCTTCATCGCAATCTCACTTCATATGGCCTACAAGTTCTAGTATACAAGTAAGTTTTAATATAAATTTAAATTTTATTTGATTATTTTGTAATTTGCTAAACAATATAAATTATTTTTGTAGCGGTGATCATGATTTAACTGTACCAAATACGGGAACACAAGATTGGATAAAACTGTTAAATTTAACTATTGTTAATGATTGGCGACCATGGTTAGTTGATGGAGAAGTGGCAGGGTGAGTTCATAAACTTTCCAAACCTCCCTGTGTCTATTTTTAAATAATGAATTTAATTAACAAAATTCAAAACATTCTAATAATTGAGTTGCTTTATTTATTTTTATATAGGTACACAATTAAGTATTCAGAACATGGATACGGCTTGACGTATGCTACAGTACTAGTAAGTTACAAATCCTTTTTTTTATAGACTTCGGTTTAGGATTTGTTTGGCATGTTGTTTATTTATTTGGGTTTTAGATCATATCATTTCTTTATCATATCATTTCATTCTCAGTTCACATTTTATATATTTTTTTTTTTTATAAAAAATTAAAAAATATATCAATTAATCACTTCCCAAATAACTTTTTATATTATTATTATTTTTTTCTTTGTACAATGTAGGGAGCAGGACACCCGCCTCAAGAATACAAGCGGAGGCAATGTTATGAGATGTTCCAGAGATGGATACATTACTATCCTCTCTAGTTTGACTATTTGATGATTTTTATTCAAATCTTGTACCATTTCAATAATCCAATGATGCTATAAAAAAAATAAAAATAAAAAATTAGCACATACATTACTGTATGAGGATTGAGGCATTTTTGGACTGTCATATTGTGCACTAACAAATTAGATCAATACACATATATTAGGTATATTACATTCATCTTTTTTGAAATTGAAGGAAAATATAATTAGTTTAATAATTTTAACACAATTATGCTCATCTTATTTTTAATAAAATTAAAACGATCAAAACTATAGATAGACAATGTAATAAACAAAGGATAAATATATATTTTAATAAAAAAAAGAGAATACCATTTTGGAAAAATTACAAAAATAAAACCTCAAGGTATGATTTCTATAATAAAATAAAGGGCAAATTACACAAATAGTCCCTACAGTTTGCGGCTTGTGTCACTTTGGTCCCTAACTTTTCAATTGTGACATATTTGACCTTGAATTTTGAATCTTGTTCCAAATAAGGACAATTGAATATATAATTAGATTTTTCAAGGGTAAAATTGTCAATTTGATAAAATATAAACTAATTTGACAAAAATAAATGTCAAACAAATATTTTTGAATTTTTAAAAATTATTTCTACCTACTAAAAATAAAATTATGTAAAATTGATAAATCTTTTAGACATTTATTTATTTATTTTACCAAATTAATTTTTATTATGTGTTTGAATGATGATCATGTAAAATTAATTTTAAAAAATTAATCATGTAATTTTTATTAATTTTACATAATTTTATCATTGGTGGATAAAAATAATTTTAAAAAAATTTAAAATATTTTTTTGACATTTATTTTTTTCAAATTAGTTTATGTTTTATCAAATTGACGATTTTACCCTTGAAAAATCTAATAATATTTTCAATTGTCCTTATTTGGAACAAGATTCAAAATTCAGGGTCAAATGTGTCACAATTGAAAAGTCAGGGACTAAAGTGACACAAGTCCCAAACTATAGGGACTATTAGTGTAATTAACCCTAAAATAAACTCTTAATTTTTAATTTTGTCAATTTAAACCATAATCTTTTAATTTGTTTTCAATCACTTCCACGTGCTACCATGTTGCACATGACGCAGAGTGTTAGACTTAATCCCACATTAGCCATGTTTGGTAGGGCTTATTTTCAGCTTATTTTAGCTTTTAACTTAATTTAAGCTATTTTGATGTGTTTGGTTCAGCTTAATAATACAGCTTATAGCTTTTTGTAAGTCAAAAATCAACTTATTCTTTGAGTGGAGGAGGAGAAGCTTAATTTATAAGTCAAAAATCAGCTTATGTTCACAGTTATAAGCTATAAGTTGTTAGGGTATAAGTTATAATCACTTTCCCACAACTCTACCAAACGGGGCCATTGCCAATATAATGTAAGATCCTCTCCATTCATAGTCAATTGATTTTGACTTATATGCTTTAATAAAATTAAACTATCTGCATATTTTTATTAAGTAACACTATCTAAAAATATAATATTTTAGTCATTAAACTCAACGAAAAAGATAAATTTATTTTAAGGCAAACTTTACTTTACCTCATGTGGTTTAAGCCATGTGTTGTTTACCTCCTGACGTTTGGAAATAACCAGATAATCCCTTTTTGGTTTGTGGACTGAAGTGCGTCGTTAGAGCTGTTAACGATTTAATGAAAAAAACTAAAATATCTTTATATTTTCATCATTTGTTTAAAAGGAAAAATGCACTTTAACCCCTTCTGCTTATTCCATGTGCGATTTACTCCCTTAAAATTTGAAAATAATTATATAACCCCCTTAATTTGCTACGTGTTTCACACTTATTATTAAATTAGACGGAATATTTAATGATGTATTTCAATCTACAAACTACGCAGGGATTATATGATCATTTTTAAACGTCAAAAGAACAAACCGTATATGACTCAAACTACATGAATAAAATGAAATTTGCTCTTTATTATATTACAAACATTATACACTGGAGTTATTTGTAATTTTTCCTATCATTTTTTATCTGAGCTTTTTTTAATTTTTAATTTTTTTTTTCAGTTGGTGCTTAATGGATCAACTAATATATCAACCTCAATTAATGATGTACATGTGAATAGTATATTGCTAATATCCACTTCAACAATGCTAGGTAGCTCAAAATTTTGTGGCTCAAATGGCTCAAATCGCTCAAAACAACGTCGTTTTGAGTGTAAATGAGTGTAAAACAACGTCGTTTTGACAAATTTGAGCCATTTGAGCCACAAAATTTTGAGCTACCAAACATTTTCCTATCCACTTTGGCCTTCCACCTGCGGAGACAAAAAACAGTAAAAAAAAAAAAAAAAGAGAAGGAAGGAAGGAACAAATGGTCTCATGTAAAATCAGAAATTTGGCTCTTCATATTTACAATTATTCCTACTTTATTCCTAAACTAACTTTTATAAAAAAAATAACAGAATTTGCCATATCATTAACACATCAACTCTATCTGTGATGTAAAAAAATTCACTAAAGATGCAAAAAATACAAAATAGAAAACAAAAAAATTGAAATTTTTTTAGTCTTTAGTGAATTTTTTTTTTTTCAAATTTATTCATAAATATTCTTACATTATAGATGCATCTAGATTAGATGTAGTTAAAAAAATAAAAACAAATTTAACTAAAAAAAGAAAAAAGTTTACTAAAGATGAAAAAAATGAAAATATACTGACTCAAATACATGTATTGTCAATTCTGAAATGAAAAATTTACTATCGTTTTTGTTTTTGTCTTTAATGAACTTTTTTCTTTTTTTTAAGTTAAATTTGTTTTTATTTTTTTAGTTGCATCTAATCTAGATGCATCTATGAATAAATTTGGAAAAAAAAAATTCACTAAAGACTAAAAAAAAAATTCAATTTTTTTATTTTTTATTTTTTGCATCTTTAGTGAATTTTTTACATCACATATGGAGCTGATGTATTAGTGATATGACAAATTCTGTTACTTTTTTGGATGGTAGTCCAGGGGTAAAGTGGGAAGAATTTTAAACATGAAGGGTTTAAGTGGAAAAAGTCAAACTTAAAGAGTCAAAGTATGAAGGATTGCAAATATGAAGAACCAAAGTGGGAAAGATTATAAACATAAAGGATCAAAATTGAAAAAATCAAACTTAAAGGGTCA
This sequence comes from Camellia japonica, assembly GCA_030407325.1. Lineage (NCBI taxonomy): Eukaryota > Viridiplantae > Streptophyta > Magnoliopsida > Ericales > Theaceae > Camellia > Camellia japonica. The sequence continues at coordinate 159,710,200 of JAPPVO010000029.1, forward strand.
AAATGAGAAATGAGTCAAACTTTAGGGGCAAAGTATAATTTACCCCATTAACTAATATATCAACCTCAATTAATGATTTACATGTGCAAAGTATATTGTTAGTGTTGGCTTTTTAGCTTTCGAAGGTTATTATTGTAATTGTGAGCGTGCCAGCAAGGATCAATCAGTCCTTACAGAAATTTAATTGCCAACCAATTATCAGACGATTGTGTTTTAGTTCTTTCAGCCTCAATGAAGAGGACTTTTAATGGTGGCTTTACTTAGGAGGAATAAACTGACAATGATTAAATGAAGAACAATTGCAGTATTTCATTAAATAAAACGAAAGACTTACAATGATCTAATTCAGCCTCGTAGAGGTTTACAGCAACAATTTACTTGAAACTACTCCTATGAACGAAGTGTAGTGCAGGAATTTTAAAGTACAAAAATACAAAGAACAGGAAATGTAAAACTGGAAAGGAAATAAAGTAGAATAAAACTGGCTTTTTTGGATCTGAGTCTGGGGCTTTTTTTGGAGCCTTCTCTGCTATTTATACTTCTCAAGGATGACCCAGCGAACTGCACTTTTAATCGTCGAATCGTTCCTCCATGATCGTTGATCATGTTGCCTTATAGTTAGCTCCACTATGCCATCACTTGCAGTTAGGCTTCCCTCCTGATTTTGAATTTGAATGTGAGTAACCGTTGAAGCCACATCACTTTGCATCTCTTTGTTGATCCAGTGCTACGCAGATCTTGTACGAATCAATACTAACTGCCACGTGTACGATCACAATCGAAAACTTGAATAATCTTCCCGTATTGCCCTTATTTTGCCACGCATTGAATTGTAATTGGTTTATACAAAATATGTAGCCAACATTATCCCCCGCACTAATATATCCAGTACTGGTGATATTAGTGGATCAAGGTCTTTTATCCACGTTTTAGAACGTGCATGGACTTTGCATTTTTAGAAACACAACCGTCATTCATTGATGAACCTTTGCATTAACTCCTCTTTGATCCCTTAAACAAACTCACTATCTCAGTATTCGAAAAGTCCAATTCAATGGATAAACAGACCTTTTCTCATCTTGATCAAGCATATGAAGAGTTGTTTGATAATACCGTTCGTCCTCGAAAGAATCTTCATGCATTGATTAGCCACCTTTACCCACCTTTCTATATTCAAGTTATGGAAGCTTTTGCAAATTATCAACCCTTGGATTACGAACACACCGTCCACAATCCTTTGATTCAAAAATTTGCAAATATGGACATGGAAAGTTCTTCATCTAATCCACAATCTTCTACATGAGATGAGACTGTGGCTTCTTCTTCCTCTGGGGCTTCTGGTTGGAGAAGCTGGTCAGAACCTAAGGCATGTAAGTTAAGGGAGCGAGTTAATCATCACTTTGTCGAGTTCACTGATCCTCCAGAATTCCCTTTTGATGCTCGAAGTTCGGTGGTTTATCCTTACGTGCCCATCGACCGCCGACGCAGTTTAGAGGACAATCTACTTGTAGCATAGTACACATCATTCATGCCTACAAAGACAGTACAAGCTACCCGACGCCCAGAAGAGGCACAAGGGTATAACCCATCGTTCTTAGCCCAGAAGGCGAGGCTTTGCTCTTCTGACTGGCTTGATTGTGTTAATGCCCCTCAGTTTCCTCCTTCTTTCGAAATGGAAGCCTCTATACCTTCTCCTTCGCAAAATCCCTGCTGGACAGAGAGACTGAGGTTTACCCTCTCTGCGGGCAAGGTTTTTCCTCCTTATAAGCCCCCACTTTCTCCTACTCTACCTCAGCGAAAGCAAGCCCAACTTCTGCTTGCGGCCTTTTCCCACTTGCCTTTCAATGTTCTTGAAGACAATATCCCTCTCAAGAACCTTCGATGGGCTTGTGATATTATGACTCGGGGTCACGTCCTCAACCCCATTGCCCAAGCAGAACTCCAAATGTTTTTGGACCAACTCCCGTTGCTTCTCCATTGGCACCAGACTTTTGTGGCCACCACCAAATCTTTGAACCAACTTTCATCCATTCGAATTCATACCCAGTACGAGGCAGAGAACCTCATCGAAGAATACGATGATTTCAAGAATAAAGACTTTGCGTACTGGGATGACTTGGATATGGACGAGCTGGAACAAGGGTTAAAAGAAACAGCGTTCGAAATAAAGGCTGAGGAGCTCTTTTATCAAGTAAGAGCACATCAACTTCAGCAGCCAAACATGGAGAAAATAGAGGATAGAATAAAAAAGGAACAGAAATTTATTGACCATAGCTGGACTAAATTCCATGATCTTGTTATTTATTATATTCCTTACTTTTATAAGCTCGAATTTGTACCCAAGGAGGGCCTTTTGATGTAATTGTTTTTGTTTCAATATAGCTAAGACTTTTCTCTTTGTTTGGCATGGTTTGACTTTATCTCTGTTTGTCTTTATAAGTAAATTTAGGGCTTCGAACTCCACAATCTTATTCTTCGAATCTAGATTCAATCATCTCAAATGAAACACTGAAAAACCAACCTGAATTTTTCCAATTCATGGAATACAGTTGACAATTTTTTCTTTTGCTGTTTTCCATTTAGAATCAGTGTTTCGAATTTAACAACCTTGCCCTTAAAGCTTGTTTTAATCATATCCAACATATGGTCATGGTTAGTACGATCAATCAATTTTAAATTGACCATTTTTGCTTCGAACAATAGTCCATACTTTCAAAAATATGGAAACCCCTCTCGAGGGCTGCACTATTTTAGTCCGAAAAAAGTAATCTTTTCTGTATATTATCAAACCAACTATTGGTTTTGATACTTCGAACAACAATTCCCATCCTTAAGGGATCTCAAGTTTTGATTCGAAGGATATTACTCTCATTAAGAAACCTAAAACAGGTCTTTAATCCCTTTGAAGTAAACAAATACTTAAGCATTCTTACATCCTCAGGTGTGAAATATGCTTCGAAGCCGGCTTCTCAGTTTCGAAGTCGTTGTTATTTGACTTTGGCGCCAAAATCTGGTTTTGAAGCTAAATATTTTACTTCGAAGCTGACATCAGCATCTGAGATGTGTTTCCCTCCAAAAGTATCAATATTGAAGGAAACTCTTCGTATCTGTACTTTTAGTACTTCTTTACGAATTACACGATATATTTTCCAGACACAAAGGTGTTTTAGAACCCTTTTATTTCATGCTCTGAAATCACTCGTTTGCTCAACACACAAACCGTTCCCCTCTATTAACTCTCTCTTTCTTGTTGCTTGCCACCAATGGATTCTTCTTCTCTGAAAGTACCGGTTATGGAGCGTGCGAATCCGTCTGTGACCTTGAAAAGGATTATTGCCGAAGAGTGTGAAAAGTATAAGGCCGGTGAGAAAAACGCCATTGACGGACGCATCTTCATTCCTCGCCGTCATGAGCAGCAAGAGTATGTGTTTGGGCCCATTTTCAAAGAGATTCCTATTGAGCTTCCAGCTCTATATCCACGTCTAGAAGACCATTGTCTCCTTTACGAAGGTGGTCTTGATTGGGGAAACTGGAGGATGAACCGCCGCCATCGCTGCTGGCCCACGGTAAGACCAGAGTGGCAAGAATGGTATGATCGGGTTGTCCCTGATAGGACTCTGGACCTTCAAGAGCTGTGCCTTTTCGATGCCCTCCAATTATCCAGGTTCACTATCTCAGAGGACCCTTTCTTAATACTAACTGCCCTTTGCTTTTGGAATTCTGCCTTTAATTTCTTTCAATTTAGATGTGGGATGATGGCCCCTACTATTCTTGATATCTGCCATCCATTAGGATTGTCCCCCATTGGAACCCCCTTTGGACCAGATTACCCTAACCTACCAACCCTTTTTTCCCTCCCTTCTCTTAACTCGTCCTATAGTGACTTTGTTAAGGCTGGGAATAAAAGGGAGGGCCCTGTGACTGATAGGGAATTCTTTTGTTTCATATTGTATTGGCTTTGCAAATTTCTTTTCTGCACCTCTTCTCAAAGAATCATGCCTGAATTCGCCCCTCTTGCCAAAGCCCTTGTTTTACAGAAAAAGGTAGCCTTAGCTCCATACGTTCTAGGTCACGTATATAGAGCCTGTTCTCTTTTTTGTGAGAAACCTTTGGATGTCAATCAAGGAGGTCCATTTTGGATACTTCAGCTTTGGCTTTTTGCATATTTTACTGAACTACAATCCAAATGCCTTAAGTTTTTGGAGGCAAATCCTACTACTCATGGCATGAGGCTAGCCAGCATTTCACTCTATCCTTCTACCTTTACTTTTTACTTCTCTTTCTTCCACCAACTTCCAGCTTCATTTCCTTCCCATAACTTCCGTCCCTTCGAACCTACTACTATTGGCCCATCTTGGTTGAAAACCTTTCTAAGTGATAGGTTCTGCTCTTCACCCCAACACAAGAACATATGGGCCTCCATTCTGATCCCTAGAGAGTTATTCATTGGGACTATGAACCCCAGAGCTTACAAGTGCATTGCTGAGCCTTATTATCCTACTCAATTTGCTAGGCAATTTGGCCTCACACAAGGGGTCCTAATGCCTCTATGCAGCCAGACCAATTTAAGTCTTACCAGTATGGGCTTAAAGGTTCAAAGATCCAGATTAGAAGAAGCAACTTCTAAATTTATCCAGGACTTGATTGAATTTGAGTATTTCCCTTTCATTCCTCAGAGTAACCTATTGAAAATGTGCCAAAACTGGTGGGTGACCAATATGGAGATATACTTGGCCATTCCTCCCCAAGACCAATTAATGGTATTGGATATACCTCAACCCAAATCGAAAGGGGCTGGAATTGTTACTTCTTCTGCTGTTCCTGCTACCACAGTTCTTGCACCTGTCATTACGAAACCTATTCTTGCTGCCTCAACTCCTCCTAGAGTTACTCGGGTTGCCTCGAAGAAAGGTATGTACCCTTGTTTCTTTTCTCTTCTCCTTCTTTATAATGCTTTTAGCCTTATCTCTAATTCTTCTTTTAGTGAAGGTGGTGCGGGTGCCTCACAGGGAGATTCTCCCAAAAAGTTCCAAGCTTTAAATATTCTCAGGAGCAAACAGCAACAAAAGAAAATGAAGCTTTTACTTGATCCTGAAGAGGAAATACTTGAGGTTTAGGTGTAGACGTCCCCGAACGCCCCGGGAGGGTTAAGTCCCGTTCTGTTCATATTGGGTTCACTACAGTTCGGACTCAAATTGCCACGGTTCTTAATCTGAACCAAAGAGTCCAACTCTGGCAAATCGTTTTGAAGAAAAACAGATTTTTGAAAAGTAGTGCCAAACATGGACTGCTTTGCCAGATTACAGAGTCGCCACCTAAATATTTTTAAAATGGGGGAATTTAGGAAACCCTGACTCGGTGCCGAAGGCCACGTGTCCGTCATCACCAAATGTCTTGGCTCGGGAGCTTGGGTACGATCGGGGAAGGTCAGCTATGAGCACCCCCTTTCGCCCGGCCCGAAGACCGGCCTCTACTAACCGTGATATCCGATTTCGAAAACATTATGCGTTCTTATCCCAATTATTAGCCTAGCATTACTATATTATGCGCACGGCAAACAAGTATAGACTAGATTGCCTAATTTGGAAATAAACATTGCATATCCGTTTGTTTTGAAAATGTTTCGGAATTTGCTACTCGCAAGTGGGCTAAAATACGGATTTCAATGAGTTATTCCAACTCAAGCAATCCAACCTCCACCCACAGGCATTCAAACAGTTTATCTCACATAAGCACTTAGCCGCATGGTAAGCATACTGTCATGGCAACATTCACACGCATGTGGTATGCTAAAGCGTAAACACTTACATAGTACTCCAAGCCAAAACAGAAGCTTATTAGAAATCCATGCATGGACCTAAGCATACTGAAATGTCTAATGCAACACATGCAAAGATGTAATCTAGGCAGGCTCGGCTATCCTAGACATGGCATGTGAAATGCTACAACTATCACGTATTCAATTTGGAATTGAAAGTACGATGCAGTTTGTATGATGTACCGAGCCCGGTGCATGTAAACAAATGCATGGATGCACGCATGCATTGCATAAGGTATGCTAAAATAAGTATGCCCTAATCTACCAACGTAAGCAGGTAAATAAAAGGGAAGAAAGAAATGGGGATTGGAAGACATACACCCACTCACACACACTTATTACAAATTTGCCCTCACACAGAGGGACCAAAAGAATATACAGTCCCAAATGATACAGTCCGAATACAGAATAAATTATTACAAAAATTCTAATTTAATTAATAATTTAAATGCAAAATAGAAAAGGCCGCAGCCCCGCCTCGGGATATGCGAATGATGCATGCTCGAATCCGACTCGCCCGGAAAGTCCGCACCATGCCACTGTTGCCTCTGTTTTACTGCCTTTTCTTCTCTGAAAACTGTCAAAGTCCCAGAGAACCTTCTATGAGCATTGCAGAATATCATCGGCTGGGAGGGATGGCCACCGGCCGTATACAATAGTCACCGGCTGTAAATGATGTTATCGGCCACCCATATAGTGCCGGTCGGCACTATATAATGCCGGTCGGCACAAAATTCCTGCAGGAGACAGTTTTGACAGCAGCAGCAGACAAGCAGTGCATGGCATGAATTTTTAGGCATATGTAAGCATGGCCAATGCTTCCCTATCATGTTTGGGACTCAAGGGAGCATGACCCTTGGTTCTTGGGCCATCAATTATGCATCTTGGTGCATGATAGCCTAAGGAACCAAGATTGCATTTCAATGTCAATATGCATGCAACACACAAATGAGAACTAAGTCCCTATCATGTCAAGATCAAGGGCCTTAGTGACCATGAGTTGAGACAAGTTGCATCACTTGTAGTATGAACTCATCTCAACCCTTACACTTGGTTTGACACCCCAAACCAAGTAATGCAATGCATGTTATGCAAACATGGCTCCATGATGCAACCTAATACTAAAATGCCAACATGCCAAATGTAATGCAACATGCAATACGTACTAGGCACACAACCTAAGCTAACAAACATGCAAGGCATGGAATAAGGCAATAACCTTTGAGCAACATGTTAAACATGGATTCAAACTAATTTGGGAAGCTCTATACTAGGCCCAAAACAGCGGCCAAATGTCATGGAAATGAGAGCCAAAACACATACAAACATGCATGCACACAAGGTCCAACACTTAGGCACCAAAGAGCAACTTTTAAGCACACTTAAAAGAGGATAATCATGGATACATGGCATGCTTAGAAAGCTCTGAAATCATGTTATAGAAGGTGCAAAACCAAGTAAACAAGACAGCCAAGCATGCAACGATGTCCAAAACTCAAAGCAAGCCAAGGGGCTTAAACCATGGCTATACAAATTAAGCCTCAACAGGCCAAGAACAACCAAATCAGTCCTAAAGCATGTTAAAACAAACCCCCAAAACTACTTAGATGGCATCTAAAAGATCTAAGCATGGAAACATGCACAAAGGGCCAAATATGGAGCATATGACAACAACCTTATAAAGCATTAAAGGAGCATCAAATATGAGCATTCAAGCATACTATGAGGACTGAAATGACATTATAAGTGACTCCAAATCACCGAAATAGTGCAAGTAAAGCATGCTAGAGGGGTCAACACTCAAGGCTCATAAGGTATACAAGAGAGGTTGCATGGTAGCTATACAAAGCAAAGAATGGATGACTCAAATGACCCAAAACAGTCCTTAAGCATGCCAAAACAAGCATAAAAGCTTCACAAAACTAAGCCAAAACAAGCAAGCATAGTGGTCTAAATGCTAGATACATGTTAAGGCAAAATGGAGGATTACAAAGCAAGTGTAAGATTCAAAGCCCAAACTGAAAAAGACCCTTCGACAACACTGAAGAGGGACCAAAAATATGACTACTCACAGTAGATAACAACCCCCAAATCAATATACAAACATGCTTAAAATGCAATGCAAGATTAAGGCCACAAGAGGGCTACAACATGAAGTATACAAAGCATGCATCAAACGGCAAAGGACCCTTCATGGGACATAGAGAGGGGGTCAAAATAAGACACTTTTCAGGCCTGTCGAAGGCCCAAAAACAGAAGCATGGTAGGCTAACAAAGCATGCAAAAATGGGGACCAAAGAGGGGTTATGAAGCAAGTCATACATGGAGGTCCCCAACAGTGTTGAGCCCTTCTTCAATGTTGAAGAAGGGCTCAAAATAAGCCTCTTTTTAGTTTACATCGAAGCTCAAAAATACATGCAACTATGGCTTAGATATGAACCAAGAAAATGCTAGTTTTGGGGAAAAGTGTGCTTACCCTTGTAGACCAACAAACCAGCACCTCTTGGACCAAGTTTTGGTGCTCCTAAGCTCTGCAAATGACCTTCAAATGCTGGAATGGAAGATGGAGGTGTTGTGCTAGGTGCTGTAGAGAAAATGATGCAAGAACCAAGGTGTTTGGAAGCTTGGATAAGATAGATATAGAGAGTTGTAGATATATATGTTAGATATATATGTCTACTCTCTGGTTTTTTGCTCAAAAACTCCAACCCTAGACAAAGGAGAAGAGAAGTGCTTATGTAGGCCAAGTAAAGCACTTATCTTAAGGGCTAAGTAAATGGAAAGGGTCAAAGGGGCAAAGGGAGTTCAAAGGGGGGGTGCAAGGCTTCTAGGAGAAGCTAATACAGCTGGCCAAGCTTCTCCAAGAAGCTTGGCCAAAGGGTTCAAGCTTCTAGAAGCTTTAAGGGGTTCAAAGGTGCAAAAGGGTGCAAAATAGGCACATGTATGCACGGGGAACTGGTTCTGTGCATCCCAGCTGGCACAGCTGGGATGCACCATGCCTGCAAGAGTCAAAAGGGTCAAATCGGCCATGAAAAGAGGTCATCGGCACAATAAATGGCCGGTCGGCACAATATATTGCCGACCTGCACTTTATTCTGGCCGGTCGGCTAAATAGAGTGCCGGTGGGTAGCCGGTAATGTCAAGAAGTGCCAGTGGATGTCCAGATTGAAGCCCCGGAAGTTAGCTTTCCAATGGCGCAAACCTTGCATCAAAATTCCTCCTGTACAAAAAGTTATGCCCTTTTCCGTGAAGCCGTGCAGACTCGATCCAACCGGGATGATGCCCAGCTTCAACCCATCATATCTCCTCCACCCGGACTTGGCTCTAGGAGATTCTTGAACCAAAAATGAAGCCCCGGAAGTCTTCTTTCCAATGGTAGTGGCCTCATAACTAAATTCCAAGTATGCAATTGAATAAGCCTGATTCAGCGAGAGCCGCTCGACTTTCTTCTACCCGGATTCGTGGCGAACTTCTTCTCCAACCTATTTTCTCCCCTCCTCTCCTCTTTTCTTCAACTCCAAACCCCTAAACAAAGTGTTTTGAAGGGTTTGCCTCTCTCCTTGTCGAAGAAACTGAACCTGTGCCCTGCACATCTCTCAACACCGAGCAAACCATCAGTAATGCCCAAGTCTTGAGGGCGGTCAAAAACGGGGTGTCTACAGTTGCCCCTCTTTGACAGAACTCGGAAGTCATAAGAATGACGGGAGTGAATGTCAAAGCCCAGAGACGACCCATTTTTGACAAGGCCAAAGACTTGGACAAACAAAATATAGATGCATAAATGGTTGTGCCCGCAGGCTGCTTACGTATCCCTTTGCAAGGAATCAAACCAGCGTAGTTTAGGGGCAGGATGCAAAGTGATGCACAATGCAAGTGCATAACTTATGATCATGCAAAGGATGCTGTAATGAAGCAATTATGCAAAATAAATGCAACATTTTAAGCGAATGCTATGCAAGCAAGTAAACGTGAACCAACCTACATCTCATGCAGGAAGGATGTAAGAGAATTATGCAATTCTTACGAACATGTGCGTTAGATACACAAAAGTGAACAAAGTGTGGTGGATACACTAAGTGGACAAGCATGTGTGATGGATACACCAACAACTCTCACGAACATGTACGTTAGATACACAAAAGTGAACAAAGTGTGATGGATACACTAAGTGGACAAACATGTGTGATGGATACACCAAAGTGAAGAGAGTGTGATGGATACACAAGGTGAGTGCAGTGTGATGGATACACTGTATGAAGCAAAGCGTGATGGATACACAAGATGAGCATAGTGTGATAGATGCATAAAGAGAAAGTGTGTGATTGATACACAAAGCGAGTGTGTGATTGATACACAAAGTAAGCGTGTGCGATTGATACACAAAGTGAGCACGTGATAGATACACTACATGAAGCATAATGTGATAGATACAGTAGCTGAGTGCAGTGAGCACAGTGTGATGGATACACAAAGGGTGAACACAAAGTGTGATAGATGCACTAAGTGAATGAGTGTGATGGATACACAAAAGGCAAACACAAAGTGTGATAGATGCACTAAGTGAACAAGTATGATTGATATACTAAAGGTGAACACGAAGTGTGATGGATGCACTTAGTGAACAGGAGTATGATTGATATACTAAAGTGAACACAAAGTGTGATCGATGCACTTAGTGAACAGGAGTATGATTGATATACTAAAAGTGAACACGAAGTGTGATAGATGCACTTAGTGAACAAAGTATGATTGATATACTAAATGTGAACACGAAGTGTGATAGATGCACTTAGTGAACAAGTATGATGGATATACTAAAGGTGAACACGAAGTGTGATAGATGCACTTAGTGAACAAGTATGATGGATATACTGAATGTGAACACGAAGTGTGATAGATGCACTTAGTGAACAAGTATAATGGATATACTGAATGTGAACACGAAGTGTGATAGATGCACTTAGTGAACAAGTATGATGGATATACTGAATGTGAACACGAAGTGTGATAGATGCACTTAGTGAACAAGTATGATTGATATACTAAAGGTGAACACCAAGTGTGATAGATGCACTTAGTGAACAAGTATGATTGATATACTAAAGGTGAACACAAAGTGTGATAGATGCACTTAGTGAACAAGTATGATTGATATACTAAATGTGAACACGAAGTGTGATAGATGCACTTAGTGAACAAGTATGATTGATATACTAAATGTGAACACGAAGTGTGATAGATGCACTTAGTGAACAAGTATGATTGATATACTAAATGTGAACACGAAGTGTGATAGATGCACTTAGTGAACAAGTATGATTGATATACTAAATGTGAATGAAGTGTGTGATTGATACACTAAATGAAATGAAGTGTGTGATTGATACACTGAATAAATGAAGTGTGTGATTGATACACTAAATGCAAATGAAGTGTGTGATTGATACACTGAATGCAAATGAAGTGTGTGATTGATACACTAAATGAAATGAAATGTGTGATTGATACACTAGATGAAGTGTGATAGATATAGAAAATGAGAAGGTATGTGATAGATACACAAAATTGAATATGTGCGTGATAGATACACAAAATGGGGATGTGTGTGATAGATACACAAAATGAAGAGAGCGTGATTGATACAGTAAATAAACATGTGATAGATACATGAGGCAAACAGAGTGAATGAGGTGTGATGGATACACTAAAGTAAACATGTGATATGAAGAGAAGAATGGTGTGATAGATACACAAAGTGAATGAAGTGTGATTGATACACTAAGGCAAATAAAGTGTGTCAGATACACTGAGTGAATGAAGTGTGATTGATACACTAAGTGAATGAAGTGTAATTGATACACTAAGGCAAATAAGGTGTGTTAGATACACTGAGTGAATGAAGTGTGATTGATACACTAAGGGAATGAGGTGTGATTGATACACTATTCTGGCTTCAAGCAGACTTGATCTTGAGCTTGAGGTAGAGGTACACTCATACTTCGGAGCATTGGCAAGGCCTGAAGAGGTACACACGGGATGTAGTCTCGGAACTTACTGAAGTTGAAACGAACTCAGATACCCGACGTTTTCCTCTTTTGCTTTTGCTTTGCAGTCCGGAACCATTATAGCTTCAGATAGGTCCCGGTTCTACTGTTCTCACATGACCTGGGTTGAACCCTGCGGTTTTATGAAAGAACAAATATTGTTTTGCACAAATGTGGAGAGTGGCACAACACTCTGAGCACAAGATGATTTTTTTTTGGAATTGACGGTGAGAATAAGTTCTCGACTGGGTATTGAGCCTACGACTGAACACAGCATACCACGACTCAACAACGGAAAACAAAAAGGTAAACAACCTAAACACATCTATTGACACTCGAAACGACTCGAAACAAGAATCAAGACAGACAAAACAAAACACAAGACTCAAATGTGCACAGGGAGCCTGTTTCAGCGGGTATTATTTCCCACCCTTTCTCATTTGTGATTCTCACATCACTCGGCCCTCAAGCTCTGTTTTTCTGAAAAGCCCTTTTCTCACTTTTCCTCTCAACGCACATCTCTCTATTCTTAATCTCTCATTTTTTATCCCTCCCCAGAGTGGTTGGTAGATAGACAAGAAGTTGCGGGCTCTTGCCCCTAGCATTCTGCTAGATTCTTTTTTTCCGCACACAGCAGTGAACTTTCCCACAGAGAGGTTGTGCCACAACTGGGTGTGTAGCAAATCTGCAGCTAACATCGGTTGATGATGCCCTGCTGGGGAGTTTGGACGTGGTTAGATCTATCCAGATGAGGAAGTGGAACATCTCGCCCCATTCCAATTTATGCTTCGCACATGGCTTGATACCTCGCTGCTTGGAGGACGAGAGAGCTTTCAGCCCTTTGTTGTTGACTTCAGTTGTGCCCTCTTCTGGCAGGTAGAGTGCCCTCTTCTGGCAGGTAGAGTGCCCTTCTTGGCAAGTATATTGATGATGGGGAAAAGACAGAACACCTGACTCAACTGTGCCCCTAGTTCATCATTTTGACCATTTTTTTGGTTTTAAAAACAATTTTGACCAACATGAAAGTTAGATTAACATGCTTATTCAATTTTTGATTTAAAATCATGCAAGTCAGGCTATGAGCACTGAAAATTTTCCTTTTTTGGGTCCAAGAAAATGGTCCAGTTTTTGGAAAAGATGGAATAATTTTCGAGAGAATTAGTCAACCTCAGTAAAAATTCTCAAAAACTATTTTTTGCAAACGGCCAATACTCAACAAGCACGGAACCTACTCTTGAGATGCGCAACCTCGGATCCATAAGCAATGGAAAATTGCCCCTTGTTTGAAGGACACTGCATGGCAACGGAAAGTTGCCCCTTGTTTGAAGTGACACCGCAACGTTTTGAATGGCAACGGAAAGTTGCCCCTTGTTTGGACGCACCGCAGCGTATTGAAATCAATCCTTCAGAGTGACGATCACAACCGAACTCTCGGATACAGAGAAGGCAAAGATGATCAAAACCATTTCATGGACACAATTGAATTTGAAGTGTTTTAGGGCTGGACTTCAGAGTGAAGTTGCCTACGTATCCCAAACATGGGAATCAAGCCTTACGTAGTTCAGGGTTAAGGTACACTCGGGTATTTAACCTCTCCTTTTTAAGCTCTAACTTTTGCCAAGGCGCCTGTTGCAGGTTTTCGACCTTGCGAGCTTTGTTTTTCTTTTCTTTTCAATTCTTTTCTTTTTTCTTTTTCTTTTTTTTTTTGCATTTTTCTTTTCTTTTCTTTTTGCATTTTTGTATCTTTGCATTTTTTCTCTTTTTTTTTCTTTTTTCATTCTTTTCTTCGCTCTAACTTTTGCCTGGGTCGCCCTTCCGGGTTTTCGGCCCAGCGAGCCTCTCAAAGGGTAAAAGTGTAACAAGTCCATGCCAAATGGTTTTGAGATTGAAGCCCTCTGTATCCAGGAGAATGGCTGTTGTATTGATTTGCAGAAGGATCCACCTCTGGCTCTTCGAGCACATCGGATATTTTTGCCCCTAGTTCGAGGGGTGCTTCTGATTTAGCTTCGCAAGCTTCTTCTGATGACATCTGATCCTCTTGATCTGACTTTGGTGCCTCTTGTTCGAGGGCTGCTTCAAATCTGGCCACACAGGCCTCATATCATGATTGTCCTTTGAACGTTCTGAATCCAAGTTCAAGGTTTGAAAGCAAAGAGGTTGAGTCTCGAGGCCGAGAGCAATCCTAAGCTGCACAATCTCAAGAGCGATTCCACACGTGTCTTCGCAGGACCGCGCAAAACATTTTTTGAAAGTTTTTAAGAAAGCGACAAATCGCTCGCGCTGAAGACAGTGTAGAACCAATCTGGATCAAAGCTAGGGTCCTTCTCAGTACTCACATTAACAAGCATGATTTCATTCATTAAAGGCTTAGCACGCCTCTCTTTCTCTGTTTGATCAAATTTTGCAAATCCCGAGGAATTTCTTCCTCTTTGTTTTCAACACAGTGTTCAAAAAGGTTTTAAAAAACTTAGGTCAAGGCAATGAGTTCAAGGCACAGAAGAGCAGGCAGGAGCACTGTCATTTCATTCAAACTTCTGGCACCACTAGCACACGGCAGAAGCAAACACAAGAGTGTGAAAATCACTGCTGTTCCATTCAAAATCTGTTGGCATAACTGACTCCCTGGCAGAAACAGACTCAAAAGAAAACTGAAAGGACCCGACTCGACAAAACAACAGACAGACCCTTAATCAAAAAGACTGACTCAAGACAAAGAGACAGGCTCAAAGCAAAAAACGACAGAACTGACTCAGTACCCAAGCCAGAGCATACAAAAACCAGCATTCGCAAATTCTCAAAACAGTGCGTGCCATACGCCACATCTGAAGTAAACTGAGCACTGTCCGCAGGTGGTTTGTCCCCCGATCACATACTTGTACTATCCCCCAAGTTTGCTGATCCAGTGACGATAGACTTTACTGAGCTGGTGCGGTGATGACGTTGTTGTCAAACAAATCTTGTACATCATGGCGCAGACGAAAGCAGCTATCGGTCTCATGACCGGTTTGTTGATGGTAGGCACAGTACTTAGTCCGGTCATGCTTTGAAGGGAGAGGATCAGGTAAAGGCCGTTGTTCCAATGGTTTCAGATGTCCTTTCCGGATTAAGACCTCTAGAGCCTTTGACAAAGGCATATGAAGTGGGGTGAAAACCCTCTTGACTCGAGGTGGATATTTGGTTTTCTGTGAGCTACTTCCGGACGCACCGGTGAATGGGGTAGCTTTTTGTGATGTGGTGTTGATGACCATGCCCACTTCAGAAGGTCTTGCAGTTGCATCACCACTGGTGGTCACATTCGAACTGCGGGTAAACGCCCTCCTGGGCTGCTCTTTCTCTTGGTCAATGAGGCCCTGCTTTATAGCATCCTCGATTTGTACCCCAATCTCATGGAGGTCTGCAAAGGTGGGTAGGGGGAGGACAATCATCTTCTGCATCAGCCTGGGTTGGAGATTGCGCACAATCATCCGTATCTGGTCCTTGTCGATCGGCCTGGTGGTCATCGAAGAAGCTTTGGCTCTCCAACGGGTTACAAAGTCAGAGAAGCCCTCTTTCGGCTCTTGCCTGGTTGTCTCAAGATCACGAGTTGTGATCTCGATCTGGGTATTGTATGAATATTGTGCGACGAAGGCCTCGGACATCTCCTCTCAGCTTCGTTTCACTGAGTCCTCTAATTTGGCGTACCAGATGGCCGCGATACCCGACAGGGTCCTGCTAAAGAGGGAGAGCTTCTGTAATCTTGTCAAGCCCATCGGGCGCAGAACATCTGAAAACAAACTCAGGTGGACCATGGGATCTCCTGACCCGTCAAAACGGTCGATGTGAGGCATCTTGAACCTGTCTGGCAATGTCACAGCTGTGTCCGTGTATCCATCTTCAATGTCAGGGATGGTCTTGACTCCCTGGGATTTCTTGAACAGCTTTTCAAGCTTGCTCAACTTCAGTGCTGTGGGGTCCGCTTCAAACTCAAAGGGAGAGTCCGGTACATTGATAGGCGTGGGTGCCTTGGATAGTTGCGATAGGATCGGGGGTGGAGCTGGCCCCGTTGGAAGGTCTGTATCCTCTTGGACATTTTGTACATTTGGCGTCTCCCCAGGTGCTGGAGCTCCTGCTGGGGGAGGAACTTGTTGTGAAGCAGACGCGCCGCTTTGCTGTTGTAGCCTGGTGATGAGTGCAGCCTGCTGAGCCATGATTACAGCCTACTGCTTGGAGAATTCCGCTTGGCGGACAGCGTCTTGCTGCATGAGTTTCATAGTTTCCTGCATCTGACGCATCATTGCCTCCACCCCTGACGTATTCTGTTGATCCATCTGACTGATGGGTATATCTATCTCTGTGATAAAAAAAAACTGAGACCTCAGCCTGACTGTTCACTGGTGGGGTGGATAAGGGTTACTGATCTGGTAACTGCTGAACCGGTGACCCGTGCCTGACTGGCCCTTTTTACTCTGCCTTTGGCAAACTAAATCTCTGACCCGACAAAGTCTATCAACACGAGTCCAATGTACCCGGGGGATATTGGAGCTTTCTGAAGCTATAGTTCCAGGACTACCTAGCAAAAGAGAAAACAGACAGCATCTCAGCTCAACTTCACTGGAACAGATGCGAGCAAAGCTGAACGACTGTATTCTATTATTGATCACTGTTCCCCGAAATCACTGCCCCAAATCTGAATCTGATACCCGCAGATAAGACTGATTCTCAAAATACTAATACTGGTGCCCGCAAGCCGGATATCCAGGCCCACAAATTGGTATATGCATTCCTTGTAGAGATACACTCTAAAAGCACATAGCAAGTAAATGAGAGCCAATACAACCCTATGTTGGGGTAGGGTTTCCCTGTCCTATTTTGTCAGGAGCTAGGGTTTCACTACGCACGCAGCGGTTTCAAACAACCTATGATCGGATGAGCAACCTGTCCTAGCTTGGAATGGTCACTACGGATTTCGATATGCACTAGGTCGAATGGTCAAAAAGGGTGCCCCGGTAAAACCGGGGTTTGTGTTCCCATACTGGCAGAGCCCGCAACCGGTCAGCCTTATGGTCATGCCTTGACAAGACAAGCCTCCGGCAAACCGCTCAGGAATAGCAGATGGCCAACACGGTGTCCTAGGCGCACCAATGCACATGCAATGCAAAGAAACACATAAGTGTAGTCAAAACAGGATATCACGAGTTCGAGTCAAGCTCTCCAAACTCCCCAGCAGAGTCGCCAGAAACTGTAGACGTCCCCGAACGCTCCGGGAGGGTTAAGTCCCGTTCTGTTCATATTGGGTTCACTACAGTTCGGACTCAAATTGCCACGGTTCTTAATCTGAACCAAAGAGTCCAACTCTGGCAAATCGTTTTGAAGAAAAACAGATTTTTGAAAAGTAGTGCCAAACATGGACTGCTTTGCCAGATTACAGAGTCGCCACCTAAATATTTTTAAAATGGGGGAATTTAGGAAACCCTGACTCGGTACCGAAGGCCACGTGTCCGTCATCACCAAATGTCTTGGCTCGGGAGCTTGGGTGCGATCGGGGAAGGTCAGCTATGAGCACCCCCTTTCGCCCGGCCCGAAGACCGGCCTCTACTAACCGTGATATCCGATTTCGAAAACATTATGCGTTCTTATCCCAATTATTAGCCTAGCATTACTATATTATGCGCACGGCAAACAAGTATAGACTAGATTGCCTAATTTGGAAATAAACATTGCATATCCGTTTGTTTTGAAAATGTTTCGGAATTTGCTACTCGCAAGTAGGCTAAAATACGGATTTCAATGAGTTATTCCAACTCAAGCAATCCAACCTCCACCCACAGGCATTCAAACAGTTTATCTCACATAAGCACTTAGCCGCATGGTAAGCATACTGTCATGGCAACATTCACACGCATGTGGTATGCTAAAGCGTAAACACTTACATAGTACTCCAAGCCAAAACAGAAGCTTATTAGAAATCCATGCATGGACCTAAGCATACTGAAATGTCTAATGCAACACATGCAAAGATGTAATCTAGGCAGGCTCGGCTATCCTAGACATGGCATGTGAAATGCTACAACTATCACGTATTCAATTTGGAATTGAAAGTACGATGCAGTTTGTATGATGTACCGAGCCCGGTGCATGTAAACAAATGCATGGATGCACGCATGCATTGCATAAGGTATGCTAAAATAAGTATGCCCTAATCTACCAACGTAAGCAGGTAAATAAAAGGGAAGAAAGAAATGGGGATTGGAAGACATACACCCACTCACACACACTTATTACAAATTTGCCCTCACACAGAGGGACCAAAAGAATATACAGTCCCAAATGATACAGTCCGAATACAGAATAAATTATTACAAAAATTCTAATTTAATTAATAATTTAAATGCAAAATAGAAAAGGCCGCAGCCCCGCCTCGGGATATGCGAATGATGCATGCTCGAATCCGACTCGCCCGGAAAGTCCGCACCATGCCACTGTTGCCTCTGTTTTACTGCCTTTTCTTCTCTGAAAACTGTCAAAGTCCCAGAGAACCTTCTATGAGCATTGCAGAATATCATCGGCTGGGAGGGATGGCCACCGGCCGTATACAATAGTCACCGGCTGTAAATGATGTTATCGGCCACCCATATAGTGCCGGTCGGCACTATATAATGCCGGTCGGCACAAAATTCCTGCAGGAGACAGTTTTGACAGCAGCAGCAGACAAGCAGTGCATGGCATGAATTTTTAGGCATATGTAAGCATGGCCAATGCTTCCCTATCATGTTTGGGACTCAAGGGAGCATGACCCTTGGTTCTTGGGCCATCAATTATGCATCTTGGTGCATGATAGCCTAAGGAACCAAGATTGCATTTCAATGTCAATATGCATGCAACACACAAATGAGAACTAAGTCCCTATCATGTCAAGATCAAGGGCCTTAGTGACCATGAGTTGAGACAAGTTGCATCACTTGTAGTATGAACTCATCTCAACCCTTACACTTGGTTTGACACCCCAAACCAAGTAATGCAATGCATGTTATGCAAACATGGCTCCATGATGCAACCTAATACTAAAATGCCAACATGCCAAATGTAATGCAACATGCAATACGTACTAGGCACACAACCTAAGCTAACAAACATGCAAGGCATGGAATAAGGCAATAACCTTTGAGCAACATGTTAAACATGGATTCAAACTAATTTGGGAAGCTCTATACTAGGCCCAAAACAGCGGCCAAATGTCATGGAAATGAGAGCCAAAACACATACAAACATGCATGCACACAAGGTCCAACACTTAGGCACCAAAGAGCAACTTTTAAGCACACTTAAAAGAGGATAATCATGGATACATGGCATGATTAGAAAGCTCTGAAATCATGTTATAGAAGGTGCAAAACCAAGTAAACAAGACAGCCAAGCATGCAACGATGTCCAAAACTCAAAGCAAGCCAAGGGGCTTAAACCATGGCTATACAAATTAAGCCTCAACAGGCCAAGAACAACCAAATCAGTCCTAAAGCATGTTAAAACAAACCCCCAAAACTACTTAGATGGCATCTAAAAGATCTAAGTATGGAAACATGCACAAAGGGCCAAATATGGAGCATATGACAACAACCTTATAAAGCATTAAAGGAGCATCAAATATGAGCATTCAAGCATACTATGAGGACTGAAATGACATTATAAGTGACTCCAAATCACCGAAATAGTGCAAGTAAAGCATGCTAGAGGGGTCAACACTCAAGGCTCATAAGGTATACAAGAGAGGTTGCATGGTAGCTATACAAAGCAAAGAATGGATGACTCAAATGACCCAAAACAGTCCTTAAGCATGCCAAAACAAGCATAAAAGCTTCACAAAACTA
Organism: Camellia japonica; assembly: GCA_030407325.1. Taxonomy (NCBI): domain Eukaryota; kingdom Viridiplantae; phylum Streptophyta; class Magnoliopsida; order Ericales; family Theaceae; genus Camellia; species Camellia japonica. Next base: position 159,729,906 of record JAPPVO010000029.1, read on the forward strand.
AGCCAAAACAAGCAAGCATAGTGGTCTAAATGCTAGATACATGTTAAGGCAAAATGGAGAATTACAAAGCAAGTGTAAGATTCAAAGCCCAAACTGAAAAAGACCCTTCGACAACACTGAAGAGGGACCAAAAATATGACTACTCACAGTAGATAACAACCCCCAAATCAATATACAAATATGCTTAAAATGCAATGCAAGATTAAGGCCACAAGAGGGCTACAACAGGAAGTATACAAAGCATGCATCAAACGGCAAAGGACCCTTCATGGGACATAGAGAGGGGGTCAAAATAAGACACTTTTCAGGCCTGTCGAAGGCCCAAAAACAGAAGCATGGTAGGCTAACAAAGCATGCAAAAATGGGGACCAAAGAGGGGTTATGAAGCAAGTCATACATGGAGGTCCCCAACAGTGTTGAGCCCTTCTTCAATGTTGAAGATGGGCTCAAAATAAGCCTCTTTGTAGTTTACATTGAAGCTCAAAAATACATGAAACTATGGCTTAGATATGAACCAAGAAAATGCTAGTTTTGGGGAAAAGTGTGCTTACCCTTGTAGACCAACAAACCAGCACCTCTTGGACCAAGTTTTGGTGCTCCTAAGCTCTGCAAATGACCTCCCAAATGCTGGAATGGAAGATGGAGGTGTTGTGCTAGGTGCTGTAGAGCAAATGATGCAAGAACCAAGGTGTTTGGAAGCTTGGATAAGATAGATATAGAGAGTTGTAGATATATATGTTAGATATATATGTCTACTCTCTGGTTTTTTGCTCAAAAACTCCAACCCTAGACAAAGAAGAAGAGAAGTGCTTATGTAGGCCAAGTAAAGCACTTATCTTAAGGGCTAAGTAAATGGAAAGGGTCAAAGGGGCAAAGGGGGTTCAAAGGGGGGGTGCAAGGCTTCTAGGAGAAGCTAATACAGCTGGCCAAGCTTCTCCAAGAAGCTTGGCCAAAGGGTTCAAGCTTCTAGAAGCTTTAAGGGGTTCAAAGGTGCAAAAGGGTGCAAAATAGGCACATGTATGCACGGGGAACTGGTTCTGTGCATCCCAGCTGGCACAGCTGGGATGCACCATGCCTGCAAGAGTCAAAAGGGTCAAATCGGCCATGAAAAGAGGTCATCGGCACAATAAATGGCCGGTCGGCACAATATATTGCCGACCTGCACTTTATTCTGGCCGGTCGGCTAAATAGAGTGCCGGTGGGTAGCCGGTAATGTCAAGAAGTGCCAGTGGATGTCCAGATTGAAGCCCCGGAAGTTAGCTTTCCAATGGCGCAAACCTTGCATCAAAATTCCTCTTGTACAAAAAGTTATGCCCTTTTCCGTGAAGCCGCGCAGACTCGATCCAACCGGGATGATGCCCAGCTTCAACCCATCATATCTCCTCCACCCGGACTTGGCTCTAGGAGATTCTTGAACCAAAAATGAAGCCCCGGAAGTCTTCTTTCCAATGGTAGTGGCCTCATAGCTAAATTCCAAGTATGCAATTGAATAAGCCTGATTCAGCGAGAGCCGCTCGACTTTCTTCTACCCGGATTCGTGGCGAACTTCTTCTCCAACCTATTTTCTCCCCTCCTCTCCTCTTTTCTTCAACTCCAAACCCCTAAACAAAGTGTTTTGAAGGGTTTGCCTCTCTCCTTGTCGAAGAAACTGAACCTGTGCCCTGCACATCTCTCAACACCGAGCAAACCATCAGTAATGCCCAAGTCTTGAGGGCGGTCAAAAACGGGGTGTCTACATTAGGCAGCAAAAGAAGAAGAGGTAGATCAAGAGCAAGAGACAACCTTAAAAAGAAGAAAGAAGATGACTGTCTCTCTTGCTGATTTCACTGGAGATCCTATCTATGAAGCATCTGCTAAAGCAGTGCAAGCAGAGCATTCCAAAGAGCTCATTGTATTCCAAAGGGCTGAGAAGAGGAAGCAACAGCAAATGCTCAGGGATGAAGCTGCCGCCGCTAATGCACTCCAGAAAGAGATTGCAAGGAAACAGCAAGCTGCTGGACACTATACTCTTCGCAGCTTCCCAATCATAGCCATTACTTCTGAAACCAATAAGCTCCTTTGTACTTTTATTCATCTTTCTCAAATTTTCAATGTTAAGGCTTGACATATTTTTTGTATTTCTTCTTTTGCAGCCACAACTACTTTGCCTATTCTTCCAATAAGGACTCCATCAGTTTCAGTTGAAATTGAACAACCTTAAGATGTGGAGCCCATTCAAATAATTCTCCCACTTCCTGGCCCTATATTTTCCATACCCTTCTTGAGGCCAAGTATTTCTGCTCCTTTTCCCTTTGGCTTAACTCCATACCTCCCTCATTTGTCTTTTTATTTTACTCGATTTGATTCTCCCTCGAGCATTGTTTCTCTTCCTCTTCCTAAGGAAATTCCAGATGCTACTTCATCTTTAATGGTAGCTGACTCTCACATTGAGGGTACTGGTAGCTCTCCAATCCATCATCCATTACCTTTGCCTAGCTCCAGTCCTTCTTCTCTTGACCAACTGGTAGCAAAAACTATAGAGACTGCTAAGGATATTTCACCTTCTTCTCCAATTCCTATGCAGTCATTTCTTTCTTCTACCAAAGCTCTTTCTGCACCTTCCATGTCAATGGATGAGGTGGATATTTTTGAGGCTAGACTGGCTAGTCTTTTTGACATACCTTCCACCTCTCCAATGACTAGCCATGAGACTGAGCCATTGGTTTTAGCTGATTCTTTTCTAGAAATTTTTGAGAGCTCTTGCTTCAGTGGTAAGACTTCCTTGCCTTCGATAGACTTGGACAGCTGTTTGGAGCTGCTGGCATCTTTTTCGAGGATTCCTTTCGAAGCCTTACAAAGGCCTATAATCAAAGATGGCTTCCTCCAGTGCTGCAAGATTATTGAACAATCCGGCATGACTGTTTCAAGTCATTTATCTCTGGCAGCAGCCACTATAGATTTTTACATCAACATCTGTCATGCTGCTAAGGCTACAGAGGAGAAGTTGCTGAGAGATCAGAGTTTTGTTTTTAAAGTTCATGCTGAAGTGTCAGAACTGAAAGAACAACATTCCTCTGTCTCCCAATTTCAAGCTCAACTGTTGGAAAAGAAGGCTCAACTTGAGGAAGAATTATCAGCAGTTAACCAAGCTTTGGATCGGACTACTACCAAGCTGCAAATCACTAATCAAGAGCTAGCTGATCGAAAGCAAGAGATGACCACAGCCATTCAATTGTTTCCATCCCTCAAGAATAGAGCATCTATTGTAAAAGAACAATTTAAACACTGTACTGACTTTTGGGCCAATCTATGGCTACATGTATTTGACTCTTTATGAAATAAATTCTTATTTATCATTAAAGTGTTCTCATGTTCTTTTATTTAGCACTTATTCTATTCCTTGTGTTTCCCACACTGTTGGATAATAAGACTTCAAATATCTGCCATTAATCTTTTTGGGATGTACATATCCATTCAAATTTCTCAAATGGTATGCTCCAAAAGGCAGGACTCTATGAACTTGATATGGTCCTTCCCAGTTAAGTGACCATTTGCCAAACTTATGGCTTTTAATCCCTATTGGGAGTATTGTCTTCCATACCAACTCACCTTCATCAAAGCCAATGTGTTTGACTTTCTTATTATAATTTTTGGCTGCCTTCTTCTTTTGGAAAAGAATGCTATTTAATGCCAGAATTCTAGTTTCATCTATACTTTCTAATTCCAAGCACATACTCTGATGGTATTGTTCAAGATCTAACTGGTCTTGGCATCTCACCCTCAAGGACTTAACATTAATTTCTACTGGTAGCACTGCATCATGCCCATATACTAAGGCATAAGGAGTGATTCCTATGCTTGACCTTGGAGAAGTCCTATAAGCCTACAATACATCTAACAATAAGTTATGTCAATTCCCAGGATTGTCTTCCACAACTTTGTGTATTCATTTTTTCAAAGACTTATTGGATGATTCAGCTTGACCATTGGCTTGTGCATAATAGGGGGTGGAATTAACAAGGCTAATTCCAAATTCTGCCACAAAAGATTTTACCATTTTCCCATCAAATACAGTCCCATTATCAACCGTTATAGTCTGTGGGATACCAAATCTATGGATTAAATCCTTAATGAATCCAATGACTTCAATCTGGTCTGCAGCCTTGTATGGCTTAGCTTCAACTCACTTAGTGAAGTAATCAGTGGCCACTAAAATGAAACAATGATGCTTCGAAGAAGGTGGGTGTATTTTCCCCATCATATCCATGGCCCATCCTCTAAATGGCCAAGGCTTCACAACTGCATGCAGGTCAGTTATGGGCACATGCCTTATTATGCCATGCTTTTGGCATGCCTGGCAACTTCTTGCATATTCTATGCAGTCTTTAAGGATAGTTGGCCAATAGTAGGAATGCTTTCGAAGCAACCATCTCGTCTTCACACCAGGCTGATGAGCACCATAGATGCCTTCATGAACCTCAGCCATAGCTGTCAATGCTTCTTTTGGACCTAAACATTCCAACAATAAACCATCTCCCCCCCCCCCTTTGTAGAGAGCATTACCATACATTATGTATTGCATAGACTGCAATTTAATTTTTCTGCTGGCTTTTGAAGATGGGCCAGCCAGATATTGCATTATTTAATGCCTCCAATCTTGTTCTTGTAAGTCATTATGATTGACTTCCAAGACCACATTCCTTTTATTTAAGGGTGGTATTAATTTCTGATATGTTGTTTGGCTTATGTCCCTTTGAGTATTATCCCTTCTCTTGAAATTCGAAGCTTTCTGAGTCACATCATTAGCTTTATTATTCAAGAACCTTAGGACATGAATTACATTTGCTATCTGAAATTGAGAAAGCAGATGTAATGCAACAACATAGTATGGCAACATGCTTATACTTTGACATTTGAAAATCCCTTTCACTTGGTTAACTACCAACTGAGAATCTCCAAATATGTCAACTGCATGAGCTTGTAATCCAATAAGTATTTCCAGTCCCATTATTAAGGCTTCATATTCAGCTTGATTATTGGAACAAGTAATTTCATCCACTTTGAAACCATGCGTAGTTTCTACTCCTTGTGGTGATTTAATTACTGCACTAATTCCAATTAAACCATTGGCTTTTGACCCATCGAACCACATTTGCCATGGCTCAACACTAGCCATACCAAGTTTCATTATCTCTTGGCTTTCTGTTTGACATGGATGGTCTACCAAAAAATTAGCTAAAACTTGTCCTTTTACTACCTTTTGAGGGAACATATTCTAGATGAAATTCTGATAAGGCTAGTATCCATTTGCCAATTCTTCCCTTCAACATGGGTCTAGATAACATATATTTAACCAAATCTGTGGTTGCAATTACCAAGACAGTTGTAGGCAAAAGATAGTATCTTAATTTCATTGCAGCAAAATACAATGCAAAGCACAGCTTTTCTACAGCTGAGTATTTACATTCACAAGAATTTAGAAACCTACTAAAGTAATAAACAGCTTGCTCCTTGCCTTCTTCATTGTCTTGGGCTAAGACTCCCAATGAATCCTCTGCTGTAGCTATGTACAACTTCAAGGGCTTATCACCCTTTGGTGGCATCAACACTGGAGGGTTGGCCAAGTAGGCTTTGATTCCTTCGAAAGCAGTTTGATGCTCTGCTATCCACACAAACTCCTCTTCATCTTTTAGCCTTAACAAGGAGGAAAATACTTTAGTATTCCCTGCAATATTAGAAATGAATCTTCGAAGAAAATTAACCTGTCCAATGAACTTTTGTAATTATTTCTTACTTGATGGAGGTCTGGCTTCAATGATGGCCTTGGCTTTATTCTGGTCAATCTGTATTCCTTTATTGTGTACTACATAGCCCAAGAAGTTTCCAGGTGATACGCCAAAAGCACAATTAAGAGGATTGAGTTTCAACTTAAACTTTCTCATTCTTTTGAAAGCTGTTTCTAAGTGAAACAGATGTTCCTCCATGGATTGAGATTTCACTACAATGTCATAAATATAACATTCTAAATACCCTCCAATGAGGTCATGAAAGATAGTATTCATAGCCCTCTGATATGTAGCCCCTAAGGGTGAGCAGCGGATATACTGATCCGCCAAAACCGACCGAATCGAATCGATCCGCTGTATTTTGAACGAATGCGTGATGACGAGCGGACGGTTACGGATTGATTTTCTCCAATCCGCCAATTTGGCAGACGGATGGCGGATTTGAGATTCCTTTGGCCGCAACCAAACCGCCAAACCGCGAGCACCCCTAGTAATTTATAAGACTTTGTGTTTTCAGTTTGTTTAAATATTTTGTTTGTATTTTCAATTAAAAAAGAGTTTAAATATTCTATTGAAAAAAAGTTTTCAACTTAAATATTTTTTTTGAATTGAAAAAAATAAACGTATTATTTATCTATATTTTTTGGTTTTTAAATCTATCTCTAAAAATAATAAATAGAAAATATGATATATGCTGGTTGGTTTTTGTTTTCAAAAAAAGATATAGATGTAACAATACAGAGACATACAATCTCTACTACTGTTATGTTCATGGTTTTGGTGGTTTGGATTGTTTTTATATTTTAAGAACCACAGATTGTAATACTTTATGTGGATGAGACATGCAGTGATTGTGATATTATAAAGTTTCAAACTTTCTTGCTTTGGATGAGGCATGCAGTGATTGTAATATTTTTTTAAGTCATTGACTGTAATACTTTCTTCTTCTTTTTTTTGAGGAAATGCACAAGTTAAATTACGTTGAAAATTTATAAAATTTTAAACCGCCAAACCGATTCGCATCCATCCACCAAACCGCCAATCCGCTCAATCCACATCCGCAGGATTGCCGGACGGATATGGATTGATTTTCTCCAATCCGCCAATCTGGCTGACGGATGGCGGATTGGAGGTTCTGTGGCCGCAACCGACCCGCGCCCACCCCTAGTAGCCCCAACATTCTTTAGGTCAAATGACATTTTAACCCATTCGAAGGTGCCAATATTCCCAGGACATCTGAATCCTGTCTTGTGGACATCCTCCTCTGCAATGCAGATTTGGTTATAACCAGAGTGTCCATCCATCATTGATAAAATTTGATGCCCTGCTGAACTGTCTACCAACAAATCTACTATAGGCATAGGATACTCATCTTTTGGAATTGATAGATTTAAGTTTCTGAAATCGATGCATACCCTAATTTTACCATTTTTCTTAACTACAGGCACAATATTGGATAGCCATTCAACATACCTGGCAGTCCTAATAAAGTCTGCCTTGAGGAGTCTACGAATTTCCTCCTTAACTTTTTGAATCACTTTTGGACTCATTCTTCTTGGTTTTTGCTTGTATGGCTTGGAATTAAGCCTCATAGGGAGCCTATGTTCTACTAATGATCTATCCAAACCTGGTAGTTCATTATAAGACCATGCAAAACAATCTTTATATTTCTTCAAAACAACCAACAACTGGTCCCTGCCAAGAGCATTCAACCAAGCACTTATATAGGTGGGTTGTTGTATAGAACCTTCCCCTAAATTTACTTCTTCCAAGGGGTCTTGTATCTGAGAACTTACTAATGCTTCTTCTTTGATTCCTTCTAACTTCGAAGCAACCTCCTTGCTTTGTTTTGTTCACAGTTTCTCTAATTCAACATCTTTACCCTCCTCCTCATAGACAAAGTCTGTCCATAAGGCTTTTTCCTCCTGTATCTCTTGGACTTTTGTTTCAATGTCCAAAGCACAATATTTATCTAAGGCCAAAAATCTGACCTGTTGCTGTTCCTTCTTACAACCAATCATCATGGCTTCTTTCTCTTGCTCTTGTACTTTCTAGACTATTGATTTTACATCCAATACTGAGAACTTAATTAGAGCCAAAGACTTGGCTTCTTGGGCTTCATCTCTTTGCCCACAACCAGGCATCATTGTCATCTTTAACAACAAACTCTTCATCAACACTCTCCAGGACTAAGTGCTTCAGGTGCGCCAATTCCTCATCAGCCATCACTTCGGCTGATCCATCAGGTTTTCTCAGTATATTAAGTGGTGTCACTCCTTCAATATACAATTTGGCCTCTGCGAAGTCTGCACAAGTTATGAAGGGTTGAGGATCTGCATCGATTTCCTCTGTCTTTCCATTGCCTAAGGCCATCGTTATCTTCTGATGCAGAGAGGAAGACACACACTTGTTAGTGTGAATCCAATCTCTACCAAGTAAAGCATTGTACTTAGCATTGCTGTCGATAACGAAGAATGCCGTCATGCAGTCTCTGGTTCCCACACTCAGGTTGATGGGCAAAATTCCCTGAGCCATCTGTTTGTCTCCAGCAAAGCCAGCAATGGTTGTGCTGGTTGGGATTAACCTGGGGTTCATTTTTCCTAGTTTCTTCAAGGAAGATTTCGGAAGCAGGTTCACTGCTGCCCCCATTATCCACCAAGACTCGGTTCAATTGTATCCCATCGAAGAAGGCCTTGATATACAAAAGCTTGACATGCTGTGTCATAGATGTCGTGGGATACTCAAAAGGATATGAGAGGGTAATACTCACCTCTTCTTCACTCTCGTATTTAGTTTTCATTGGGGTAGCCATTTTGGATTCATCTTGCACCATACTCACTTGTGAGTCTTTACTAGAGACTAGAATTGGGTTAATTTCTTGACCCTCTTGGTTCTCATCTCCAGCTTGGAATTCATGTGGTAGTATATGTACCATATTCACTGATACTAGAGGAAACGAGCCTAATTGGATGGCTGGCTGTACCTGTTTCTCCTCTTGGCCACCTTGTACAATTACTTCAGAAGCATCTTCTATGCTGCATTCTGGCACTTCATTACTAACAAACTCCTTCGAATGGTTTGTTTCAACTAGCTTTTCAACCAAAAAGTCTGTTCAGCCATGAAGGCTTCGAACATTTCTTCCTCAACCATTTCTTTCTTTTGGCCTAGGCCAACTTCTCCCTTTGTCTCGCTATCACTTTCCATCAAAGCCTTTTCCAATTCTGCTAAACTAGTGCTTTCTTTGGCTTTTAGTTCAGAGTGAACTTTGACCAACTGTTCTCTGCTGCAACCTATTTTGTCTTGAAGAGTTGATTTTGGACTATGGTCTGACTTTGGATTTTTCTTTCCTTCTGCCTGCCCCTCTGTCTGGACCAATGAAGAGCTTTCCCCACTTTCTTTTAGGTCTTTCTGGTACTGAGTGTACCTACGCTGGATCTTCCTCCTTTGTGATCTAGAAATTACTAGGACCATGTTTGGTTCCTTTGTTTTTGGATGCTTTAGTAACACCCAATTATTTGGGGCCACTAGGGGAGGTTTAACCATCCTACCCTGATCTCCAACAACATTTCTTTGGACAGGTATCTCCCTAGGTTTGTTCTGCATGACAAACCAATCTGGGACTCCAGGTACCCATGAACCCACCAACTCAGTTGTTGAACTGTCTGTTTCTTCCTCCGAAGCCAGTTTCGAAGCTGTCTGTGAATGCCATTGCTTAGCCCTGACTCCTTGTTTTGGGCCTAATTCAGGTCTTCCATGAAGGTGGCCACTTTCCATCTTGTGTGAGGCTAGTCTAGGGGGCCAATTTTTGGCTTGAATCCCATAACTTGAACCTACTTCAGTCATTCTTTCAGGACGATTGCCCTCCATTTTGTAATAGTTGGGAGGTCTGGACTCATGTAGAGGCCTCTTACCCTTGGATTGCATTCTAGTAGCTGCTGATCCAGCCATGAATGGCTGCTGCCTAGGACCAGTTGGATATGACCTTTTGTTATGAGCACTGGTTGGCTTAGGACATCTCTGCATATCCCTGTAATATTGCTTTCCATCAATTGGAAGCCCTTGCAGCCACTTATAGCTCAACCTACACCTGGGACACATTCTTTGGATAACTGCCGCCTCTAAAGAATCATCATCCAGTGCTTCCTCATCAGAGTCTTTTTTTGACCTGTAGAGCCTTGTCCAACAACTGGTGAACTTCTAGTGTCTTTCTTGACAGTAGTCTGGCTGGCAACATGCATTTGCACATTGACCTCTTCCAATTCTTTCAAAGATAAATTTTGGAAGTCTGGTACAACAACATTAGCTGCACTTTCTCCAATTTCTGGGAATGGATTACTGTTGATCCCCATGGCCTTTTTTGCTTTAGCTAGGAATTTTAAAATTCCTTTTCGAATTTGTTCTTGGATCTTGTCTCGAAAAATAATACAATTTTTAGTCGAGTGAGACCAAGAATTATGCCATTTATAATACACTTTTCCTTTAAGTTCATCTAGAGATGGAATTTTGACTCATTTTGGTAACTTAAGGAAATTGGCCGTAAGCAAATGATCAAAAATGTCATCTGCCTTTGTTAAATCGAAAGAGTATTTCCTATAAAGGTCTTTCTTTTTAAACTGCTGGTCAATTGTTGTGTCCTTATGAATTAATGCCTCACAGATCACAGGTTCTTTCCCCACAATCTCTGCTGCATCAATCTCATAATTAGGATCTCTATAATATGTCTTGTATGATGCATTATTTCGATCTTGTTCTTCCTCTAGTAATGCTTCATACCTAGACACCTTATAAGTTAGTTTCACTAAGTCTCTAAACTCAGTTGAGTCAAACTTCTTTCGAAGCCTAAATCTAAGCTATTTTGAGCCAATCTCACAAATTCTAGCTCTGGTAGGATGACCCTACATTTGTTTCGTGCTCTTTTAAATCTGGCAATAAATTGAGCAGCCTTTTCATCAGGCCTTTGGCTCAACCTTGCCAAATCTGTTATGGACACTTCTGGCTCCGTTTGGAAGAATTGGGCATGAAATGCCTTTTTCATTTGTTGCCAAGTCTGAATAGAGCCAGGCGTAAGGTTAATATACCATGCGAAGGCTGTCCTGTAAGAGAATTTGGGAACAATCTTAACTTCATGTAATCATTATTGGTAAATTCACCACATTGAGCAACAAACCTAGCAATATGCTCCACTGTTGACTGGTTTCCATTCCCATAAAAAAGGGCAAAGTCTGGTATCCTGAATCCTCTTGGATTTTCATATACCCTATCCACCCATTCTGGATATAGTTTCCTGTACACAGGAGTTTGAACCCCCCGAGCCATTAGTCCACATATCTCTCTAACAATATCAGTAATTTGGTCTTTAGGGACCATATTTTGTGCTTGTTGAACCATTACTAGAGGAACAAACACAGGATTTGGTGGACAACCTTGTACCAAGGGTCCTCTTGGTCCATAAGGTGGTATATTTGGGACTGGTTGTCCTTGTGGTACCGGCTGCTGTTGGGGGTATGGGTGACCCCTTTGAGCCTATCCTACGAAAGGTGCTAGAACAGGTGTTGTGTCTCTTCCATTTGTAGGAAAACCTTCTAACCACTCGGGTATAAATTCGAATAAGGGGTTAGTGAACCCCCTTGTGTCAGGTATGGCTTTGAACATGGGATTTGGAACCATTCTTATGCCATTTTCTTGTACTGGGCCAGATCCACCAATTTGCATGGCTTCACTGTTAAGTAATGAGGCATTTTGACCTGCTATAGGCCTCAAATAGGTTCATACCAAGACTGAGGTGATGGTCTTTCATAATTTTGATTACTAGTTTGACCATTAGAATGTCCATTAATTTGCATAGGCTGTTTATCTCTAGCCAATCTTTGCTGAGGGACATTTGAAATTTCCTCCACATGTCTTGTGTTTGTTGGTTGGTAGGTATTCATTCGATCTAAAAAGGATGTTGCCCACCTTTCCATTGTGTTCATTAACTGTTGTCCCATGGCATCTACTAGGCCACCCCATGGATTCACTCGCTGAGTAGATGGAACAGTGGATGGTCCAATTCTTTAGCCTTGTCCAATATCATGAATATGTAGTACTTGTTCCGAAGTGCTGGTCTGTTTGACCATAGGTTCTAATAAAATGGATGTTTCCACAGGATGTGTTATTACATTGTCCTTTGGATTAAGTATTTCTACCTCTCATTCCACGCCTTATTCTAAGCGTTCATTTTCTCCTTGTCTCCTACGTCTAGCCATTTCAATTAGTCCCGATGGGCGTGCCAAAAATATATGTTGGCTTTTTGGCTTTCGAAGGTTATTATTGTAATTGTGAGCGTGCCAGTAAGGATCAATCAGTCCTTACAGAAATTTAATTACCAACCAATTATCAGACGATTATGTTTTAGTTCTTTCAGTCTCAATGAAGAGGACTTTTACTGGTGGCTTTACTTAGGAAGAATAAACTGACAATGATTAAATGAAGAACAATTGCAGTATTTCATTAAATAAAACAAAAGACTTACAATAATCCAATTCAGCCTCGTAGAGGTTTACAGCAACAATTTACTTGAAACTACTCCTATGAACGAAGTGTAGTGCAGGAATTTTAAAGTACAGAAATACAAAGAACAGGAAATGTAAAACTGAAAAGGAAATAAAGTAGAATAAAACTGGTTTTTTTGGATCTGAGTCTAGGGCTTTTTCTGGGGCTTTCTCTGCTATCTATACTTCTCAAGGATGACCATCGAATTGCACTTTTAACCGTCGAATCGTTCCTTCATGATCGCTGATTATGTTGCCTTATAGTTAGCTCCACTATGTCATCACTTGCAGTTAGGCTTCCCTCCTGATTTTGAATTTGAATGTGAGTAACCGTTGAAGCCACATCACTTTGCATCTCTTTGCTGATCCAGTGCTACGCAGATCTTGTAAGAATCAATACTAACTGCCACGTGTACGATCACGATCGAAAACTTGAATAGTCTTCCCGTATTGTCCTTATTTTGCCACGCATTGAATTGTAATTGACTTATACAAAATATGTAGCCAACAGCTAGTATCCACTTTGGCCTTCCACCTGGGGAGACAAAAAACAAGAAGAAAAAAAGGAGGATAAAAAAAGAGGAACAAATGGTCTTGTGTAAAATCAGAAATTTGGCTTAATGGGAGAAATTTTAAAGATTCTAAAATCTGAAAGAGAGATTTATGATTTTAAGATTTTAGCCTACAAACTTATCGATTTGATTCACAAATTTGTTTTAGATTTGGCTGAGATTATCGATTTGAAAAGCTTTTGTGGAAAAATGGCAGCGAATTTTGAAGGTGTGTTAAAGTGATTTTTTTTACGAGATGAGATTAATTGAGATTTGTGCAATTTAAGTGTGAAACTGTGAATGGTGATGATGCACAGCGAGGGGTTTGGATTTGGATTGATATGGCAGTATGGTGGTGGCATAAGTGGTAGTCCAGATGTTCGACGAAATGCTTCATCGACATTGAAATCAACCATGCATTGAAGGTTTAGTTAATAATATAAGATGATAACTTCCGAGGTTGAATTTTGAACTAGGAATTCCAAATCAAGGGGCTGTTGTTGGGTAGACTTGAATGGTGCATTGGTTACATTAAAGGTTCCATGAATGGAGTCCTATTGGGAAATCAATCTGTGACTTGTGTCATCATTTTTATCAGACCAAAACCTAGTTTCTGAACCAAGACTGGGAAATATTATTGATGAACCAAGGCTGGGAACCTAGTTGATGAACCAAGAAGTAGCCACCTTCAATTTAGTTAGTTAGTTAATTAGTTTGTTTGTTTTTTTTTTTTTTTTTTTTTTTTTTTTTTTTTTGGAGGGGGGAGGGGGGTTGATTTGCCAAAAACGACGTCATGTTGCATTATTGCAGGAATACTTCAAAGAGAAGTACTCCAGAGGATCCAAGCGCCCTTTGTGGTTGAGTCGCGACTGTCACTACCCTAACTTCAGTGGGCCTTGGTCTAATGGGCAGGCCTATCCTTTGAAGTCATAAAAGAAAAAAGAAATAAATAAAATAATAATAATAATAATAATAATAATAATAAAGCTTATCCAAATTTGAAAAGATATAGGTGACCCTATCACATAGTACGGAGTTTTTTTTTTTTTTTTTAATATTTTCAAAAAAAAATAATAATTTAGAGAATTGACCTATTTTTCAAACTACTTAGGAAATTAATTTGCTTGTCAAATTGTATTTTGAAAATGCGATTTTGAAATTGAATTTATATTTTTAACATGCAATTTCATATTGAAATCGCATGTTGAACATGCGATTTCACCTGTGATTTTAAAGTAAAATTACATGTTGAAAATGTAATTTCAATTTCAAAATTATATCTTGAAAATATGATTTCAAAAAGTATGTTAGTTTTCTAAATAGTTTGAAAAGTGGATCAATTCACTAATTTTATTTTATTTTCAGAATATTAAAAAAAAAAAATACTCCATAACATTACCCTGTCTACATTTATTAGATAGGTAGTTTGCAAAGGTCACTTCACTTGCCATCCCATAACATGAACCCAACCTTCACAGTCAAGTAGAGCACATAATAGATACACCATCTAGTAGCCTTAGAAAGTTTGTTAACTGTTCAGTTCAAACTAACTATCCCAACCAATCTTACACGTTGATTTGAAATTACAAGGACATGTTTTTTTTTTTTTTTTTTGAACTGAAGGACATGTTTGATTGACTTGAAGTTGAATTGTTTGATGGACCAACCTTTACTTTACCTAACATTTTGTCAACAAAAGTTTCTCCACATGACCAAATATTTCGTGTCCCTCTTCAATTATGTGAGTGTTTGGAAAGCTGTTATTTTAATAGATTATTTTAATTTTTGACTATTTTAGTGTTAAAATTTTTATGTTTAGAAAGATGATATGATTTTTTATAGTTGAATGTGATATTTGTGAAAGAAAAAATAAAATGATTATAAGTTTGATGTGACATTTTGTCTTATTAACTATTTTAGTATTGTCTTTTTGTAGATTTTAGCTTAAAATAAGCTAAATTTTTTGTTGCCAAACACCCCCTATATAGTATTTCACCCCAACATACATAAGCTAAAGTGCCTGTTTTGGCTTTCTAGTGTAATATTTTGAGAACCAAGCTATGGCACCACAAGCAAAAGTTGAGCATCAACAACGTCTAATAAAGACGAGTTTGTGCATATTTCTTGTGTTGGCTCTCTCTAGTGTAGCTGCCTCTCAGTCACTTGTCAAGTACTTGCCAGGTTTTGATGGAGAGCTGCCCTTCAACCTTGAAACCGGGTGAGAACTGAGAATTTTCTCGGTTTGTTTTTTTGTTTTTTTTGAAAGTATGAGAAGTTTGATGGGTTTTTGTGTGTAGATACATCGGCATAGGGGACACGGATGATGTGCAGCTATTTTATTATTTCATTGAGTCGGAGAGAGACCCAGTGACTGATCCTCTTGTCCTGTGGCACACCGGTGGCCCTGGCTGTTCGGGTTTCTCTGCACTTGTTTATGAAATCGGTATTCTCTCATTATCCTCACTTTCCATAGACATTATTAAGTGGGTGTTTGGGAAGTTTTTATTTTAGTAGGCTATTTTAGTTTTTGGCTGTCTTAGGAGCCTAAAATTTTTGTATTTAGAAAGATAATTGAATTTTTTTTTTATAGTTGAATGTGATGTTTATGAGAGAAAAAATAAAATGATTATGAGTTTGATGTGATATTTTGTTTGATTATTTTAGTCTATTTTGTCTTTTAGTGTTATTTTAGCTTAAAAAAACCAAAAAAATTTCTTTCCAAACACCCCTAAATACAATTCAGTGTTCGTCGCAATATTTAACAAATGCCTAGCTATCTTTGTATTTGACACCTACAATATATCAAAGTGTATTCCATAATATTGAGTCAAGGTTTTTGGTAGGGAGTGAGATTTGCCTTTATATATATCTGGTCATTTATGTGTTCACCATTTCTATTTCTGCTTGTGCACTGTTAGGTTCTTTTTCAAAAGGGACAACATTTGAAAACACCAACTAGAACACCACAACAGTACAGCAAATTAAATTTAGAACAGTAATTCTACAAACAGGTCCACCTAAATACTAATCCACCTGTACACTTACTCATGGCACTCTCAATAATTACTCCACTTACACACCTAAATAAAACCACAATCTCACACAAGGTGTCTTAAAATGTTTACAACCATTGGATCATGTGAAAATCAAGATACAGAAATCTTAAGATATATCCAATAGCTATAGATATTTTAGAGTAAGGGGATATGCACATTTGAAAACAAAAGATCCCTGGCCGTGTACTTTCTCAACTTAGAATGATTGTTGGAAAATTTTCAATAGGTGCATTTTTTCCCAAACTCAAGCAGTAATGATTTGGTAACTAGATTTTGGATATGAGACTCTACCTTCACACTTGCTCCAACACTTCAAAGGGTCCCAAGTCCATTCTCGTCCTTATTGATGTAAATACATTCCACCTCTTTTTTTTTTTTTTTTTTTTCTGTAGGTCCATTGTTGTTTGATGTTGAGTCATGGACTGGCCAATTACCATCTCTTAGAGTAAACAAATACTCATGGACAAAGGTGCAACATTTTAACCTTACCCTAATTGCTTTTTTTAAGTAAAACTTATTTTAAAAAATTATGATAATCTTAATTAATTAATCTCAGTGATATTTCAGGTTGCCAACATAATCTTTATAGACCAACCTGTGGGAACTGGATTTTC
Organism: Camellia japonica; assembly: GCA_030407325.1. NCBI lineage: Eukaryota > Viridiplantae > Streptophyta > Magnoliopsida > Ericales > Theaceae > Camellia > Camellia japonica. The sequence goes on from JAPPVO010000029.1 coordinate 159,746,422, forward strand.
CTATGCCAGAACATCAGCTGGTTACAATACTTCCGACACAAAGTCCGTGGCACAAGTCTATAGTTTTCTCAGAAAGGTAACAAATTTTTTTCCCTGATTTAATTGATTAGATATTTTAACAGTGATAATTATGATGTCCCTGAATTACTATGCGCAAAATTGAAAACTGGTAATTTGGAGAATGTTTTGTAAAATCAGTATTTTGGTTTTTCGTGTTGTGACACAGTGGTTGGTGTATCATCCGCAATTCCAAACAAATCCTCTCTACATTGGTGGCGATTCGTATTCAGGAATTACTGTTCCGCTCCTCGTCCAAACAATATTAGATGGTATTCCTTTTGATGAGAATTAATTAGTTTATGCTTTGATTGTTTACAGTTTAGAAAACAATTTTGATTAATTAAGTTTTGGTTGGATTGGAATTGCAGGTCTTGATGAAGGGCTTGAGCCACTCATGGGACTCCAAGTATGTAACATGACTAGAAATGGAATTATTATCATTAATTTGTACTTTAAATTCCAATTTTATAGGTGATTTTTTCTTCCCATGGTTGCTAAGAATCCAGAAACAAAATAAGAAAAGAAAAGAAAAGAAAATTTGAGTTCTTACCAATATACGAGGTTGGGACAGTGCTGTGTATTTGTGTTTTGAAAATTATGGTTCAGTGGTCTCTCTAAATTGTTTACAGGGATACTTGTTGGGAAACCCAGTGACAGATTCTTACATCGATGAGAATTCAAGGATCCCGTATGTTCACCGGGTGAATCTGATATCAGATGAGCTTTACGAGGTGATAATATTGTATTTTTTTGGTGTTTCATAAATTAAGAAATTCCATCTAGTATTACATAGCATTTGTGGTTTGTGCATTGAGTATTGGGAATTCAATAATTCAACTCAAATGCAATTTACAACTACTATATATTATTGATTTTATCTAATAGTCATAATAGTTAGAACAAATCTGTCCTAAAGTCCTAATATTTTATTTTTTCATTTATTTATTTTTGCAGGATGCAAAATTATATTGCCACGGTGACTATGTTAACGTACAATTCAACAATAGTTTATGTGTAACGGCTCTTCTGGCAATCAAACATGTAAGAACGATTATCATTTTTGCTTACATGTTCGAGGAACTTTGAGAAAACTCAGTTGCACAGAAATTTTTCACAGAAGATTTCTCTGCTTTATGTTTGTCAGTTATGTTCTCTTCTGTGATTCATTTCTGTGAAATTTTTTTGTGCAACTAGCACAGCTGACAAACTTTCCATCTTTAAGAGGGCTAAGAATGAGTCTGAATTTGCAGTGTCTGCTGCAAATAAACCTAGTTCAAATTTTAGAACCTCAATGCGCTTTTTCATCGCCTAGAAGAATGGAAATCGAATGGGATTTGAGAGTTCGAGAAGCCGAAACCATAGAATATCTCGATTCACTAAATAAACTTCCTAAGCTAACTTGCAGGGTAAATCTCTAGTCTCTCTAAATCTCTCAACACACAACTTTGAATATGGTTATAGTTTGGTAATTTCATTTTTCTATCCTGGAATAAGCATAACTCTACTATTCTCATTTTCCAGAGTTTTAGTTACATGCTATCCCACAAGTGGGCAAATGATAAAGCTGTCCAAAAGGCTCTTAACGTCCGAGAGGTATGTGTATTCCGGATTTATTTCTCTTAATTTATTTAGATATAAATCACTAACTAGGATACATATTTGTGATATCCAATCAGGGAACTATGAATTATACTAGTTGGACGAGGTGTGCAAAAACCTTACCATTCTATACAGAAGATGTCTCAAGTACCATTGATTATCATAAAAATTTCACAAAGACCGGTCTTCGAGCTCTTGTATACAGGTACTCCTTTCCTTGGTTGTTACAATTCCTTCACATTTTTCTACTGAAAGGACTGATTAATAAAGAACAAATAGTGAAATTTATCAGGAAAAAAAATCATCTCAAAATTCATCAGAATTATTATCCTCAATCAACATTATTATTCTAATTTGTTTTTAAATTGAAACAATGAAGTGTCTCAATTACTATATAATCTTATTGACCAAGTTCCCAATTTTCACAGTGGTGACCATGACATTTCTGTTCCATATATTGGCACCCTGGAGTGGATAAATTCACTCGGAGTTCCTATTTTTGATCAATGGCGAGCGTGGTTTGTTGATGGCCAAATTGCAGGGTATGTTTCATATTATGCCTTTTTTTTTTTTTTTTTTTTTCCACAATTTTTTTTTTCTTTTCTCCAAATTTCACACTAAATTTTTTAACTAACTAATGGTTATGCTGCCATTTGAATGCAGATATACGCAGAAATATATGAATGATAACTATCGCTTGGCATACGCAACTTTAAAGGCACGTTCAAACTACTCTATTTATTAACTTCTTTTTTTTTTTTTTTTTATGATTTTCACAAATTAATCAAAATTTAAGTCAAACTTATGCTCTATTTTATTTATTTATTTTCATAACAGGGAGCAGGACACACAGCTCCAGAATTTAAGCGCAAGGAAGCCCTCAACCTAGTGGATAGGTGGTTCGCTTATTATCCAATCTAATTGAGGGGTTGAGGATTGAAATATAATCCATATATGGATGTTTAAAATAAGAGAAATTTTGAAGTACTTATTGATATAATTCCAAATTCAAAGTAATTAATGAACATCTCGATTGTTGTACTTTGTATCATTTTGTGTGAATCTTTAGAATAAGATGAGTTTTTTCTGTACCGATTGATATAATTGCTATGACATTTTATTTCTGAAAATGATATAATGACTAATACCGATATCAAAATTTTGGATAGAGCACTCTTATATGGACCAACATCGCCAATGCAGTGTTGCATTGATCGAGTTTGTGAGTCTCACCAAGTAGGTATAATGGGCTAATAGCCCAAGCCTAGAATAAAGTTAGGCTTTATGGATTTGGATCCTCTCCATAGTACATTTTATAACCCAGCATCAATCTTGAATTTTCAACCTTGGGTATATTTTATAACCCAGCATCAATCTCCATAGTACATGGTGATGAGATGAATGAGGTTCAGTTTTGTTAGGTTGATTGTTGGGTTTCTATAATTCTAAATATCATTCTCTTTCTATTCGTAAAAAATCTCTTATTGACAGACAAAAATAAAATAATTGAATTTTAGTCTTGGATAAAAGAAGAATGTATATTTTTCATATATTTTGTACTTTTCTAATTTATTAGGTAACTTAAATAATGTAAAATTAAATTAATATTTTATAAATAGGTGGATTGGACCAAATCAGACCAGGTGAGAATTTCTCATTCCAATTCTATTGGAAAGTAAACGGATTCAAAATCTTAACCCAACTCAATTTTTTGGGCAAAATACTTTTCTAAAACATTAAAAATATCAAGTTGGATTAAGTTGGTTGATGGGGCACCAACAATGGCCACCTCTAGTTTTAGGTGATGATAGGAAGGACAAGCTGGTATGACGAATCTTAGAAAATAATAGAAAGAGACAAAGGAGTTATGTGAGTTTGTAGCATGAGAAATGGAAATGAAAAGAGAAAGTGGAGTAGAGAGAAAAAGATAAAGATGAAGAGAAAGAGAACTGGGTCTACCAAAAGAGAAAGGGAGATCGGAGACAGAAGTGGAATAGTGTAATTGAGAGAGCAAATAGGAAGAGAAAAAAAAGAGGTAGAAAGTAATGCGGAGAAAAGGAGAGAAAGAAGTGCCATAATATAAAAGACAAAGTATGTGTTTTTGTGTTATTTTGTTAAGTTTAATTTTTATTAATTTTGTCTCTAAATTCTTTAATTTACATTTAGCTTATTCTGTTAGCATATCTAGTGTGAACTGAAGGTGTACAAATTAAGGGTGCAATTTGGGCGAGCTCAACTCGAGTAATCCGAACTCAGTCCAAATTTTTTTAAGGCTTGGACAAGATATTTCAAATTCGGTACGGCTTGGGCAAAAATTCAGAAGCCCGAATTAAGGGGCTATTTGGGATAAACTAAATAAGTACACTTTTTGACTTTTTATGAAATATGGGTTGTGTATGAGTTGGGTTTGAAGTGATGTGGTAGAGAGATGATATGACTTATATAAGATGATGTGACTTAAATAGGATAGTGACTTTTTGACTTTTTTTAATTATGTCAAACCAAGCCTAAATTTGGATGGGCTTCGACAAAGATGTCAAACAACTCGAGCAATCCAAAACCTGAATTATACATATATAGATATATAAAAATATTAAATATACATACAAATTATTAGTTATTACATGATATTAAAGTAATTTAGGTTATCAAATCATATTGAATATATATTATATATACAAATAATATAAAATCTTACTTTTTTTTTATTTTTTTTATTTTCACTCATAAATTGTAAGAACTACTATAGCGGCATCTCTTTTACATTATATAAATTATTTATTTTGATTATATTAAGATTTCCTATAAAAAAAAATTTGTAAGTAGAGTCAAATTTTAATAATTTAATAATGTAGCTGCCAAAAAAAAAAAAAAAAAAAACTAAAATTCATTTACAATTTGGACAACTTAGGCAATTTGGGTTTAACTCGGATCGGTCTTGGGTAGGCAACCTCGGGTTACAATTTAGGCCTGGGTGGGCCTGAGTAGATCTTAGCACAACTTGGACTGGACTTGGACAACCCTCCAACCTAACTGAACTAGCTCGAGTTACACCCGTAGTACAAATCATGTCACCAAAAGCCACCTCCTCAAGCCTCCTCCCGCTCACATATCTTGACTTCATCGTCTCCCTCTTTTGTCTTATCCCTCTTGTAATGTGTATATATATAGTTATGTTACCACCATCAATGTAATCAAGTAATATAATCATATAATCAAGTATTCTAATCATCAATACGATCTTCTCTCTTTTTTTCTCCCTCTATACATTTATCTAATATGGTATCAAAGTTATAAGATTTAGGCCTGTATTTTCTCACCGGCGAGCAATCTATCGGCAACCTTACCTACGCTGCTTGCTGGAGTTTTGAGACATACCTTTTGTTTTTGTCTCAACCCATTCCCCTACAACATTTTCCTTTTAGTATCGCCATCTCACACCGTTGCCCACAAACCTATTGGCACCGGCCATCATTGACATCTCATGGCCAGCCTCGATCTTAAGCACCGTTGAGCACATGCTTTAGCTCTAATCATCATTCAAACTTCCTTCCGGCATTTGTAATTCAGACTTCCTTCCGGCATTTGCCGCTTTCTTGTAGGTTTCTTCTCCGCCGATGCTTCCTCAGCCACTTTGGCCATCACGCCGCCATCTTCCTTGCCGACCCTCTTCGCTCTATCGCAGGTGTCACTTCTCTTTTTTGCCCGAACTGCAACACAGCTGCTCTTTTCATCACCACAATGCCTACTGAAACTCCATAATCTCCGGCAACAGATTGTCTTCTTGGTTCTCCTTTACTTTACCTCTGAGACCCATTCACTCTCTCTTCTCTCTTCATTTTGGCTTCACTTTCTTTAAACCCATCATTCCCAGTAATTCAATCAAACCAATTTCTTTGTTTTTTTCACCCACATGGGCTTGTTCCCTACTCCCTCATCCTATTTCGTTTGATTTAAACAAATTATTATTTTATTTTATTTTATTTTTTTTTCCAAACTACTTTTAATCTTTTCAAATCCCACATTTTCATATTTCAAAATTTTCTTCCACCCACAACACCCAAGTTGTTAGGGATCGAGGGGCACACCAGGGACACAAACAAGCAATAGCACAAGAGTTTTAACGTGGTTCGGCAATCCGGCCTACGTCCACGGGAGCGATAATACTATATATCAACAAGAGGAGATTACACAATCACTTCTCACTCACTGTCTCTCTATATAGGTTATCCTTTCTCACTGATTTTGATATCTCAGATTGCTCTCTCACTTTGCCACACATTCGGCTCTACTCTAATCTTTCATTTATACACAAAAGGAAGAAGTGTGATTGGCCACCACCTACCTCTTCCACTTGCTAGTGGGTTGGTGGAGTGGGAGTGCCACCTTCTATTGTCCATAGTGGAGCTTCCATTGGGTTGAAATCCAACAAATCACTCCTTCAACCCATATGAGGTGATCCACAATAGCACCCCCTGCTTGGAGTGCCCAGCACCCCCTCACTGGGGTGCCATGCAAAGCTTACTTCGCAACTCTTTGTGATTGCATCTCTCCCTTCCATACAGTCTTGGAGAGATCGCAATATGTCTCTAATTCAGGAGCAAAAGAAACTCTTTTCTTTCCTGGGACGTGCTTTGCAGTCTTGGTCTCTTTGCTCTGAGCTTTCTTCAAAATTGGCTGCAATGGTTCCATTTTGTGCACCTTCGAACTACCTCCATGTGTTCTTGTACACTTTGGTTGCCATGTCTGCTCAGCCTTATGTCTTTTTGGTGCGTGTCTTGTACTTCTTGTCCGGTAAGTGACAGTAGCTCCTTCTGTCACAACCTCTTCAACAAGTCTATACAGATTCCCCTCTAGTCGTCCATGTAGTATCACTGTATCTCCATGGATAACTTTGAGATTTCCTTTACTAGATGAGAAGCTGTAACCCTTCAAATCTAGCATACTTAAAGAAATTAAATTCTTCTTCAGTCTCGACATGTGTCGAACTCCATCCAATGTGAAAATTTTTCCATCTTCCATTCGGAGCCGTATTGTTCCTATGGCAACAATCTTACTCACAGTGTTGTTAGCCACACGAACAATACCTCCGTCTTTCGCTTGGTAGGTGGAAAAAAGTTTCCTGTCCATGCATATGTGGTATGTACTTCCGGAATCTAAAATCCAATCATGTTTCATCATACTCGATGAAACTGTGAGTACATACTCCTCCTCAGCATCCACTACAGCAGTGACATTTGATGAGCTCGCATGTTCCTTATTTGCCTTGTCCTTCTTGAGCTTTTCACAGTCTTTGATGAGGTGATCCTCCTGATCACAGTAATAGCACTTTCTCCTGAAGCTCGGCCTTGATTGCGAAATCCTCTAGATTTGTATCTACCCCGTCTATCATTGGACCTGCCTCTGCCTTGTTCATTTTCTGATGCAACCAAGGCATTTCCTTCTAGGTGCTTGCTACTTTCCTTTTTCTTCATCGACTCATGAGAAATAAGTGTAGCAACCACTTCATCCAGTCCAAGAGCATCCTTCCCGTACAATAGAGTAGTCCTAAGATGCTCATATGATGAAGGTAAAGAGACCAGCAAGATCATAGCCTTATCTTCCTCCTCGGTCTTCACCCCAATAGTATCCAATTCCATTGTGATCCTGTTAAACTCGTCCAGATGTTCTGTAAGGTTTGCTCCTTCTGGCATTTGAAGTGTATGCAGCTGCTTCTTCAAAGATAACCGATTTGTCAAAGACTTTGACTTGTACCTCATTTCTAACTTTGCCCATAGCTCTGCCGGATCTACTTCATTGATGACTTCTCGGAGTGTGTTGTTCCCGAGATATAACTGGATTGTACTGTTTACCAATTCTCTCAACTCCTCCCACTTGTCATCCGTCATGTCTGCTGGTTTGTTGGACTTTTTGAGAAGAGCTTTTACCAGACCCTCTCGTGTTAGATATTTTTCACCCTTTGCTGCCACAAGGTAAAGTCATTATTATCATTAAAAGGCTCTATCATGAAACTTGCACCTCTTCCTGCCATTTTAAATTTCTTCCTGTTTACAGAAATTCCGATTCAAGAATTTGACCGTACGGATGTATCCGGAATATTCCAAATAGTTGAAAAACACTATTGGATCGCTCAAAACAGACTCCGAATGGCTTAGATCTAGCCAAAAACGTTTAGACGGTTCAGATCTGCAGAATCTGGTGCGTCTGAGATGCACCGGATAATTCCTTCGGAATAGCTGGTCAACGACGCGGTCAACGGCGGCTCAGCGGCACGCTTGACTGGCTGGTCAACGGCGCGGCTCCAGCGCGGCGTGGCTTAGTCAGCAGCGGTGGTCAACGGCGCGATCGGCTCAGCTCGGCTCAGGCTGACGTCAGCCTGACGTCAGCTCCACGCGCACGCTTACTCGTCTTCTTCCTCTGGACGGCGCGTGGGGCACGTGGTGAGAGTGGGCGTCACGCACTTCCTTCCTCTGGCGTGTGAGGGCGCGTGGGCTCTCTTTTGGAGCTGGTTTTTGCTGTTCTGGACTCCTCTCCTGGAGTTCTTGCTCCTGGTGTACTCAAAAGTGGATTTCGAACACTTCGAAATCTGGACACTTTCAGAAAAAACTCGATTTTTCACCACCCGGGCTCTGATACCACTTGTTGGGGATCGAGAGGCACACCAGGGACACAAACAAGCAATAGCACAAGAGTTTTAACGTGGTTCGGCAATCCGGCCTACGTCCACGGGAGCGATAATACTATATATCAACAAGAGGAGATTACACACTCACTTCTCACTCACTGTCTCTCTATATAGGTTATCCTTTCTCACTGATTTTGATCTCTCAGATTGCTCTCTCACTTTGCCACACATTCGGCTCTACTCTAATCCTTCATTTATATACAAAAGGAAGAAGTGTGATTGGCCACCACCTACCTCTTCCACTTGCTAGTGGGTTGGTGGAGTGGGAGTGCCACCTTCTATTGTCCATAGTGGAGCTTCCATTGGGTTGAAATCCAACACAAGTCTCTTACAAATTATTTAACCTTTTTGGCAAATTGTCTTTTCTTTTTTTTGTCCCTTTCCATCATATTTTCCCTTGCCCACCTCGATATTAAAAAAAAAAAAAAAAAAAAAAACCACAACAACTTTATTAATTTATTAATTCATTTTTTTTTATTATAATTTAAATGGGTTGTCCCAAAGTCTCATAGAAGTCTTCCATACTCCCTTTTTTGAAATACCAATTCTTTCTTTCCGCGAACTTTTCTAGTGTTGAAAGCCAAAGGAAAAGGAGAAACTGAGAATCTTCACTGCTCTTCAAAAAAAAAAACTACTTTCCTTTCTATAATTTTTTTTCCCCTCTTTGTGTTGGGCCATTCTACTCCACTCTGTGTTGAGCCATTTCGCTCCACTTTATCAATCCCTCTGCTTCAACCTCAAATATGTTTCAATTTTCAAACCTATTTCAGTTTGATGGGGGGTATTGTACCTATTTTTTGATGAGCACGATGATATACCATGTGAACCACCCAAGTCGTCCTTTTCGCACCACCCTAGCCGCCCTATATCTTGGTGAATATGGTGATATACCATGCGAACCACCCAAGTCACCCATTGGCACACCACTCTAGTCGTCTCTTGGTGCACAACCAAGCCGTTCCTTGGTGCACTTTCTCATAAGTCGCCCCCTAGCATTCCGTTCCTTGGTGCACTTTCTCATAAGTCGCCCCCTAGCATTCCACTCAAGCTGCCTCTGGCAAACAACCCAAGTCCATTGACCTCTCTTCGCCCCTTGGTGCACTACCCGAGTCGCCCTATATCTTGGTAAGCATGGTGATATACCATGCGAACCACCTAAGTCGTCCTTTGACGCACCACCCTAGTCACTCCTTGGCGTACTACCCAAGCCGCCCCCTGGCGCACTTTCTTATAAGTCGCCCCTGACACACGTCCTATACAAAGGTCCGGCATGACCCCTTAAAATTGTCCCAACCTTAATTTCGGTTTAGTCCCTACAAGTTTGGCATGACCCCTTAAAACTGTTCTATACAAGGGTCCGGCGTGACCCCTTAAAACTATTTCGACATTGATTCCGATCAGATCTTACAACGGTCCAGTATGACCCCATAAATTGTCTCCTAACATTAGTTCCGGTCTCTATCTCAATCACCCATGTGCTCCCATCCGAACCTTGCAATCTATTTGCCTCAGATCTATTCATATTTTATTTCAGTTTTAGTTTTATTTCATATTTTTAATTTCTTTCTCCAAACTCAAGTTACTTGAATTTGAGAGGGGGGTGTTAGCATATCTAGTGTGAACTAAAGGTGTACAAGTCAAGCCACCACGACAAGCCATCGAAAGCCACCTCTTCGACCTCCTCCCGCTCACATATCTTGACTTCATCGTCTTCCTCTCATTTGTCTTATCCCTCTTGTAATGTGTATATATATAGTCGTGTTACCACCATCAATGCAATCAAGTATTCTAGTTATCAATACAATCTTCTCTCTTTTCTTTTCTTTTCTCTTTATACATTTATCTAACATATTCAATTTTAAACAAATTTTTTTTAATCATTAACAAAATCATAATAAAATATACTTATTATTTTAAATTATACATTCGGTGTTATTTTGATTATCAAAGTTTTCAATACTATCAATTTTGTCATTAAACAAAAATGAAAAAACCACGTTATGCGTAAATATTATGCGCGTGTATAGGAAAAATTAAAATATGGTAAAAAATTTTAAAGAAAAAAACAAAACAATGAAAAGAAAAGTGAAAGGGACAAAAAGTCCAATTATTCCGGTAGTACAGTTATTCCAAATTTGCCTCTCCATCCTCCGTAATTTTATACAGTTGTGATTTGTGGCACTAAATTCAGGGTATTAATGCCTCGAATTTCTATATCAGGTAAAAAAAAAAAAAAAAAAAAAAAAAATAAACTTACCAAAATAAGAAATTAGTGCCATTAGTGCTCAACAAATTAGTGTCACAATCATTTTTCAATTTTATATGGGCAAATTACACTAATAGTCCCTATAGTTTGGGACTCGTGTCACTTGATTCCTTGACTTTTTAATTGTGACGCATTTGATCCTGAATTTTGAATCTTGTTTCCAATAAGGACAATTGAACATACCGTTATTTAATTTCAAGGACAAAATCGTCAATTTGATAAAATATAAACTAATTTGACAAAAATAAATGTCAAAAAAATATTTTTAAATTTTTAAAAATTATTTCTACCAACTGAAGATAAAATTATGTAAAATTGATAAAAATTAATAAAAATTACATGATTAATTTTTAAAAATTAATTTTACATGATCATCATCCAAATATATAATAAAAATTAATCTGGTAAAAAAAATGTCTAAAAGATTTATTAATTTTATATAATTTTATCTTTAATAGGTAGAAATAATTTTAAAAAATTCAAAAATAATTTTTTAATATTTATTTTTGTCAAATTAATTTATATTTTATCAAATTGACAAATTTGTCTTTGAAAAATCTAATAGTATCTTCAATTATCCTTATTTGGAACAAGATTCAAAATTCATGGTCAAATATGTCACAATTAAAAAGTTAAGGACCAAAATGACACAAACCCTAAACTATAGGGATGGTTGATATAATTCACCCATTATATATGTATAAGATGGTTAGTTGATTCCCTTGATGACCACTGTTGTGACTGTAGGGTGCAACAATAACCTAACCTTCTTTCCTATTTCCAACTAAAGAGAGAGATAAGTTGGTGCACAATCCATGAGAGAGAAGAAGATGCTCATTGGACAATGAAATATGGGAGTTAATTTTTTTTAATAATTTTTTAAATTTTTTACAAAAAAATATATGAAAAATAAAAAAAATAATTAACTTTTTATAATGATTTTTTAATTACAATTTGATGTTTCCAAAACAAGCCTACTTATATGGATAGCACACTATTACATCCCATTACATTGGGACATATAACTTTGATTACAAGGATGGATGTGGGGGCGGTTGCACTTTTAAAAATTTTAAAAATATCATATATTATATTTAAAATTTTAAAATAATTAAAAATTATAAAGATTTATATTTCTAAACATACTTTTACACTCTCACAATGATATTTCTGGGTCCGTAAGAGTTGGCTGGGATTGATTTATGATAAGCTAAAAAGTTCATCAAAAAATTTCTTAAAATATAATAATGTTATCTAATTTTATCATATCCAAACATAATGTTGGATAATTTTCACTGTATTCAAAGAATGGATTAAAGAGAGAGAGAGAGACTGTTTGATTACAAAAATCAAAATAGTATATATAAAATAAAATAAAACAATAGATTCTTATTTTGTTACAAAAACAAAATCAAAATTTTAAAAAATAAAAAATAATAAAACAGAAAGTAAATTAATTACTTACCTTATTAATTGTCGAACAAATTTTCGATCAAGTCCAGTGTTTAATACTATGTCCTTAAGACATATTTGTTATCTCCATGGTACTTTCAGATTGTGGACATCTATCTCACAGGATAAAATGATCAACAACGAATAGTAGCAGCACTACAAACTATTCGTACAACGAACACACTTTGTGTTTACACTATTTCTCACAGAAAAATAATGCAGCAAAATACACAGAGAGCAATAGCAAAATTGAGGACAAAAATTATTGAATGCAAAATCCAAATGAGGGATTGCCTATTTATAGATAAAATAGTGGCTATTCGGTTTGAATCCAACAGGTAGCAGACCTGTTTGAACAGGTACATGACCTGTTCAGTTTTGAATGAACAGATACAAACCTGTTCTGTTTGAATTTTGAACAGATAAGAAACTGTTTGGGTTTGAAATGAACAGATTTGAATCTATTCGGTCAGATTAAAATCTATACAGAAGGTGCAAGCCAAATTTGAATTTTTCCAACCGAAATTTGAATTTAAATGGTCCGAATTTATTTTCCAAAAATAAAAAATTCAAATTCAAATATTTTTGGCTTAAAAAGAATTAGTATTCGGCCAGACAAGCCCAACCCAACCTCACACCACGCACTCACGTCCAAGTCTAGGTCAAGCTTAGGCCGCCTGACCAGACCGACGAAAGAGGCGTGGCATACGTGTGTGTTTATTTTGGGCCCAATAGGGCTAGCCCACTTTGCCTATAACCTCCCCCTCTACAAAACTTGAGTGTCTCTTGGGGCCTACCCCAAGTTCCAAACCAAGCCTTATAAACCCACACAAAGTTTGCCCACCAAACCAATGTGGAACAAACCTTAATTCAACCTTTATGAAAATTTCACCAAGAACCCCATTTCCATGAAGCTCACTTTGGCTTCAATTTCCCATTCACCCGATAATGGTTTTGAGCAACCAAATATACTACATGAATCACAATGCGGCATAGAACGCGTTACCACTTAGACTTACCAACTTTGGCGTATGGGTTCCACTTAAAAATTAGACCGAAGTCTAGGAAAAATCTATTTTTTCCAAAACCATTTCTAACAATCCCCCACATGAATGGAATTTGATGACAATGGAAATGCAACAATATACAGAATTTGTCGAAAGAGTATAAATCGAAAATATCTTGCATGATGCAAGATAGGTAGCTTTCGGTCTTGAAACTTCCCTAGTGATAACCTATCGGACTTACTAGCTAACCAATGGACGTGATACCTTGAATTGTTCAGCCGTTTGTGCAAGCTAAGACAATAGATGTCACACAAAATATCTTCTGACACATCGTGATTCTCATGGTTGTGTTCATTTTGGCCTTAAACGCTCTTGATTGTTCATGAGTGCTTCTAGAGAATTTAGCCTCTTCATTCTCATAGAACTGGCTCCAGTTCGACACTCATATAGGTGATTCTTATTGTGAGTATCTCTTATACTCGTCTTGATTTTTATGCCTAAATCAAGATATAAGTAATTATTAAAAGCAAAGCTTATCCTTAAACCCTTGCATACAACACATGTTGCAAATATCAATCTCACCAAAGGAAAGGGTAAGGAATTTTAATCCCTTTGTAATTTCTGGCGAGCCACACATAACTTATTTCTCCCTTTGAACTTAGTTCTTGGGATCTCCAGTCATTTAAGTAGGGTTATCATTATGATGACTCTTATGTAATAGGTTTTAATCCAATCCCCTTTGACGAACCATATACTTGCTCTTTTGTCAAACCTTTGGTTAATGGATCCGCAATATTCTCTTTAGATTTTATATAATTTATTGAGATTATTCCATTTGAGAGCAATTGCCTTACGGCATTATGTCGACGACGAATGTGTCATGACTTACCATTATACATATGACTTTGTGCCTGCCTATTGCAGATTGACTATCACAATGAATGCAAATAGCTGGCACAGGTTTTGGCCACATTGGAATGTCTTTTAAGAAGTGGCGAAGCCATTCTGTTTCTTCTCCTGCTTTGTCTAAAGCAATGAACTCAGATTCCATTGTGGATTGTGCGATGCATGTTTGTTTCGTGGATTTTCAATAAACAACAACACCTCTCAGAGTAAAGACATATCCACTAGTGGATTTTGAATATTTAGTATTCGATATCCAGTTAGCATCACAATAACCTTCTAGTACTACAGGATATCGAGTAAAGTTCAAACCATGAGCATGGGTAAATCTTAGATATCTAAGAACCCGAATGATCTCTTTCCAATGGACTTCTCCGGGGTTACTAGTGTACCTACTCAATTTACTGATAACATAAGCTATATCATGACGAGTGCAATTCATTAGGTACATTAGACTTCCAATGATTTGAGAGTATTTTAGCTGAGACACCGCATCACCTTTATTTTTTGATAAATAAAGACTAATGTCTACAAGTGTTCTTGTTACATTCATATCATCCTTGATATATTTACCAAGAATTTTCGCAATATAATGAGATTGAGATAATGCATATCCATAAGATGTTTTGGTAATTTTCATTCCTAATATTACATCTGCGACCCCCATATCTTTCATATCAAATCTTTTATTCAGCATTTGTTTAGTTGATTTGATCATGTTTTGACTGCTTCCAATGATAAGCATGTCATCTACATAAAGACAAATGATGACATAACCTTTGTTAGTGTTTTTAACATAGACACACTTGTCACATTCGTTTATCTTAAACCCATTAGTAAGTATATCATGATCAAATTTTGCATGCCATTGCTTAGAAGCTTGTTTTAGTCCATAAAGAGATTTTACAAGTTGATAAACTTTCTTTTCTTGCCCTGGCACTACAACCCTTTCGGGTTGCTCCATATAGATCTCTTCATTTAGATCACCGTTTAAGAAAGTTGTCTTAACATCCATTTAATGTATTTCTAAATTATACAACGCTGCTATAGCAATAAGCATGAGGATGGATGTTATTCTTGTCATAGGGGAATATGTGTCAAAATAGTCCAGACCTTCCTTTTGTCTGTAACCTTTTACCACGAGTCTTGCTTTATACTTGTCTATTGAACAATTTGCTTTCATTTTTCTCATCAATATCCATTTATATCCAAGAGGTTTAGAACTGGTGGAAGATCTACCAATTCCCAAGTATGATTCTGCATAATAGATTCAATTTCATTATTAACAGTCTCTTTCCACAAAAGTGTTTTAAGACTTGTCATTGCTTTCTTAAAGCTTTGAGGTTCATTTTCTAATAGGTATGTCAGAAAATCTGGACCAAGGGATTTTGATATTCTTGCTCTCTTACTTCGTCTTGGTTCATCATTAGTTAAATCCTACTGGTTGAGACCATTACTAGTCTCTTGTGTTTGATTGTCATTAGTTTCTTAACTTTGTGTACAATCATAAGTTCTTTTATGTGAATTTAATTCCTGTCCTTTCTTGTAAGGAAAAACATGTTCAAAAAACACAGTATTCCTTGACTCTATAATAGTGTTCATATTTATATCAGGTATTTCTGATTAATAAGTCATAAACCGATATACACTACTATTCTGAGCATAACCAATAAAAACACAATCCACTGTTTTTGGTTCTATCTTAGTCTTTTTCGAAACAGGAACTTCTACCTTTTCCAAACACCCCTACACTTTTAAGTATTTGTAGGAAGGTGGTTGACCTTTCCACAATTCATAAGAAGTGCTGTTAGTTTTCTTGTGGGTTATTTTGTTAAGAACATAATTAGCAAATAATATTACTTCCCCTTACAAGTTCTGCAGTAAGCCTGAACTTAGTAACATGGCATTCATCATTTCTTTCAGGGTTTTTTTTTTTTTTTTTGCTATTCCATTTTGCTATGGAGAATAGGGTGTTATAGTTTGGTGAATAATGCCATGTTGTGCACAAAATTCATTTAAAGGTGTATCATATTCACCACCCTATCACTTCTAACCATTTTAATGATTTTACCAAGTTGATTTTCAACTTCAGTTTTGTAGAGTTTAAATATTTCTAAGGCTTTATCTTTACTTCTAAGTAAATATATATAACAATATCTTGTGCAATCATCGATAAATGTTATGAAATACTTTTTGCCTCTTCTAGTTTGAACAAATTTAAAATCACATACATCAATATGAATTAATCTAGAGGTTCGGTTTTTCTTTCAACCGATTTAAATGGAACCTTAGTTAGTTTCGCTTCTACACAAATCTCACATTTGTGATTAGGATCAATTTCAAACTTTAGTATATAATCCAAACCAATTAATCTACGCAAAGCATCAAAATTTACATATCCTAATCTACCATGCCATAAATTTGACTCAAGAATATAGGCAAAAGATATGTTATTCTTATTAATAGAAAGTTTTAGTACAACAATTATTACATTCAACTTGAAGAGACCATCACTCATGTAACCCTTACCAACATACATACCACTCTATACAAATTTGTCAAACTCAAATACAAGCCTAAAACCATTCTTACTTAACAAAGAACCAAAAACTAAATTCTTCCCGATGTCTGATACATGCAGCACATTGTTGAGGGTAAGTTCCTTCCCCGATGTCATCTTCAAGATCACCTTTCTTTGTTCAGCCACAATAGAAGTAGAAGAATTTTCCATGAAAAGTTGTTCACCATTTGCAGCCTCATTATATGTAGTAAACATTTTCTTGTCCGCGCAAATGTGACGACTTGCTCTTGTGTCAATCCACCATTCATTGGGATTTCCAACCAAATTAGCCTCAAACACCACAGTCAGAGATACAATCTAGTTCTGTCACATTGGCTTGATTGGTAGTCTTCTTGCTTGTACTTCCATGATCCTTTTTAGGGCGTTGGCAATTAGAGGCACGATGTCTAGTCTCGCCACAATTATAGCATTTACTTTTGAACTTTTTATTGTTATTGTTGTCACCTTGTTTAAGACCATCTCCAGCAAACTTCCTCTTCTTATTATGTGATTTGGGCACTTGTTCAACCACATTAGCCTTTGACTCAATGGGATTTTTACCATTCCTCTTTTCAACCTTACGGTTATCTTCCTCAATTATCAGTCTTACAATCTGTTCATCCATGATCATCTTTTTGCATTTATGTTTCAAATATTTTTTGAAATCTTTCCAAGCCGGTGGTAATTTTTTCACTAACGCAGCGACTTGGAAAGACTCGCTAAGAGACATACCTTCAGCATGAATATCATGCAAAATTAATTGAAAACTTTGAACTTGAGAAATTATCATTTGGGAGTCTACCATAACAAGGTCCAGAAATTTACCGACAACAAATTTCTTTGTGTCGGCATCCTCTGTCTTGTATTTTTTCTTCAAAGAATCCCACAATTCTTTTACTATTTTCAAAGGGTTGTAAACATTGTACAGCATGTTGTCAAGGCCATTGAGGATGTAGTTTCTACATAGAAAATTAGAATGTTTCCATGCGTCTATAGTGGCAACAACTTGCCGATCACTTTCATCCTCTTTAAGTACTGAATCCTCTTCAAGAGCACCCAACATCTCTTACTCCCGGATGGCAATACTAGCCACACTGATAATAGATTTCCTACTCAAGGCGTCAGCTACAACATTGGCTTTTCCTGGGTGATAATGCAACTCAAAATTATAATCCTCTATGAACTCCATCCACCTCCTCTGCTTCAAATTCAAATCCTTCTATGTAAATAGATATTTCAGACTCTTATGATCGGAAAACACTTCAAATCTCTCACCATACAGATAATGCCTCTAAATCTTCAAGGCAAATATCACCGCTGCTAACTCTAGGTCATGGGTAGGATAATTCCTCTCGTGTTTTCAACTGTTGTGAGCCATAGGTTACTACCTTCCCCTCTTGTATCAAAACACAATTTAAACTTTCCCGTGAAGCATCACAATAATTGAATAACCCAAACCCTTCTCCAGAATAATCAAGACTGGAGCAGTGGTAAGTCTAATCTTAAGCTCGTGAAATAACTTCTCACAGGTCTCATTCCACACAAACTTAACTCCATTCCTCGTCAGTCTAGTTAACGGTGAAACTAATCTAGAGAAATCCTTCACAAATCTCCGATAATACCGGGCCAACCCTAGGAAACTACGGATCTTAAAAGCATTCTTAGGTTGTGTCCAATCTTGCACCGCTTCTATCTTGGATGAATCTACAGTCACCCCTTCCTTAGAAACCACATGGCCTAAGAACTTAAATTCCCTCAGCCAGAATTCACATTTCCCAAACTTGGCATATAGCTTGCAGCCTCTAAGCAACTCGAGCACTACTCGTAAGTGTTCCTCGTGCTCCCCTTCAGAGGGTGAGTAAATCAAAATGTCATCCATAAAGATGACCACAAAATGATCTAGGAATTCACGGAAGATCCAGTTCATCAAATCTATAAATACAGCTGGTGCATTGGTCAGTCCAAAAGGCATCAGTCAGCTGAAAAGGCATCACAAGAAATTCATAATGGCCATACCGCGTACGAAATGCCATTTTCGGGATATCTTCTTCTCTTACTCATGACTGGTGATAGACCGACCTCATGTCTATCTTAGAGAAGCAACAAGACCCCTTCAACTGATCAAACAGATCATCTATACGAGGCATTGGGTACCTGTTCTTAACAGTTACCCAATTCAATTTTCGGTAATCTATACAAAGTCGCAACGCTCCATCTTTCTTTTTAGCAAAGAGAGCCGGTGCTCCACAAGGTGAAATACTAGGGCGGATAAAACCCTTATCTAACAATTCTGGGAGTTAAATCTTCAACTCACTCAATTTAGCTGGTGCAAACCTATACGGAGCCATAGAAATCGGTGCCATGCTAGGCACTAAATCAATAGAGAATTCGATCTCTCGGTGAGGTGGTAAACTAGTAAGATTCTCGGGAAAGACATTGGGGTATTCACAAACCACCATTGGCAACTCAACCCGAACTTCATCACACTCACCATTCAAGAAGCTAGCAAGAAGGCAACTAAGTTCACTCCGCCCACGCGGATCATATATCGGTGATAAGACTCTATTCACCCAGTCCCCCCAAGAAGTAGAAACAATCTCCGCTCGAGGTACATACAGTAACCCTCTGACGGTGGCAATCTATAACAGCCCAGTATGACGATAACCAGTCCATACCCAAGATGACATCAAAACTAGACATATCAAGCAATACAAATGCAAAAGGTAATTGGCAACCAGCAACCTTAATGTCACAACCCCGACATCCTTGTTTCAAAATAACTTCACCACCAATAGGTGACTCTACACAAATAGAAGATGCTAACTGTGCTAACTGTCAAGACCCAAGCCGCCCCTATAGCTTTAGCATCGTAACTAGCCAGTAATCCGTGATTACCGACGGCCTGTTTAACAATAATGACAATATTACAATATAAAGGGGCTGGCGGAAGCCAATCAATAATAATATACATCGTCCAATGAGCTGTGAGGACCTGAATGGAAATAAACTTTTATGTACATAGCCATATTCATAACCACTTATAACAAAAATACATATACAAGATTGCATGCAAGATAGGGACTTAATCCCGTCATAAAAAAAAAAACTATATAAGCAAAAATCTTAGACATTCTTTACACTTAGCAAAAGGATGGATTTGAATCACCCAAAAAGCCTTGACTCATGCAAGTTCGGAACCTCGTTGTGAGGCACAATAGCTGGCTTGACAAAACATGAGTTCGGGCCAGCGCCTTTAGCTTTGGTCCAGTGCTTGGCCACCTACATATATATAATAAACTGTGAGCTATAGCTTAGTGAATAACAAATGTGTAAAGAGGTTAAGAATGATGTCCTTCAATCTTTGAAACAATCGATTGACATTATAACATTTTCAATCAATATCACTTGTCGATCTATCGTTCGATTCAATCAATTCAATCAATCAATAATTATATAAGTCATACGTGGTACATCCAATAGCAATGATACACTTGGTCTTAAAAGACCGGACAATCAATTGATGGCCATCATACAATAACAATAGTTCCAATATTTGGAACTGACAGAGATCTCTATAACAATAGCAATATCAATAACAATAACAATACGCTATGGATACCACGAATAGAATTCAAAAAAAGGATCATCATTCAATCGGTAAAAAGTAACCATTTAGAAACAATGTAATTTATCATTCAGAAAATAAGTACAATTTGAAAATATCTTTACAACATTGTTAATCACAGTGGGCTCCTCGATACACAGACGATAAGGCACTAAGCTATAGCATCCGACCTAACAAACAAATTCAAGCACAACAACTCAATTATAACCATGCCAGATTCAATCATTCTATTCACTTCGTTATTATTCCATCAATTTCTATTCATTGCTCACTTATTCGGTTCTAACTTCATTCATGCACTCTAATGCACTCATGAGATGCAAATGATTATGAAAACATCCTAAAAACTATGCAAACAGAGGCCCAAAAAGGGGAAAAGTGAAGCAAAAAACAAAATTGGGACTGCCCTGTTGGCCGCACGTACAGTTTCCTTGGCTACTCGTGCGGTGGCTTGGCTACATGTGCAGTGGATTTGGTCGCATGAGCGGCAGTCAAGTAGTGTGCACTCTTGGGCTAATGAAGGTGGGCCGCTCGTACGGGGGCCCAATCTGCTTGAGCGGTCTGGGCTGAAATGGTGGTCGAAACTACTCTGTTGGAGCAGTGCAATCCTTTAGCAGGTTCAGTCACAATTCATGCAATTTAAGTCCAAAATCTTCAAAGATTACATCCTTTTAAACATAACAAATGCTAAACAAAAATTCATGGCTCCAACTTGGGGTTTAAATCCAAGAAAACAACAATTCTAAACTCTTGAAATTAAAGTGTAAACTTATCAATATATACCTACATGAGTTCCAAATCCACATCTTGAAGTTTCCCATTCAATTTTGTAAAATCATGCAAGGAAGGACATGTAGAAACAACAATAAAACTATGCATGTCCATAATTAATCAAGTCCCCAAAGAAATTATGAAACCATATACCATGTAGTTCAAAGTCAAATTCCAAAATTTATGAGAGAAATCCCTTCAAAACCTTTAGAATTATGAAGGTTATGCAAGAAAATATGGATGTAAACAAAATATTATCAATGCATGCCATGCATGTAGAATTAAGGGTTAGTTCACTTTTTTCCTTTCATAGAAACTGTATATGTATAAATGGTCTACCTCTATTCACAATTCTTTCATATCAATCTACCTTTGTTGTGATTCAACTTGAATCCCATAATTTATGAACCTATTTCTTCAAAATCATGAGATTAGAGAGAAGATTGCTTACCTAGAATTAAATTGTTCTCCAGGAATTCCTTAAGCTTTCCTTGTTTCTTCCTTGAGCTTTGTCTCTTCTCTTGCATAAGTGTTCACTCTCTCTCCCTCTACATGTATATTCCTGAGGCCACCAAAGTCCACTACCTCTCTTCCATATTCAATTAATAAGATTGTTCATTTAGTTATTTTATTATAAATTTTGTTTTCTTCATAGCTTAGGCTTAAATTAAAGAGGTTAATAAATTGCTTTAACCCAAATTCATTCAAATTAAATTATTCCTCATTATCTAATAAGCTCAATTACACTAAATCAAATTATACGAAGTTGAATTAGGCTCTAATTCCTATCCAATTTTCTTAATTTTAACTTGTTACAATCAGCGAATTAGACAGGTTTATTTTCCTTCTAACCTACCTATACACAACAACACAATTTAAACAATCACATGGCATCACAATAACACTTCATATAATACAATCACATAATTAACGATAAGTATGTAATTAATTTAATTAATTTGCTTAATTGAGAAGGTGGTTGTCACATCCTCTCCCCCTTAGGACGTTTAGTCCTCTAAACTCAATTACCTTCCTTTGGAAAGAATACAGGATTAAGTGGAAAAAGGTCCGGATATCTTCTCTTCATGTCATCTTCCCTCTCCCAAGTTGCATAAATACCACCATGATTTTGCCAATCCACTTTCACTAACGGGATTTCTTTATTTCTCAACTTCTTGATTTGCCAATTTACAATCTGAATGGGCTTTTCTTCATAAGTATAGTCATCACTTAATACCACATGAGTAGGCTCAACAACATGAAAAGGATACCGAAGATAGTCCCGCAACATCGAAACATGAAAGACATTATGTATATGTTCCATTTCGGGAGGGAGTGCTACTTGATATGCCACTGGATTAATCTTTTCAATGATTTCATACGGCCCAACATATCTCGGCGCTAACTTGCCCTTGGTTTCAAAGCGAGTCTGCCCTTTCATTGGTGTCACCTTAATAAAAACATGGTCACCCACTTCATATTCCATGTCTCGCCTTCGGACGTCCGCGTAACTTTTCTGTCAACTTTGTGCAGTTTTCAATCTTTGTTGAATTAATTTCACCTTTTATGTTGTTTCATGTACAATCTCAGGCTCAAGTAAAGGGCCATCTCCAACTTCTACCCAACAAATAGGAGACCGGCATTTTTTGCCATATAAAGCCTCGAAAGGCGCCATACCAATACTTGAATGAAAACTGTTGTTGTAGGCAAATTCAGCTAAAGGCAAGTGACTTTCCCAATTCCCTTGGAAATCAAGCACACACATACACAACAAGTCCTCCAGAGTTTGGATTGTTCTTTCTTATTGGCCATCTGTCTGAGTATGGTATGCACTACTTAATCTTAATTCAGTTCCCAATGCCATTTACAGACTTTGCCAAAATCTTGATATGAACTTTGAGTCCCTATTAGAAACAATGGACACAGGCACTCCATGCAATCTAACAATCTAATTTATGTAAATTGTAGCCAACTTATCCACATTATAAATTGTTTTGACAGGTAAGAAATGAGCAGACTTAGTCAACCGATCAACAATAACCCAAATTGAATCTATACCTCTATTGGAACGAGGTAGTCCAACAATAAAATCCATGATAATATGTTCCCATTTCCACTTCGGTATTGGCAAAGGTTGAAGCAATCCTGCAGGTCGTTGATGTTCGGCTTTGACTTGTTGGCAATGTAGGCATTTTGACACAAACTCAGCAATTTCTTTCTTCATTCCTGGCCACCAGAAATTAAGCTTCAAGTCTTGGTACATTTTTGTATTCCCCGGATGAATGGAAAGTTTTCAACTATGGGCTTCTTGCAAAACTCGCTTTTTCACGTCAACATCATTTGGTAGGCACAATCTACCTTGAAATTTCAGCACACCATGTTCAAAAACAAAACTCGGCCTCGGTTTGGATTCCCTTTCATCAATAATCTTTTTCAAAAAGTCATCTTATTGTTGTTTCTCTTTAATTTCCTCAATAAGTGTCGGTTGAGCAGAAATAGCAGCCAATGTCCCGCCTTGTTCTCGCAAAACAAGTTCAACCTCAAATTTCTCAAGGTCATGTAGCAATTCTCTTTGCCCGGTAAGCAAGCCAAATTCCCAATTGATTTCCGACTACGTGCATCAGCAACAATGTTAGCTTTCCTCGGATGGTACAAAATTTGCAAGTCATAATCTTTTATTAATTCTAGCCATCTCTACTGTCTCATGTTCAACTCTTTCTATGTAAAGAAATATTTTAAACTCTTGTGATCTGTGTACACCTCACATGTTGCCCTATACGAGTAGTGGCGCCAAATCTTCAATGCAAATACTATTGCGACAAGTTCCAAATCATGAGTTGGATAATTCTTTTCATGTTGTCTCAGTTGTCGGGAAGCATATGCAATGACTTTATCATTCTGTATCAATACATACCCCAAACCCTTATAAGAAGTATCACTAAAAATAGTAAATCCATCCGTACCTGAGGGTAAGGTGAGAATTGGTGCAGTCACAAGTTGAGTCTTCAATTCTTGAAAGGCTGATTCTCTCTGGTCGGTCCAGTCAAACGATACTCCTTTTTGAGTCAACTGAGTCAAAGGTAAAACAATTTTGAAGAAGTCTTTCACGAATCTTCGATAGTACCCGGCCAAGCCCAAGAAACTCTAGACTTCAGTAACATTGGTAGGCCTAGGCCAATTAACAACTGCCTCAATCTTCTGTGGGTTAACTGAAATGCCATCTTCACTAATCACATGCCCTAAAAGCATAACACTATCAAGCCAAAATTCACACTTTGTTAGTTTTGCATATAATTTCTGCTCTCTCAAGGTTTGCAAAGCAATTCTCAAATGGTGTTCATGTTCCTCTTTACTTTTGGAATAAACCAAGATATCATCTATAAAAACAACCACAGATTCATTGAGGAATGGTTTGAAAATTCTGTTCATAAGATCCAAAAATGCAGCAGGCGCATTAGTAACTCTGAAAGGCATAATAAGAAATTAATAATGTCCATACCTTGTTTGGAAAACAGTCTTTTCAATGTCCTCAGCTTTGAATTTCAATTGGTGGTATCCGAATCTAAGGTCAATTTTGGAAAAGACTTGAGCACCTTGCAGTTGGTCAAATATATCATCAATGCGAGGCAACAGGTACTTGTTTTTCAATGTCATATTGTTCAATTCACGGTAGTCAATACAAAGCCTCAACGAGCCATCCTTCTTTTTCACAAATAAAACTGGAGCGCCCCACGGTGATGTACTGGGCTTAATAAACTTCTTGTCTAACAACTCTTGCAATTGGATTTTCGACTCTTTCAATTCAGTAGGTGCCATTCTATATGGAGCTTTGGAAATTGGCTGTGTACCCGGTAACACCTCAATAGTGAACTCAATCTCCCTGTCAATCGAATCCCCTGGCAAATCATCTGGGAATTCTCTGACTATAAGAATACTGTCCACATTAGCTTTAGTATCAGCAGGCACAGTCAATATACAACATAAATACCTTTTACACCCCTTTTTAATCAATTTGGATGCTTTCATAGATGAAATCAAGTATGGGGGAGGTACAACACCAACTCCATTAAATATAAATTCAGGCAATCCAGGTGGATGAAAAATAACTTGCTTTGTTACACAGCCAATGGAGGCATGATATTTTGTTAACCAATCCATTCCCAAAATTACATCAAAATGAACAAGATTCAAAGGTAGCAAATCAGCATACAAAAGTACATCCCCAATAACAGTCTCACATGCAGGATACACATAAGCACAAGTCATAGATCCCCCAACAGGTGATGATACAGCTAACAAATAGTTCATGGGTTCTAGTGGTCCATTTAATTTTTGTGAAAAAGCATGCAAGACAAATGAGTGTGTAGACCCTGAATCAATCAGAATGTAAGCATTTTGAGCACAAATTAAAAGTATACTTGACACAATTGCCTTAGTATTCTGCACATCTCCTGGTACAAGTGCAAACACCTGGCCTTGCCTCAAAGGTTCTTTTCCGGTAGCTTTGGAATTGGGTTTTGGTGTAACAGTTGATGCTGCAGCACTTGCTATGGGTCTACTATAATTCTGAGAAGTGAGAGGACAATCTTTAACTATTTGGCCCACCTTGCCACATTTATAACATGCCCCGGAGATTCTATGACAAACCCCTTTGTGTCTTTTGCCGTATTCTGGACAAGGTGGTATAGAGTTGTTGCCTTAGCTAGAACTGCTTGTTGACCATGTGTTTTGCTTCTTATTCAATGAATTGTTCCCGCCTTTTTTTAAATTAAAACTTTGCCTCTTACCCCGCCATTCAGTCACTGGTATGTTAGCTTGTTTCAATGCTGCAACATTTGTCTCGGCTATGATAGCTCGGTCAGTACATCCACGTACTTGAGTAATTTCAAGACATTAATTTGATTAAGTATTTCCACATTAAGTCCACCCTCAAACTTTCTACCCTTTTTATAATCAGTGTCTGCCATGTGTGGCGCATAGCAAGCAAGTTCGGTGAATTTAGCCTCATATTTTGCTACTATCATAGTACCCTGCTTCAATTGCTCAAATTCAGTCACTTTTCGGTCACCAACACATTGAGGGAAGTATTTATCATAAAATGCTTCTTTGACTTGAGCCCAAATCATTGCATTATTATCTTCACGCACAAGCATCCACCATCATCTTGCCTCTTCTTGCAAAGTAAAGGTAGCCAACAATACCTTTTGTGCCTCGGAACATGAGAACATTTCAAATAGTTTTTCAATTTCGAGGATCCACGCCTTAGCTTTGAGTGGTTCCAGTCCTCCCTGGAATGTTAGTGGTAGCGGAGGAGGAGGTGGGGGTTGTTGGTTCTGTTGTTGTCTTAAAGCCTCAGTTAATAATTAAACCATCATTTCCAATCTTGCAATTCTTGTTTCGGATGATTCAGGTTCATCTGTATTCCTTGCATTCTCTATTGCACTATATAAAACATGTTAATAATAAACATAGGAAAGATGGTTTACTTATTCATGTTTGCACATATACACATAACACGTCCACACACACTTATTTATGTTCATACAATGCCCTAATTACTTTTCGAGGATATCCTATAGCTCATTTGGACACGTGTGTGCGGTATAACTCATGCTCTAATACCACTCTGTCAACACCCAAACCCGCCCCTATAGGTTTAGTGTCGTAACTGGCTAGTAATCCGTGATTACTGAAGGCCTGTTTAACAATAATGACAATATTACAATATAAAGGGGCTGGCGGAAGCCAATCAATAATAATATACATCGTCCAATGAGCTCTGAGGACTTGAATGGAAATAAACTTGTATGCACATAGCCATATTCATAACCACTTATAACAAAAATACATATACATGATAGCATACAAGATAGGGACTTAATCCCATCATCAAAAAAACTGTATAAAAAAATCTTAGACATTCTTTACACTTAGCAAAAGGGTGGATTTGAATCATCCAAAAAGGTTTGACTCGTGCAAGTTCAGAACCTCATTTTGAGGCACAATGGCTGGCTTGACAAAACATGAGTTCAGGTCGGCGCCTTTAGCGTTAGTCCGATGCTTGGCTACCTACATATATATAATAAACTATGACCTATAGCCCAGTGAATAACAAATGTGTATAGAGGTTAAGAATGATGTCCTTCAATCTTTGAAACAATCGATTGACATTAGAACATTTTCAATCGATATCACTTGTCGATCTATCGTTCGATTCAATCAATTCAATCAATCAATAATTATACAAGTCATATGTGGTACATCCAATAGCAATAATACACTTGGTCTTAAAAGACTGGACAATCAATTGATGGCCATCATACAATAACAATAGTTCCAATATTTGGAATTGACAGAGATCTCTGTAACAATAGCGATATCAATAACAATAATAATAACAATACACTATGGATGCCACGAATAGAATTCAAAAGAGGATCATCATTCAATCGATAAAAAGTAACAATTTAGAAACAATGTAATTTATCATTCAGAAAATAAATACAATTTGAACATATCTTTACAACATTGTTACTCACAGTGGGCTTCTCTATACACGGACGATAAGGCACTAAGCTATGGCGTCCAACCTAACAAACAAATTCAAGCACAACAACTCTATTATAACCATGCCAAATTCAATCACTTCTATTTCTATTTGCTTTGTTATTATTTTGTCAATTTCTATTCATTGCTCACTTATTCGGTTCTAACTTCATTCATGCACTCTAATGCACTCATGGGATGCAAATGATTATGAAAAGATCCTAAAAACTATGCAAACGGAGGCCTGGAAAGAGAAAAAGTGAAGTGAAAAACAAAACTAGGATTGCCCTGTTGGCTGCACGTGCGGTTTCCTTGGCTGCTCGTGCGGTGACTTGGCCGCACGTGCGGTGGATTTGGCTGCATGAGCGGCGGTCAAGCAGTGTGCACTCTTGGGCTAATGAAGGTGGGCTGCTCGTGTGGGGGCCCAATCCGCTCAAGCGGTCTGGGCTGAAATGGTGGTCAAAACTGCTCTGCTGGAGCAGTGCAATCCTTTAGCAGGTTCAGTCACAATTCATGCAATTTAAGTCCAAAATCTTCCAAGATTACATCTTTTTAAACATAACAAATGCTAAACAAAAATTCATGGCTCCAACTTGGGGTTAAATCCAAAAAACAACAATTCTAAACTCTTGAAATTAAAGTGTAAACTCATCAATATCTACCTACATGAGTTCCAAATCCATATCTTGAAGTTTCTCCTTCAATTTTGTAAAAACCAAGCAAGGAAGGACATGTAGAAAAACAATAAACTATGCATGACCATAATTAATCAAGTCCCCAAAGAAATTATGAAACCATATACCATGTGGTTCAAAAGTCAAATTCCAAAATTTATAAGAGAAATCCCTTCAAAACCTTTAGAATTATGAAGGTTATGCAAGAAAATATGGGTGTAAACAAAATATCATCAATGCATACATGCATGTAGAATCAAGGTTAGTTTACTCTTTTCCTTTCATAGAAATTGTATATGTATAAATGGTCTACCTATATTCACAATTCTTTCATATCAATCTACCTTTGTTGTGATTCAACTTGAATCCCATAATTTATGAACCTATTTCTTCAAATTCATGAGATTAGAGAGAAGATTGCTTACCTAGAATTAAATTGATCTCCAGGAATTCCTTAAGCTTTCCTTGCTTCTTCCTTGAGCTCTGTCTCTTCTCTTGCATAAGTGTTCTCTCTCTCTCCCTTTACGTGTATATTCCTGAGGTCACCAAAGTCCACTACCTTTCTTCCATATTCAATTAATAAGTGGGAGTTTTATTATTGTTCGTTTAGTTATTTTATTATAAATTTTGTTTTCTTCATACCTTAGGCTTAAATTAAAGAGGTTAATAAATTGCTTTAACCCAAATTCATTCAAATTAAATTATTCCTTATTATCTAATAAGCTCAATTACACTAAATCAAATTATACGAAGGTGAATTAGGCTTTAATTCCTATCCAATTTTCTTAATTGTAACTTGTTACAATTAGCGAATCAGACAGGTTTATTTTCCTTCTAACCTACCTGTACACAATAACACAATTTAAACAATCACATGGCATCACAATAACACTTCATATAATACAATCACGTAATTAACGATAAGCATGTAATTAATTTAATTAATTTCATTAATTGAGGAGGTGGTTGTCACACTAACTCTAACTCCAAAATCGATGCAAATGTAGACGAGACAAAAGAATAGGATGCACCCGTATCAATCAATACATAAGCAACTGAATTACAAAACAAGAAGGTACCTCTCACTACAAAAGGAGCAAGTACAAGATCTGGCGCTGTAACAGCATACACATGCCCTGTAGGTCTCTGCTCGACCTGCTCACCCCTCAGAGCATAAGCCTGATACACTGACTGAGCCGAAAAGGCTCCCTGATTGGCCCTCGAGGCCTGCGTTGACTGTGTTGGCTGGTGACTCTGTCTTTGCCTCGAACTAGACGCACCAGATGTGCCACCCAACTATGGGCAAAACCTCTTCATGTGCCCCGCTTGCCCACACTGATAACAAGTGAGCAGTTGGCCTCCCCCTTAACTCTGGCCCTGAGAACAAGTCAAAGACGATGCTATTCACTGCCCTCCCCCTTTCTGCTGGCAAGCTGGAGACTTGTGGCCCAACTGACCACATTTGAAATAAGTGATGTCTCCCTGACCACCCCTTCTGAAACCTGAACTCGGTACCAGAAAAGTGGACCTCGACTGAGCTCCCCAGGACGACTGGAGGTTAGAACCCCTTTGCCTCTTACTATCCCCCTGACTATCTTGACTTCTCCTAGAGCCCCTCATCATCTCTTCCTCTACCTGCATGATAGTCTCAAGATAGGCCGCCGCCTCCACAAGGCGCCCATAATCTCTAATCATGGACCCGGCCACTCTGAACATGAGCCTGGTCCTCAACCGCTTCTCGAACTCTAGACAACGGCACTCTTCAGTCGCCACAAGTTTTGGTGCAAATCTTGACAAACTGGTGAATGTGGCCTCAAACTCGGCCACTGGTGTGTTCAACTGCACCAACTTAGAGAACTGGTCTCTCAACTTCTCCCTAACAGTGGGAGACAAAAACTTATCCTGGAAGGCGTCGACAAGAGCCTCCCAAGTCCCTCCAATGCGCCCTCGTGCATACTTCCACCATTGACCTGCGTCTCCCTTCAGCTGTAAGGACGCCAAGGTCACTCTCAAACCCTCGTCTTCGATGTCGAGCATTTTAAACGTCTTCACCATCTGTTCTAGCCACTCATCCGCTTTCAGTGGCTCATTGGGATCGCCCAAAAACTCATCTAGATTCGACTGGAAGAACTCTCTCTTCAGAAAAGATGGCCCTGTCTTAGCGACTTGGGCCTGGACTTGATTCTTAGCCTTGAGAATGTCCATAGATTCCCGCAAAGCTCCAGCCATTTTGTGGGCCAAGGTGCCCATGGCTTGTTGACCAACCGGTTTAGCCACATTGGCCTGACCAACCCCTTCTTCCTGTGCCTGAATATCATCCGTTAAAGGCATCTCATGCCTTCTAGGCCTACCACTCTTACCACGCCTACCACCACCACGTCCACGTGCTGACATCTTAATAAAGGTAACAAAAGGTATTAGCACATTTACAAATGTGCCGAAGCTAACTCACTCGTGTTCTAATGCGATGGACAACAGTAAATCACTCCATATAAGCATATAATCACATAAACACATACAAATTTCCTTCCTAGATAATGACCGTCCCGCGGCGTTACTAGAGTTTCAATTAGAAACAGCAATGATCAAGTGCTCTTTCAATAGGACTTCCAGAAACCCGTAGACCCAATCAGTATCTTAGGAACTAAATCCCATACCCATATAATCATATAAGCATACAATACATACTAAAGTCTCGACCAGGCAAGACAAACCCATTGTGGTACTAACCACTTCCCATGTACCCAAAGTATTCAAACCTGGTATGCTCTGATACCAAGTTGTAACGCCCCCAAAATAATAACACAATAAATCCAACTCATAAGCGGAAGAATAATAGGGATAAAATACTTTCATTCATCAGAGTTAATTTACAAAAGTTGTCACATGCGATATATATTCACCAATGTTCATCTTGAATCTATAGCATGTGTTGCAACGGTAAGAGAATCAAAAATAAACATATAGTCACATGCCCTATAGGCTTACATATTTCCAAGTCGTTGCTTGGTTACACAAAAAGGAGCCTAGCTTAACACAATTTAAGCCCTTGGCTGTACAAAAGAATATAACAAAATAAAGAAACTCTTTCTCTCAAAAGTCTCTCCAAGCTATTACCTTGACGGAGGCATATCACCAGCACTTGAAAATAGATTTTTCCAAATAGGGTGAGCCAAAGCTCAGTAGGAACAATCTAACATAATATATAGGATTTAACAAAGATATAAGTGCAATGTGCATATACAATACTTGTGACAAACATTCGCATTTTATATAATCAGAAAGTGTCAAAGTTCATATTTCAATTCATTTTCCTTTCATTCGGTTCAAGTTCATTCAGGATTCTCAATTCATGAGTCAATTTCACTATCTTTCAATAACCCAACAAAGACTACAACTTAGTGGTTTTCCACTTCAATATACTACCACATAAACACTTCAATCTGTCATTTTACGGAAATTTCATCCGCGGGATCGGCACCCATGTATGCACAAGATTTTGAGACTTTCACCTTGGACAGTCCAGCCAACGTAATTTCAATAGAGTCCATCCCATATCTCCTCCTAAACAATGGAGTATCCCCTTTCTCCTCCCAAACATCATACATATACAATGTATTTAAAACATAGTCATATTCAATGATAACTGTAGCTCAACTTTTCCACGCCCTCTTTCGAAAGGCGAAATAAGCCTTACAGTATCGGACTCTCACGGTTCTAAATCTGATTCCACAAATGCAATATGAAATGGATAATCACCAAAGAGTCTTAATCCGGCAAATCTTTTGAAAAATTGATTTTGAATCAAATTGCAAAAAATGGACTGCTATGTCAGATACAGAGTCGCCAACTAAATATTTTGTTTTGGGGAAATTTAAGAAGCCCATGACTCGTGCCAAAGGCCACGTGTCTGTCATCACCAAGATTGTCTCGGCTTGGGAACTTAGGTACGAGAGGGGAAGGTCATGAATGAATTGAGCATCCCTGCTCGCCCGACCAAAGATCGGCCTCTATTAATCATGATATGATTCTTATGTACATTATATGCTCTTGTTCCGTTTTATTAGGCTAGCATTACTGTGTGATGCGCACACACACAAGTATAGACTAACTTTGCAAGAATTAGAACATTTGATTCATGTTTGTTTTGAAATTTGTTTCGAAATATGTACCACTTGAAAAAGTGATCGCATATAAACATCACTCAAATTATTCCAATTCAAGCAATTAGCTTCCATCCACAGGCATTCAAACAGTTTATAGCACTTAAGCACTTAGCCTTGTGGCAAACATGATAAACATGGCAACACTAACATACAATATGCTAAAGCGAGTAAAGGCTCACCTTGTACTCTAAGCCAAAAAGAGAAACAAGTTAGAAAAATGCATGATTCTTAACTATGCAATATGAATAATGTAATACATGCGATATGCAATTTAATAGGCTCGCTACTAATATGGCATATGAAGCAATTTGATAGCATGCGGTCTAAGCACGTATTCAAAGAAGCGTTAAACTAACAATGCAAGTTAGAATGATGAACCGAGCCTCGGTGCATGCAATACAAATGGATGCAAACATGAAGTATGCTAAACAAAACTTGATGTCCCTAAACTAACCATTATAAGCAGTTAAATAAAAGGAAGAAAGACGTGGGATTGGAAGACGTACAAATTATTACATTGCGCTTTCATGAAGAAGAGTCCAAATGAATAAAGCTAATTAACTAACTAAAGCTAAGCTAATTAATTAACTATTACAAAACAAAATGAATAAACTAGCTAAGCTACTTAACTAATTATTACAACAACATAAGAATTAATTAACTATTCTAGTGAATTAACGATTACAACATCACAACTAGCTAACTACTTTAACTAATTATATAATTACAACACAAGTGCAATTAAAATAAGTAAGTAAGTTAAACAGTTAAGTACTAAGCTAACTACTCCGCCTCGGGAAGCGAGGGATGTTCATGTGCATGCTCGGTTTTCATCCGAAAAGGCCACTATTTTGCTTCCTGAGAGCCTCTGTTGCACAGAGAACACATATACTGTTGCCCACTTCTAGAGTAACTCTGCTTTGCCTCACAAACACACTCCTGAATTCTGTATCCGAAGCCAGCCGGCCAGTGATGAGGGCCTGCCGGCCACCAGTGATAGCCGGTCGGCCATCAAAGGTGGCCTACTGGCAATGGAAAATGGCTTGCCAGCCACTACTGCCCAGTTCACCTTGCTGTAACAGAGAACAAATAGAGCATGCACAGGGTATTCTTAAGGGTTGTTTGCACAACTCACCCCCTCCTTTTCATGAACAAATCAAAGGAGTAGCAAGCTTGGTTCATAAACCATCAACTTAAGCAATTCCATTGCATGATGGCATATGAACCAAAGTGTGCAATTTCAATAAATGCAATGAAATGAAACTCTCAAAACCACCTCCCTATCATAGAAGATCAAGGGAAGTAGTGACCTTGGAAACTTGAACCATTTCATCACTAATGAGTATGAAATGACTCAAGCTTCCATGTGTTCAATTAACGTCTGATTGAACACAAACAAATTATTATCTTGCACATTTTTAGCCTCAATTTTGTTACATTATTTTAGATTACCAACCATTCTTTAATGAATTGAGTCCAAAGGGTAAGTTTAAGTCCTTTAATGGAAAGAGAACTCAATTCAAGAGTTGTCTTAGGCATGAAAGAGACATCATACCGTTGGTAATGAACCCCCTAAGGGATTAAACCATTAAGCATGACACCTCAATCTCATGCTTTAAACAAACAAGTTGTTTGAACCACTTTCAAAGCAAAACAAAAGCCAAGAAAGGAAGGAGGTTGCAGAGATGATTAAGTGTGATCATAAGTATGAAAAGCCATAAATAAATGAAATCAACTCAAAGGCGATGGTGTCTAAGGCCTAAAACACCAAACTCATGAGGACAATTACACTACAAGCATGGAAAACAAAACTCAAATGAAACTATCAACCAAAAACAATGCTAAAACAGTCTAAAATCAGTCCTAAAACATACTAGAATTAAGCTAAAAAAAAGCTAAATTAATAAGCTAAAACATAGCATAAGCTAGGTTAGTAAGCAAGACACAAGGAGGGGATGCTAACCCCTCCAATTTTGGACTTCAAAACATGATTTTAGCCACTGAAATAACTCTAAAAATCAGTGTTTAAAAGCTCAAAAAAAGATAGTAAAAGGATAGAAAATACAAGGCACAAAGAAGGGTGAACCACTCCTCAACCTTTAATGGCGTTAGAACCCAAGTTTCAGCTAAAAAATATAGAGGTTTTATAGCCCAAAAAAAGTTAGAAAATTGCAAGAAAAAGTGTAAACAAAGCAAGCAAATAGGCAAAGCCTTATACCTTTGAAGAGGAAAACCAATTCCAAGCAACAAAACCAAGAAAACACACCCTCTAGAGCTCTAACAAGGCTCAAGAATACCTCAGCTCAAAGATGAAGAGGTTTGGTTAAGGGTGTATAGGCAAAGGTTAAGGATTTGTAAGCAAAAGTGTAGGAATTTGCTAGAAAGAGAGAGAATTGTAGAGAGAGGAAAAATTTTGCTCTAAAATTTTTCTAACCTTAAAACATGATAGGGAGGCCTTCTATATATAGAAAACATGAATTTCCCTCAAGAATATCTAACCCTACATGTGGGAGCAGATGCATGCACTTGTACAAACAGCTGGCACAACTGTTACAAAATATCTGCAAAAGAAACTGGTGGCCGACAAGCCACATCAGTGGCTGGCAACCAAAAAGTGATGGTCGGCAGCCCAAAAAGGTGGCCAGCAGGCCACCGAGGGTTGTAGGCTTGAAGAACCAAGGCTTGGTCTAAGAATAAAGGCAACAGGGGTACAGGGTTTGAAAGGCGCAAAGCTGTGGTATTCCGCTGAGGATTTCAAGCACTTGACGAGCATACAAACTTATCATCGGGTGTGCATGCCATGATGTCCAAGTCGTAAGGGCCGTAAAAAATGGGGTGTCTACAGTTGCCCCTCTTTGACAGAACTCGGAGTCATGAAATGACGTGAGTGAATGTCAAAGCCCGAAGATGATCCATTTTGACATGGCTGTAAGACTTGGACAAACAATCAAGACAACAACAAATGGTTATGGCCTCAGGCTACCTACGTATCCATTTACAAGGAATCAAACCAGTGTAGTTCTGGGGCACGATGCAAATGATATGTACAATGCAACTTTGAAAACTGGACTCACATGCTACGCAAAGCCGGCTACTTTGAAAACTTATGATCATGCAAGATGATGCAATAAGCAATAACAAATGCAATAAGTAATAATAAGATAACAAAATGAATGAACAGCTTCAAGCTGTAGACACCCCATTTTTGTCTGCCCTTAAGACTTGGGCGCCTCAGGTTGATCACTCGATGATGAAAGTTATGCTATGCAAATGTTCAATTTCTTTAGCAAGGAGAGCTCCAAATCCCATCCTTACAGCCCATTTTGGACCAAAAATGTTTTTGACCAAAATTATTTTAGACCTTAAAACCCTCTCTTTCAAAATAATTTTGAAAATGCTTCTACGATGTTCTGAGGCTCACATTTCGTTAAATATTACGCTTTTCGGTAAACTGAGTAAGGACAAAGTGAAAATAAATGAAAGAGAGTTGAAATCTTTGAAATTTCTTTCAAAACATCTTATTTATAGGTTTGGAGTTGAAGAAAATAAGAGGGGAGGGAAGAAAACTAGTTGGGGGAAGAGTTAGGCACGAATCCGTTAAGACAAAATTGAGTAGCCTTCACTAAAATAGGCATATCTATTTGCACACTTAGAATTTAGATGTAAGGCCACATCCATTGGAAAGTAGACTTCGGGGGATTCAATTTGGACTCAAGAATGACCTGAAAAGGATTCCGGATGAAGGAGATATACCTGTTTGAAATTGGGCCAAAAAATAGATTTTTGTGGCCGGCCACAAATAGTGGCTTGCCGGCCAGTAGTGAAAATTTTGACCTCTTTTTGAGTTGATTGACCTACTTTTTTTTGGGGGGGGGGGGGGGTGCCATCCATCAATGTGTTTTTCTGTCCACCAGTGATGGCCTGCCGGCCACCAGTGTCAAAAAATCAGATTTTTTGCAGATGTTTTCCTCCAGCTGTTTCCACAAAGTTCCAGCTGTCCATGTGTTGATATTTTGACCTGAGGCTCTTTTTTACTATATATACATCACCCATCTCTCATATTTCAAGGTTAGAAAAATTTTGGGAGTCTCTCTCTCTCTCTTTCTATACATTTCTCTCTCTCTTGCAAAATTATGCACATTAGCTTAGATATAATACACTTTTTGCATATACCTCCTTAATAAAAGTTGTTCATCTTTGAGCTGAGATTCCTTGAGGCCTTCTTGGAGCTTTAGAAGGTGGTTTTGGCTTGAATTGTTACTTAAAATTGTTCTTTACTTCAAGAGGTATAATACTCCCCTTTAAAGCTTGTTTTGCATACTTGTTTTTCTTATCTTTTCCCACTGTTTTTGGGCTGTTTTGGGGCTAATTTTGAATTGTAAAAAACTCTGTTTTTGTGGCCTAAAGATGGTGGTTTGAGGCCATTTTCAGTTAGGGAGTGGTTCACCCTTCTTACTTCTTTGTTTGTAAAGCTTTTGTACCTTTGTTCACCACTTTCAAACCAATTTTTTTGGCCTTTTTAACCACTGAATTTTAGAGGTTTTTTAGCGGCAAAAAAGTCATTTTGAAGTCCAAATTTGGAGGGGTTAGCCTTCCTTCCTTGTGTCTTGTTTCCACGCTTAGTTAGCTTTATACGTTAGCATGTTTTTCTAATTTAACTTAGCTCAAGTCCAGCATGTTTTAGCCTCTGAAATGGCTTGCTTTACCTCTATTTTGGGCTAGTTAGTTCATTTGAGTCTTGTTTTGCATGGTTGTAGTGTAATAGTCTTCACAAGTTGGTGTTTTAGGGTCTTAGACACCTCTTGTTTGAGTTGATAGCATCTTTTGGTGTTGTTTTTCACTCCATTTCAACACTATAAACTCTGCAACCTCCCTTTTTGCTTTACTCTTTCATTTTCTTTTGAGGGTTGTTTCAAGCTTGGGATCCTTTAAGCTTGAGATTAAGGTCATGCTTAACGGTTTAATCCTCTTTGAGGGTTCATTATCAACGGAATGATCTCTCTCTTGCCTTACATTATCCCTTGGTTGACACTTCTTTCATCTTAGAGGACATTCACCAATGGACAAGTTGATTAAAGAATGATTTGGTAACTAAAATGTGTAAACAAAATTGGCAAGTAAAAATGGCAAGATAAGCATTCTTTGTGTTACATTGCATGTGTTCAAATTGGACGTTAATTTAAACACAAGGAAAATGGGACATTTCATACTCAAAAGTGATGAAATGTGCCGTTTTCCTAGGTCTCCACTGCCCTTGATCATGCATAATAGGGTGATGGCATTTGAGTCTTGTTTTTCATTCATTGAACTTGTACAAATTGGTCCTTTAGCCATCATGCATGGAAATTGCTTGATTGATGGTTTGAGGGCCAAATGTATTACTCTTTTGAGCTTTTGTTGATGATAATGGGTGATACATAATACAAACAACTTGTGAGACCACCCATTTCTTGCTCTGTTTTGTCCTCTATTGCAGCAACGAAAGACTTGGCTTTAGTGGCCGACAAACCCTCATCAATGGCTAGCAGGCCACCTCCAATAGCCGGTAACCCCTTTGTGTTGTCCGGCAAACCCTTATCTGTGGCCGACCGGCCACCAGTGAAAAAATTCAGTATTGTGCTTCTGAAGCAGAGTAGTGCTGATCTGGAGGAGGAAAACAATGTAGTGTTGTGCAACAAAGACAATTAGTGGCAGACAGTGGATGTTCTTCGGGTGAAAAAATCGAGCATGCATGCATCCCTCGTTTCCCGAGGCCATTTAGTTCATTTGCTTAGTTAATTAGTTGTAACTAATTCATGCAAATATTGTAACTATTTAAGTAGATTAGTTAATTAATTCTTGTTGTAATTAATTAGCTTAGTTGCTTTGTAATTAATTAGTTAAGTATTTAGCTAATTAGTTTGCTTTGTAATATTTAATTAGCTTAGATAGTTAATTAGTTCGTGTTATGTAATTAATTAATTAAATAGCTTAGTCTAATTGATTAATTAGTTAAGTGTGTTGTATTAATTAATTAGCTTAGAGTAAGCTTTTTATTTATTCAAAGTGTTGTAATAATTAGTTACGTAGTGTAGCTTAGCTAGTTTCATTCGAACCCTCCTTCGCGAGGGCGTAATGTCTTAATAAGTGTACGTGTGTGCGTATATGTCTTCCAACCCCACATCTTTCTCCCTTTTATTTACCCGCTTTTGATGGTTAGATTAGGGAAATGTTTCAATTAGCATACCTTATGTTTGCATCCATTCATTCGTATTGCATGCACCGAGGCTCGGTGCATCATTCAAA
Organism: Camellia japonica; assembly: GCA_030407325.1. Lineage (NCBI taxonomy): Eukaryota > Viridiplantae > Streptophyta > Magnoliopsida > Ericales > Theaceae > Camellia > Camellia japonica. Next base: position 159,785,021 of record JAPPVO010000029.1, read on the forward strand.
CTGCATTGCCATTTCAATAGTTCTTTGAATACGTGTTTAATCTCATGTTGTTTAAATTGCTTCATATGCCATATTAGTAGTTGAGCCTATTATTTGCATTCTTCGCATGTGTTGCATTAGGCATCTTGTATAGTTAGGAATCATGCATAGTTTTCTAACTCATATATTTTTGGCTTGGAGTACTAGGTGAGTTTTTATGCTTTAGCATACTCGCATGAATGTGAATGTTGCCATGATTAGCATGCTTGCCATGAGGCTAAATGCTTATTTACTAAACTATATGAATGCCTATGGATGAAGGCTTGTTGTTTGAATTGGAACGATTCAACGAATGTGGGTTTAAGCCCACTTTGTTGAGTGGCAAATCATATTTTAAGCCCACTATGTTTGGTGGCAAATCCGCAAACTTTAAGCCCACTTGAGGTGGCAAATTGAAACCATTTTCACAAACAAACATGAGTTGAATTGTTCCAAATTGAGCAAACGTGTCTATACTTGCTTGTGCGCATCACATAGTAATGCTAGTTTAATAATCGGAATAAAAGCACATGATGTTTATAAAAAATCATATCATGATTAGTAGATGCCGATCTTTAATCGGGTGAGCGGGGGTGCTCTGTTCATGACCTTCCCCTCTCGTACCTAAGTTCCCGAGCCGGGAAAACTTTGGTAATGACGGACACGTGGCCTTTGTCACGAGTCATGGGTTTCTTAAATTTTCCCAAAAAATAAAATAGTTAGGTGGCAACTTTGTATCTGGAAAAACAGTCCAATTTTGGCATTTTTTTATGCAAAATCAATTTTCCAAAACGATTTGCCAGATTTAGACTCTTTGGTGTTTATCAGTTTCACATTGCACTTGTGAAATTAGATTCAGAACCATGGGAGTCCGAACTGTAGGGCTTTTTTTTCAAACCTTCCAAAAGAGGGGGGGGGGAGGAGGGCGAAAAAGCCGAGCTACAGTTTCTGGCGACTCTACTGGGGATTTAGAGAACTTGACTTGAACTCATGATATGTTGTTTTATCTACACTTATCTGTTTCTTTGCATTTACATTTGCACTGGTGCGCCTAAGTCACTGTGTTTGCCATCTGCTATTCCTAAACGGTTTGCCAGAGGCTTGCTTGGAAAAGCTTGCGACAAGGTTGACTGGTTAATGTAGACACCCCACTTTTGACTACCCGCAAGACTTAGATGCTTGATTTAGTGCACTCAATGATGAAAGTTGAATTACGAATTCGCAGCGATTCAGAATCAATCAGGCTTCCAAAATAGCTTCACATCTTCAACATTTACCTTGTTTGAACCCTTGGGTCTCATTTCTGGACCATTTCTCACCCTGAGCTGAGTTTGAACCAAAAAAATAGGGGAGGCCATCAAGGCCCGGCCATGCATTAGTGATGGCCAGCCGTGGTTATGAATGGCCGGTTGGCCTTCGATGGCGATAAACACTGTTCTCGGAGAGAGGCCGCCAGCTGTCCATTTTTTAAGATATTTGTCACCTTTTCAGCTCGAATTCTATAAAACCAAAGCTCTAGGATTGTTTTGAGGGTTGAACAAATATCTAGAAAAGAGATATACACCTTGAGAGCCTTGACTCCTCCTTCTTCCATTACAAGGCATCCTTTGAGCTAACCTAGTTTGATTACACCACCACTACATAGCCTATACAACCTTGTTTGATCATCCTAAAGCCTTGGTTAATCTTGAGGAAGTGTAATTCAAGCTTGAGAGTGCATTGAAATTGAGTTGGAAACTCTAAGAGCAAGCTTGCTTCTTGAAAGGTATAAGCTTGCTTTCTCTTTCCTTGCTTTCATTTTTGTTCTTTGCTCTATCATTTTTGCTGTTTTAGTTGTTTTTAAGCTTGTTTGAAGTGTTGGAGTTGAGTTTGAAGGGTTACCAAAATGGTAGAAAGAGCTTGCTCTTTCTACACCTTTAGTTCATAACCTAAACTCTTCTCCTTTTCACTCTCTTTCCTTGGTATTCATACTGATTTTCAGAGGTTTAAAAGGGCTGAAAATCATGCTTTGAAGCTCCAAAAATGGAGGGATTAGCCACCCCTCCTTATTCTTGTTATTTAGCCTTCAATTCTTATCTTTGTTGCCTAGCTTTTTTGCCCTCTTTTCATGCATGTTCTATCTCTGATTTGCATGTATTTGGGACTGTTTTGAGGTTATCTAAGCCTTTCCATTTGGTTCACACCTTGTTAGGCACCCTTGAGGTTACATAGTTAACATACCTTTTGTTTAACATGCTTTTTTGGTTCATTTCACATGCTTTGAGGCTAAAATTTACTAATCAATCAATGAATCCATATCTTTCATTCATGAGAATGGTTTCAACCAATCGAGGTTATTCAAGGCATGTAAAGAAGACCTACACTTAATGGCTTAATCTCTTTGGAGATTCATCATCAACGGTGTAGTCTCCTTCTCATGTTTTAGAGGGACCTCTTGTTTGACATCACTTCTCGATTAGAGGACTTTAAACATCATATTTGGACAAATGGACTAATGAATGGCTAGGCCTAAAACAATTGGTTTGAAATTTGAATTAACACACTTAAAGAAAATGGCTTGAATAGCTTGAACTTGGCCGGAGCCAAGTTTCTTGTATCAAGGGTCATCAAGCATCAATTCATGGTGTTTTTGATGTCCTTGAAGTGTCTCAACTTCCTCTTTTTGAGTTCCTTCCATGACAAAAGGGGAGGGGTGGTCCATTTGCATTGCATTCATTGATTTTTGTTCCAAAATGATATCTGAGATCATCAAGCGATTACATCGCTCATTGATGGTTTTGGAGTCAATCCCAACCTTCTCTTGAGGCTTTCCTATGACAGAGAAGGAAGGAAATACAAACAGAGCTTGAAAATGCTCCATCTGCACTGATTTCACCTTAGAGCACAAAAACAGAGTTTGCACCAAATCAATGCACGGCCGGCCTTCTGTGGGCCTGGCCGGCCATCAGTAATGCACGGTCGGCCCTTGGTGTGTAGCTAGTAGTGCAGTTTTGCAGAAATAGAGACAGTGGTTGAAGGTGAAACAGAGGCAGTCTGGGGCAGACAGAGCAGCTTTCAAGCGATGCACATGCAACCTTCATCCATCTTCCTTAGTGCTCATATCGAATGCGTTTGATTGCTTCAATTGATTCATTAGTATAATGAATTATGTTGTAATATTTGCTTAATTAATTAGTGGTAGCTAATTCATGCAAACGTTGTAATTATTTAAGTAGAATAGTTAGTTAATTACTTTATGTTGTAATTAATTAGACTAGTTGCTTTGTAATTAATTAGTTAAGTATTTAGCTAAATTGGTTTGCAAGATTTAATTAGCTCAGAATAGTTAGTTAAATTTTGTATTGTAATATTTAGTTAGCTTAATTAGCGTAGCTAGTTAGCTCTTATTCATTCAGACCTTCCTTTGTGAGGGCATAATGTTGTAATAAGTGTGCGTGTGTTTGTGTATGTTTTTCTAACCCCACGTCTTTCTCCCTTTTATTTAATCGCATTTGATGGTTAGATTAGGGTCATGTTTCAATTAGCATATAGCATGCTTGCATCCATTCATTTTGTCTTGCATGCACCGAGGCTTGGTGCATCATTCAAACTGCATTGCAATTTCAATACTTCTTTGAATATGTGTTTAATCGCATGTTGTTCAAATCAATCCATATGCCATATTAGTAGCCGAGCCTATTAATTGCATTATCGCATGTGTTGCATTAGGCATCTTGTATAGTTAGGATCATACATTTTTCTAACTAGTTTTTGTTTTGGCTTGGAGTACTCGGTGAGTCTTTACGTTTTAGCATACTTGCATGAGTGTGATTGCCATATTGCCATGTTTCGCATGCTTGCTATGAGGCTAAATGGTTACTTGCTAAACTCCATGAATGTCTGTGGATGAAAGCTTGTTATTTGAATTGGAACGATTCAATGAATATGAGTTTTAAGCCCACTTTGTTGTGGCAAATCCTGTTTTAAGCCCACTATGTTTGGTGGCAAATCCGCATTTTTTAAGCCCACTTGAGGTGGCAAATTCAAACCATTTTCGTAAACAAACATGAGTTGAATTGTTCCAAATTGAGCAAACTAGTCTATACTTGCATGTGTGCGTCATATAGTAAGCTAGCTTAAATAAACCGGAATAAGAATACATAATGTTTATAAAAAAAACATATCATGATTAGTAGAGGCCAATCTTTGATCGGGCGAGCGGGGATGCTCAATTCACGACCTTCCCCTCTCGTACCTAAGTTCTCGAGCCGAGACAACTTTGGTGATGACGAACACGTGGCCTTTGGCACGAGTTAGGGTTTCCTAAATTTTTTCAAAATAAAATATTTAGGTGGCGACTCTGTATCTGGCAAAGCAGTCCAATTTTGGCATTATTTGATTTAAAATTAGTTTTCCAAAACGATTTGCCGGATTTGGACTCTTTGGTGATTATCAGTTTCACATTGCACTTTGTGAGACTAAATTCAGAACCACAGGAGTCCGAACTGTGAGGCCTTCTTTTCAAACCCTTTCCGAAAGGCGGGGTGCGAGAAAAATGCGAGTCCACAGTTACGGGCTCTGCCACGATGGGAACACAACCCTTGGATCTGGACTACCGCTGTACCGTTTGATCCTTCTTTCACTTCTCGGTGTTAGGTGTGAGAGGTATATTAGGTAGTCTTGTTGAGGCACCTTTTTTGACCAATCAGCCTAGTTGCATATCGAATGCCATAGAGACTATTCCAAACTAGGATTGGTTGCTTACCCGAATACAGGATTGCGTAAAAATCGCTTTGTTTGCATAGTGAACCCTAGTTCTTGGCAAAATTAGGACAGGGTAACCCTACCCCCTCATAGGGGTGTTTTGGCTTTTATTTAACTTGTATGTGCTTTACAGTGAAACTGTACAGGGATATGTGTATCAGTTGCGAGTTTGGTATCTGTTTTGGGACAGAAGTCAGTATAGACTACAGTCAGTCAGTTGTGATCGTATCTGTTCTCGTGAAATTAGGGCTGAGGTGCTGTCGGTTTTCTCTTTTGCTAGGTAGTCCTAAAACCATAGCTTCAGAAGGCTCCGATATCCCCCGGGTACTTTGGATTTGTATCGATAGACTTTGTTAGGTCGGAATTTGTTCAGAGGAAACCAGAGTTTACCTCACCCCCCTTGGGTACAAGACGGAGGAGAATCAGGCAGGATTCACCAGTGCAGTGTCTACAACAGTCATCCTTCGATTCACCAGTGTCCAGTCAGGTCCGGGAACGGTCATCTACTTCTCACTCAGCGCAAGTTCAAACGCCGATTCTAAATGGCACAACATTTCCCATCCAGTGTGGAAGAACTCATGCAGCACCTATAGCAAACAGTTAAAGCTCTACAGCAAGACGCTGCTCATCAGGCCGAGGTCACAGCCTGTTATGCTGAGGTGATAAACAAGCTGCAACAACAACAGCCACAGCCGGCCGCAGCTTCTGCATCTCATGCACCTCCTATGGGTAACCTGGCACCTGGAGCCATTGCCCATACTGTTCATGTCCAAAAGAATCAGGGTAATCCGGAAGAGCCGATCCCACCACAAACTTCCAAAGCACTTACGTCTCAAACCGAGGCTCCGTTTGAATTCAAGGTTGACCCAACTACCCTCAAGGTCAATAAACTGGAGAAGTTATTCAAACGAGCACAGGGAGTGAACTCCATCTTGGATATAGAGGATGGGTATACTGATTCTGTAGTTACCTTACCGGAGCGGTTTAAGATGCCGCATATTGACCGTTTCAATGGCTCTGGAGATTCGATGGTGCATTTGCATCTATTTTCTGATATTCTGAGGCCAATGGGTTTGACCCGGGCCCAAAAGTTGTCACTATTCGGCCGAACCATGTTTGGAATAGCCGGAATCTGGTATGCAAAATTGGAGGACTCTGTGAAACAGAACTAGAAAGAGATGGCTGAGGCCTTTGTTGCTTAATACTCCTACAACACATAGATCGAGGTCACAACTCGTGATCTCAAAGCCACCCGCCAAGAGATAAAGGAGGGCTTCTTAGAGTTCGTGACGAGATGGAGAGCGAAGGCCTCGATGATGACTACAAGGCCTTTCGAAAAAGATCAGATCATGATGATTGTTCAAAATCTGCATGGCAAGTTACTGCAGAAGATGATCGTTCTACCTCTGTTTGCCTTTTTAGAGCTTTATGAAATGGGGATTCAAATCGAGGATACCATCAGACAAGGGATCTTTGTGGAAGATAATGAGCCTTTGAAGAAGAATGTTGTTCGCAGTTCCAATGCTACTACTAATGGTAGCACAGCTGTGAAATGCTTAGAAGTAAACACGATCACCGCTCTCCTCAATGGCCAAAAACTAACCACTTCAACTCGGCCCTAAGCTCGAAATTTCCATCCTCTTCACATGAGTCTCTTTCAAGCTTTGAAAATGCTGCGAGAAAAAGAGTACCTAGAACTTCTAGAACCCGACCCTTTCCAAATCCTCTTCCACTAAGATATGACCCAGCTAAATATTGTGCCTATTATCAACAACACAGTCATGATACAAATCGTTGCATCCGCCTCCATCATAAGATTCAGGATCTTATTGATGAAGAGATCATGGCTCCACCAAAAGGACCTTAGGCCACCACTAACCTATTACCTCCACACCTCAACCTAATCCATGCACTGCCATCCATCTACAACCCCAGCATATACATCACCCTAGCCCATTTACCTAAGCCTGAGGTGTTTATTGCAGAAAGCACAGACTTATGTATGATGGATGCACTTGAACCCCAATCATCTCAAACCTACGAACCCACTACTTTTGAGCTAACGAGCATGATTAAAGATCTTCAGAGAACTGTGACAAATCTAGCCTTTGGGATATTGGCTCCATCATCGACCACATCACATACCAGGAATTTCATGTCAAAAGGCTCCCCAATCTTGGGACGGGTTGCATTTGAAGAAGGCCAATCCCTTGGCAAAGTAGAGGCAAATGACAAGAATAAGGTAAGGGCAGGCATTGGTCCCTATGAACATCTTCAGTGGGCTGTTGAGGCTTTGAAAGCCGAAGGACTGAAACAAATAGCAAGTGCTCACAGTTGTTGCAAAGATTGTGGATGACACTTTTGCCACTCAGGATAAGAGCATTCTGAATTAAGGGGCAAGCCGGGAAAAGGGATGTCGTACCAGAAACGCCCCTTTCAGTTTCAATCCCACACCCATAAGAGATCATCAAACCTAGTCAACACTTGCCAAGCCCTCTGTCAAGCCTGTCAAAACTGGTAGCCACACCTTCAATCCCCTCTACATGACTTTGTCCAAAGCTCTCCAAATCCTTATAGAACAAGGCCATCTCAAACCCCTTGACCCTTGGCCTCTCCCAGATCCCCTTCCAGCCAGGCATAATGCTGCCAAGTACTGTGCCTTCCATAAAAAAACCGGTTATGACACTGACGGTTGTTATCGTCTTCACCATAAAGTTCAAGATCTGATTGACAACGAGGTTATCGTCGCACCAGGTCCTGCAAAGTCTATCGACACTGGATCAATGAACTGGGGAGAAAATATGACTATGTGATCGGGGAGAAACCACTTGCTGATGGCGCTCATTTTACTCCAGATGTGGTGGATGGCACGAACTGTTTTAGCAATTTGTAAATGTTGTTTATTTTACTTTCAGACTTTTGTATTGAGTTAGTCTATTGAGTCAGTCTTTTTATATTGAGTCAGTCTTGCTGTGTCGGAGGTTGGTGATTTCGGGCGTGTTAACTCGGGCATCACTTTCTTGTTTTGTGTTTGTCTTTTACACCATTTCTTTTGCGTTTGTTTCTGTCATTGAGCTAGTTGTGCCAGGAGATCTGAATAAAACGACAATACTTTTCCACCTACTTCTCTGTGCCTTTAAGTCGTTGCATTGACCAAAATTTTTCAAAACTTTTCTAACACTGAGATGAAAACAAAAAGGAAGGAATTCCTCGGGATTTGCAAAAATTTGATCGATTGAGAGGAAGAGAGGCATGCTAAGCCCTTAAGTACTAAGAAGGATCCCGGCTTGATCCAGATTGGTTCTATATTGTCTTCAAAAGAGCACGAGCGACTAGTCGCCTTATTAAAAGATTTCAAAAAATGTTTTACGTGGTTCTACGAAGACATGCCTGGAATTAATCTTGAGATTATACAGCATAGGATCACTCTTAGCCTCAAGACTCGACCCCTTTGCTTTCAAACCTTGAACCTTGATTCAGAATGTTCAATGATCAGCCAAAATATGAGGTTTGCATGGTTGGATTGGAAGCAACCCTTGAACTAGGGGCAATAAGGTCAAATGTGATCAAAAGAAGCTTGCAAAGTTGGATGAGAAGCATCCCTTGAACTAGGGGCAAAAAAGGTTAGATATGCTCGAAGATTCAAAGATGGGTCATTTCGCCAACCAATGAAGACCGGCAAGAAAGCCAAATCCCAGAATCTGAAAGAAGAGGAATTATTACTGAAGGATAATCGAGTTCCTATCCATAACACTAGGGGCAAATTTAGACCCCAATTGGATGGGCTCTTACATCATCAAGACTATTTAGTCAGAAACAACAACCATTCTCCTGGATTCAGATGGCTTAGAGATCCTACAGCCAATCAATGGGCTGAAAACCCTGAAGGGCGACCCAGGCAAAAGTTAGAGCAAAAAGAAAAGAAAAAGAACAAACTTGAAAAAATGGAAACAAAAGAAAAAGAAAAGAAACAAAAGAAAGAGAAAAGAGAAAAATAATGAAAAGAAAGGAAAAATAGAGCTCGCAAAGTTGAAAACCTGAAAAGGCGGCCTTGGCAAAAGTTAGAGCACAAAAGGAGAGTGTCAACACCTGAGTGCACCTTAACCTCCGAAACTACGTATGGCCTGATTCCCATCTTTGGGATACGTAGACAACTTCATCTTGAAGTTCGGCCCTAACCATTTTCAGCCTGCTTGGCTCATCCATGTTGATTGACTTATCCTTGTTCAAACTCGGCTATCCTTTCCATGAGCAAATTGGCTCATCTTCATGCTCATCTTTGTTTAAATTCGGTTGTCCTATTCCGTTACAAGATTCAGCTGCAAGACAATTCAAGTTCAAATCTGAGGTTTTGCATCTCAAGAGTAAATTCCACGTTGATTGAGTAGTGGCCATATGCAAAAACAGTTTTGAGTTTTTTTTAATGAAGTTGACTAATTTTTTCGAAAATTATTCTATTTTTCCAAAATTGGACCATATCTTGGACCCAAAAAATGAAAATTTTCAGTGCTCACAACCTGATTTACATGATTTCAAATCAGAAAATCGAACAAGCATGTTAATCAAACTCTCATGTCGGTCAAAATTGTTTTAGCAGAAAGCCAAAAATAAAAATGGTCAAAATGATGAACTAGGGGCACAGTCGAGTCAGGGTTTCTGTCTTTTCCTCATTATCAATGTACTCGCCAGAAAGGGCACAACTGAAGCTAATAATAGAGGGCCGAAAGCTCTCTTATCCTCAAAATAGTAAGGTATCAAGCCAAGTGCAAAGCACGAACTGGAATGGAGCAGGATATTCCACTCCCTCATCTGGACAAGTCTGATCACATCCAAACTGGCCAAGGGCATCATCAAGATGTCAGTTGCAGATCTGCTACACATCCAGTCACGTCACAACCTTTTGTGGGAGAAACTCACTAGTTGTGAGCGAAAAAAGGAGAATTTAGCTGAATACCAACAGCAAGAGCCCACAGCTTCCTACTTATCCATCAACCATCTGGGAAGGGATAAAAAATAAGAGAGATTAAAGAATAGAGAGATGTGCGCCAAGAGAAAAAGTAAGGAAATGACTTTTCAGAGAAAATAGAGATTGAGTGCCAAAGTGATGTGAGAATCGCAAATAAGAAAGGGTGGGAAACAATACCTGGAGAAACTGTGGGCTCCCTGTGAACCGAGAGGTCTCTCGCCATTGTAACACATCCAAGTGTTATGTTTGTTGTTTTTGTTTGTCTCGATTCTTGTTTTGAGTCGTTTCGAGTGTAAATGTTTATGTTTAGGTTTGTTTTACTTTGTTTTTCCTTTATTGAGTCGTTTTAACTGTGGTCAATCGTAGGCTCAATACCCAGTTAAGAACTCATTCTTGGTTTCAATTGCAAAAATAAATCGTTTTGTGCTTAGAGTGCCGTGCCATTCCCAACAGGATGTACAAAACAGAATTTCTTCTTTCATAAACTGTAGGTTCCAACCTCGATCAATAGAGGGAGCTTTAGAACAAGGACATATCTGAAGCTACATGGGTTCCAGACTACAAAGCAAAAGAAAAGAAAGAAGTTTTGGAGCACCTTAGTGTGTTTCAACTTCAGCAATTTCTGAGATTGCATTCCAGATGCACCTTCTCAGGCCTTGTCTTTTCTCTGGAGAATAAGTGTACCTCTACCTCAAGCTCAAGCTCAAGCTTGCTTCAAGCCAGAATGGCAATCAAAGTGCTATCCCGAACACCATTCCCTGCCAGAGGTGTCTTAGTTATGTTTGCAATGAGTTCCTAGGAGACCAACTGCGACGGTGGAAACTAGAGTTCGAATGGCGAAGCCTAGAATACAATGGTTTAGAATTTCCGAGACTAAAGTCTGGTTTAAATACCCAGGGGTGTATCCTCAGCTTGAAATTTGTATGGCAGCCTATAGATTGGAATAATGTGTGTGCGCCTCAATTCTGGATACTGAACCAACCTAGTCTGTCACCCCGTTGAAGAATATGGAAAGTTGTGAATATGATCAGGAAGAAAAGCGACATCTATGGCTTCTACATGAAGAACCTTTGTCAGCATTTGAGGGCCTTTGAACTATGAGTTGAAGGTAAGAGTTCCAAGAACACAAGGGGGAGATCCCTGTCAGAGTAGAGCAGTTCATTGCCACTCACCCCATGAGGTGCTTTTTAAAGCACCGTTTTGTTTGTTTATTGCATTTCTTTAAGCATCATGCACTATATTGCTTGTAACATGTATCATATCATCACACGTATTGCATTTATTTTCATTTTGTGTTATCTTGTTTCATTTATCCTTTTACGCTGAGCAGCGTTTAGGATCGTTGTCCCCCGGGTTTTCTTAGGACACGTGGAACGCACCCCTGATTGGTTTTTCTTAGGACCTTTTCTTACGATTTCAGGGTGGTTAGAGTGTCCCTTTTCTCACACAATTTCAGCATGTTTGGAATTTACCTCAGGACGCGTGGAACGCGCCCCTGAGGGCTTTCTCAGGACCTCTTCTCACGATTTCAGCGTGGTTACAGTATCCATTTCCTCACACGATTTCAGCGTGTTTGGAATTTATCTCAGGACACGTGGAACGTGCCCCTGATTGGTTTTTCTTAGGATCACTTCTCACGATTTCAGCGTGGTTAGAGTATCCCTTTCCTTGCACGATTTTAGCGTGTTTGGAATTTATCTCAGGACGCATGGAACGTGCCCCTGATTGGTTATTCTTAGGACCTCTTCTCACGATTTCAGCATGGTTAGAGTGTCCATTTCCTCACACGATTTCAACGTGTTTGGAATTTATCTCAGGATGCGTGGAACGCACCCCTGATTGGTTTTTCTAAGGACCTCTTCTCATGATTTCAGCATGGTTTGAGTGTCCTTTTCCCCACACGATTTTAGCGTGTTCGGAGTTTATCTCAGGACATGTGGAACGCGCCCTTGAGGGCTTTCTTAGGACCTCTTCTTCCGATTTCAACATGGTTAGAGTATTCTTTTCCTTACACGATTTCAGTATGTTTGGAATTTATCGGTTTTCCTAGGACCTCTTCTCACAATTTCAACGTGATTAGAGTATCTCAGGACGCGTGATGTGTGAGCCTAGGTGTGTTTTATCTCGGGACGCATGAAACGCGACCCTGAGCAATTTTCAATCCTCAGTTTACCCTGAGCGGTGTTTTCTTTCCTCGTCTTGTATTTTGGCGTGGTTGGAGTTTGTTTTACAGCTTTTTGCATGAAAGCTTGAAGCTGCTCATTCATATGTTGTTATCTTGCTTATTGCATCTGTTATTGTTTATTGCATCATCTCGCATGATCATAAGGTTTTTCAAAATAGTCGGCTTCGCGTAGCGTGTTAGTCCAACTTTCAAATTGCTTTGCATTGTGTAGATCATTTGTTTCCTGCCTCTGAACTACGCTAGTTTGATTCCTTGCAAAGGGATACGTAGGCAACCCTCGGGGTTCAACTAACTACATTTGCATTTTGTTTGTTTGTCCAAGTCTTACGGCCTTGCCAAAATGGGTCATCTTTGGGCTTTGACATTCCCTCACGTCATTTCATGACTTTGAGCTCTGTCGAAGAGAGGCAACTGTAGACACCCCATTTTTGACCGCCCTTAAGACTTGGGCCTCAGGTTGATCACTCGGTGATGAAAGTTGTGCTATACAAATGTTCGATTTCTTCAACAAGGAGAGCTCTAAATCCCAAACCTTACACCCCATTTTGGACCAAAAATATTTTAGACCAAAATTATTTTAGACCTTAAAACCCTCTCTTTCAAAATATTTTTGAAAATGCTTCTACGATGTTTCGAGGCTCGCATTTCGTTAAATATTGCGCTTTTCGATAAACTGAGCAAAGACAAAGTGGAAATAAATGAAAGAGAGGTTAACTCTTTGAAAAATCTTTCAAAATATATTATTTAGAGGTTTGGAGTTGAAGAAAATAGGAGGGGAGGGAAGAAAATTAGTTGGGGGAAGAGTTAGGCATGAATCTGTTTGGACAAAACTAAGCAGCCTTCACTAAAATAGGCATATATCTTTGCACACTTAGAATTTAGATGTGAGGCCACCTCCATTGGAAAGTAGACCCTCGGAGATTCAATTTGGACTCAAGAATGACCTGAAAAGGATTCCAGATGAATGAGATATACCTGTTTGAAATCGGGCTAAAAAACAGATTTTTGTGGCCGGCCACAAATAGTGGCCTGCCGGGCAGTAGTGAAAATTTTGACCTCTTTTTGAGTTGATTGACCTACTTTTAGGGGGGGGGGGGGGGGGGAGGGGTGCTGTCCACCAATGTGTTTTTCCATCCACTAGTGATGGCCTACCGGCCACCAATGTCAAAAAATCAGATTTTCTGCAGATATTTCCCTCCAACTATTTCCACAAAGTTCTAGCTGTCCATTTGTTAATATTTCGACCTAAGGCTCTTGTTTGCTATATATACATGACCTATCTCTCATATTTCAAGGTTAGAAAAAATTTGAGAGTCTCTCTCTTGCAAAATTGTGCACAATAGCTTAGATATACTACACTTTTGTATATACCTCCTTAACAAAAGTTGTTCATCTTTGAGTTGAGATTCCTTGAGGCCTTTTTGGAGCTTTAGAAAGTGATTTTGGCTTGAATTGTTGCCTAAAATTGTTCTTTGCTTCAAGAGGTATAATACTCCCCTTTAAAACTTGTTTTGCATATTTGTTTTTCTTATCTTTTCCCACTGTTTTTAGGCTATTTTGGGGCTGATTTTGAACTGTAAAAAACTCTATGTTTGTGGCCTAAAGGTGGTGGTTTGAGACCATTTTCAATTAGGGAGTGGTTTACCCTTCTTACCACTTTCAAACCAAACTTTTTGGCCCTTTTAACCACTGAATTTCAGAGGTTTTTGAGTGGCAAAAAACTCATTTTGAAGTCCAAATTTGGAGGGGTTAGCCTCCCTTCCTTGTGCCTTGTTTACATACTTAGTTAGCTTTATATGTTAGCATGTTTTTCTAATTTAACTTAGCTCAAGTCCAGCATGTTTTAGCCTCTGAAATAGCCTGCTTTAGCTCTGTTTTGGGCTGGTTAGTTCATTTGAGTCTTGTTTTGCATGGTTGTAGTGTAATAGTCTTTACAAGTTGGTGTTTTAGGGTTTTAGACACCTCTTGTTTGAGTTGATAGCATCTTTTGGTGTTGTTTTTCACTCCATTTCAGCACTATAAACTCTGCAACGTCCCTCTTTGCTTCACTCTTTCATTTTCTTTTGAGGGTTGTTTCATGCTTGGGATCCTTTAAGCTTGAGATTGAGGTCATGCTTAATGGTTTAATCCTCTTTGAGGGTTCATTATCAACGAAATGATCTCTCTCTTGCCTTATATTATCCCTTGGTTGACACTTCTTTCATTTTAGAGGACACTCACCAATGGACAAATTGATTAAACAATGATTTGGTAACTAAAATGTGTAAACAAAATTGGCAAGTAAAAGTGGCAAGATAAGCATTCTTTGTGTTGCATTGCACGTGTTCAAATCGGACGTTAATTTGAACACAAGGAAAATGGGACATTTCATAATCAAAAGTGATGAAATGTGCCACTTTCCTAGGTCTCCATTGCCCTTGATCATGCATAATAGGGTGATGGAATTTGAGTCTTGTTTTTCATTCATTGAACTTGTAAAAATTGGTCCCTTAGCCATCATGCATGGAAATTGCTTGATTGATGGTTTGAGGGCCAAATGTATCACTTCTTTAAGCTTGTGTTGATGATAAGAGGTGATACATGGTGCAAACAACCTGTGAGACCACCCATTTCTTGCTCTGTTTTGTCCTCTGTTGCAGCAAGGAAAGACTTGGCTTCAGTGGCCTGCAAACCCTCATATGTGGCCGGCCAGCCACCCGTGAAAAAATTTAGTATTGTGTTTCTGAAGTAGAGCAGTGTTGATATGGAGGAGGAAAACAGTGTAGTGTTGTGCAACAGAGGCAATTAGTGGCAAACAGTGGATGTTCTTCGGGTGAAAAACTGAGCATGCAAGCATCCCTCATTTCCAAAGGTCATTTAGTTAATTTGCTTAGTTAATTAGTTGTAGCTAATTCATGCAAATGTTGTAACTATTTAAGTAGATTATTTAATTAATTCATGTTGTAATTAATTAGCTTAGTTTCTTTGTAATTAATTAGTTAAGTATTTAGCTAATTAGTTTGCTTTGTAATATTTAATTAGCTTAGATAGTTAATTAGTTCATGTTATGTAATTAATTAATTAAATAGCTTAGTCTAATTGATTAATTAGTTAAGTGTGTTGTAATAATTAATTAGCTTAGAGTAAGCTTTTTATTTATTCAAAGTGTTGTAATAATTAGTTAAGTAGTGTAGCTTAGCTCGTTTCATTAGGACCCTCCTTCGTGAGGGCGTAATGTTGTAATAAATGTGCGTGTGTGCGTGTATGTCTTCTAACCCCACATCTTTCTTCTTTTTATTTACCCGCTTTTGATGGTTAGATTAGGGACATGTTTCAATTAGCATACCTTATGCTTGCATTCATTCATTCGTATTGCATGCACCGAGGCTCAGTGCATCATTCAAACTGCATTGCCATTTCAATAGTTCTTTGAATACGTGTTTAATCGCATGTTGTTTAAATTGCTTCATATGCCATATTAGTAGTTGAGCCTATTATTTGCATTCTTCGCATATGTTGCATTAGGCATCTTGTATAGTTAGGAATCATGCATAGTTTTCTAACTCATATATTTTTGGCTTGGAGTACTAGGTGAGTTTTTATGCTTTAGCATACTCGCATGAATGTGAATGTTGCCATGATTAACATGCTTGCCATCAGGCTAAATGCATATTTGCTAAACTGCATGAATGCCTGTGGATGAAGGCTTGTTGTTTGAATTGAAACGATTCAACGAATGTGCGTTTTAAGCCCACTTTGTTGAGTGGAAAATCATATTTTAAGCCCACTATGTTTGGTGGCAAATCCGCAAACTTTAAGCCCACTTGAGGTGGCAAATTGAAACCATTTTCACAAACAAACATGAGTTGAATTGTTCCAAATTAAGCAAACTAGTCTATACTTGCTTGTGCACATCACATAGTCATGCTAGTTTAATAATCGGAATAAAAGCACATGATGTTTATAAAAAATCATATCATGATTAGTAGAAGCCGATATTTGATCGAGCGAGTGGGGTTGCTCAGTTCATGACCTTCCCCTCTCATACCTAAGTTCCTGAGCTAAGGCTTGGTGATGACGGACACGTGGCCTTTGGCACGAGTCATGGGTTTCCTAAAATTTTCCAAAAATAAAATATTTAGGTGGCAACTCTGTATCTGGCAAAGCAGTCTAATTTTGACATTTTTTGATTCAAAATCAGTTTTCCAAAACGATTTGCCAGATTTAGACTCTTTGGTGTTTATCAGTTTCACATTGCACTTGTGAGATTAAATTCAGAACCATAGGAGTCCAAGCTATAGGACTTTCTTTTCAAACCTTCTGAAAGGGGGGGCACGAAGAAGCCGAGCTACACAAGCGTAGAACCGACACAGGTTCCATGCAACAAAGTTAAAACCACATTCTAACCACACCAAAACAAGAGACGAGGAAAAAGAACACCGCTCAGGATTGCGTTTCACGCATCCTGAGATATTGAGAAAACAGTTCGAGGTCATGTTTCACACGTCCCAAGAAACTGAAGAATGAAAACCACTCGGGGTCGAGAAAAAGAGGAATAAAAACCGCTCAGGGTCGTGTTTCTTATATCCCGAGAAACAACTAAATCACTCGGGCTCGCGCTTCACGCGTCCTGAGATAAAACACGCCCAGGGCCACGCGTCACGCGTCCTAAGATACTAGAAAACCATTTGGGCTTGCACTTCACGCGTCCCGAGGTATAACACGCCCAGGGCCACACTTCACACGTCTTGAGATACAAGAGAATTGCTCGGGCTCGCGCTTCACGCGTCTCGAGATATAACACGCCTAGGGCCGCGCTTCACGTGTCCTGAGATACAAGAGAATTGCTCGGGTTCGCATTTCACGTGTCTCGAGATACAACAAACCCAGGACCGCGCTTCATGCTTCCTGAGATACAACAGAGAGGTGTGCGATAGATGCACAAAGTAAACATGTACGATAGATACACAAAGTAAATGTGTACGATAGATGCACAAAGTGAACAAGTGTGATAGACACACAAAATGAACAAGTGCAATAGACACACAAAGTATATTCCATGTCAGATAGACAACCGACATAACATGTTAATTGAAAGCATGTTCTATGCAAGAAACAAAAGCATATTCTATCTATGCATGAAATAAGAGTAAGAGCATATTCTATGTGTGAATCATAACTAATACAAGACGCACATGCAGCATATGTATATGTGAAATGCATATTCTATGCAACAATATATGTGAAATGCATATTCTGTGCGACAAGAGATAACGAAAAGAGAACGAAGGCATAAAATGAATAAAAGCGACATTCGATAGCACCTTCTGATTTACCTCCCGGAGGAATTGCAATATGTTTAAAAAAAGGATACACCTCGTTCATGTTGACAAGTGATGAACATCGTGCACCAAAACACAGTTTTGAGCTCCCTCCGAAACAATCTAAACCCAACAATGAACCTTCCTTACAATTCTTAGAAAACAAAGACACAAAACATCATCAGGACATAGAGGAAGGCCACTGACCACCTGCCGGCCACAGGGAGAGAACGCCGGCTATCAAAAGGCCTTGGTGGCCAGTCGGCCACCTGCCGGCCACCGATGGCAGTTCGGGGCAATTTGGACATTTTGCACACGGGTCTTTAAATATAGGCCAAGACTCTTCATTTCCTCACTTTTCTTTTTTCGAAATTCTTCTCTCTCTCTCTAGACACTTTCCCTCTCTAGATCTGAGTTTTTTACCCGTTTTCCAATGCCCTATGCACGTTTTCTTCGCTAAACCCTCTTGATTGTCTTTCTTTTGAACAAATCAAAATTTGATTTCGATGTTTTTTTTTCTCATTTTCACCCTTCTAGGCTTGTTTCCCTCGAGTTTCTCTCGAGTTTTGCAAACTTTTCCTGGTTTTGACTTTTTCACCCATTTTCTCTCTCCTAGGGTTGACTTTTTCCAAGTTCACCTACTTTTCACCCATTTTCCAGATGGCAAATGACTCACCACATGACAGGGCCCCTCTAGAGGTTCCCCTCGTATTCCTACCTGTTGTTGAGGTAGAGGAGCCGATCGTTGTCGCAACTGGCGAAGCGGCTTAAGGTATTGAGGCCAACCTCGAGGCGGAGTTTGAGCCTGAGCTTGAGCTAGAGCCACTACCATTGAGGGTACGGCCTTTTGATCCAGTGAGGTACCATCCCCGGACACATATATTGCCACCCGGAGGCATTAGATGGTTCAATGACTTTGCTCTCAATGCACTGGAGGACCTCCTGCTGAGGAAGCCAGCTTCCCAACTTTCATCCAGCGCCACTGAGGTATGAACTCTGTTCACATGCATTCCTGCCTTTCTTTAAACTGCATGTCTTGCACTGCCTTTCATTTGACTGTACTTTCATCACTATCTTATCTGATTCATCTGTTCTTTGCCACAGGGGGACTCTTATGCCTTCAGAGGGTACTGAGCTACGACTACGAGAGATTGGTACAACGAGCTCCCTGCTGAGGTTCGTGACATTATGGACGAGACTGGCTTTGGCCTCTTCTATTCCGGCTTGACGCGCGTCATTGCAAGCCGTCCTCTTCTAGGCACGCTTGTGGAGAGGTGGTGAGATACCACCAACTCCTTCCACTTCTCCACTATCGGGGAGATGACGATGACTCTCTACAACTTCGCCATGATCATAGGCTTAGGAGTAGGGGGCGATCCAATCCCGTTCGATATCGACATGGCGGAGTGGGAGGCCACTCGGATCGAGCTGCTGGGAGCGCGTCCACCCTTACACCGGACAACATGGTCAGATATAGCTGGTTTTGCTGAGCAGTTTAGAAGGAGCGATCCCAACACATTAAAGGAGATGGAGCAGTACACCAGAGGCTTCCTGATGTTTGTCCTTGCTACCACCTTGTTTTTGAACAAGTGGAACACCGTGGGCTTATATCTTTTGAGCGCCCTAGTGACCCTTCTTTGGGTGTGCTTCTACGACGGGGGCAGAGCTAGCCTTGCTACTCTATACGGATATATGAGCTCTACCTCCCCCCTGAGGAGAGAGCTGATCGGAGGTTACTGGCAAGCCTGAGAGGTATGCATTTCGGTTAACTCTTTGCACTTTACATTTTCTACTCTACATTTTTTAGTTTATATCTGTTCAACACCTGTGCTTTCTGCTTTGCACTTTCTACATTTGTTCATGCTGTATGCTTTATGCTTTGTACTTTCTGCATCTGTTCATGCTGTATACTTTCTGTTTTGCACTTTCTGCATCTGTTCATGATGTGTGCTGATCACATATCACTACATTTTCCTTAGAACTGTGGGTTTATGCTTATTTCCCAGCTCTTGTCCCCGAGTCCATGGAGGAGCTCCCCCTAGCAATCTCCTACTCGAAGCGATATGATGGCAGGTGCCAGTGTCAGAGCCGCGAGTTGTTCGCATTCTTTTGCCACTACTTCGACACAGTGGCCATCCACGAGGTAACCCAAAACACAGTCATTTTTGCTTTACAGCTATTCTGATTCACATTTTTGCAACTGACAGCAACTAACAATCTGTTCACTCTCTATTTGCAGATCATATGGTAGCCTTGGGCCATGATGCTGACTGGGATATGGGACCAGTACACTGGGGCCTTGGCCACTTCTCGCTTCCGCATTCTACTTGAGGGCCCAGTTTGCCAGGCCTGGTTCCTGAGTGAGCGGTTTGTTCGACAGACCGTGGGCTTGTCGAACGCGATCGTTCCGATGCCACCGCTAGAGTCTATGAGATCAGCAGATAGCCTATCCACTGATACAGTCACTCAGTTTATGGTGGGCTTGGATGCTGATTACTTTAGAGCAGAGGGCGACTACGCGACCTTTATTGAGACCCACCTCATGCCACCTCTAACAGACGCTCGTGGAGGCAAGGGCTCTTACAGCGAATGAGGCGACCATGGCGACTAGGGCTCGTGTTAGAGGGGCTCCCTTAGCGGAGCAGAGCACCCGTTGGCCAGTGCTTCCTACCATGCTTACATGCTGGCGACATACCGGGGCTGCTTACCAGATTCCGATTGAGCCTGCAAAGGCTGGACACGAGCTTGTGGGAGTTTGGGGTTTGTCTCGGGTATGGACCATACTTTACAATTTGCACCCCGTATTTCAGTTCAGATATATTTATTGCAAACATTAATCATCCAAATGCATTTGCAGGCATCGATAGAGTACACGGGGAATGCTCTCGAGCTGATAGCCTCCTTGATGGGCATAGTACAGAGGAGGGAGACACTGCTCGGTCTCCACAGCATCCCGGTAATTTCTTCAGTTTGCACTTCATACTATCAAATTTCCACTGATACACTGGCATTTCAACTATAGTCTTTCCCAAACTGCGCTGATACATTGTATTGGCACAGTACATTCTCGCACTGTACTCATACTGTATCGAATTTCTGCATACTGCTCATTCTGCATACTATGCTTGCATCTGATACACATACTGTAGCTGATACTTTGACACCTGTCCTTTTCAGATCCCAGCTATACTGATTGCACTAGTGGCAGTAGCAGCACTAGCACCGACAGTACCCCCTCCAGCAACAGGGAGAATAAGAAGAGATAGGGGTGCCCGAAGCTAGAGCAGTCCTCCAGAGCCCATTTTGAGCGATGATGATGCTAAGACTAGTGACTCTGGGGAGGTGATGAGTCGGCATTCTGAGTCATCTGAGAATGGAGACGATGATACTGGCTCAAGTTCCAAGAGTGGAGATGACGATGCCGAGGCAGAGGCAGGTTCTGAAGCAAAGAGCAAAGACGATGTCGACTCTAGTTCTGGCTCAGAGACTAATTCAGACAGCGACGCTGATAGAGATAGTGCCCCAGACTCCTCTCCTCCGAGGAAGAGGACGAAAAAGGCCTCTTAAGCCTGAGGTGACCGGCACTAATTTTTTTTGATTTTTGCTTAGTTTCTTTTTGTTTGGTAGCATTAGCACACACTACAAGAAAAGTGGGCTTAAAAGACGGAACTTTTTGCGACGGCACACCTTGCCGTCGCAAAAAATGTGACTTTTTGAGATGGCACAGCTTGTCGTCGCAAAAAATGTGACGTTTTGAGACGGCACAACTTGCCGTTGCAAAAAAAAAGTGACTTTTTGAGACGGCACAACTTGTCGTCGCAAAAAATAGAGTTTTTGCAATGGTACCAGCTGCAGTCGCAAAAAAAAAAAGAAGAGTTTTTTGCAACCGTAATAGGTACCGTTGCACAAAAAAAAAGTAAAAAAATATATATATATATATATATATATATATATTGTGGCTTTGAGATGGCTTCATATATATATATATATATATAGTTACAAAATGGTTTAAATAAATGCAACGGTATTTTTCTGTCACAAAAAAAAAACAAAAAAAAAAAAAAAAAAAAACGACGTCGTCTTACTCTTTTGAACATTTCTCTTTTCACCCATTTTTTCTTCTTCTTATCTTTATGTCTCTGTCTCTTTTCTCTCTGTCTCTATCTCTCTCACTCATCACTCTTCTCTGTCTGTCTGTCTCTCTCTTTCTCTCTGTGTCTCTCTTCTTTTTCTCTCTTTCACCCATCACTCTTCTCTATCTGTCTCTCTCTCTTCTCTCTCTCTCTCTCTCTCTCTCTCTCTCTCTCTCTGTGTGTCTCTCATCCATCTCTTTTCTGTCTATCTCTCTCATCTCTCTTCTCTCTCTGTCTCTCTTCTCTCTCTCTATTCTCTTTATCTCTCTCGCTCATCTCTCCCTGTCTCTCTCTCGTTTATCTCTTTTCGCTCTTTTTGTTCTCTCTCTCTCTCTCTCTCTCTCTCTTTGTCTATATCTTTTTACCCATTTTTTCATCTTCCTCTCTCTCTTCTCTCTCTCTCACTCATCACCCTTTTCTCTCTGTCTATCTCTCTCTCTCTCTCTCTCTCTCGATGTCTCTCACTCATCTATTTCTTCTCTCATCTCTTTTCTCTCCCTGTCTCTTTCGCTCATCTCTCTTCTCTCTATCTCTCTCATCCCTCATCTCTCTCTGTCTCTCTCGCTCATCTCTCTTCTCTTTATCTTTCTCTCTGTCTCTCTCGTTCATCTCTCTTCTCTCTATGTCTCTCTCGTTCATCTCTCTTCTCTCTCTGTCTCTCACTCTCTATCTCTTTATCTCTCTCTCTCTCTCTCTCTCCCCCCCCCCACTGTGTTCGTGTTGCTCACTCTCTCCCTTCTGTCTTCTCTATTTACTGAGCTCCCTCTTGATTTATCTATCCACTACAAGAAAATGCACTTTTAGCGACCATTTTGTCTCTCTCTCGCTCATCACTCTGTCTCTGTCTCTCTCTCTCTCTCCTCTATCTGTCTCTCACTCATCTCTCTCTCTCTCTCACCACCCATCTCCTTTACCACCTTCACCACTACTGCAAACGCCATTCCACTACCACCATTACTACCACTGTCGCCACTTCACCTCTACAACTACCATTACTACTACCATTGCCACCACTCCACTACCACCACTACCACTACTACTACCATTACCTCTCATTCACCCCTGCCACTCCATCTACTCTACCACTACCACAACTTCACCACTAATCTCCTTTGCCATCACCACCACCACCACCACCACCTTCACCACTACTGCCGCTCCCTCTCCTCTACCACAAAAAATTAGTTCATGATTTTTAATAACCAAAAAAAATGGGCCGCAGAAAAATATTTTTCATTGACCACAGAAAATTAACTTTTATTTTAGTGGAAAATATTTTTCATTAAAATATTACCCCTACTTCTACCAAATAAAAAATAATAATATTTTTTTTCATTAAAATAAAAATGAAACAAATAAATTTTCAATCTTAGTAACTACAAAAAAATATATATATATATTTTTAAAAAATTCATTAACTAAAAAAATATATATTTTTTAACAAAAAATAAAAATTTTTGATGATGGCAACCCTCGTCGCAAAAAAAAAAAAAAGAGTTAAACGGCGTTATTTTTATATTTAAATTTCATTTCTGACCCCAAAAAAAAATTATTTTTTATTTTTTATTTTTTATTTTCGTCGCTTTTTTTTTTTTTCCATTCTTGCTCCCATCCCCCCCCCCCTAAAAAAAAAACAAAAAATCCCCAATCTCAAACCCAAAAGTCCTAATCTCTTCTTACCCCCATCTCTCTCTCTCTCGATCGACGGCGAGCGGCGGAGGAGCAGCATCAGAGCAGCGTCGTCGTCGTCGGGGGAGGAGCAGCGTCAAAGGAGGAGGAGCAGCGTTGGAGCAGTAGCAAATCTTCCGATGTTGCCTGGCCTCACCAAGTCCTACCCTATCACTCCTTCTCGTCTCCGCCTCACCTCGAAGATGTATGGCTCAAATTTTCCGATGGAGTTCGCCTTCACGCCTGGTTCATCAAGCTCTTCCCTGACTGCCGAGGTCTCTCTCTCTCTCTCTCTCTCTCTATATATATATATATATATATATTTATTGATTTGTTTAGTTCACCTTCACGCCTGTTACTACAACGTTTACTTCTTGGGGAAATCTATTTTGTAGGCACACAAAGTTAGGATTTTTTTTTATTTTTTATTTTTTTTTTGGTGGTGAAAATTTAGAAATATTTGTGGGGGTGTTAAAAGTTACGAATGACAAATTTATTATGTACATTTTAAAGTGAAATTTATATTTTTTGTGATGAGAATAGTTATTCCATTATGTGGTTTATGTTACAAAATTTTATGTTGTTATTATGACAGGCGTACAATATGTGCCTTCTTATGGGTGCACATCTATGAAGCATTGATATTTCAAGAAGGTAGTTGTATTCGTATCATATCCTTATCAGATGCTAATACATTTTGAATACTCACGGGTAGTTTCTAAACGTCTAGTATTGAAATTAATTTTCTTGAATTTTGACAAGTATTGGATACTTTTGGATAAGTCATGTATCTAAACTATTATGAAACTGAGATTGTAATATTTCTTGCATAGCTATAGAGTATAATTGTTAAAATAAAAACAAGAATAGTTTTAAATACTCAGTTTATCTCTTAGAAAATAAGAAAATAATATGATACTAAAATCAGATTTTAACAATTGAAAGAGCAAGTAAACTTGTCTACAACACATTAGCATATAACACTTTTAGGTGTGAAAGGGAAAAGAACAAGGGCAATATAAACAATTTAGACATGATATTGAAATGAAATTTTTATAAGACCTACTAAAAAAAATGTAAATTGACTACTGACTCTCAAACCAATACCTAGTTCCTAAAGTTGAGCTTATGTATAATACAATGTTAGAAACTATAACTTCTTTTTCATGAATGTATCTTAGGCGTACCTGTATCCTATTTTTTTTAGTTTTTGTTGTAGCACCATATCCGTATCGTATTGTATCGGCATCCTGTATTCGTATCCATGCTTCATAGGTGCATGTAGTAATAGCTCCCTTACTTGTTTGCTTTCAAATTTTGATTCTAGGAAGATTTGAAGTTTTGCTCTATCTAAATCACCTTGTTCAATTTGGCTTGTTGGACGGACTGACTAGATTGATGCTTATTACAATTACTGTGATATGCAGACATGTCGATTACTTATTAGAATTGTTTTAGTATTCAATGAAAGGGTCCATCAAAAGGCATGTAAAAGAAAGGGAGCGAGAGTGAGAGACAATGGCCAGAAGCTCCACCTCCGCCACCGCCGCCCAGCGCCACCTTTGCACAAGAGGGCATCAAATCGGTATTGGGACATCGATCAGAATACCCTCCAATCTTGTGAAGAGTCTGCAATTAGGTAACTAAAAAGCTTTTTTCTTGAATTTTTTGATTTGTTGTTTTGTCTAATGCCCACCATGAACCAATGAGGACAAAAACTAAATGCAGAAAATTAAACATGATGCACAAAATTGCTTCCTTCTTCTGTTGCAGAAATCCCAATCTAGGTTTTTTCCCCCTCTCTTCTCAGCCTTTCTCTATTTTGGAGTTGTTTATGCGAATTGTATATGTGAATCGTATTTGTAATTGGGTTTTTCTTACAAAAAATCTAAAATTGGAATCAATGGGGGTTTTTTTTTTTCATCAATGTGATCTGGGTTTTGCTTTATTTTTCGTCTTATCCCAAATGTTGTTTTCCTCTCACGTTAAGCATTGGATTTGACGTAGCTGAGCTATTTTATGACTGTTATTCATACATCCACCTCCATTATTGGGTTTCTTTACACTGTCATTTGCTTTGAGTTTTAAAAAAGAGGAAAAAAGAGGAAAGAGAAAGAAAGAAAGGAAAGAAATCTTGTGAGATTATTATGAGAAAGAAAGAAAGGATTCGGGGGATACATGCTGCCCTTAGGGACATTAGTTACTGCTACACCTTTAAACTGCCAAGGTATGTATAAAAAAATTTAACTTAATTTTAATACATAATAGAATTTGTATTTGTTCAATTCATTTCTTAATGGGTTTGAATTTTGTTTTTTTATAAATAAATCTTTGGGTTTAATTTGATTATTTGATTAAAAAAAGGTCAATTGATGTTGTTTGATTACAATTCTAGATTATAGATTATTTGATTTTTTTTTTAGCTTATTTAACTTAGAAAAAGTGAGATTACTTGTAATTTTTTTCAACTTAGGAATGTGCCTAAATTTAACTAAAATTAAGTGGAATAGGTTTGAATTTTCCACAGTGGTGGAGGTTGTGCCTCTTTGAGTTGGTTCAGACCATGGTTGTTTTGTTGTGGTTATGCCTCTAATTAGGTTGCTTCAAGCCATGATTGTTTTAGTTTGGTTGTTAGGTGGCATGAGAGGTGTCACACTCTTCATGGTTTTCATGAAAATATTGTTGACTTTAGAATTTTATTCTTAATTTTTTTTTAATACACTTCCAAAATGATGTAGCCATGGCTAGAACTCTATTTTTGTGTATATAACCTACTCTACTACACACTTAATTTAATTAATTGAAAAAGTTGTGGGTGGGTTTACTGAATCTTGTAGTAACTAAACACACGCGATGCGACTTCATCTATAGGAGTGCTATATTTATCAATTTATGCAGCTGTTGCCAGACTTTAGGATATCTGAAATGGTCATGAACGAGAAAATCCATAGAAATTGTGCAATATATCCGTAGCTTTACCTAATAAAATACAAAACTAAATACCAAAAAAAGATTGAAAAAATAAAAAACATGGAGACAGGTTGCTGAGTGATCACAGAAGCATAACGTGTGCAGAAAAGGCAAAGATCATTTTAAAGTAAAAGAAAGCAGAATTAAAGAAAAAGAAAAAAAAGCAACCATTGTAGAACAGGTTCCTACAATGAAGCTGGAATGTTCATGAAATAGAAGCTCCCATGTAAGAGGGAAGTTCGTGGTGTGGCACACCAGCCAGCTACCTAGATACTGGACATTTGAGCATTTGCATTTGAATTGTTGTGATTTGCATGATCGTACAAACTTAATATCTTGATTTTTGGTTCTGTTTAATCTGATAATGGATCAATGTGCTGTTCTCCATTGTTACAATCCTTGATACATTTGGTGATTTGATTCCATGTTGGAACAATCTTCTGTGTAAATAAAATAAACTGAAACTAATTTAAACAAAATAAATAAATAACATACCGAATTTATTTTGTCGAACCGAATCAATAATTAAAGACCAAGTCGAGTGTGTGACACTCTGTCCTTAAGACAGATTCGCCCCGCTACGGTGCTTACGGTTGAGTGGCGTCTATCTCCCAGGATACAATGATCTTAACCAATTTGTAGTAGCACTCCAAAACAAATTGTTCAGCGAACCAAATCCTGTGTTCTAACTCTCTGATTATTTAATCTAAAACTAAAATGAAGAAATAATGCAAAAGTAGAAAAGTCTGGACAGCAAAGGAGACAATTTCAGACTGATTTTCGGACTTCTCTAAGTGACTAGACTGCTGGAATAGATTCTCTATTTATATGCAACATAGTGACAGTTAATAGCCCGAACAGGTACAACACATCGAATGAACAGATGCACTTTTTTTAATTCAAACAATTTTGACGGTTTGAACAGGAACACTAGAATTCAAACATTTGAAAAAGTGGTCCGTTAATGGAACTGTTTCAAACTGTTGGAACTTTATTAATTAAACTATTTAAAATATATATAATATATATATTAAACTATTTGAATATATATATATATATATATATTAAACTATTGAAATAGTTTAATAAATAAAGGAAGAGGTACAAACTTTAGGAAACCACTTAGGAACCCAAAATTTGAATTTAAAATTAAATTAAATTCCCAGTAATAATTTTTATTAAAAAAATTCAAATGAATTTTATCTAAATAAAAATTAATGTTAGACCTGAAAACGACGTCAACTTTCCATTCACTCATAAATGGTTTTGACGTTCCATCTTCACCGTGTGACTTGCCACGCGACAAGGAACACGTCACCTCTTCGGACCCACCCCAAAAGATGTTTGGGGCCCACTCAATTTTGGCCTCAAAGTCTGCCCAAAATATGCCATAATAAACCAATTTTTCCAACATTCCAATAGTCTCGTTACTCTTGAACAATCATTGATCATTGAATATTCCAAGAATATTGTTCTTGAATCTGAATATTTTAGATCCTCATTCTTTAATGAAGATGGTGTTCTCTGCTCATGGTAGATGAACATGAAATGTTTTACAGATTGTTTTGGTTCTTTAACTGTATCTTCTCATTGAATACGCTTTAGTGGTTTCTGTATTTTCTTAGAATTTGCCAATGACCAAAATCTTTTGTGTGTTGCAGAGGCTCATTAAGCAGCACAACCTCATTGTGCTCTCTGCCTTGGGTATGGGTATGTGTTCTTGAATCTTCCATCTTCCATATTGTAAAATACTAGGTTTCTTAGATTGTGTATGATTGTATCCTCTAATTCTAAGGCAAATGAGGAACATGGAGCTTGCCTCTTTATGCAAAAAATCTCATAGGAGAGGCTGCTTTTTTTCAGTACAACCATGAGACATAATTGAACTGTCTTCTGATTTTTGCATGCATGTACTATATAGGTCCCTCAGTCCAAGAAGTTATCTGGTTTTCCCAGAAAATCATGTGGTTACGTGTCCACTAAATAATAAGAGGACATGCTACTATTTTTCAATAGAAGTAGCAACAAATTGAACACTTGAATGCTTGTAATTGGGCTGACACACAACCATGCAAGTGTTCCCGACCCAGCCCATAATTTCTGGGTCGCTATACCCACGTTTAGTACAAGCTTTTTTGAATTGAGAATGATACCAATATTAGGCACTTCAGAAGGCAATTTATACACAGCATTACACTTCCTAATAATACATATTAACATATTAATACATAATTATATTGCCATTAATTATTTTTATTTTATTTTTCAGATATTTCCGGAGGAGGAGTTTGCTTCTTGTGGATTTCATGCCTGTGAAGAATGTCACTAATTTTTGTTTTTGTACCACGAAGAATGCGGAGGAAAACTTTTAATTTTGATTTATGTTATTTTGAATTATGAATAACATTATGTATTTAAACATTATATATGTATTATGGAACATTATGTACTGGGTTAATTTTGTTAATGTATCGTTATGAATACAAGAATATGTTTATTATCGAGAAATTATTATTTCTATACAGGAATTTTTATATTATTATGCAATTATTGGTTTTTTTTTTTTTTTTACATTGTTTTTCATTGAATACAGGTAATTTTAATATTTTTTAATTAATTTATAGCAGGTTTTTTTTTTTTGACGGCACCAAACCGTCGCAAAAAACAGATATTTTATAATTTTTAATAAAAGCCTTTTGCGACAGTACTATTTGCCATCGCAAATAATCTTTTAGCGACGGCGCATTGTGTTGTCTCAAATATTTTTTTAGCGACGACAGGTATCCCCGTCGCAATAAAAATTCTTTAGCGACGGCAACATAGTGCCGTCTCAAAAAATCTCAAATTTTTTCATATTAATGGCGACGAAAAGATTCCGTCGCAAAAAGATCACTTTGCCGTCACAAAAAAAAGGTGACGGCAACGTGCCATCGCTAAAACCTTTTTGCGACCCCCTTTGTTGCGACCCCCCACTTGCCGTCGCTAAAAGTTATTTGCCGTTGCAAAAAACTTTTTGGGACGGCATTTTGCCATCGCAAAAAGTCAAATTTTTTGTAGTGACATGTATAGCTTCAGATAGGTCTATTTTGCTTTGAAATCTTGTACTCCTCTTTTGCAAAAACCATAATTAGAATAAAACCTTGCAGTTTTTATAAAAAAAAAGTGTTGTTATTTTTGCATCATGAGCACCATATTTGCATGAAATGGACATGGAATATAATTGGGCAATAGAGTATTTGATTGAAGCAATGTTCTTAATTAGGTAATAAGCCGACCAACAACCAATATACAAAATACAACTTGATAAACAAAACAACAACGACTCAAATACTAATAAACAAACTTGCTAAAACTAAAAAGACTCAAAACAAGACCTTAAATACTCAAAGATCAAGACAAAACACAGGCTTCCAGCACTACTCAGCACATAGGTGGACAGCAGGACAGAAAAGAAAGCTGCTAGTCATGGAAGGAGAATGCCGGCCAGAGAGGATGGCCTACTGAACACAAGAGGTGGCTTGCCGACCACCTGCCATCTGCTGGCCACAAAATGTGAGAATCACCAGATTGCTGACAGCTAGCTTCCACTCACTGCCTTATCTTTTACAAAAGGTCCAGCTTCATGAATTCTTCTCCAGAACTTCATTTCAGTTGCAATTTCTTCACAAATGGAGCCATTTTTTGCCGAGCTCTTGAATTGGATAGCGACTTTAAACAGCACGGAAAAGGTAAATTTCTGGGGTTTCGACATAAATGCACTTTTTTCGTTGAACCGAACTACACTTTCTATTCTGTTCCTTCATGCCGCGGCACGATGTTAGGACCAGATTACAGATGTCTTTAGCTTCGGGGGACAAGAAATATGCCCGACAATTGAAGAATTTCAGGCACTAATGGAATCTCAGCGTGATGAGAAAATCATAGTTCTGCCCCGTTTTGATCACGCCCAAGCTTTCGGATGGATGTGTGGGCTCACTCTGCACAAGGCTCGATCTCTGGCCCACGACAAAGAACTAGACATTCGCAGTTTGATTTATCGATTTTCCGACATCGGTGACAAAGGCGACCTTCTCTTGTGAGAATTTCAGCAACATGCCCTCTACTTATGTATGCTTGCTCATTTCCTTCTTGCCCTTAGTTTTGGCAGGTCCAACATTCGATTGATTGAAGTAGCCCAAGGTCTGAAAGAAGGCAAAAGTTGCATTGGTTTGGCACTGGCCGAGACTTTGATGGGTTTAGACGCCTTTCATCGGTGAGAAACTACCAGGTTTGCGGGGAGCCCACTACTTCTTCAAGTATTGTTTCCCACCCTTTCTCATATGCGTTTCTCACATTACTCGACACTCATGCTCTATTTTTCTCTCAAAGCCTTTTTCTCACTTTTCTCTCAACATACACCTCTCTATTCTTTAATCTTTGTTTTCTTTCATCCCTCCCCAAGTGTGGCTTATGGATAAGCTGAAGGTAGTGGACTCTTTCCCTAAGTACTCAGCTCAAGGTTATTTCTTCCACCACCGACTAGTAGATTTCCCGAATGAGGGATGGTGGTGCAACTGGATGTGCGACAGGTTTGCTGCTGACATAGCTTGGCGCTGCCCCAGGCTTGATCTGACCGAGATGAGCAACAACATGGCTCGGCAACCTGGCATACAGCTGATCGGCCTTACGCATTGCGTGTTTTATTTCCCTTTCTAGTTCAGACATCAATTTGGGCATGATCAGACCAGCCCAGAGGAGAGGGTAGAGTACCCGGTTTCATTCTCCATCTGTAGTTCACACTTGGCTAGGTACCTCACTGCTTAGAGAACGAGAGAGCTTCTGGCCACTGCCCCTAGTTTCAGTTGCGCCCTTTTTGGTGAATGCTTGGCTTGGCTCGAGGATGAAGCACAAACCGGGCCCACTTTGGCTTCAGAAGCTTCCACAAGCACGAGCGGGGGACGCAGGAGCACCCGACTCACCTATGCCCCTATTTTATTGCTTTGACCTTTCTTTTCAAGTTTTTTAAATGTAATAAAAGCAACTTTGATTTGTGTCAAAAAGTTGGAGAACTTTATGTTGAAATCAATGAAATTAAAGTTATGAGCATTGAAAATTTTCCTTTTGGTCCAAAAATGGTCTAAGTTGTAAAAGGTAAAATTTGAACAAAATCAACTTTTATTAAAACTTTTTGTAGGGGCTGAATATTGGGAGACGTAAATAGGCCGAATAATTGGACCAGAAGAATCGAAATATATACATCGCATTCGGCCCTATTCGGCCAAATAGCCGGTTGAGTAAGGGGCCGAGTGGAAAGCGGTTTGCAGTTAAAGAAGCCGAGTAAACAGTTATACGGTGAATCGAAAGTGGGCCAGCCCTGAAGCCCAAGAAAGAAAAGATATAAATAGAAGAACATCAGCCAGAAAGAGGTATGTGAGAATTAGTACGCTTAACTTAAAATACAAGTAATCTAGAGAGTAGAGACTGACTTGTCCGTCGGAGTGCTAATTCTGGCACCCCTGACCGGAGTGTTTATTCCTTTTCAGGTTGTTAGCTGAGGATCTCGAGTGCCCTAATGGATCAAAAGAGTATTTCCAAACCACATTCCCCACACTTTCCAAAATCACTTTCGAAAAGGATCACCACTTGACACGCACAGAATCAATCCTCAAGATGTACAACTCCGAATCCAAAGATCATAAATCGCCCCTTGATTGAATAACACTGCTCAACATTGTAACCAGCTCTTCTCTCAGAGTAAAGATCACAGCTGAACCCTCAGGTAAAGAACAAACAAAGATGACTTGATCGATCACATGGATAGGACAGTTGAGTTGGAAGTGATTACGGCCGAACTACAGGATGAAGTTGTCTACATATCCCAAAGATGGGAATTAGGCCTTACGTAGTTCGGTTCAGGTTCACTCGAGTATTAACTCTATCCTTTTGTGCTCTAACTTTTGCCAAAGTTGCCCTTTAGGGTTTTTAACCTTGCGAGCTCAGGTTTTCTTTATTTCTAATTTTTCATGCTCTAACTTTTGCCTAGGTCGCCCTTCCGGGTTTTCGGCCTAGCGAGCCTCTCAGGGATAGTATTTCTTCAACTTGTCCATGTTGATCGGTTGGGAAAATTCCAAGCCATCTAAGTCCGTGAGAATGATAGCTTCACCCGACCAGATAGTTTTGATGATGTAAGGACCAGTCCAATTAGGTCTGAACTTGCCCCTAGGGTCATGAATGGGAGCTCGGTTGTCTTTCAACACCAAATCCCCCTCTTTGAGATTCCAGGACTTAACCTTCTTGTTAAAAGCCCTAGCAATTCTGCGTTGATAGCCCTGAACATGATACAATGCTTTCAGCCTTCTCTCATCAAACAGCATCAGCTCTTCGAATATGCTCTATTGCCAGTCCACCTCTACTATCTGACACTCAGCCATAACTCGCAGTGACGGGACTTCTATTTCAATCGGTAGAAAAGCTTCCATCTCGTAGACAAGAGAATAAGGAGTTGCCCCTGTAGACGTCTGGATTGAAGTTCTATAGCCCCAGAGTGCGAATGGTAATTTATCTGGCCAGTCCCTGTAGGTCTCAACCATTTTCTACAAGATATTCTTGATATTCTTGTTGGCGACCTCGACAGCTCTGTTGGTTTGCGGCCGGTATGTAGACCACTTATAAGAAGCCACATTGTATTTCTCCAACAAGTATATCACCTCTTTCTTAAAGTGGAAGCCATTATCTGATATGATCTCGTTTGGGACTCCATATCGGCAAATGATGTTGTTTCTGATGAACTTAGCCACATGCAATGCTTTCAACACTGTATAGGACTGAGTTTCCACCCACTTTGTAAAGTAATCAATTGCCACCAGGATGTATTCATGCCCATTCCACCCTTTCGGTGTGACTACGTCGATGACGTCGATTCCCCAGACCGAGAAAGGCCACGGTGAAGTCATGTTGTACAGTTTTGATGGCAAGATATTCATGCGATTGGCATGAATTTGGCATTTGTGGCATTGCCGAACAAAACCAATACAATCCTCCTCTATAGTGGACCAGTAATAACCTTGCCTAAGAATCTTCCGGGCTAACATCACTCCGTTCATGTGTGCTCCGCACTCTCCTCCATAGATGGCCTCCATCAAACGCTTTGATTCATCTTCTTCGACACACAACTTGTGTATTCCTAAATGACCTCTCTTGTACAGTTTACTCCCGTAGATGATAAATTGGACGGCCATTCGCTGTATTTCCCTTTTGTCCTTAGCATTTGCCCCTGGTGGATAAATCTCCTTTTCCAAGAAGTTCCAAATATCGTAGTACCAAGGGTTTTTGTCTTGCGCTTCATCTATTGCGGCGATAGTTTCAGAGGCCAGCGTGTATCTCTGTTCAATGATAATCGGACGCATCCGGACTCCAAGTGGGATGTCTACCATAGACGATAGAATTGCTAAAGTATCAGCGAATCTATTGTTCTCTCTCAGTAGATACATGAAAGTCAACTTTTCAAACCCAGGAATCAAAACGTCCAAGGTCTGGTGATAAACCTTCATCTTTTCTTCTTTGACTTTCCAGTCTCCATTCACTTGAGCAACAACTAAGTTCGAGTCCCCAATAACATCCAATCTTTTTGCCCCTAGTTCCAGGGCGGTTTCTAAACTAGCGATACACGTTTCATATTCTGCTTCGTTATTGGACACCTTGAACTGGAGTTTGAAGACTAAAGGTATATGGGAATCGTCGGGTGCTATCAGCAACACACCTATCCCATAACCTTACTGATTGGATGCTCCATCAAAGTACATTGTCCAAGTCTCCTCCTCTACTTACAGAATGGCTTCATCTGGGAACAGGTATTCCATCGCCTCGTCCCCCTCTACTGGGTGATATGCCAGGAACTCCGCTATAGCTCTCCCCTTGATCGATTTGCGGGTAACATACTTGAGATCAAATTCAGAGAGAAGAACCAACCAACGGGCTAGCCTACCCATAAGCGTTGGTTTCTCAAAGAGATATTTGATGGGATCTGATCTCGAAACCATAATTACAGAGTGAGCTAACAAGTAGTGCCTCAACTTTCTGGTAGCCCATATCAAGGCTAGGCAAGCTTTCTGCAACGGAGTGTAGCGAGTCTCATAACCCAGCATTTTCTTGCTCAAATAGTAGATAGCTTTCTCCACCCTATCTTCATATTCCTGAGCAAGCATTTATCCCATCGTTGCATCTGTCACTGACAGGTACAGAATCAAAGGCTTCTCCGGCTCTGGCGGCGACAACACAGGCGGATTCTAGAGGTACTGTTTAATTTGCTCAAAAGAGAATTGACATTGATCATCCCATCGAAATTTCTTCCCTTTCTTTAAGAGACCAAATAGTGGTTCACAAGTCAAGGTTAATTTGAAAATAAACCGTCTTATGAATTGTACTTTACCCAGAAAGCCTCGCATCTCCTTTTCAGTCCTTGGTGGTGGCATTTCTAGGATGGCCTTGATTTTGGAAGGATCTACTTCGATGCCCTTCTGTGTGATCAAAAAACCCAGCATTTTCCCTACTGTTATGCCGAAAGTGCACTTCTGCGGGTTCAACCTCAACCGGTATTCTTTGATCCGTTGAAAGAATTTCTTCAAGACGATGTAGTGGCCCTCTCTTTCTTTGGACTTGATAATCATGTCGTTCAGGTATAACTCGACCTCTTCATGGATGATACCGTGCAGAATGGTGGTTGCAGCCCTTTGATATGTATACCCTGCATTCTTCAACCCAAACGGCATGACCCGATAGTAGTAGGTACCCCACGGCGTAGTAAATGCAGTTTTCTCCCTATCCTCGAGCACCATCAGAATCTAGTTATACCCGAAAAACCCATCCATGAAGGATAGCAATGCATGGCCTGCAGTGAAGTCCACTAATTCATCGATGTGCGACAAAGGGAAGTCATTCTTCGGACTGGCTCTATTTAGATCCCTGAAGTCCACACACACCCAAATTCTACCACTCTTTTTCGGCACTAGGACGATGTTGGCCAACCAAGTCGGATATTCAAATACTAACAAGAAACCTGCCTCGATCTGCTTGGTGATCTCTTTTTTAATTTTCAACGCCCAATCCGGGCAGATTCTCCGCAACTTCTGCTTGACGAGTCAGGCCTCGGAGTTAAAAGGGATCCGATGCTGTACAATATCAGGATTGATTCCAAGCATGTCTTCGTAGGACCACGCGAAAACATCTTTGAAATCTTTTAATAAAGCGACTAAGCACTCGCGCTCCTCTGAAGACAACGTGAACCCGATCTGGACCAGATGCGGATCCTTCTCAGTATCCACATTAATAGCAATGATTTCATCAGCATAGGGTTTTGCAAACCTTTCCTCCTCTCGATTAATCAAGTTTTTCAAAACCAAAGGAATTTTTTCCTCTTCGTTTTCATTAAAATTCTGAAAATCTTGGTCAATGCAATAAACAAGAAACACAGAGAAATACTCAAAATCAGCAACGTTTTCATTCACAAGGTCCAGCTCTTCGGTTACAACCAACTCAAAAGCAAAAGAAAAAGAAGACCTGGACAAGACCTTGGCATCCGAGTTATCACCCCCAAGAATACCAAACTCGGACTCAGAAGAACCGAAATCTGATTCTGACTCCATAGACTCTGTGGAATTAGATTTTGGCTCATCACCCGACTCAGAACTAGATAGGTAGCCCTCCTCCAGCTACCAGATAAGAGATGGTACTTCAGATGTATCCAAAATGCTGCTGGATGGGTTTACACCCAGTTGGTCCCTGATCATGGAGATGGTAAGGTTATCCCCTAAGTTCTTTGAGTCAGCCAGAGGATTTGTAAGGAGACATGCTAGTGTTGTCCATACTCCAAGCTCACTGTTGTTCGAGTCACTTTCCATGCTCTTTTCAGCTTCAGCACTTGATTCAGCCTTTTCCTCGGCATCACTATCTTGCAACTATAGATCGAAAGCCAGGAACATGTTGTTTCATAAAATTCATCCAGGGCTCGGAAAGGCCGCAAAAAGGGGAGTTTTTTTCCTCCCGAACAAAGCAGCCATTCAGCATTCCCCCGATTGGCCTGTGAACGAGCTCATAGTGTTTCCCAGCCTGCTTGGCTCTAGCTTTGCCTGTCATCTCTTCCCTTTTCCTGACCCAATCCTCTTTGGTGGGTACATATCCCAGACCAAAGATATGCAGATCATGTAGCACATCGGCCAATGCTGCGACACCTTTCCAGCCACTTCTTCCAAGCCCTATTCCTAGCACATGTTGCAATTTATTCATGAAATAAACAGACTGGGCGCTAACATACATGTCCTCATCTGTTGCCAAGATGGTTTGCATTACTCGGGCCTCAACCTGCGTAAACCCTGAGAGGAAAACATCCTCATCGCCATGAACGATCTCCAACACTGGTGTAGCTACCTCTAGCGGGGGATGGATGGATGAATTCCCAAAAACAATCGCCGCTCCTTTCCCATGAGGGTATTTCAGCATTTGGTGGAGGATAGAGGAGACTGTTTTCACCATATGCAACCAGGGTCTACCTGGTAGTAAGTTGAAGGTGGTCGGGACATCTAGGACATGGAACTCGACATCCTGCTGAGTTGGGCCCACCTGGACTCTAATTTGTACTATGCCCATAACCTCCCTGCTTGTATTGTCATATGCCTGAATCACTTAGGTTGTGGGCATAAAGTCTGCCAGTCTAAGGCTGATGGCATAAGCTGTGCAGGACGGACAGACATTGATAGCTGAACCGGTGTCAACCAACACCACCGGTACCCATTTTTCTCTGAACTCAATAGATATGTACAGAGATTTGTTGTGAGCTGAGCCTTTCGGTGACAGTTCTTTATCGGAAAAGGTTAGGGTTGGCCCAGCACCACCTGGGAAGACCAATCCCACAAGCTGTTTAGGGGTAGTGTCAATGGATAACTTAGCTTTGTCCATTGATGATAATACAGCCTGTCGATGCCCCCGGGAAACCATAAAAAGACCCCAGATTGAGATGTCGACTTGAATTTTCTTCAGTTGCTTCAAAACTGCTTCTTCCTCCAGCTACTTCTCTTTCTGTTTCTTAACCTCTCTGTCTTTCCCAGATGCTTCGACTTGATCTAAGTGCGGTGGCTTGAAATACCACCTACTCCTTGTCATGTGGTCTATCTCTTCAGCGTACCACGTATTATCTGGAAGGCACTCACTCCAGTCTTCGTCGGTGTGAGCTAGAAGTAGATCGTCGTCCTCCCACCATACACCTCTGGCAGCCGACAAAGAGTTGTCCGGCTCCGTTTGTATCACTTTCACTTTACAAGTTTCCCTCGCAGGGCGTCGGGCCATTACAGCTTTCTGGTTGTCTTCAACCCTCTTTTGTGCAAACTGCTTCAGTGCAGCTTCCTGTTTTGTGTCCACAGTACTCATAATGCCCAGCTCCTAAGCTGAATTTGTCACACCAGTGTTCTCTAGTAGTTTTCCCTTTTCATCGGCCATTCCGGCCATCACAGTAATTCCTGCTCTCTTTTCTTTCGATTTTGTTTTAATTCCATCCTCCTTGTCGGGTTCATCACTCAACCACCCAGAGTTGTCCGTTGATCCATTCAAATCGAACTAGTCAATCTGCACATTCCCTTGATCTTATTCGTCAAAGAACTGCAGATTACCTAAGTCCTCCTCAAGTTCTGCCAAATCATCCAAGCCTTGGCTCGGGCCATCCTCCCTAACCATATTGACCTCCACTGCAGTTGGCAACACCACTTCTGGCTTGGCTTGATCAATTGGCAGAATGTAGCAGCTTGGATCATATTCCTCCTCAGATAAGTCCTCAGAGCACTCAGGCAACGGACTCGTACCCTTCTCTAAGGCCAGCCTCCCTTCTTCTGCCACTATCACCACCACAAGTTTAGGTTGAAGTATGGATGTGCCCATCATGCACAAATCTGTGCTTTCAGGAATGAAAATTGTTGGCCTGAGTAGGTGGGAAGGGATAATATATACGCTGGGGTTGTAGGAGATAGCCAGTGTATGGATTAGGTTTAGATTGTGAGGTGGGAAAACTTGATTGTGGGCCGAGAGAGGGTTTGTAGTAACATTTGGTTTCTGAGGTGGTGCAATCACCTTATTGTCAATGAGGTCTTGAATCTCATGACATAATCTGAAGCATTGGTCGGTATCGTGACCGTGCTGCTGGTGAAATGCACAATACTTGGCTGGGTTGTGTTTTGGTGGGAAAAGATCAGGTAGAGGGCGAGGCTTTAATAGCTTGAGGTGCCCCTTTTTGATCAACACCTTCATGGCTTGAGATAAAAGCATGTAGAGTTGGGTAAAGGTTCTCTAGGATCGGGCAGGGTTGTTTGAAGTTTGTGGAGTTGTGTTGGGAAAGGGATTGGCAGTCTTGGTTGTGGTGGTGACAACGCTTACATCAGACGGCCGCGCAGCTGTGCTACCATTGGTGGTTGCATTAGAACTGCGCCCAAAAGGCCTCTTGGCCTGCTCTTTCTCATTAGTAATCAGCCCTTGTTTCATGGCATCTTCAATCTGAACCCCCATCTCATGGAGCTCGGTGAATGTGAACAGAGGTAGCACGATCATTTTCTAGAGTAACTTCCCGTGCAGATTACGGACTACCATTCTTATCTGATCTTTCTCGGAATGCCGTGTGGTCATCATTGAAGCTTTGGCCCTCCATCTTGTCACGAATTCTGAAAAGCCCTCCTTCGGCTCCTGGCGCGTTGCCTCAAGATCACGAGTTGTGACCTCGATTTATGTGTTGTATGAGTACTGTGCAATGAAGGCCTCAGCAATTTCCTCCCAATTCTGCTTCACAGAATCCTCCAGCTTCGCATACCATATAGTCATTATTCCCGACATGGTTCGGCCAAAGAGTGAGAGCTTCTGCAGTCTGGTCAAGCCCATCGGCCGCAGGATGTCTAAAAACAATCGAACATGAACCACGGGATCTCCAGAACCATCGAATTGATCGATGTGCAGCATTTTGAACTGATCTGGCATTGTCACTGCAGAGTCAATATACCCGTCTTCCATGTCGAGGATAGAATACACACCCTACGCTCTCTTGAAGAGCTTCTCCAGCTTATTGACTTTAAGCACAATGGGGTTAACCTCAAACTCAAATGGAGCCTCGGTCTGATACACAGGTGCTTTGGAGGCTTGTGATGGGATCAGCTCTGCCAGATTGTCTTGATTCTTAACATGGGTAGTGGCTCTGGGTGCTGGGATACCCGTAAAAGGTGCATGAGATGCGGAAGTTGCTGCCGGTTGTGGTTGTTATTGTTTCAACCTGACGTGCTGTGACCTCAGCCTGACGAGTAACGTCTTGCTGCATGGTTTCAACTGTTTGCTGAAGATGATGAATTAGGTCCTCCATGCTGACTGGGGATACTGTGCCATCAGAATTGGTGAGTGATCTCGTACTGGACTAGATGTAGAAAACTGAGCCTGACTAGATGCAAGTGAAGTGAGGGGTGACTACTGTAGAAATTGAACTGGTGAACTCTGCCTTACTCTCCTCTGTCTAGTAACCGGTGGGAGCGAAGTAAACACGAGCTGTCCCCTAACAAGATCTCCGGCTTTGCAAAGCCTTCTGACACGGGTCCAGAGCGCTTGGAAAATATCTGAACTGTTCGACGTTAGGGTCTTATACTACCTAGCAAAAAGAAATAAAGCAAAAAGAAAGCAGTAATCAGAAACCGCACAGCACCTCAGCTCAAAAGATAACAACACACAGATGTAATCAAAGCTATAGGACTGCACTCAACATTGAATTCTGCCCCCAAAATGAATACCAACACTTGCAACTGATACGCATATTCCTGTATAGTTTCACTGTAAAGCACATACCAGTTAAGTGAGATCCAAAACACCCTTATGAGGAAGTAGGGTTACCCTGTCCTAGTTTCGTCAGGAAGTAGGGTTCACTATTCAAACAAGGCAGTTTCACGCAATCCTATATTTGGGTAAGCATCCTGTCCTAGTTTGGAACAGTCTCTATGGCTTTCGATATGCAACTAGGCCAAATGGTCAAAAAGGTACCTCAGCAAGACTACTTAATATACCTCTCACACCTAGCACCGAGAAGT
This sequence comes from Camellia japonica, assembly GCA_030407325.1. Taxonomy (NCBI): domain Eukaryota; kingdom Viridiplantae; phylum Streptophyta; class Magnoliopsida; order Ericales; family Theaceae; genus Camellia; species Camellia japonica. The sequence goes on from JAPPVO010000029.1 coordinate 159,825,076, forward strand.
GAAAGAGGGATCAAACAGTATAGTGGTAGTCCAGATCCAAGGATTGTGTTTCCATCATGGCAAAGCCCGTGACCGGTCAGCCTTTTGGCAAGCTTTTAGGCAAGCCACCGGCAAACCGTCCAGGAATAGCAGATGACAAACACAGTAACTTAAATGCACCAATGCAAATGCTATGCAAAGAAACATATAAGTGTAGATAAAATTTCATATCATGAATTTCAAGTCAAGCTCTCTAAATTTCCCAGCAGAGTCGCCAGAAACTGTAGCTCGACTTTTCCACGCCCCATTTCGAAAGGCGAAATAAGCCCTACAATATCGAACTCCCGCGGTTATAAATCTGATTCCACAAGTGCAATGTGAAATAGATAATCACTAAAGAGTCCTAATCCGACAAATCTTTTGGAAAATCGATTTTGAATCAAATTGCTAAAAATTGACTGTTTTACCACATACAGAGTCACCACCTAAATATTTTGTTTTGAAAAAATTTAGGAAGCCCATGACTCGTGCCAAAGGCCATGTATCTGTCATCACCAAGATTGTCTCGGCTCAGGAACTTAGGTACGAGAGGGGAAGGTCATGAACGAATTGAGCACCCCCGCTCGCCCGATCAAAGATCAGCCTCTACTAATCATGATATGAATCTTATCTACATTATATGCTCCTGCTTCGGTTTATTAGGCTAGCATTACTATGTGATGCGCACACACACAGGTATAGACTAACTTTGCAAGAATTAGAACATTTGATTCATGTTTGTTTCGAAATTTGTTTCGAAATATGTACCACTTGAAAAAGTGATCGCATATAAACATCACTCAAATTATTCCAATTCAAGCAATTAGCCTCCGTCCACAGACATTCAAATAGTTTATAGCACTTAAGCACTTAGCCTCATGGCAAACATGCTAAACATGACAAGACTAACATACAATATGCTAAAGTGAATAAAGGCTCACCTAGTACTCCAAGCCAAAAAAGATAAACAAGTTAGAAAAAATGCATGATTCCTAACTATGCAATATGAATAATGCAATACATGCAATATGCAATTTAATAGGCTCGGCTAATATGGCATATGAAGCAATTTGATAACATGCGGTCTAATCACGTATTCAAAGAAGCATTAAACTAACAATGCAAGTTAGAATGATGAACCGAGCCTCGGTGCATGCAATACAAGTGGATGCAAACATGAAGTATGCTAAACAAAACTTGATGTCCCTAAACTAACCATCATAAGCAATTAAATAAAAGGAAGAAAGACGTGGGGTTGAAAGACATACACATTATTACATTGCGCTCTCACGAAAGAGAGTCCGAATGAATAAACTAGCGAATTAACTAACTAAAGCTAAGCTAATTAATTAACTATTACAAAACAAAATGAATAAACTAGCTAAACTACTTAACTAATTATTACAACATATGAATTAATTAACTATTCTAGTGAATTAACAATTACAACATCACAACTAGCTAACTACTTTAACTAATTATATAATTACAACACAAGTGCAATTAAAAGAAGTAAGTAAGCTAAACAGTTAAGTACTAAGCTAATTACTCTGCCTCGGGAAGCGAGGGATGTTCATGCGCATGCCTGGTTTTCACCCAAAAATGCCATTGTTTTGCTTCCAGAGAGCCTCCATTGCACAAAGAACACATACACTGTTGCCCACTTCCAGAGTAACTCTACTTTGCCTCACAAACACACTGCTGAATTATGCATCAATGGCCCGCCAGCCACTGATGAGGGCATGCCGGCCACCAGTGATAACCGGCCGACCATCAAAGGTGGCCTGCCGGCCACTGCTGCCCAGTTCACCTTGCTGCAATAGAGAACAAATAGAGCATGCACAGGGTATTCTCAGGGATTGTTTACACAACTCACCCCTCCTTTTCATGAACAAATCAAAAAAGTAGCAAGCTTAGTTCATAAACCATCAACTCAAGCAATTTCATTGCATGATGACATATGAACCATAGTGTGCAATTTCAATAAATGCAATGAAATGAGACTCTCTAAACCACCTCCCTATCATGGAAGATTAAGGGAAGTAGTGGCCTTGGAAACTTGAACCATTTCATCACTAATGAGTATGAAACACCTCAAGCTTCCATGTGTTCAATTAACGTCCGATTGAACACAAACAAATTATTATCTTGCACCTTTTTAGCCTCAATTTTATTACATCATTTTAGATTACCAACCATTCTTTAATGAATTGAGTCCAAAGGGTGAGTTTAAGTCCTCTAATGGAAAGAGGGCTCAAACCAAGAGTTGTCTTAGGCATGAAAGAGACATCATACCGTTGGTAATGAACCCCCTAAGGGATTAAACCATTAAGCATGACACCTCAATCTCATGCTTTAAACAAACAAGTTGATTAAACCACTTTCAAAGAAAAACAAAAGCCAAGAAAGGTGAAAGGTTGTAGAGATGATTAAGTGTGATCATAAGTATGGAAAGCCATAAATAAATGCAATCAACTCAAAGGAGATGGTGTCTAAGGCCTAGAACACCAAACTCATGAGGACAATTACACTACAAGCATGTAAAACAAAGCTCAAATGCAAATATGAACCAAAAATAGTGCTAAAACAATCTAAAATCAGTCCTAAAACATGCTGGAATTAAACTAAAAAAAAACTAAATTAATAAGCTAAAACATAGCACAAGCTAGGCTAGTAAGCAAGACACAAGGAGGGGAGGCTAACCCCTCCAATTTTGGACTTCAAAACATGATTTTAGCCATTGAAATAACTCTAAAAATCAATGTTTAAAATCTCAAAAACAGATGGTAAAAAGATGGGAAACACAAAGGAAAAGGCCTCCCAAAGCAAGGCACAAAGAAGGGTGAACCACCTCTCAATCTTTAATGGCCTTAGAACCCAAGTTTTAGCCCAAAAATACAGAAGTTTTATAGCCCAAAAATAGTTGGAAAATTGCAAGAAAAAGTGTAAACAAAGCAAGCAAATAGGCAAAGTCTTATACCTTTGAAGAGGAAAACCAATTCCAAGCAACAAAACCAAGCAAACACACTCTTTAGAGCTCCAACAAGGCTCAAGAATACCCCAGCTCAAAGATGAAGGGTTTTGGTTAAGGGTGTATAGGCAAAGGTTAAGGATTTGTAAGCAAAAGTATAGGAATTTGCTAGAGAGAGAGAGAGAGAATTGTACAAAGAGAGGAAAAATTTTGCTCCAAAATTTTTCTAACCTTAAAACATGAGAGGGAGGCCTCCTATATATAGAAAATATGAATTCTCCTCAAGAATATCCAGTTCTACACGTGGGAGCAGATCATGCACCTGTGCAAACAGGTGACACAACTGTCACAAAATATCTGCAAAAGAAACTTATGACCAGCCGGCCATCACTGGTGGCCGACAACCAAAAAGTGATGGCCGGTAGCCCAAAAAGGTGGCCGGCAGGCCACCAAGGGTTACAGGCTTGAAAAACTAAGGCTTGGTCCAAGAATGAAGGCAACAAGGGTACAGGGTTTGAAAGGCGCAAAACTATGGTATTTCGCTAAAGACTTCGAGCACTTGATGAGCATACAAACTCATCATCGGGTGTACATGCAATGACGTCCAAGTCATAAGGGCCATAAAAAATGGGGGTGTCTACAATAACCAACAATAGATTAGTTTCAATTTACCTAATCCTCATGCAATTTATACAACAATTATAGCTATCCTCCATCGATAGCCCAAGATAGATATTTATAAACAGATATACAATCTTCTCAATAGATAAATTATTCAAATTCTCATAGGTGAGAGACAACACGTGTCTAACTCCACGATTTACACCAACAATCATCCAATTGCACATTATCATTATCAATTTTAGTTATTTATACAAAATAACAATTTGACCCATCTAGGGCAAAACTCCTTTTTTTCCATATATCAACCCAAATGCCAAAATTAATTATTTTGCCACTATAGAACCTCATACTCGAACCCCATAATCATTTATTCCACACTCACATAGAAACCCCTCTTTTTATTTCACACCCAAACCCTAGGTTTGTTCAAAATACTCCCAAACACAACCATTGTTACACAATGACAAATAACCAAGCTAAAGACCATATGAAAGTGTAAAAAGTCCCTACCTCAAAGAGAGAAGACGAACCAAGTAAGAATGAAACTTCAAAGATGCCCAAATCTAACTCTATTCAGATCAAAATGGAGATCTTGAGATGGTCTACTTTTTTTATAAAAGAGATTAGGGTGTAGAAATCACTAGAACTAGGTGAAAATATGGAGAGAGAGAGAGAGAGAGAGGGGTCCCAATTTTAGGTTTAGAGAGAAAAGATTTAAAAAGTGATGTAAAAAGTCATTTTCGCGATCTAATATACGCACAATCCACTCGAGCGCGAAGTGCCGCTCGAGCGTCAGACACAAAAAGTTGTTCCGCTCGAGCATAAGAAAGGTTGTTCGAGTGCCAAAACACAATGAACAAAACGCTCACCGCTCAAGCATAAGAAGTGATGCTCGAGCGTATAAACCACACATCCAGTAGTTTTGCAGACAACAGACCATCGCTCGAGCGCAAGAAAGGCCGCTCGAGCGCCCACCCGCTTGAGCATAGGAAACGCCGACCGAGCGTAGAAATTTCTCTCTTAGTAGTTTTGTAGACTTGCAAAAGTATTGAGAGTTCGCAAAACCCGCTCGAGCGCAGGAAGTGCCTCTTGAGCGAAGGACCAAAATTCTAGGCAACACAAGGTTTGAAAAACAAGTGACCAACCTGCCCAAACACAATCACAATAACCCAAAAGCCAATTTCAAAGAGCTACAAGGGAAGAAAGAGGTAAACAACAATATGAAAGCATTAAACTTGAGTTCGGAATACCACAAGAGTCAGGTCAAAACCGGAATCGCTATAAAAAAATGTCACTAAGTACAAGTTTTAGCAATAGTTTAAAAAAATCATTACAAAAAAGTTACTAAGGCCTTGTTTGGGGTACTCTAAAAAAGTCAAAAAGTCACTATCCTATTTAAGTCACATCATTTTATTTAAGTCACATCACCTCTCCACCACATCACTTCAAACCCAATCTATACCCAACTCATATTTTACAAAAAGTCAAAAAGTATACTTATTTAGATCATCCCAAACCATCCATAATTTTCAACTTTCAAGGACAATTTGAAAAATTCGTCACAAAAGACGTCACTAATTATAAATTTTGACAACAATTTATAAAATCGTGACAAAAAAGATCACTAATTATCAATTTTTAACGACATGCAAAAAATCGCTACAAAAATTACTTTTAGCGGCGATTTTACTAAAACTTATTTTCAATACAACGTAATGAAAATTAAATCTAATTATTAAGACTTATTAGTAATTTATCCTAAAATATACTTATAATTTTAAATTATACATTCGGTATTATTTTGATTATCAAAATTTTCAATACTATTAATTTGGTTATTAAACAAAAATGAAAAACCACGTTATGCATAAATATTATGCACGTGTATAAGAAAAATTAAAATATGACAAAAAAATTTGAAAGAAAAAAAGCAAAACAAGGAAAAGAAAAGTGAAAAGGACAAAAAGTCATTATTCCAGTAGTGCAGTTATTCCAAATTTGCCTCTTCACCACCCTCCATGATTTTATAGGTATAAGATGGTTAGTTGATTCCCTTGATGACCATTGTTGTGACTGTTGGGTGCTAACAATAACCTAACCTCCTTTCCTATTTGCCAACTAGAGAGAGAGAGAGAGAGAGAGAGAGAGAGATAGATAAGGTGGTGCAAGATCATGCGAGAGAAGAAGATGCTCATTGGACAATGAAATAATAAGCCTATTTTGAAAATTATTTCTTTTAATGATTTTTAATTTTTTACAAAAATATATATAAAATAATAATAAAATAATTAATTTTTTATAATGACTTTTTAATTACAATTTGATGTTTCCAAAAACAAGCCTACATATATGAATAGCACATTATTAGAACACATTTGTTTTCAGAGGTAAAATAAAGAGAATTGTTAGTGAAAAGACTATTAGTGAGAGATCTGCTAATGAGAGGATTAAGAAAAATTGGATTTGTTTGATAATCAGTGGACTAATAATAATTTATTTTTTTTTAGAGATAGGAGTAGGATTAACCATATAAAATTTCACAAATACCCTTCGCATTATTATCAAATTTAGACTTATACCAACTAAAGAATAAATAAATTTTTACTCAATGTTATTCTTTTTCTTCTTCTTTTATTTTATTTTTAAATATTACAGAATCCAACTATTAAATTTTTTTTACTTAATTTTATTCTTCTTCTTTTTTTAATATTAATGAATCCAATCCAACTATCAATCAATTTTTACTCAATGTTATTCTCTCTCTCTCTCTCTCTCTCTCTATTGTAAATATTAAAGAATCCAACTATCAATAAAATTTTATTCAATTATTTGTGTTTAATATTACATGAGTCATATTATGAGCCTCATTCCAAGTTATATCACCCTCATTCCATGGGTAAAATAGTAAATCACTCCCTAATACCAACGGACTAATTTTCTAATACCAAATCTTTGGCCAAACTATCAATCCCAACAGTCATGGCCCATCATAATTCAGAGGGCTCATGAATTCCTTCCCCAAATTTCCAACCAAACATAATATTAATGAGTTGCACCTTTATCTTAATCCAATCCCTCCCTCTATCCCCAAAACAAACGGGGCCTTACATCCCATTGTATTGGGTCATATAACTTTTGATTACAATGATAGATGTAAGGGGGGGCAACCGCAATCTCAATTTTTTTTAAAAATATCATATATTATATTAAAAAAATTAAAAATTATAAAGATTTATACCTTCAAATATACTTTCGCACCCTCACAATGATATTTCTGGATCCATATGAGTTGGTTGGGATAGAATTATGATAAGCTAAAAAGTTCATCAAAAAATTTCTTAGCATATAATAATGTTATCTAATTTTATCATTTCCAAACATAGGATATAACGGTATACATTATCATTCACAATCCTTTCCTGTTATGTGAGATTCATTATCTCGCCTCTTAATAGTTTTATATCTTGTTTGACAACCAAATGTGCTGATTGGATATAGCCGTGATACAAGCAGCAACTAATAAGTAATTTGACATTGTGAATGTGATAGTAATGACTATATAATAGTTGAGTTAGTAAAAGACAAATGATGTGCATCTAATTCTATTTATAAATTTTTTTGATTAGTTGGTTACTGTTAAAACATATTTAGAATATATTACTTTTCATATTTGTTAAGTTTTATATTCCTATGAGTTTTCTTATTCTCATGGTTCTTGATTAGCACTCCATATAAGTCGTATATATAGACAACCTCTTGTAATAGTTAAACATACGCAATACAATATTATTTAATATATAGAAATGCTCATTTTCTTTATATAATGATCTTAACAGTAACATTACTTAGAATGGTGTTTCTATTACATTCAATATTTATTCTTAGGTGAATGAGGTTACTCATCAATTAAAAATTCATACACACCAGTATTCATGGTCATTCTCATACAACTACTTTTATCTCATAAATAAAATGATCAAAAAGTCAAAAAAATTAAATTAAATTAAATTAAATTAAATAATAAATGTCAATTCCCAAATCACCCCTGTTGAATGCATCCTTTTTGTGTTTAGTCTCAAAAAAAAAAAAAAAAAAAAACCCCGGAATTGGGGTGGCTGCTGTGCGGGGGTGCACAGCAGCCACTGCTGTGCAGCCAACTTTTCGGAGCTCATTTTGATAATCCGAACCGTTCACATTTTAGAATACATCAAGTAAAATATACCTGTAAAAAATCAAATTAATCGGATGTATTCTAAAATATGAACGGTTCGGATTATCAAAATGGACCCCAAAAAGGGCCCAATTAGCTGCACAGCAGTGGCTGCTGTGCACCCCCGCACAGCAGCCACACAAATTCCAAAGTGGTAATAGGCGGGCGAACCAGAAAGTCGGTCACTCTCGTCATCTCTTGTTGCAGTTGCCGGGCATGTGGACCGAAGGTTACAGCCCTCAGTCAACAACTAAAACACAGAAAGTGTTTTTTATATTTTGTGCTTTTTCAGAGTTGCAATTCCACTCACTCACTCACTACCATTCTCTCAAAAATCTCCAAGAATCAAATTCCAGCAACTGAGTCACTATCAGTCCAACATTATATCCCAATGTTGTTTCGTTTAATTCTCTTCTTCTTCCTTCTCTCTTCCGTTAATGTTGTCTCACATTCAGCCCTTGTCAAGACCCTCCCCGGTTTCTCGGGCAATCTCTCATTCAAACTTGAAACTGGGTAAGTCTAAGCATTTTTTTTTTTTTTTAAATTTTGCTCTGTTTTCATTACTTAAATTGACAATGTGGTTTTTGATATAGCAATTAATATTGTGTTTTACATTTTTTATGGGTTTTTTTTTTTAAATAGTTATGTGGGAGTAGGAGAATCAGATGAAGTGCAGCTGTTTTACTATTTTATAGAGTCAGAAAGGAGTCCAAAAGATGACCCTCTCATGCTTTGGCTCACCGGAGGCCCAGGCTGCTCTGCTTTGTCCGCTCTTCTCTATGAAATTGGTATTCACTTTCTCTACTGCTTCAAACTAATACAAATTCATCGTTTAGGTACACTAAAATTTGAATCATATTAAAATGTGAAAAGTGTAATTTATCCTAAAAAATAATATTGTAAAGTATACTACATTTTTTGAAAAAGCAAAAAAAGTCTACTTCATTTCTCACACAATCTAGTTTGTTAAGGCTGTTAAAAACAATATCAATATTGAATCAAGTTATCATTGAACTAGCAGGACAAAAATAGCCCTCAATTTAAAATGTTTTGACAATTTTTATATTCATCTATATATATAGGTCCATTTACTTTTGACTATGAAAATTCCACTTGGAACAAGCCGACATTGAAGTTGAATCCATACTCATGGACAAAGGTGTGAACATGTAACCCTACTACTTTTTCTGTAACTTAAATGTTGATAACCTCTATTTCATGATGTTAAAATGAGCGGTTGTAATTAATATTGTAGGTCGTGAACATAATATTTTTAGATTCACCTGTTGGCACTGGATTCTCCTATGCAAAAACTTCAGCAGCATACAACACCAGCGACACGTTAGCAGCAGGACAAGCTTATAGTTTTCTCAGGAAGGTGAGAGAAAATTTGCATGAGGAATAGAAAATCTTTGCCTTATATATTACGAATTTATGATACAAAAATGTTATGTGCCATCGAATTGGAACACAATGCAAACGCATAAAGTTTGCTTATATTATAAGTTGTGATGTAGTGGATTGTGGATCATCCCAAATTTCTTGACAACCCATTATACATTGGTGGTGATTCGTACTCTGGCTTAATTGTTCCCAACGTTGTTCAAGAAATATACGATGGTAAGTATAATTGTGGAGATCGCATTTTGTATCTAATTTATTTATTAACTTATTATTAGTGGATACAGAGGAAATTAGTTTTGAATCTTTTAGGGTTTTTGACAATTTACCATAAAGATATTTAAAACTGCATTATCCCCCTAGAAAGATCAATAAGCTTTTTTCATTTTGATTATTTTGTGCAGGAAATGAAGTTGGAAATGAGCCACCATTGAACATTGAAGTAAACCATTCGATTATAAGAATTTAAATAACCCGAGTTTAATTTTTATTTATTTATTTTTCCAATTAATCTATGGGTTAATGTTTTGAGATTGTTTGAAATGGACACAGGGTTACTTGCTTGGGAACCCATTCACGCATGAAATCAACGACCTTAATTCAAGAGTGCCATTTGCTCATCGAGTGGTATATTTATCAAATAGTCTCTACGAGGTAATTCTAAAGTTAAAACATTCATTAGTTTTAGACTGTATTTGAATCATAAATTTTACAATTAAGAAGTTAATAAATAATATTTAAGTTAATATTCAAATATGAAAATTCTAACACGTAGAAATTTCACCAAATACTCCCAAAAGTATTGGGCCACCATGCTGACACATAGAGGTCACGGGTTAATTCTTACCTTTCAGTAATTACTATTTGTTCTTCTCTGTATTCTTCGTAAAATTTTGCAATTCTCTGCAAAAATCAAATTGTAAAATTTTAAAATATTTTTCGATGTTTCAGACGACAAAAGCATATTGTTATGGGAAGTACAGAGATGTAGATCCTGACAATGTCTTGTGTGTAGAGTATCTTCAGCAAGTACAGGAGGTGAGTAGGATTGATATACACACTTTTTCATCTTATGGACTTGTTGGAGTTATTAACAACTATTTACCATTTCATTTTGCAGTGTGTAGAGAAAATAAACATGCCACAAATTTTAGAACCATTGTGCGGTACATTGTCCCCCAAACCACATTTTTTAAAATGGGATCGAAACGCCCTCGTTGAAGAAATTCCCAAAAATCTTTCGCTTCCCACAATTCCCGGTCCATGGTGTCGAGTAATCCCTCTCCCTCTCTCTCGCCTCTTCAAAATTAAGAAAGAATTTTAACAAATTTTTTTTGTTCTTTTTGCAGAATTATAATTATATTTACTCTTATGTTTGGGCAAATGATGAAACTGTACGAAAAGCCCTTCATGTTCGAGAGGTATGCTAAATTTGAAGAGTACCAATCAGTAATTAAACCCTAATATTTGTGTTTGACAACATGGTATTGATTCATTTAGGTGATTTTCAGGGAACCAAAGAGGAATGGCAGAGATGTAATAAGACCTTATCTATGACAAACAACGTCGTTAACAGCGTCAACTTTCATAAAAATCTCACCACAAGACGTTGTAGAGCTCTTGTTTACAGGTAACATTATACAATTGTTTCTATTTGAGTAGTAAGTTATTTAAGTTTGACTTAAAAATTTAAGAAATTTCAAAATATATTCAAGTTTGAGTTGTTTATATTTCAAGTCAAACTCAAAAAAATTTAATCAACCCAAACTCAAGTAATTTGATTTTTTACAAATTCTAGAGTGAGTAAATTCATTTATTTTCGATTCAACTCTAACTAGTATTTTTCGGACTTAGGCCTCGTTTGGGAACAAGCTTTTTTAGTAACTTTTTGGCTTTTTGGCTAAAATATAATGTAAAAAAAAACTAGTATGTTTGGGATGATTTTTTGACTTTTTACGAAAAAATGTGCAAAAAATAGAAAGAAAATAGAATATTTAATTTTTTGGTATAGATTGTTGGCTTTTTGTCATTTTTAGTAATTTTTTAACTTTTTGACTAAAAAAACCATTTGCCAAACGAGGCCTTAATTGACGGGTGTAGTTTGGGGAGGATTGCCACATATATATCTAATATTTTATCATTAAAATATTTTAAAAATTTCTTCTGTGACAGCGGCGATCACGACATGGTTATTCCATACATGGGCACACTAGAATGGATAAATGTACTGGATTTGCCAATTGTATATGGTTGGAAACCATGGTTCCTCCATGGTGAAGTTTCAGGGTTGGTTTCTAAACTAGTCTAACTCATTTTTCAGTGTAAAATTCCTCAGTTTTCAATTTTTATTAACTGAAAATTTGCAATACACAATACTAATACTGTAACAATTTTGTTGTGTAGATTCACAGAGCGGTACACAAACAACTTGTACTCGTTGACATTTGCAACCGTCAAGGCAAGAAATCCCTCCTCCCCTTAATTATTTTCTGCAATGTTGCCTTGTAATGTCCAGTCACAAATCATAACGATGTGTCCCACTTTGAGCTAGACTCTTACGACTTCAAAACACATTGTTACAATGCAAAATCCACACACGAGTATATTTGGTGCACCTTCTTATAAGTTAAAAATTGATAATCAGAAAACATAAATAAAAAAAAAAGAGTATATTTTCTCGAACTTTCAAATAATAAATTTTTAAAACTTATTTAAGTCATTTTTACTTAATAAATGGTAAGTAAAAAGTTACACTAAATATTATGACACAAACTCTTAAAATAAAACTAAAATAAAAAACATAAAAACTATAAGCAGCTCATATACAGTGGCGGAGTTAGGAAAATAGTTTAAAGGGTACATTTATTAATTAAAATTTTGAATTTTTTTTCTCATAATCAATAACAACATAAATTAATTTTTTTAAATTAATATTAAGTATGAAATCTTAAACATTTAATACAAAAGTTCTAATTTTTTCTTTTTACAATTGACTTTGTGAAAAATCAGAATTAGAAATATGGTATTACTATATAATTAGTATATTACAAGCAATGTAAACGAGTCTTGTATGTCTAATAATAAATTATATAATAATATATAAATAATAGTGATAACACATCATCATCAATATATGATATCACTAACCAATAGTAAAATAACGCATCGAAAGTTAATTCCACTTTTCAAATATAATTAACAATTCAATAATTCCACATTTTTGTAGTGGGATTAACTATGTTTACATGTATGTGATGATTTGGTATTACGGTTGCATTGAATTTTTTTTTTATATATAAAATTTTCGTACATAATAATGTGGCTTCTTGTAGTTTCTTCATTTTCAATCAAAAAATCATCATTATTTTCATAATTTAAAAAAATGCCATTCAAAATCATTTTAAATGTCATTTCTATATAAATATTCTATTTACAAATTATTTTCTTTACATACAAAAACAAAAACAAAAAATTGCAAAGTTGAGGGAGGGCACGTGCCCCTTTGTCCCTTCATAGTTCCGTCACTGCTTATATAAACTGTATCAAATAACTCCAAAAAATAACTTTGGGCGATGACATGCCTTTTTGTAACTTCAACCTATAATTAATTGATGAGTTGTTTTACTTTCAATAGGGAGCAGGTCACACAGCTCCAGAATACAAGCCCAAGGATTGTTTTGCAATGGTCAGTAGGTGGTTTTCAAATTTCCCTCTCTAGTTATCCCCTCTTTGACTCTTTAATTTACCAACAATCCACCCACATATGGGTGAGCTCTTCTATGAGAATACTCATCTTGATTTGATGAAAACAATGGTACGAATATGTTGTTGTAAGTTATATTAGTGTTGGAAATAAAATCGTCAAGACGGCCAGTTTGTTTTGAAATGAAGGCTTTTACGTTTTTTAATATGTATGTCATTGCTCTTGTTCTTATACGGTGGGTTACAAATAAAAAACAATTATAATTGTCGTTTCGTTTGTTCTGTGTAAAATATTTTTTTAAAAATTATCTTTATATAAAGAAAAGCTTTCCACCTTTTAAAAATAAAATAATATTTTCCATCTGACTAATTTTATTTTTTGTTACAACAACCACTAGAAAATGTTAAAAGTGAATATTTTCAAAAATACTTTCTAGCAAAAAAGTGACTAGGCTTGCTCAGCCCTCTCTTACTTGACCGAACCAGACAGCAGATTTGCTACCCAAAACCCAGCCCAAAGCGCATTTGATAAAATGAGTTGGGACGGGCCATTGACTCTAATCCAGGCTGAATTTGGGCTTCAGTTTGATATTAACATAATTGGGCCAAACTAGAGCTCCCACGGCCCAGCTATACCCATCACTATTGACAGGCCTAGTTGCTTGTATGTTTCATGATGTTTATTCCGGAGGAATTAAATTCCAAAATATGAAGAACAAATTTTTGGATGCTTTGAATTAAAAGGAAGAAAAAGATTATTCGCACACTTTTTTTGGAGGTTATGGGGCCATGATCTCTCTTCACTGCTCTTAGGAAAAATATATGATTTTTCACAAGTAAATTAATCAATGGGAATAAAAATTAATGGGAAAAAATTAAATTAATAGCGACACAAGAATTTTTTCATAGTTCCCTCAATGTGAGGTATGTTCACGGGATCGAAATCCAATTCCACTGTCAATCAAAAAGTTTCCAAACGATTACAAACGAGACACAAATGGTCTCACAAAATTACTTTTAGGTAAATTTTAAATAATTACAAATAAACAAGAGAAAAGATCTCACCAAATAAATGAATCAAAGTCTTCGAAACAGAATTGTAGAAAATCCAAAAATAACAACCCAAATTAGCTTCAAATCAAAGGCAACAACAGCACCAACCAATCAAGCACATAGCATTGACCAAACACCAATTGAAAAATTCCCACAGCGCACTAACCGAGGATCTATTCATGAATCTGGTTGCCGCACACTTTCAGAAAAATAAACAATCTCAAAAACATATTGTTTACTCTGGGGTTTTGTATCCAAAACCCTAGCTATTACCAAGTTGAATATTAAATATCTATTCAGTTTCCAAAAATTAAATATAATATATTAAAAATATATTATAACTAATACCAAATCAAATTAAACTCTTTTAATAAATCAATTGGGTCTCATACTCCAACAAGGAGGTATACCCACAATTCTCCCCTTACCGACTTCGGTGGAGATATGAACCATACCCGTTAAAGTTCGACACTTCAAATGTTTGTCCCTCGACAGAGTCTTAGTTAACATATCTGAAATATTATCATCCATGTGAACATTTTCAAGTTGCAACAATTTCGAATCTAACACATTACAAATCCAAGGGTATCTCACATCAATGTGTTTCGATCTCAAATGAAAAGTAGAATTTTTACTCGAATGAATAACACTTTGACTATCATAATAAAGCACATACCTTTCTTGCTTCAAACCTAACTCTTGCAAAAATTTCTTCAACTATAACTCTTCCTTGCAAGCTTCCGTAATGGTAATAAATTCAACTTCGATAGTTGCAAGAGTAACACATTTTTGTAATTTAAATTGCCATACCACAGCTCCCCCTGCAAAAGTCATCAAATACCCTGAAGCAGATTTCCTAAAATCAACATCACTGGCCATGTCAGAATTTGTGAACCTATTAAGCATCAGCTTACCATTCCCAAAACACAAAAACACCTTCGAAGTCCCTCGAAGATATCTTAGAATTTATTTTACCATTGCCCAATGTTCTTTACCCGGATTAGAGAGAAACCGACTCACCACACCAACGGTGTAAGCAATATCTGGCCTTGTACAAACCATGTCGTACATCAAAGAACCAACTACTGAAGCATAAGGAATTTTCAGCATCTCTTCCTTATTTTTCTCACTTGCAGGACATTGATTCGAAGTAAACTTAAAGTGACCCGTAAGTGGACAACCAACCGGCTTTGATTTATCCATGTTGAACCTCTCAAGAATTTTTTCAATGTAGCTTTCTTAAGACAATCAAATCAGCCCCTTTTTGCGATCACGAACAATTTTCATACCAAAATATTTGTTTTGCCAGTCCTAAATCTTTCATAGCAAAAGACTTGTTCAACTCTAATTTTTATCTGTTAATCATAGTGTAATCTTAACCCATAATTAACATGTCATCAACATAAAGCAAAAGAATCATAAATTTACCATTCGAAATTTTTTTCACAAACAAACAATGGTCCGAAGTGGTTTTAGAAAAAACCATTATTCATCATGAAAAGAGTCAATTTTTTTGTACCATTGCCAGAGGGCTTGCTTAAGGCCATACAAACTTTTCTTCAATTTGCAAACAAATTTCTCTTTCCCTTTATCCACAAAACATTCCCGTTGCTCCATGTAAATTTCTTCTTCAAGGTCACCATGAAGAAATGCGGTCTTCACATCAAGTTGCTCAACTTCAAGGTTCATACTTGCGGCCATGCCAAGTACAACCCGAATAGAAGACATCTTCACAACGGACGAGAAAATCTCATCAAAGTCAATACCTTTGTGTTATCCAAAGCGTTTCAGCACAAGACATGCTTTATACCTCAGATTCTTGCCATCATTCTTCAATTTGAAAACCCACTTATTTTTTATAATTTTCCTTCCATTAGGCAATTTCACTAAATCATAAGTGTGATTTTCAAATAAGGAATTCATTTCCTCTTCCATAGCCTTTTTCCAATCATCTTTCTTTGCACACTCAATTACTTCTTGGTAGCTCTCAGGCTCCCCTTGATCGGAAATCAACACAAATTCATTGGGAGGCTACTTTCTTGAAGGTTGTTGATCCCGTGTAGATTTTCTCAACTCAAGCTGTGGTGGCGGTTCTTGAGTTGGATGCTTTTCCTCAATTTCTGGCTCAAGTTCATTAGGATTAGTATCATCCTCTGCATCTTTAGTAGGTGGCTGCACATCTCCCTTATTTTCATCATCCACCGAAAATGAAGGAGATAGATCCATGTCAATAAGATCACTTCTTTTTGGCTCCAGTTGATCACCTTTGCCAAAGTCTGCATTTGTTTGGTCTTCAAGAAACACAACATCATGGCTTCGAATGACTTTCTTGTCGACCGGATCCCATAATTTATAACCAAATTCATCGCCCATAGCAAAAAAAAAATACATTGTCTAGACTTGCTATCAAGCTTGGACCTCTCATCTTTTGGAATGTGAATAAAGGCTCGACAACCAAACACTTTTAAGTGATCATAAGACACATCTTTACCGGTCTAAACTCTTTTGGGAACATCACCATTCAAAGAATAGGAATAAGACAAATTGATCACGTCAACCGCTATCCTCATTGCCTCACCCCAAAAGAATCTTGGCAATTTAGCATGTGAAAGCAGACACCTTGTTCTTTCTACAATAGTGTGGTTCATCCTATCGGCAACACTATTTTATTGAAGAGTTTTCTTAACTGTCTTTTGGTGCCTAATAACTTGGCCGCAACAATACTCATCAAATAGCCCAATGTATTCACCACCATTGTCTGTTCGGATGTACTTCAATTTCTGTCATATTTCTCTTTTAACCATGGCCTGAAAAATGCTTAAATACATCTAGAACTTAATCTTTAGTTTTTAGTATAAAAACTCAAACTTTCCTTAAATAATCATCAACGAAAGTAACAAAATAAAGTGCAGCACTATGTATTCTAACTTTTAAAAGACTACAAACATCCGAATGAATCAACTCCAAAACATTTTCTTTTCTAGAAGTAACATTTTTATGAAAAGAAACTTTATGATGTTTATCCGCAAAACAATAAATACAAGTTTTAAGATGTGTACCTTTCAAACCGACTAGAAGCTCTTTTCTGAACAAAACTTGTAGCCTATTTTCACTCATATGGCCAAACCGCTTGTGCCACAATTCGATAGAAGTATCATCTTCAAGTGCATTGACAACACCTTTATAATTTTTTTCTTCCATCGAATAAAGTGTATGAGTCTTCTCGAACTTAGCCACCACCAAAGAACCTTTTGTAAGCTTCCATATTCCATCACCAAATTTGTTGTTGAAGCCTTCATTATCTAGCTTCCCGGTAGAGATCAAATTGAGGTGAATGTCAAGAACATGCCTCACATCTTTAAGCAACAACTTGCAGCCCAAATTTGTTTCCAAACAAACATCACCCATGCTAATAATCTTGGACAAACCTTCATTACCCATTCGAACACAACCATAATCTCATTTAGTGTAGGTAGTGAAGAAATCAACTCGAGAAGTCACATGAACAGAAGCACCCGAATCAATCACGCAATTGCTCTCTTGGCCCACAAAATTGATACAATTATCTTCACAAATGACCATGAGATCATCAGTAGTGACTGCCGTTGTGTCTTCTTGCTTCTTATCCACACTTTTGTCACGTCTTTTCTTCTTGTTCTTGAGCTTTCGGCATTCCTGCTTCATGTGCCCCTTCTCATGGCAATAATGACACTTAATGTCTTTTTTTGAAAAAGAACCAGCTCTTGATTTGTCATGGCTTTGATCACGACCATCAGGAGTCTTACTCCTCCCCCTTGTTTTGCTTCGGTCTTTCACAACAAATGCCTTTGAATGAGAGGAACCCGCTGATTTTCTTCTAATTTCTTCATTCAACAAGCTACTAGTGAGTTGTTAGGGAAAATCGATGTGATTCCCACAAGTAAATCAATCAATGGGAATAAAAACTAATGCGGAAAAATTAAATCAAAGGCAACACAAGAATTTTACGTGGTTCCCTCAATGTGAGGTACGTCTACGGGATCGAAATCCGATTCCACTATCAACCAAAAGTTCCAAACGATTACAAACGAGACACTAATGGTCTCACAAAATCACCCTTAGGTGAATTCCAAATAATCACAAATAAACAAGAGGAAAGACCTCACCAAATAGAAGAACCAAAATCTTTAGAATCAGAGTTGTAGAAGACCCAAAATAACGAACCAAACACCAACCGAAGATGCCCAAAAACCAAGCTTTAAAAACCAAAATTGAACCAATGTATAAAACTTCGGCACTGTTTCCGAAGTGTGTAAGCCGGCACCTTGCTTTTTTTTGTGTGTTGGACCAAAAATAATATTAAATCTTGGGTTTTGAAATCAAACCCTAATTATACCCAAATTGAATTGGGCCTCCACAAATATAATATATAAAAATATTATACCTAAACCAAGCCAAATTAAAACTCTTTTTCCAAAACCAATTGGGTCCCACACTCCAATAAGGAGGTATACCCAACAATTCTCCCCCTGACGACTTAGGTGGAGACATCAACCATACCCGCCAAAGTTCGACACTTTAAATGTTTGTCCCTCGACAAAGTCTTTGTCAACATATCCGAGATATTATCATCTGTGTGAACCTTTTCGAGTTGTAACAATTTCGAGTCTAACACATCACGAATCCAATGGTATCTCATATCAATGTGTTTCGATCTCGAATGAAAGGTAGAATTTTTACTCAAGTGAATAGCACTTTGATTATCACAATAAAGCACATATTTTTTTTGCTTCAAACCCAACTCTTGCAAAAATTTCTTCAACCATAACTCTTCTTTGCAAACTTATGTAATGGCAATAAATTCAGCTTCGGTAGTTTAGAGAGCAACACATTTTTGTAATTTAGATTGCCATGCCACAGCTCCCCCTGCAAAAGTCATCAAATACCCCGAAGTAGATTTCCTAGAATCAACATCACCAGCCATGTCAGAATCTGTGAACCCATCAAGCATCGGCTTACCATCCCCAAAACACAAGCACACATTCAAAGTCCCTCGAAGATATCTTAGAATCTATTTTACCGCTGCCCAATGTTCTTTACCCGGATTAGAGAGAAACCGACTCACCACACCAACGGCGTGAGCAATATCCGGCCTTGTACAAACCATGGCGTACATCAAAGAACCAACTGCTGAAGCATAAGGAACTTTCAACATCTCTTCTTTGTCTTTCTCACTTGTAGGACATTGATTCGAACTAAGCTTGAAGTGACCTGCAAGTGGACAACCAACCGGTTTTGCTTTATTCATGTTGAACCTCTCAAGAACTTTCTCAATGTAGCTTTCTTGAGACAACCAAATCAGCCCCTCTTTGCGATCACGAACAATTTTCATACCAAGTATTTGCTTTGCCGGTCCCAAATCTTTCATAGCAAAAGACTTGCTCAACTCCAATTTCAACCTGTTAATCATGGTAGAATCTTGACCCACAATTAACATGTCATCAACATAAAGCAAAAGAATAATAAATTTGCCATCCGGAAAATTTTTCACAAACACACAATGGTCCGAAGTGGTTTTAGAAAAACCATTATTCATCATGAAAGAGTCAAATTTTTTGTACCATTGCCGTGGAGCTTGCTTGAGGCCATACAAACTTTTCTTCAATTTGCAAACAAATTTCTCTTTCCCTTTTTCCACAAAGCCTTCCGGTTGCTCCATATAAATTTCTTCTTCAAGATCGCCATGAAGAAATGCGGTCTTCACATCAAGTTGCTCAACTTCAAGGTTCATACTTGCAGCCATGCCAAGTACAACCCGAATAGAAGACATCTTTACAACCGGTGAGAAAATCTCGTCAAAGTCAATACCTTTCTTTTGCCCAAAGCCTTTCACAACAAGACGTGCTTTGTACCTCAGATTCTTTCTATCATTCTTCAATTTGAAAACCCACTTATTTTTCAGAATTTTCCTCCCTTTAGGCAACTTCACTAAATCATAGTTGTGATTTTCAAGTAAGGAGTTCATCTCCTCTTCCATGGCCTTTTTCCAATCATCTTTCTTTGCATGCTCAATTGCTTCTTGGTAGCTCTCCGGCTCCCCTTGATCGGAAATCAACACAAATTCATTGGGAGGATACTTTCTTGAAGGTTGTCGGTCCCTTGTAGATTTTCTTAACTCAAGTTGTGGTGGCGGTTCTTGAGTTGGATGCTCTTCCTCAATTTCTGGCTCAACTTCATTAGGATTAGCATCATCTTCTACATCTTTAATGGGTGGCTGCACATCTCCCTCATTTTCATCATCAACTGAAGATGAAGGAGATGGATCCATGTCAATGAGATCACTAGTTTTTGGCTCCGGTTGATCACCTTTGCCAAAGTCTTCAATTGTTTGGTCTTCAAGAAACACAACATCACGGCTTCGAATGACTTTCTTGTCGACCGGATCCCATAATCTATACCCGAATTCATCACGCCTATAGCCAAGAAAAATACATTGTCTTGACTTACTATCAAGCTTGGACCTCTCATCCTTTGGAATGTGAACAAAAGCTCGGCAACCAAACACTCTCAAGTGCTCATAAGACACATCTTTGTCAGTCCAAACTCTTTCAGGAACATCACCATTCAAAGGATAGCAAGGAGACAAATTGATCACGTCAACCGCTGTACTCATTGCCTCACCCCAAAAGGATCTTGGCAATTTAGCTTGTGAAAGCAAACATCTTGTTCTTTCCACAATGGTGCGGTTCATCCTCTCGGCAACGCCATTTTGTTGAGGAGTCTTCTTAACTGTCTTTTGGTGCCGAATACCTTGGCTGCGACAATACTCATCAAATGGCCCAATGTATTCACCACCATTGTCTGTTCGGATGCACTTCAATTTCTGCCCATGTTTCTCTTTCAACCATGGCCTGAAAATGCTTAAATACTTCTAGAACTTGATCTTTAGTTTTTAGTAGAATAAGCCCAAACTTTCCTTGAATAATCATCAATGAAAGTAACAAAATAAAGTGCACCACCATGTGTTCTAACTTTTAAAGGACCACAAACATCCGAATGAATAACTCCAACACATTTTCTTTTCTAGAAGCAACATTTTTATGAAAAGAAACTCTATGTTGTTTACCCGCCAAACAATGAACACAAGTTTTAAGATGTGTACCTTTCAAACCGGGTAGAAGCTCTTTCTTGAACAAAACTTGTAGCCTCTTTTCACTCATATGGCCAAGTCGCTTGTGCCACAATTCGGTAGAAGTATCATCTTCAAGTGCATTGACAACACCTTTACAAATTTTTCCTTGCATCGAATAAAGTGTATGAGTCTTCTTGCACTTAGCCACCACCAAAGAACCCTTTGTGAGCTTCCATATTCCATCACCAAATTTGTTGTTGAAGCCTTCATCATCTAGCTTCCCAGTAGAGATCAAATTGAGGCGAATGTCGGGAACATGCCTCACATCTTTAAGCAACAACTTGCAGCCCAAATTTGTTTCCAAGCAAATATCACCCATACCAATAATCTTGGACAAACCTTCATTACCCATTCGAACAGAACCATAATCTCCTGTAATGTAGGTAGTGAAGAAATCAACTCGAGAAGTCATATGAAAAGAAGCACCAGAATCAATCACCCAACTGCTCCCTTGGCCCACAAAATTGATACAATCATCTTCACAAACGACCATGAGATCATCGGTAGTAACTGCTGTTGTGTCTTCTTGCTTTTTATCCACACTTTTGTCACGCCTTTTCTCCTTATTCTTGAGCTTTCAGCATTCCCGCTTCATGTGCCCTTTCTCATGGCAATAATAGCATTCAACGTCTTTCTTTGAAAAAGAACCATCTCTTGACTTGTCACGGCTTTGATCACGACCATGAGGAGTCTTACTCCTCCCCCTTGTTTTGCTTCGGCCTCTCACAACAAATGCTTCTGAATGAGAGGAACCCGCTGATTTTCTTCTAGTTTCTTCATTCAACAAGCTACTAGTGACTTGGCCCATAGTGACAACTCCATCGGGCGCCGAATTACTAACTGTCACAACCAAAGTCTCCCAACTTTCGGGTAAGGAACTAAGTAGCATCAAAGCCTGCAACTCATCATCAAAAACAATTTTCATAGAAGCAAGTTGGTTAACAATACTCTTTATTTCATTCAGATGTTCCGGAATAGGGCTGCCCTCTTTATATTTTAAATTAACCAACTTACGAAACAGAAAGGCTTTATTTGTGGCTGATTTTCTATCATAAAGACTCTCTAATTTTTTCCATAAATCATGTGCTGAAGTTTCAGTAGCAACATGATGAAACACACTGTCATCAATCCATTGACGGATAACACCAACGGCTTTTCGATTAAGCCTCTTCCACTCATCATCTTTCATATCAGCAGGTTTGCCACTATCACCCTCAATGGGTCCATACAAGTCTTTACAAAATAATAGGTCCTCCATTTTAGTTTTCCAAGTTACCCAATTACTTCCATTAAAGCTAGACATGCGACGCACATTCCCCTCCATTGATTTACACAAATAAATAAACCTAAATAAACCGTAAGCTCTGATACCAGTTGTTAGGGAAAATCGATGTGATTCCCACAAGTAAATCAATCAATGGGAATAAAAACTAATGCGGAAAAATTAAATCAAAGGCAACACAAGAATTTTACGTGGTTCCCTCAATGTGAGGTACGTCCACGGGATCGAAATCCGATTCCACTATCAACCAAAAGTTCCAAACGATTACAAACGAGACACTAATGGTCTCACAAAATCACCCTTAGGTGAATTCCAAATAATCACAAATAAACAAGAGGAAAGACCTCACCAAATAGAAGAACCAAAATCTTCAGAATCAGAGTTGTAGAAGACCCAAAATAACGAATCAAACACCAACCGAAGATACCCAAAAACCAAGCTTTAAAAACCAAAATTGAACCAATGTATAAAACTTCGGCACTGTTTCCGAAGTGTGTAAGCCGCCGCACCTTGCTTTTTTTTTGTGTGTTGGACCAAAAATAATATTAAATCTTGGGTTTTTAAATCAAACCCTAATTGTACCCAAATTGAATTGGGCCTCCACAAATATAATATATAAAAATATTATACCTAAACCAAGCCAAATTAAAACTCTTTTTCCAAAACCAATTGGGTCCCACACTCCAATAAGGAGGTATACCCAACAACTTGGCTCATTGTGACAATTTCATGGGCGTCAAATTACTAACTGCCACAACCAAAGTCTCCCAACTTTCTGGCAAAGAATTAAGTAGCATCAAAGCCTGCAACTCATCATCAAAAATAAGTTTCATAGAAACAAGTTGGTTAACAATACTCTTTATTTCATTCAAATGTTCCGGAATGAGGCTGTCATCTTTATATTTTAAATTAACCAATTTACAAAACAAAAAAGCTTTATTTGTGGCTAATTTTTTGTCATAAAGGCCTTCTAATTTTTTTTCATAAATCATGTGCCGAAATTTCAGTAGCAACATGATGAAACACACTGTCATCAATCCATTGACAGATAACACCAACGGCTTTTCAATTAAGCCTCTTCCATTCATTATCTTTCATATCATCAGGATGACCACTATCACCCTTAATAGGCCCATACAAATCTTTACAAAATAATAGGTCCTTTATTTTAGTTTTCCAAGTTACCCAATTGCTTCCATTAAAGCTAGACATACGACCCACAATCCCATCCATTGATTTACACAAATAAATAAATCCAAATAAACCGTAAACTCTAATACGAGTTGTTAAGAAAAATATATGATTTTTCACAAGTAAATCAATCAATAAGAATACATATTAATGTAGAAAAATTAAATCAACAGCGACATAAGAATTTTTACGTGGTTTCCTTAATGTGAGGTACGTCTACGGGATCGAAATCTGATTTCACTATCAATCAAAAAGTTTTCAAACGAGACGCGAATGGTCTCACAAAATCACCCTTAAGTAAATTCTAAATAATCACAAATAAATAAGAGGAAATATCTCACTAAATAGATGAAGTAAATTCTTCGAAACAGAATTATAGAAAATCCAAAAATAACAACCCAAATCAGCTTCAAATCAAAGGCAACAACAGCACCAACCAATCAACCACATAGTATTGACCAAACACCAATTGAAATTCCCACAGCACACTAACCGAGGATCCGTCCATGAATATGGCTGCCGCACACTTTCAGAAAAATAAACAATCTCAAAAGCATATTGTTAACTCTTGGGTTTTGTATCCAAAACCCTGGTCATTACCAAGTTGAATATTAAATACTTATTAAGTTTTCAAAAATTAGATATAATATATTAAAAATATATTATAATCAATATCAAATCAAATTAAACTCTTTTAATAAATTAATTGGGTCTCATATTCCAATAAGAAAGTATACCCGACAATTGCTACGTCTATTATTTATGTAACCTTGATTTTCTAAACACGCATCCCATCAGAGCATAATTCTCCAAAACGAACCGCCTTTATTCTTATTTTTTAGTGAGAGGAGAAGCAAATATGAGAATTTGTGTCCCTAAAGTAGACAATGAGGACATCCATAAATTAAAATGTTATAAAAAAAATAAAAACCTTGTAGGACACATTATGGAAGCACAACATTTCAATTTATTGCCTAGTTTATAAGATTTGGGAAGTGTATATATATATATAAGTGAAAGGAAATGGAGGTTTAGAGAAAGATGTGGGGGGAATAAAAGGAGAAAAAACAACAATGCTAGGTGACCCGAATTTTCTTAGCTCGAATGGTTCGAATGTTTCAAAACGACGTCGTTTCGAGTGTAAAATGACGTCATTTTGACACATTTGACCTATTCGAGCCACATAAATTCGAATCACCAAGTATTTTTCGAGAAAAAAATACAATGGATTTGCTTAAAGAATTGGGGTTAGTTGTCCTTATGTATGTGTTAAAAAAAGGAAGTTATTTGATTGGTAAAAACATATTCAACCCTTCATTCCTTCTCTCCACTTTTTCTTTCTGCTTAACAATCCAAATATATATATATATATATATATCCATCCCTATCTCCGTGAAGCATATGACAATTCTTTCACCATCATGTTTTAATTGACGAAAAAGAAAATGTGTAGTTTCCCCACAAAGTTTTTTCAAATCAGTGGTCCATTGTCCACGACAAAGAATGCACTTAATCGAGACAATTCTTTCATTGATTGTCTCAAATCGATACATGAAAACCACACAAAAAAATCAATCAATAAAAAATCTCAAATTGATCCATAAAAACCTCTAACTATTTCCTAGATAAAAGATTGAAGTGCTAAACAAGTTGGGCTAGCTAGAAATTAACTCAAAAAAATATAGTTCCTTTCATTTATTTATTTTTATTTATACTGGTTTAGGATTAGGATTAGGATTGGGTAATAAATTTAGAATAACATATTTGCTCTGTATAAAAGGTGAAATCCAAAGAATTTAATGTTATTCATAAATTGTTAGGTTTTTATTCTTGGCAATCCCGTTTGACAAAACTCCTTTCAGTTGTATTTGTTTTCGCATTTTTATTTCAGTGAGGCTATGAGTTTTTTTGATGCGAATCCAACCCGAATCGAGCCTTGCAGATCAGTTTGTGATGTTAATGTTTTCGAGATTGCCACTTCGCTGATTATGAGGGGGGTCGAGCTGCCCGGTCAGCTCGCGGCCCGAAGCAAAATGCAAAAATGCATTCAAAGTGGCCTGTCCGTTCATGTTATACTTTTCAAGATTTTCCAGTTTTGGCCTTCCCACTCGAGCGGGGAAATGGGCGCTCGAGCGGGGTTTACAAGCTCACAGTATCTCTGTTTTGCCTGAAAAAATACTGGAAGGTGTGATTCTCCGCTCGATCGGGGAAACGGACGCTCGAGCGGGGAGCCTACATGAAATCACAAAATATGAAGTCTCCGCTCGAGCGGGAAGACCCACACTCGAGCGGACCGCGCGATCCCAGATTTCCAAATTCATTATGGAGTTGGTTTTCTTCTGAAACAAGGTTTATTTTGGGTTTCTATAAGAAGTGGGATTACTTTGGAGTTTTGCAAGAAGTTGGTTTTCTACAAATAAGAAGTTGGTTTTCTACAAACAAGAAGTTGGTTTTCTTTCCCAACTAGGATTGCTTTGGATTTTCTATAAGTAGTTGGTTTTCTCCCAAAACTAGACTACTCATTGATTGAATTCCTCCAGATCTTCTTTTTGGTTCTTAAAGGTTTATATCTGGGGATATTTTGTTATTTTTCTTTGATGTTTTATTGAGTATTCAACTCATGGTTTAAAGAGAGTACATCAAAGATTTGTTTGTTATACACAAAAGAGAGAGTTGTTCTTCAGTTGTGGATTCTGAAGAATTCGAGCCTGAAGCTTTGGTGGAATCCGGAGTTGCTCATCAGAAAGACAATTCCGTGGTGAAGATGGGGTTGGAAGAGGCACATAGAGGTTGGTTCAATTAGGCATTGTGGATTTGCTAGATAATTGAGAGTATACCTGTGTAATTCCTTTAATTCTTCTTAGCGGATTGTCTTGTGGCAGTTGCCCGTGATTTTTTGATCACAGTTGGAGGTGTCCAATTGTGGTTTTTCCACGTAAAAATCGTTGTGTCTCTTTCTCTTGATTGTTTGATTGTGATTGTTTTTTACTGCTTTTTATTGATACATAATCACAAATCAACATCTAGGGTTTCTAGATTTTTCAATTGGTATCAGAGCAGGTCGTTCTATTTTTTTTTTAAAAAAAATTCTTTTAGAACGAGATCTTATTTGATTTGTGATAATGGATACAATTCGTTATGATGAATCCTCGGATAGTGATCATGAAGAGCTTGAGCAAGCTTATGAAAATTTGTATAAAGAGTCTCTTAATTTATTCAAATTGAATGACAAACTCACAAAGAAACTCAAAGCATGTGAAAGTGAGAATGTCAAACTTAAGGAGGAGATTTCCGAGGCTAGAATCAATGCCATCAAGATAGCTGATGATCAACAAGTTCTTTGTGCAAAACTGTTGACTTGTGAGACAGAGAGGAATGAGCTACAGGAAACCCATGCCATGTTTGAAGAAAAGATTGAATCTCTCGAGATGTCACAAGTTGCTTTGGAAGAACTAATGATCAAGAAAGAGGAAGAGCTCAAGTGTGCCATGGTTACCATTGGTCTTTGGAACAAAGGATCAAAGACTTTGGAGGATATCATTGGGTCTCAACAAATCTGTTCAGACAAGAGTGGCATTGGCTTTGGAAATAAGAGAGAGCAAAAACAGAGCACTTCCACATCTCATGATACAAGAATTCAAGGAAAGGGAGGACAAAAGATTCAACATGAGAATAGACTTCTCAAACTTCCTAGAGTTGGTAAGGTAAAAGAAAAGAAGGTACACCCTGTTTTTATTTGTCATCATTGTGGTATGCATGGTCATATTCGCCCTTATTGTTATAAGTTGCATGGGAGAGTGTCTCAAAATGGTCGAAATTCGAATACTTTTTGGGTTAGGAGACAACCTTACATGTCTAGGAATACCAAGATTCATGAGGGTGTTCACAACACCACGACTCTTACCAAGTCCGCTAAACCTGATTTTGTTAAGACCAAAAAGATTTGGGTGAGAAAACTTGACTTGTGTTAATGTGTTTACTCTGTTTAGTTCTTTGGGTCTCTGTGTGTTTTTTTGAGAAAAAAATGTGTGAATGTTGGTTTTTTTTTTTTTTTGTCTTGCTTTGTTTAGAAAAAAAAAAAAAAAAATCAAAAAGATTTTCTTAGTATGGTTTTGCAAGTTTGAATTTTTTTGAGATGTCCTTGGTGCATATTGGAATTGATGAGAATAACCATTACATGTTAATATGTGTGTGCTTTCTGTGGTCATTACTCATTTTGGAATGTGTGTTTTGATTAGTATGTCTCATTCTGTACACACTCTTGGATTAGCAAATATCGGAGTCTTTCGTCTTAGTGATTATTTTTTTTCTATGGACTTCTGGCATGATATCTTTTGTTTTTCTAGAGGAATTGACCTATACTAGCACATCATGGGTGATGTTGAGTCTCTTAACCACCTTCCATCTTTTTGCATCTCCATGGCTTTCCCCTCTATTTTTTGTAGTCCAGCCATGAGGAAAAGGCTACCTCAGAGTCACCAACCAGGCCATCTTTATTATATCCATGCTTCTCTGGTTCGGTTTCCATACTCTTGAGCGTGTCAGCCGCCAATGAATGTGCAAAAGAAAGAAAGAGAAAAAAAAAACTGTGCAAAAGAAAGAAAGAAAAAAAATGTGAAAAAAAAAAAAGGGATTCATTGATTGAGGGGGAGCCTCCGCTTTTACTCACCAAATACCCCTTGATTCCTAGTGGTTTGACTTTTCGTAGTTATGCTTGGATTCTCTTGTTGGAGGTCCAGCTTTTATATCACTACTAGGATTTGAATCTAGTGTTTGTCGAATCCCAAGAGTCACACACACACTTTTGTCATGGGATCTATGCTTTTCACATCATGCATCACTTTCTTTTATGAGGAATCTTCTAGAGACTGTGCACATTGTGTTTTCAAGTAATTGTGTTTCTTGGATAGTCTTGTGTGTTTTAAGGTCCAAATCTGAAATTCATTGCTTGCTCCACCATATTAATTTTTGTTGGTTCTCATGATGTATTCATGCCATGTGTTTGGTGCATGTGTCTTAGTTTTCAGGTTTTCATGCTGCATGTTCTTAAAATCTCCAAGTCGTTTTTATTTATGTTTTCTATCTCATGTTTCAAGATAGTCTTATATTGTTTTCATATACTATTGTGGGACTAATAGTTGTTTTGGAGATTGTGGCACTCATAGCTGTTTTGCAGATCATGACCTTGTGAAAGAAGTTTGTTTTTGTTGGCTGTAATGGGTTGGGGTGATTAGGATTTTATTTGTTAGATGTGTTTTGTCACGGCATTGCCAAAGGGGGAGATTGTTAGGTTTTTATTCTTGGCAATCCCGTTTGACAAAACTCCTTTCAGTTGTATTTGTTTTCGCATTTTTATTTCAGTGAGGTTATGAGTTTTTTTGATGCGAATCCAACCCGAATCGAGCCTTGCAGATCAGTTTGTGATGTTAATGTTTTCAAGATTGCCACTTCGCTGATTATGAGGGGGGTCGAGCTGCCCGGTCAGCTCGCGGCCCGAAGCAAAATGCAAAAATGCATTCAAAGTGGCCTGTCCGTTCATGTTATACTTTTCAAGATTTTCCAGTTTTGGCCTTCCCGCTCGAGCGGGGTTTGCAAGCTCACAGTATCTCTGTTTTGCCTGAAAAAATACTGGAAGGTGTGATTCTCCGCTCGATCGGGGAAACGGACGCTCGAGCGGGGAGCCTACATGAAATCACAAAATATGAAGTCTCCGCTCGAGCGGGAAGACCCACGCTCGAGTGGACCGCGCGATCCCAGATTTCCAGATTCATTATGGAGTTGGTTTTCTTCTGAAACAAGGTTTATTTTGGGTTTCTATAAGAAGTGGGATTACTTTAGAGTTTTGCAAGAAGTTGGTTTTCTACAAACAAGAAGTTGGTTTTCTTTCCCAACTAGGATTGCTTTGGATTTTCTATAAGTAGTTGGTTTTCTCCCAAAACTAGACTACTCATTGATTGAATTCCTCCAGATCTTCTTTTTGGTTCTTAAAGGTTTATATCTGGGGATATTTTGTTATTTTTCTTTGATATTTTATTGAGTATTCAACTCATGGTTTAAAGAGAGTACATCAAAGAATTGTTTGTTATACACAAAAGAGAGAGTTGTTCTTCAGTTGTGGATTCTGAAGAATTCGAGCCTGAAGCTTTGGTGGAATCTGGAGTGGCTCATCAAAAAGACAATTCCGTGGTGAAGATGGGGTTGGAAGAGGCACATAGAGGTTGGTTCAATTAGGCATTGTGGATTTGCTAGATAATTGAGAGTATACCTGTGTAATTCCTTTAATTCTTCTTAGTGGATTGTCTTGTGGCAGTTGCCCGTGATTTTTTTATCACAGTTGGAGGTGTCCAATTGTGGTTTTTCCACGTAAAAATCGTTGTGTCTCTTTCTCTTGATTGTTTGATTGGGATTGTTTTGTACTGCTTTTTATTGATACATAATCACAAATCAACATCTAGGGTTTCTAGATTTTTCATAAATGAAATTGGACTAATTAATAAAAGCAAATAAACAATCATAAGAAGAAAAACATCTAACAAGATGGTAAAGAAAGGGGAGAAATTGCAAATCAGTGGCATAGTGGGAAAATAATGGTATTATAGATGGATTTATTTTATTTTATTTTTATTTTTTTTAAGTACAAATCTAACACACAAAAAACATGCACCAATTTTTCCAAAGAAAGGTAGATGGATGTCAACTGGACTGCAAATGTTTGTTGAGTATACAAATCTTTGTCAACTACTATTCTGCATTTGGGTTTGACTGGAAGAGTGGAACCGTAAAGGGGAAATGGGTTATGAAGACAAGCACTAGAGAGTGAGAAAATGCCACGTTAAACCATTGAATGTAGATGTTAAAATTATTTATATTAATGTGTTAACTGATAAAAAGTACTAATAAAAATTAGACTCTATTTTGTGTATTAACATTTCATCTGTTTAGGTAGAAAATATTTTTTAATGAAAAAAAATTTTACGAATTTTTTTTTAAAAATATATTTTTCGAAGAAAATATTTTTTTATATTTGGTGATGATGGTGGCATGGTGATGGGGTGATGGTGGCGGTGGCCATGATGATGGTGGTTTGATGGTGGAGGTGAAAGTGGTGGTGGTGGTGGTGTGGTTCTATTGGTAAAATTTTATTTAGAAAATGTTTTCCGCTCTTTAAAAAATAAAAGTATTTTCTGTTCAAATAAACTTATTTTTTATTGACCATAGAATTATTTATTTATTTATTTTTTATTGTACCAACATAAAAAATATATAAAAAAAAAAAATCAAAACATATTTTCCACCCAAACGAAACGTAAGTGATGGTCTATGAAGCATGGATACTTTAAAAAATATGTCGTACCCGTACCGGGTATTTACTAACGTATGGTACCTCGTATGGTATTTCTGTATACGTACCGGGTACACGAAACAAGTGTCCAAATTTTTTCTTCTCAATTTTTGACATACCCAGACGTACCTAGTATATACCCAAGCCAGTTAAAACAATATTTTCTTCTACTATAGAGATAAAACTTCTTTTATTAGACTTCTTTTTTATTTTTAGTTTTATACTTAGTATGATTTTAAAATTAAACTATGGTTTATAAATTATTAATATATTGACATTTAATTTTGATTTATACATTTACTTTTGACATTAAATGTTAATTATAGGTTGAATATTAACAAATTAAATTATTTAATTAATTTTTGCATTACTTTAAATTAAAAATAAATATTTTTTTACAAGTGTATCAATCCGTATCTGTACCTTATTTTTTTTGGATTTTATCGTATCGACGTACCCATATCGTACCAATACCAATACTCATACCTGTACCCGTATTTCATAGGTGATGATTAATTTAAAAAATGAAACTTGTATATGGTACTCCATTTGTGCCCTTTTATATTTCTCTTAAGCCCCTCCCCCTTTTTTTCCACTCTCTTCTATCTCTCTGCCAAATATGGGTATTCAGGGTTTGCTTTTTTTATGACTTTTTTATTTGTTTATTTTTATTTTTAGTGAATTTTTTTAATTGAATTTTTTATTTCTAATTTTACTCAATGAATCAAATGGGAAAATTATAAAAAGTCCTAAAAAAGTAAAAATAAACAAAGATAGTAGACTTTTTTTTTAATACTTATTATGGCTTTTTAATTTTTTAAAATTTTTAATTTTTTTTTTACTTTTTAAATTCGTCAACGCAAGACGGACCGAAGAAAAAGGTTGATATAATTTTTAAAAAAATCACTAAAAATAAAAAATAAAAATTCTGAAAACCAAGACTTTTTCGTGTTCCCTTAAGACGATGCTCTTCATAGTGACTTGACTTTTATTTTTTTTAACTAATATGCTGATTGAAATTTTCTTCATTATTTATGGTGATAGTACGGTAGTTGTGTAATATTTATTTTAATCCTTCATTATAATGCTGTATTGTGATGATGTACTCACTTTTTTTACTTTCGTTAATATTATGATGCATCATATATTTTCCTAAAAAAAAAAAGCATCTGACACTAATATCAATTACTTTAACAGATACATTGGCGAGCAAAAAAAAGTTAACACTGTTGAAGTAATTACCAAAGTAAATAAATAATTGTGAAACTAAAATAAATATGAGCAGGGATCATCACTAATCTGCTACTTGACAATGACATTTTTATTAATGATGCTGTTCAAGAAATTGGCTTTGTTTGCTTTCAAAACTACTGGCAAGACGTCGATAAATTATTTATGGGTTTTAGGTATCACGTAATTATGTCTTTGACCAATTACAAACCATCATATTTATTTTTATTTTTTAATCACTCGACATACAAAATTATGAATCTTATTTCCTCCATTAATCACAACCTGCCTAGACACTACGTGACTGTGTCTCATGACCACCAACTAACTTCTCCAAAATGTCCCATTTAGTACTTGTCAGTCAAGGCCTCTAAAGTTGGGTAAATTTCAAATTAATGAGACAATAAAAGAACATTTGCATTTTTTGTGGTGGTGTAAATGCCCATGTGCATGAGATATTGGGTTTGGCCCAATAGTTTTGTAACCACATCTTAGGGTGTAGTAAGAGAAATGTCATGAATTTGAGTTGATGAAGCAGTTGCGACTTTTTTAATTGTAATATAATTTTTTTAACAAACTAATATCTTACAATTTTGGCCAAAAAAAAAAAAAAAATGTCCTATGTGCATGATGCAAGTCCTTGTGTTTGGTACAACTCCTTCTTATGTGTCAGAGAGTTACACACAAAAAAAAATTCATCTATAGGCTTTGTTTGGGAAGCCAAAGGTCTGGTTTTTTTGGTTAAAATAGTCACAAAAAATAAAATAAATTTTTTAGTCACAAAAAATAAAAATATTGCATCAAATCCATAATCATTATCTTTTTTCTCTTATAAAAAAATTAAAAAAATCAAAAGTCCTTCCCAAACGAGCCAAAAAAGTCAAAAAATTAAAAACCCAACTCACTTTCCTAACGAACCCATAATATTATCCTATTGATTTGCAATTTCCCCTATAAAGTTCTGCGTTCTGGGAGTTAGAGTTGTGCTCTTTGAGATTCGATATAAGTAGTGGAACCATTCAGCTAAGACAATTATGACCAATGAAATAGTATATTTAGGATTGTTTGGGGAGTTTTAAATAAGATAAAAAATAAAAAAAATCATACAAGTTATCATATCATTTTTTTTATTATATATCTTTTCATAAATAAAAAAACAAACAAGCAAACACCAAAGGACCTTTAAATATGGCCACAATATGAAATATAATGCAAAGTGAGAAAGAAAAATTTTAACTAAATACATTAATAATATGACTCACGAGTCATAAACACCCGTGCTAGTTGAGGAAGCGGCCGCTTTGAGCCCGTGAAAATTGGTTGGGAAAAGAATCCTAAAAAACTACTAGCTATTATATTTGTTTATAAAAATAAAAATAAAAAAGCTCTCTAAAAAGAAATTATAAAAAAAAAAGAAGACTTATTTATGTAGTGAATTATTTAAAATTAATAGATGGTTATTTTCTAAATATATGGATTGTGTATAAAATGCTATTGACTATATCTTTTTTTTTCTTTTTTTTTTGGGGGTAAATAAAAGTTTAGGTGAGGGGAAACTACTCCAGGGCTAGGGTAAGCCACAGGCTTTAGCGAGAACTTATATTCGACGTATAGATCGTCCATCAAAGGAGACTACTTAAAGTGAGAATCAAACCTAAACCTTGAAGGCGAAATGTCCGATCCTTACTATCTCAACCAACCCCCGTTGGCACTATTGAATAGTCTTATTTGACAAATTCAAGGTTCAAGGTTCGAGCTATTGACTATACTATTACAATTATTTTTGAGAAAATAATTTTCTTAAAATTGAATTTGATTAAATCTTACATTTGATCAACTATGCTACAAGAATGATTGAATGAATTTGGTTAATAAATTGAATTATGTAAGTTTGATTAGTAATGTTAAAGCTAATAATTTGATTTTTATACTCAAGAATACGAAAGTTCAAAATTTTTAAATAAAATTTAAATTACAAACCGGTTTGATTTTGCCCAAAATAAAAAATAAAAAAAATGGATCCATATTAAAAGCTCACTTTTAGAATTTTGGGTAAACTACCAATAGGTCCTAATAGTTTGATTTGATTCCCATCAAGTCCTATTGAAAATAAGTTCTAGTAAAATCGTCGCAAAAAATAAATTTTTTTGACAATTTTTTGCATATGTTACTAAAAATTGACAATTAGTGATTTTTTTTTTGTCACGATTTTTATAAATTATCTCTAAAACTTATAATTAGTGATGTTTTTCTATGACAAAATTTTCAAACTATCGCTGAAAGTGACTCTTTTTGTGACAATTTTTTAAATTATCACTAAAACTTATAATTAGTGACATTTTTCGTGACAAAATTTTCAAACTATCACTAAAAATTAACAATTAGTAACTTTTTTAATAGTGTTTGGTGAAAAACGCCATTAATTATTATAGGACCTATTGAACAATAGTCAATCTATTAACACCTACACATAAGCCTCCCAAAATTTATTTATTTTTATTTTTATAATGTATGCCCACATTAAAAGCTTCTTTTATAAACCTCAAAAAAGTTAGAACCGACCTTAATAAACATTAAAAAAATAATAATAATAATTCAAATCACTAATCATCTAAAAAAATACAAGGACTCCAACCAACAAACCACTTGAACTCGAGATTATTAGTTTCAAAGGCAGGAATTAAATGGGAAAAGCCACAAAAGGGCTATCTTTTTGGCACTACCATAAACTAATTAAATGGCAGCAATGTGAGTGGGAGTTATGGTTGGCCATCAGCAAAATATCTTCAATTATTTTTTTGTTTACAATCGACAGAAATCTTTTCATTCAAAAAATTTATCAGATTAATTAATCAACTCAAAAAAATCATGGACTCAAAACCAACCACTAGAAAATAGATATAAATACAAGACTCATCAAGTATTAGGCCCACAAATTTAACGTACTCAAAACCAATCAGTAGAAAATATATATTTCAATATAAAATAGATAATAATATTTATTTATATGACTAAATAAACTATTGATAAAAAAGGATTAAGTATTATTTAAATTTTAAAATAAAATCTTAAATGAACCCAATGTAATTATATCAAATTTATGAGACTACTTATATCTTCTTTACCTTTCAAGAGAAATTAATATAATTTATACTAAAATTAAAGTAATTATTCAATATTTTCAAAATACCAACTCAACACATTCACATGTTGGTTAGCTTAATTGGATATCGATAAACATACTAATTTATCTCATTTTATTTTATAAAATGAATAATTTTAATTTTAAATCATATTTACTATCAATTTGGTAAAATAAAATACAATTAATTAGTATGTCTATCGATTTTCAATAAAACTAGTGTTTTACACATTTTTTTCTTCGAGACTTATGAGATGAACGATTTTATCACCGTCATGTGTTCCCACGAGGCCTACAAAATACATTTGCAATGCTAATTTTTTTTAATACTTGTAATACATTTGCAATTAATGCATAATTCATGTCCATCCAATTAATTTCAATATACCAATCCATCAACAATCCAATCTAAAAATAAAAAACCATCAAAAGAAAGTCAAAATAGTAGTTAATCTATCTAATTACTATCACCTGTCAACGTGAATACATTAATACATTAATATTTGGTCGCAAAAACACAACTCATCAACGACCAAAAAATATGTCAACCGTAGAAAGTAAACTATCTGCGACCAACACAAAAAAGTGGTCGCCAAAAGTGTTTTTTTCTTCTAGGGAGCTGCTCCAGTGAGCCTCCATTATAAAATATTGGACTCCCATCAAACTGCACGCATTGCAAGCTAGAAGAAAACCAGTTCTTGTTCCCCTATTCCATCTATCAGTTTAACATGCAGACAATCCAAGGTCAACACTGCCTCAAGAGCCAGTTTCACATCATCCATGGTAACATCCATTCAACAGCATTATGCAAACTTGTACTACTAGTATTGTTGTCTCTTTGCAGTGTTGCTTTGTCAGATATTGTCAAGACTCTACCAGGCTACAAAGGTGATCTTCCCTTCAAACTTGAAACTGGGTGAGTTTTTCTTAGCAGTTCTTCATATTTGCACAGAAACCAATTCCAGAATTAAACACAACCCACCTCATTGAGAGGGTGTGATCGATTTCTGTATTGTTAGATGTTTTTTTTTTTTTTTTCTTTACACACACTTACATGTAGAAAGGACTCTTATTTGGTGTCTTTTTTGGGGCTTTTAAGATATGTGAATGTGAGTGTGGGAAAGTCAGATGCAGTAAACCTATTTTACTACTTCATTGAGTCAGAGGGCAATCCAAGAGAGGACCCTCTCATGCTTTGGCTTACTGGAGGACCTGGTTGTTCTGCTTTTTCTGGACTTGTCTATGAAATAGGTGATTTCCTTTATACTTTCCTTCCCATCATATTGGCATTTTTTTTCTTGAAATGGCAAAAGAAAGAAAGAAAAAAAAAAAAAAAAAACTCGGTAGCCAAATCCCGATTGGTGACTCTAGACTTCTGCTTACCGTTTATGAAACAAAAATTAACTTAAATTTAAAAAAAGTTATTTATCAAAAAAGCAAGGAGAGAAATGATAGTAACTTTTGCATTCAGATTATCAGTTTTCAACTTACTAAAAACTGCCCCAAATTGGAGCCACAGCAGACTTTGCAATCCCATGCATATGTGGATGTTGTTTGCTTGGCTCTCCTAGTTTTGTTATATGAAGAAAATGAAAAAAAAAAAATAGGTTGAAAGGGATAATATCTAACTAAAGCTTAGGTAAATACTGCAAAAGATGATAGCAACTTTTTTGGGGTAAATTATATTTTCACCGTTATAGTTTGATCTAAATTTTATTTTGGTATATATTATTTTGATTTGAAGTAGACTTTCAAATGTATTTTCAATTTAGTTATTCATCCAAATTACAGTCAACTTTTTAATATGTACTACTTATATAAGTGACACTTGATAAAAAAAAAAAATTATGAATTTTACTTTTCGATTTGAATGAAAAGACCAAATTGAAATCTATGGTTAACATTGTTCAAACTAAAATAATAATGACTAAAATAGAATTTGGGTCATATCACATGGGTTCAAAGTGTAATTTTTACTACTTTTTTTTCTCAACAACATTTTAAAATTTTCATCATTAAATGAAACCTTAAATATTTCAATTTTCAAGAATAATCAAACCAAACAAATTTTTGATTATTTGTTTTTTTTCTCAACACCATAGGCCAACCAATTTTCAAGATTTCAATTTTGGAAAGTAGGTAACCAAACTACTTTTTTTGTCAACACCATGGCACAGAAAATGGAGGAAAAAAAAAATGGAGGAAAATTTCTTGGCCTCATAAATATCAGAATTTGAGATTTATTTACTTTTTTTCTGCAGGTCCCTTAAAATTTGACACAGAAAATTTTGATGGAGACTTTCCAACATTTGTATTGAATCCGTATTCCTGGACAAAGGTGCAGAAATATCTAACCCTACTGTTTTAGTTGGTATTAGTTAGTTGGTATTAAATTTATAATATAAAAAAATCTTATCACATGCAAGTTACTTTTGTTGATTTTATAAAGTGAGGCAAAATTATCTTTTAACCACCAATTTATAGAATTGGATAAGTAACCACCAATCCATTTTTATGATCTTTCAGGTCGCCAACATAATATTTTTAGATGCA
This sequence comes from Camellia japonica, assembly GCA_030407325.1. Lineage (NCBI taxonomy): Eukaryota > Viridiplantae > Streptophyta > Magnoliopsida > Ericales > Theaceae > Camellia > Camellia japonica. The sequence goes on from JAPPVO010000029.1 coordinate 159,862,966, forward strand.
CCAGTTGGCACTGGCTTCTCCTATGCAAACAATTGGGAAAGCTATGTCCTTGATGATCAATTATCAGCAACTGAGACATACAATTTCTTGATGATAGTGAGTACAAAATTCATGCAATGATGGAAAATGATTTGGTGTTTGTTTGATCACCTGATCTTGAGCCCCGATTGAATATTTGTCATATGTTTAAGTAACAGTTGAGCACTTCATTAGTGTAAGAATGCAATTTATTTTAAACCTAGTTTTGGTTATTATGTAATTTGCAATGCAGTGGCTAATGGATCACCCACAATTTTTGTCAAATGACCTCTACATTTCTGGTGATTCCTATTCTGGTTTGATTGTGCCTATCATTGTTCAGAAAATATATGTAGGTATGTAATCATGCTATATTACATTTCCAATACCAAAAGTTTCATACTCCTTCTCGTTCTTTTTTTCTTTTCTTTTCTTTTCTTTTTTTTTTTATTTTTAAATTACAATTTTTGTCGTTATAATTTGGCTCAAATTTCACTAGTTCCTAATGTTTTAGTTTGAGTAATTGAGTCTATACACTTTTAGTTTTGTTTCAATTTAGTCATTTTATCCAAATTATTGTTAACTTTCAATTTAGATGAAATGACCAAATTAAAATTAGATTTAAAGTATATGAAGCACTAACAAGAATTTAAACTTTTTAGCTTGTGTTGTGTCAAACATGATTTTCCCTATTTAATCATTTTTTTTTCCCTGATTGCAGGCAACTTGGAAGTTGGAGTTGAACACCTAATTAAGCTCAAAGTAAATGATGAAATTTTTTTAAAACTAAAATAACTTTGATGTTTCATGAATAATAATGCTTTATGTATTCATGTGGTTTATAGTTCAATAATCCATTTTTATTTTTATTTTTTGAAATTGAGTCAGGGATACATACTTGGGAACCCACTAACACATGAGCATGATGATCCAAATTCCAGAGTTGAATTTGCTCACCGACTTGCACTTATATCAGATGGACTTTATGAGGTACTTCTCTTCCACTAAATTTAAACCAGTTTAGTTTCAATTTTTTTCAAAAATAATAATAATAAATCCAACCAAACAATGATTTAGACCCTTAGATCATGAAAGATAAAGGGCTTGTTTGGTTTGTATTTCAAGATAAAATTTTTGAGAATTTTTTTTAAAATTTTGTTTGGTTCAAATATTTTGAAAAAAATTTCTCAAATCGCTTTCTCTCTCCTATACATTAATCAATCATTTTTTTTTTCTCTCTTTTCTCCTTCTTAATCACTTTTTCTCTCATACATATCTATTCAACTACAACAAACTATTAAATCATTCCAAACTCTCAAACTCTAAAATTATTTTCAAAATATACAACCAAATAAATCAAAAAAAAATTCTAAACTCTCTCCCCAAATTTTTTTTTGAAAATTTATCTTGAAACACAAACCAAACACACCCAAAGTGTCCGAGTTTTAATTTCCCATAATATCTTAAGAACTCATTGGCAATTTAACATTAATACCATGACCTCACAGACTAGTTCATCTCATTTTATTGTTATTATTTTATCTATTTATTTTTGCTTTATTTATTTTTTTTCATTTTAATCAATGTATGATATTAATGAAATTTGCATTGCTTTGTGACTTTTTTCAGTCAACAAAAACAAACTGTCATGGTGAGTATTTGGATGTAGATCCCAGCAATGCACCATGTATAAAGGATCTTCAACTTGTCGCAAATGTAAGTGGCTATCATTTTGGTTTTACATGAGATGATTTAGGTTAATGGCACTTTATTGTTTATAATTTTGTTGAAATTGCACTTTTTCTCTTACAAAATAATTTTTTTTACTTGCACTTTATGGTTTTATTAAAAAGGGTAAATTATATTTTTCATCACTATAATTTGATTCAAATCTTACTTTGGTCGCTTTTGTTTCAGTTTAAACAATTTGGTCCTTACACTTTAAGTCCAGTTTTAATTTCATCATTCCGTCCAAATTTCCGTTTATTTTTTTCTTTCTACTAGCACAGTTTAGGAGATTAACAAATGTCTCAAAATTGTTAATTTTAATCTCTAATTTGAATGAAATGACAAAATTAAAACTAGACTTAAAATATATGGACTAAATTGTTCAATTCGAAACAATTGGGACTAAAATAAAATCGGAGTTAAAATACAATGGTTAAAAGTGTAATTTACCCTTTTATAAAAGTACCTTGTAATATAAAATGTTGCACTCTGCACCCTATAATTTTGTATATATTACAGTTTGCATTCTAAAATTTTAAAATCATTTAAATATATTGAAAATTAAAGATGCAGAAACAAGACTGTTAGGTGCAACTGCAACTTTTTAATTTACAGGGTGTAGAGTGCCATTAACCCGATGATTTATATTATTATTATTATTATTTTTTTTTTTTGCCATTAGTAACGAATTAATGTATCTCTGAATTTACAGTGCCTTTACAACATAGACGAAGCAAATATTCTGGAACCTAATTGTGAATTATCTTCCCCAGATTCAACTAAACTAAAATATTGGGATAGAAGTTTGATTGAAGCGAATCCTTTGCATTTCCTCCTTCCACCATCACAAGATAGGAAACTATGGTGCCGAGTGTGTGAGTAATTTTCCGATCACACTGCCAATTTAGTGATCAGCTGGAGAGAACTGGCAGAATAGATGACACCTGGTTAACCTGCAACAGAAAGAGAAGATTCCATCGGTGGTTCTTCCACCTGGGGGTACTCCGACGATCAAGTCAGTACTCAATATCTCTCAAAGATAATCAATAGTGCTAAATTTACTGCTCAAAGCATAAATTGTGTACCTTAGACCCATGGGGGTGCCTCTCTTTTATAGTTTTCTCAATCCTAGTCCCATTAGAAGCCTGACTTCCATGGATTCCCATTTAGTGCTTACTTTGGACTCTACAAGAGATGAGGATTGACTCCCTAGGAATACTATCCTTATCCATCTTGAAGTCTTTCTTCATTCTAGGAGTCCTGTCCCTTATCTGCTCATCTCGGATTCCGATATCTTCAAAGGTAACCTCGACAACACCGAGATAACCTCGGCATAACGATCAGGACACGTGGCACCTCGGCTGACACATCGGCGTCACCTTGCCACGTGTCGGTACTCAAAAAATATTTCCCCACAACTGCCCCCTAGGTTCTATTACCTCGGCATTCTGAGGTGATGGAACCTACATCGGTACTTTCCTCCGGTACGTCGGCTTAAGTATATTAGCCGAGATCATCACCATAGGCCGACATTTCTTATAAAAGATCAAGGACTCCAAGAGCTCCCTTATGAACTTCTTCATGCGTCTGAGCTGTCAAGCATCGCTTTTCAACCGTTTCTCCTACGCGTTTGATCCTCATTGGATCGTGTTACTGACGCGCCTGAAAAATCGTCTTCTCTGCGTGCGCCGTCTGACGTATGCCTTGCTCCAGGCGTATTAATTGTTCCGTTTTGCCGCCGTTTCAAAAAATTGTTTTGACAAAACTTTTCCCCCTTTTTCATTTTTTTCACTTTTGCATTTGATTTCTCTCTGCTCTTTCTCTCTCTAGCTCTTGAACACGCCATTGTTTCCAGTCATCAAGCTCTGTAACTGCCTTCCTTGCTCCTTTCCTGTAAAGGTTTGGTCGTTCTGTTATATCTGTGGCTGTCGTCTGACTTCGGCAATCTTCACACCGGCTCCATTTTTTCTGGTAAGAAACTTTTCCTTTCGTCTTTTCGATTTCTTTGATATTCCTCATTACTTGTTGCTTTTACTGTTCTGTTCGAACATTTATCTTTCGAATCATATACCTGAATGTATCTATTCCATGCTTTTGCCCAAATATTCAACACAAGCACTGTTTTCACCACTTTCTTGTGCTTTTGTCACTGTTCTTGACCTTATACTCCTTGTGTTCTCTGTGCTTTTGATAGCCCCACCTCTGTTTTTGATTCTGAAACTTTGTTCTTGCTTTTCTTTTTTCCAGATTTGTGCCTTCAATCTTCGTCTTCATAGATTTAGGTTTGGGATTTGACTGTAGAACCTATCAGAACTAAAACAATCTTTCACAAATTCTTGCATCAATATACACCTAGGTCTTAGCCGAGGTTCACAAAAACCCTTTTCAGATCGTCTCTCTTCTGAAACCCAGTCCTTCTAATTTAGGCCGACGTTATGGGTGTGTGGAGGCATAGGGTAAACACCCCATCCAAACTAGAATTCTTTAGACAAGAGTTTGAAATCCCAGCCGACGTCCACCTGAGGTTGGCTAGGGATAATGACTCCATCATGCCTATTGACAACTCCATACCCTTCCCCATAGTCGCCTTTATTGAGTGTGGACTTTGGCTCCCACTCAACATCCTCTTTCGCGAGGTTCTTCACTATTATAAGTTGAACCCCATGCAACTTGCTATCAATTCTTACCGGGTGATCAACGGTATCATAGCTCTAGCCAAACAGGAAAACGTTAGGATCACCTTAGCCGACGTTCAATACAGCTATACCATGTGCAGCCTTAACTTGAAAGAGAAAGGCTACATTTATTATCTTAAGCCGAGATTCACGGAGTTCAAAATTGTAGCCGACCTCCCAGACTCCAACAAGGGGGCTGGAGATGATTACCTTATTACCACAGGAAACTGGGAGTTTGAGCCAGACGAGGACCAGCACCTCTTCCCTCTTCCTCGATCAGTTTTAGAGGGCAAGGGTAAGAGCCCAGCATTCTGATTTACCTGTCCTCTTTCAAAGTCCCAAATACTTTATCTGTTTCTGATAGCTTGTTCTTCTTGCAGATGTTCGTTAGCCACCAAAGAGTTTTCGCCAATCCTTTGTTCCCAACAAGGATTTGAAGAAACTTTTGGACTTGCCAGTCCAAAAACGGAGGGCGCCTCTACTTCTCAACTTCATTCCGACATACAAATCTACTCTTCCCGACGTCCCTAAGAGAAAAAAGAAGAGCTTATCTCCTCCCTCTGCTACAACTCCACAAGCCGCATCAACATCTCGAGCTGATCAAGGGTCAACATCCGATCCAGTAGAACAGCCGTCTACTTCAGCTCAATATCTAATCCCACCATCTCAGCGCAAACGTCGCCGACGTCTTGTTCTTGCAGCTGAGATGGGTCACGCAAAACCTGGGCCAAAGATCTCTTAGACGGTATCCCAACCGACGTTGATGCTCTACCAACTCAAACGTAGCTTCCACCCAAGCCAAAAAGAGTCAAGAAGGCTCAACCAAAGGCCAAAGTGACTCAGGCTGAGACTGAAGACACTTTGCCAATTTCCCAGCTGGCTCCAAGCGAAAAAACTGCCTCTGTTCCTACGAAGAGGTCCGCTGAAGCCCTTCCCTCTGAATCCACTAAGTCTAAGAGGCTGAGGTCATCTGCAACGACCTCGGGGTCAAAGAAACCTGATGCCCCCTAGGCCCTTGAAATAACTTTGGAAGACAAGCCTGTAATGGCTAGTGACAGCACCGATGATATAAATGTCGGCGTTGCACTCAGCACTGCACTGCTTCTCCCAGGCGACTTAGAACGAAACGCTGGGTTTAGTGAATATGAAAACTACGCTTTGATGCTGCAACATTCTGTTCAAGTAAGTGTTTTTGCCTGGTACTTCTTCTTTCTTTCTCTTTTCTTCACACTTAGAATATTTTTCTAATACTTCTGTTTTCTTCTAGGCCATCCAGCATGCCCACTCTTTCTCCATGTAATATTTTCAGAACCGTGAAAAGTTAGCTGAGAAAAAGAGGGAAGTTACCTCACTTCAGAAAACAGTTAAGAGCCTGCAGTCAAAGATGAAAACGCTGGAGGACCAGGCCAAGGTCGCCATGAAGGAGAGGGATAATGCCGAAGAAAAAGCCGGTGCTGCCGAGGCAATAAATAAAGTTCTTCAGGCCCAGCTAAAAGAGGCTGAGGATAAGGTGGCCCAGGTCGAGAAGGAGCTTGAAGATGTCTTGGCCACTAAAGCGGCCGAAATAAAAGACGCCGATGAAAAGGCGTATTCTCAGGGCATGGCCGACGTGACAGAGGCTTATGAAAAGCAAGTCAGACAAGCATGCAACAAGGGTTTTTCCCTTGCTTGGATGACTTTGCTAAAAAAACTTGATGTCCCTAAAGATTCCTCTTTGAGGAACGTTAATGCCATTCCCCTGTCATTTCCTCCAACTCCACCTCCTAGCGAATCTGATACTGAGGATGAAGATGAGGAGGAGGCCTTGATGAGGAAATCCAAGGAAGCTACTGGGGCCAAGTCTCCTCCTCAAAATGAGCAAGTCCTAGACTTGACTCAAGATGAGGAGGTTGAGGAGGTTCCCAAAGAAGCCGCCCTCGAGCAAGTATCATCTGATGTCCCTCTGGGCGACAAAAGTGTTGATGAAACCCTCGCTCAGATTGATGCCGAGATCGTGGCGGAGAAGGCAGCCGAGGTATCTTCTCAACAGTCCTCTGACGTCTTACCCCAAGTTACTGCTAATGCTGAGGAACCATAATTTTCATGTTTTTCTTCTTTTGTCTTTTGTACTCTTGTACTTTTTGTTTTTCAGACAATGTAAGCTCTGCAAATGGCCGATGTGCCTCTTTGTTCTTCGAATATCTATTTCAACTTTCCTTCTCTTGAATGCTTGTACCTTTGTTTTCTCTTGACTATTTCTGCACGATTCTATACTTAGAATATTTTGCATGTCTTATAAACTCATCCCTCTTTGTGTAATCTTCTCGGGGTTACATACCTCGGATATCATAACTGATGATTTACCTCGGCAAGAACTTGACCTGTGAATTTTTCATAAATTTCAACAAGTGTATAACATATACTATTCAATGTTAACTTTGTAAACTTTTCTCAAATTTCAACAAGTATTAATAATCATCTTGGTTTTAACTTATACTTGTAAATTGCTACAAATTTCAACAAGTGTTTAAGCAATATATATCAGTTTAACCTCGGCTTGTAAATTGCTACAAATTTCAACAAGTTTTAAACATCATATGTCGGCTTGTAAATTGCTACAAATTTCAACAAGTATTTAAGCAATATATATCAGTTTAACATCGGCTTGTAAATTGCTACAAATTTCAACATCATATGTTGGCTTGTAAATTGCTACAAATTTCAACAAGTGTTTAAGCTTTATATCGGTTTGACCAACTTGTAAATTGCTACAAATTTCAACAAGTGGTAAACTTTGTATCGGTTTAACCAACTTGTAAATTGCTATAAATTTCAACAAGTGGTAAACTTTGTATCGGTTTAGCCAACTTGTAAATTGCTACAAATTTCAACTAGTGGTAAACTTTGTTTTTGCCTTCTTCTCTGTCCACAATGTGAACCTGAGTTCCACTTGGGTTCTCATTATTCAGAAATACCATACATCTTTTGCTAGTTCACAAGTGTTGAAGAATTCTGCTGAGATTTTATTGATGACGTCGGCAAAAAGCCAAAAAACAAGGAACATCTAATGGTAGAAATATTTCAAATTACAAGTGTTTCAGGGTCTAGGCAATGCTTTTCCCTCGTTATCTTCAAGCCGATATGCCCCATTTCCTAATACCGAAGTAATTCTGTAGGGTCCTTCCCAGTTTGGGCCAAGCTTGCCCTCTCTGGGATCCTTCTTGTTGCTGACGACTTTTCTCAGGACAAGGTCGCCGACTTGAAAATCCCTTGGATTGACCTTCTTATTGTAAGCTCTTGCAAGTTGTTGTTGGTACGCTGTGAGTTGAATTGCAGCTTTCTCCCTTCGTTCTTCTAAGAGATCCAGGTCTTGGGCTAAAAGTATATCGTTAGTCCCATTCTCAACTCCCTAGGTTCTGATCCCTGGGATGCCGACCTCTAGTGGAATGACTGTTTCTGTGCCATAGGCCATGGCAAAGGGGGTTTCTCCTGTTGATCTTCTCGGCGTAGTTCGATATGCCCAGAGTACATTAGGCAACTCGTCTACCCATTTCCCTTTTGCTGCCTGCAGCCTCTTCTTTATCCCATCCAAAATTACCTTGTTGGATGCTTCTACTTGCCCATTGCTTTGGGGAAAGCTTGGTGTTGAAAAGTAATTCTTGATCTTGAATTTTGCACAGAAGTTCTTGATGAGTTTGCTGTCGAACTGCGTTCCGTTGTCGGCAATTATTGCTCTTGGAATTCCGAATCTTGTAATGATGTTCTTCCATATGAAGTTCTTTACGTTGACATCTCGGATTTTGGCTAGGGGCTCAGCTTCTATCCACTTGGTGAAGTAGTCCGTTGCCACCAGTAGGTACTTCCTTTGTCCAGTTGCTTGGGGAAGTTGTCCAACAAGATCCATGCCCCACTGGGCAAACGGCCAAGGGCTGGATACTGGGTTCAGGTCAGCAGCTGGCTGGTGTATCAAAGGTGCAAACCTCTGGCATTGTTCGCACTTCTTCACGTAGGCTTCTGCATCTTTTTGCATGTAGGGCCACCAATACCCCTGGGTAATGGCCCTATGGGCTAGAGATCTGCCCCCAGTATGGCTTCCACAAACTCCTTCATGGATTTCATATAAAAAATCTTCAATTTGCAATGGGTGTACGCACCTTGGAAGGGGTCCAATGAAAGACCTTTTGTAGAGATGTCCTTCTGCTGTTAGAACGAATCTTGCCGACTTCAGTCTGACCTTGTGTGCCTCCTTATGGTCTTCTAGTAGCTTTCCTTCTTTCAGGAATGCAACAATTGTATCCATCCAGCTTGGTCCCAAGTTCACACACAATACTTCTTGCTCTGTGATCGGCTGTTCTATACTCGGGCCCGACAAAAAGTCAATCATTATTGTCCTTGTTTTTTCCAGTTTGCATTGAACTTGCCAGATTGGCCAACGCGTCGGCGTGGCTGTTATCATCTCGGCTGACCTGAAGAAGTCGGCAGTTATGAAATAAGGCTGCCAGCCTGATGACTTCCTTTGCGTATGCCGACATTCTTTCATCTCGGGCTGTAAACTCTCCTGTTGCCTGATTCATTATAAGTTGTGAGTCACAAAAAACTATTACCTCATCTGCTTCTGCTGCTATTGCTAGCTTCAGTCCTGCAATCAAAGCTTCATATTCTGCCTCATTGTTCGAGGCTTTGAATCCCAATCGAATGGACTGTTCCAATATCTCTCCATCTGGAGATATTAATACTACTCTCACCCCTGCTCCCTGTCGGTTTGAGCTCCCATCAACGAACAGTCGAAAGAAGCCGCCGATGTAAATGCTGCAGGGTCTGGGTTTTTCCTTCCTCTGTTCTTTTGCTTTAGGCTGGGCTTCTCCTTGATTGTTTGGACATCGTTCATCTTGGCTCAACGGAGCTCGATGTTCGACGGATTCTGGCGTGAACTAGGCCACGAAGTCGGCTAAAACCTGGCCCTTGATTGTTGTTCTCGGCCTGAACTCCAGGTCATACTGGCCCAGGGCTACTGCCCATCTTGCTATTCTACCAGTTAAGTCTCCTTGTTGCAACAAGGACTTTAGTGGGTGCTCTGTTAGCACCACAATCCTGTGTGCCTGAAAGTAATGGTTCAGTTTTTTTGAAGCCATTACTAAGGCCAGCATTAATTTTTCTAGTGGTAGATACCTTGTTTCTACATCAGCCAAGGTTTTGCTTACATAGTAAACAACCTTCTGCTCCCTTTTTTCTTCTCGGATTAGCACTGCACTTACTACATGTTCTGACACTGCTAAGTACAAAAACAGTTCTTCCCCAGGTTCAGGTGTTGAGAGGACTGGAGCCGTGGTCAGATATTTCTTTAGGTCGGCCAAAGCGGCCTCACATTCCTCAGTCCATAGGAAGTCCGTTGCCTTTTCACCAAGTTGAAGAAAGGTTTACATTTGTCTGAGCTTCGGCTTATGAACCTGTTTAGGGCTGCGGCCCTTCCAGTAAGCATTTGTACCTGTTTTGCCTATGTCGGGCTCTGTAGATCTAGGATGGCCTTGATCTGATCTGGATTGCCCTCAATGCCCCTTCTTGTTACTAGGTACCCCAAAAACTTACCAGATCCAACTCCAAATGCGCACTTTGATGCGTTGAGTCGGAGCCGATATGTTTTGAGGATCTCAAAAACCTCTTTTAGGTCGGCAAGATGACCCTTTGGTTCCTTGGTCTTTACGACCATGTCATCGATGTAGACTTCTACTGTTTGGCCAATCAGATGTTTGAACATCTTGGTTACCAACCTTTGGTAAGTTGCTCCTGCGTTTTTTAACCCAAAAGGCATTACTTTGTAGCAGTACAGGCCTTTTGGGGTGATAAACGTTGTCTTCTCCTCGTCTGGGGGGTACATAGCTATCTGGTGGTACCCCCTATAAGCATCCAGGAAGCTCATCCTTCCATGTCCAGATGTTGCATCTACCAACTGGTCAATCTTGGGCAGAGGAAAGCTGTCTTTGGGACAGGCTTTGTTCAGGCTCGTGAAATCTACGCAGACCCTCCATTTACCGTTCTTCTTCTTTACTACCACAGTGTTTGATAGCCATGTCGGATAATTGACTTCTCTGATGGCCCTGGCCTCTAGAAGTCTGTCTACTTCCTCCTCTACTGCTTCGACGTGTATTAACGTCGGTCTTCTGGCTCGTTGTATTACGGGTTTGGCCGACCTGTCGACGTTCAGTTTGTGACATGTGACCTCGGGGTCAATGCCAAGCATTTCATAAGGTGTCCAAGCAAACACCTCTATGTTTGTTCTCAAAAAAACTTCCAGTTCTCTTTCCTCTTCTTCGGCTAAGCCTGAGCCGAGAAGAAAGAAGCGTTCTTCATCGCCCTCTTGGACGAGGATTTTCTTTAGTGTTTCTTCGCTTTTCTCGGCTGGCTCCTTGCCGACATCATCTAGGACCTCCATGTCCTCGTCTTCAATCTCTGCCTTCCCTGGTTCTCGAATGTTGCAGGTAGTTTTCATTGCTGCCATGGAGCAATTCTTTGCCTGCAGTTGATCTCCTCTGACTTCTTCCATCCCATGTTCCGTTGGGAACCGCAATAGTTGATGCAACGTTGAGAGAACTGCCCCCATTACATGCAACCACGGCCTTCCCAAGATGATGTTGTAAGGCGAAGGCGTATCAATTACGATGAATTCTGTCCTGATCTTCTTAGTACCGGCTTGTACTTCCAAGCTTGTTGCGCCCAGTGGCCACGTCGGCGTTCCATTGAAGCCGACCATCGGGCCGTTCGATTGCTCCATGTCGTCTGGGTGAAGGCCCAGCTCCTTGTAACATCTTACATACATGATGTCACAAGAGCTGCCTTGATCTATTAGGATGCGTTTTACTTGGCACTCCCCAACCTGGAGGGATACTACCAAGGCATCATTATGCGGATGCTGGACCATCTCTAGGTCAGCGTCAGTAAAGGCTATCATCGGTCCTCGGCACTCCTCTAGCCGATGTCTCTTTTCCCCGACTTGGTAGACATGCTGTAAGTGCCTTACCCTCTGGGTCTCTCCTCTGACTTCGTTCTCGTTGACCTTTGAATGGATTATATTAACCACCCGAGGTCCCTCAGCCCGAGGTTGTTGTGCCGGAGGTGGCGGAGCTGCTGGTGCCTGAGGCAGTCTTGCCTGTTCTTCTTTTGTTCTGGTTTCATCGACAAGGTCTCTCAGGTGGCCTTGCCTCACCAGATCTTCCAAGTGTGCTTTTAGGGCTCTGCAGCCTGTGTTGTATGTCCGTCTTCATTGTGGTAAGCACAACATCTGTCCACGTTTCTTCCCATAAATTCTCCTGTGCCCTTGCCGGTGTTCTGAAATGGGGTTCATTCCAAATTTTTCCTAGGATTTTTTGAATTGGAATTCGAAACACAGTTGTCACTGCCTGTTTAGCCCTCAACTCTGTCTCCTGTTTGTTGGGTGTGTTGTTACTTCGGCCTCGCTTAGGCGAGCCGTTTCCTTTCTCTTGTTTCGCTTCCTTTGGTCCCGATGTATCTTCCTCGGCCCTGGCGTACTTCTCGATTCTGGCCATGAGTTCTGCCATGCTTTTTGGCAATGTTTTTGCCAAAGATTTCCGTAGTGGACAGTCATCCTTTAGGCCGTTCTTGAAGGATACAACCGCCACTTCTTGATTGCACTCTGGTATTCGATTGAATACCTCATAGTATCTTTTTGCATAGGCCTTAAGGCCTTCATCCTGGGTGATTCTTAGAGCCATCAGTGCATCGACCCTTAAGGGCTGTAGTTTGTTCGTTACAAACCTAGCTACAAACATCTCGGCCAAGCTTTCCCAAGTCTTCACGGTTCCCTTCGGTAGTTTGTGGAACCAATCTGATGCAATCTCCCCGAAGGACGAGGGGAACACTTTGCAAAGCAGCGGCTCGTTCCCACTATATAGTGCCATTGAATTTAGGTATAGTCCAACGTGAAAGTTGAGATCTGATTTACCATCATATATTTGAAACCTCGGCATACTGAATCTTTTTGGTGCTTCAAATTTGTCCAATTCTACCAAGAATGGTGTCCTTGGCTTAACCGGGGAGGTTACCTCGGCTTCAGCTTTCTGTTGCCTCCTCTTGAGGTAATCTCTCATGTCTTCTTTGCTTCGCCCGGGAGCTCGGCTATCTTTGGACTTCAATCTTTTCGGCACACTACTCTCGGCCTCGTGGTGGGCCCGTTTTGATCTTTCTCTCATGGGTTGTGTTAAAGCAGAGCGCCTGCCCTTGAACTGTCGATGTTCCTTGGGCCCTGGGTTCCTTCATGTGATGCGTCCTTTGGGACTCCTCTTGTCTCGGCTCCTCTCGTCTGACTTCCCTGGAAGGCCGTGAGAGTGCCTTCCGCTCCAGTGTGCTGAGGGGCTTCGGGGATTGTTTTTCCCTCCTCCCTTCTGGGTATTAGTTGCTAGAATCGGCATGTCCTGCAGCGGGTACGGTGGCTGCATGACATTGTTTTGCATCATGAAGTTGACGACCGACTGCAGGTCTGCTAACTTGTTTGCCAATTCTTTTACTTCTTCATCCCTCCGTAGGCACCTATCCCTCCATACTTGGAGGTTACCTTCGTTATAGTACTTGCTTTGGTCCGTCTTCTTCGAAGTGTCGCCCTCCTGGCCGACGTCTTTCTCTCCGTGGCCCTGGTCACGAGTTTCTGCATTGTGGTTGTCTCCTTCGATATCAAGGTCAATAGGTCTGTCATTCCCAGTAGGAGTGTCGTCTCCAATCTTTTCCTTCTGTCCGTCACTGGCCATCTATTCTTCTTTCTTCCCACAGACGGCGCCAAATTGTGTGAGTAATTTTCCGATCACATTGCCAATTCAGTGATTAACTGGAGAGAACTGGCAGAATAGATGACACCTGGCTAACCTGCAACAGAAAGAGAAGATTCCAGCGGTGGTTCTTCCACCCGGGGGTACTCCGACGATCAAGTCAGTACTCAATATCTCTCAAAGATAATCAATAGTGCTAAATTTACTGTTCAAAGCATAAATTGTGTACCTTAGATCCATGGGGTGCCTCTCTTTTATAGTTTTCTCAATCCTAGTCCCATTAGAAGCCTGACTTCCATGGACTCCCATTTAGTGCTTACTTTGGACTCTACAAGAGATAAGGATTCACTCCCTAGGAATATTATCCTTATCCATTTTGAAATCTTTCTTCATTCTAGGAGTCCTGTCCCTTATCTGCTCATCTCGGATTCCGATATCTTCGGAGGTAACCTCGGCAACACCGAGATAACCTCGGCATAACGATCAGGACACGTGGCACCTTGGCTGGCACATCGGCGTCACCTTGCCACGTGTCGGTACTCAAAAAATATTTTTTTCTTTCTACTAGCACAGTTTAGGAGATTAACAAATGTCTCAAAATTGTTAATTTTAATCTCTAATTTGAATGAAATGACAAAATTAAAACTAGACTTAAATATATGGACTAAATTGTTCAATTCGAAACAATTGGGACTAAAATAAAATCGGAGTTAAAATACAATGGTTAAAAGTGTAATTTACCCTTTTATAAAAGTACCTTGTAATATAAAATGTTGCACTCTGCACCCTATAATTTTGTATATATTACAGTTTGCATTCTAAAATTTTAAAATCATTTAAATATATTGAAAATTAAAGATGCAGAAACAAGACTGTTAGGTGCAACTGCAACTTTTTAATTTACAGGGTGTAGAGTGCCATTAACCCGATGATTTATAATATTATTATTATTCTTATTCTATTATTATTATTATTATTATTAATTTTTTTTGCCATTAGTAACGAATTAATGTATCTCTGAATTTACAGTGCCTTTACAACATAGACGAAGCAAATATTCTGGAACCTAATTGTGAATTATCTTTCCCACATTCAACTAAACTAAAATATTGGGATAGAAGTTTGATTGAAGAGAATCCTTTGCATTTCCTCCTTCCACCATCACAAGATAGGAAACTATGGTGCCGAGTATATCTCTCTCTATCTCTCTCTCTCTCTCTCTCTCTCTCTCTCTCCAAACAATTGATCATATACAAAAAAAAACTGTATGATTGTAACTGGTTTATGTGTTCTCTAGGTGTATAATTATGTGCTCTCTGACATTTGGGCAAATGATGAAAGGGTTCAAAAGGCTCTTCACATCCGAAAGGTACTTTTTGATTTAGCTAGAAAATTGTTCCAAACAAATTTATTAAAAGATATATTTGATAATTGAAAGTCATTTCAATGTGTGGGTCTTACTGTACAAGAATTAGATCTAGCCTACATATCACTTTTCTAATTAAATTTGTAGTTAAATTTTCTGGGTTCTTAGACTTTCGCTAGAAGATTTAGAATTGCGGTATCTAGAAGATTGTTCTAGAAAACATGTTAGATAATTGAAATTCATTTCATGTGTGAGTTTCACCGTACAAGAATTAGATCTAACTTACACATCATTTCATATGTATTGCTATCAATCGCAGTGTAATGGTAATGAGCATATTGAAAATCAGATGTCGCGATCATTCTAACCAATTTATCCAATATATCGATATCAAAAGGACAATATCCTAAAAAATATAGATTGATATTTGAAATTTTGATATGTACGCAACTTACACTATTATTCTTTCTTGTTTACTTCTTGCATGAATTTGGTGCCCGTTATTGTGATTAGTATTTGTTCATTTTATTATTTTGTCCATAAAAAATGAATAGTTGAGGGTGGCTATTTTCTATTAAATATGTTATTTATTGATTTTATCATTTTGCTATTACAAAATAAGTACGTGACTAAGGCAGGATCATTTTTAGTTACATATCTTGGCGGTCATTATTAATTGAATAAATTTGACATAAAATATAAAATTAAAAGATAATCTGTTATAATTAAAATTATATGGATTATATTAACATAAACAATAAATTACATAGACTACTACTATAATTTGTCCAAGTATTTATATTCAAATTAATTTTTCACTTTATTTATTTTGTGGGAAAAAACAGGGATCAATAGAGAAATGGGTAAGATGTAATAAGACATTGTCCTACAATGAAGATCTCTTGACAAGCATCGAATATCACCGAAATCTCAGTCATACAGATCTCCGGTCTCTAATTTACAGGTCATGTCTTTCACAACTATATTGGTATTTTCCAAAAAGAAAGTTGCTCAATTTTTTTATGTACTAGATTTGTGAATTTTCTTGCTTGAAAATAATGTTGAACAGGGGTTTAAATTTGTGACTATTAACAATTAATGTTTAATTTTTGCCTTTTCACAGTGGTGATCATGACATGGCAATTCCATATGTGGGTACACACAAATGGATAGATTCTCTAGCTTTACCTGTTGACGAGGATTGGAGACCATGGTTTGTTGATGGTCAAGTTGGCGGGTTAGTTCTTAGATATTTGCTAAACAGTTTTTAATCTAAATTATACTTTTCACTCATAAATTTTAATCCGAGTTTTACTTTAATCAATGATCTTTTGATTATAATAATTAAAAGTTTCGCATACTAATTGGTCTGGTACACCACGTTTACATACATTAATTGCAGGGTAAACCACTTCTATCTTACCATTATATCATTAATTTATTTTTTTTGAGTAAATTATAATTTTCATTTTTATAGTTCGACCGGAATTTTATTTTAGTGTTTATTTTTCCAACATGAGGAATGTTAATCCTAAATTTTTAAGTTTCATTTCATTTGATTTTTTTCATTTAAATTAAAAACTTTCTAAATAATTACATGATGATAATTTGGACGAAAATATCAAATTGAAACTAAACTTAAAGTTTAGAATCAACATTGTTCAAATTAAAATAATACACTAAAATCTAATTTGGATAAAACTACATAAAGAATTACCTTCTTTTTTTCCCTTTGTAGGTACACAATGAAGTATGTAGAGAAAGGATTTCATCTGACATTTGCAACTGTGAAGGCAAGGAAATTGTGTTGGGTTACATTTCCAAATCAATTTTCAAAATGAAAATTCCAAAAAATTATTTGGTTTACAAATTTTGAAAAATTGTTTTCTTTTCTCTCCTTCTTTCACATCTTATACATCAATCAATCATTTTTTATCCCTCTCCTCTCTTTCTCTCACATTTTACATATTAATTAATCAATTTTTTTCTCACACCTATCTATTCAACTACACCAAAAATTACAAATTATCTCAAATTATTTTCAAAATATACAACCAAACAAAATTTTGCAAACTCTTTTAAAAAGACTATCTTTCAAAATTGATTCTCAAAACTAAATCAAACGGAGCCTAAATACCATTTCTTAATTCTCTCCAAGAAAAAACCTAAATGAAATAAACTATATATAATATATATGTTGTTTGTTTGGTTTTTACAGGGAGCAGGTCACACAGCTCCAGAGTATAAGCCTAAAGAATGTCTTCCTATGCTTCAAAGGTGGCTTGCTTATTACAATCTTTGATATTAACACTCTCAGCATCTTCAATCCAATTCCATGTTATCTTATATTCAATTAAACTAGAGTTCCCATTAGATATCCTTTCTGTATTTGTAATAAAGAGGGTAGCATAGGAAATAAACTTATTTGACTGTTTGGTTAGCTGAATAATTAAGCTGCTTCAATCTTCGTTGGCAGCTTTTATTAGTTTGGACATAGTGATGGAATAAAATAATTTGAAAAATCACATATTTATCCATGATATATTCAACAAATAATTATAAATTAAAAAAAAAAGGGGAAATAAATAAAATGAAGAAAAAGAGAAATATAAATTCTGTTGTGAAGTAATCTTGCTTTACCTATAATAAAAAAAATTATTTTTCCACCAGCTTAAGAGTAGAAGATGGAGGCTGAAATCAAGTTTGTCAAATGTGGTTGCAACCGTTTGAAATTCACAACCTCAGCTGCATTTTCATTTAATGGTTTCACATTGCTAGTTTTATCTATATATAGCTAATGTATTTTGAGAATTCAGAGTGTGGGAGAAAGAAGAGAGTTAGAGAGTAAAACTGTGTTTTCTCTCCTAAGTGTATTCTAAATATTTGAGTGTAATAAATCTGTTTTCAGATTATAAATTCTCTCTTGTATTTGTTTTTGTGAATCACTATAAGTGGTTTGCACTCCACTCTCACCAATAGTGGTATCAGAGCACCATGAGGGTCTATTTCTTTCAAAAAACAGTAGAACAAAGCATCATTTCAAATCTTGCCTAAAAATCAAAGTTGTTGAAATAAATTTTTGAACATACCAGTGTATAGGTCTCATCGAGACGATCACACTGGAAAAAACCACGTTGAAAACCGAGTCCCACAGAGCTCACACGTCCCCCACGCACCTTCTGACGCTGTCGCTACGCGCAGAAATGCGTCCATGCGCTTCCACGCATCTTCTTCGCCCAGATTTGCAGAGTCCGACTTGTTTGACGTACGATCCAATCCATTAGCCAAGATCCATATCCAAGAGCTGACGTCATTATTGACGTCATCTGAGTCGTCAAGCCAAGCCGAGCCAAGCCACAAGCCGAACTGAGCCGTCAAGCCGAGCCGAGCCACAAGCCGAGCTGAGCTGCAGACGAGCCGCGCTACCAAGCCGCAGACGAGCCGCGCTGCCAAGCTGCAGACCGAGCCGAGCCACGCCGCTGACATCACGCTGACGTCATCTAATCCGG
Source organism: Camellia japonica (assembly GCA_030407325.1). Classification (NCBI taxonomy): domain Eukaryota; kingdom Viridiplantae; phylum Streptophyta; class Magnoliopsida; order Ericales; family Theaceae; genus Camellia; species Camellia japonica. Next base: position 159,881,015 of record JAPPVO010000029.1, read on the forward strand.
AGAAATAATCCGCTGCTTCTCAGAAGTTCCAGATTCCGTCGATCTGAACCGTTCAATTGTTTTTGCTATATTTAAGCCGTTTAAAGTCCGTTTTTGGTGATCCAATAGTGCTTTCCAACTTTTTGGAATATTTCGGACACATCTGTATGGTTATAATTTGCAAATTCCATTCTGAAAATTTACAGATTTCTTAAAGTCAACCAATGGCCAACACAAACAATTTCTTTCAACAAGGAGAACTATGAAAATTGAAGTATTCAAATGCAAGTCCTACTAGCCTCACAAGATTTGTGAGAGTTAGTGGTTCGAGGATATGACGAGCCAACTACTCTCGAAGATGAAGGAAATTTAAATGAAACTCAAAAGATGGCGTTAAAAGATTCAAGAAAGAGAGATAAAAAGGCCTTGTATCTGCTCTATCAAGGCATTGATGAGTCAAGCTTTGAGAAGATTTCAGCAGCAGCAACCTCTAAAGAGACATGGAGTATTCTTCACAATTCACACTATGGAATTGAGAAGACGATCAGAGTTCGACTCCAAGTGTTACGTGGCGAATTCGAGATGCTGCACATGAATGAGAATGAGTCAATTTCTAAGTACTTCAACACAACATTGACCATTGTTAATCAGATGAGAAAATAAAAGAGAGAAGATTGTAGTTCATGCTCTGTTTCTTTTTTCAGAATTATTTGAGTGAATTTAAGTAAAGTTTGGTTCAGTGTTAATCCTCTCATTGTGAATCACCACCAGTGGTTTGCACCCTACTCCCACCAACAGTGGTATCAGAGCATGGAACCAAGCATCAAACATCACCATCCTATACGCCACAACTGAATGGTGTTGCTGAAAGGAAGAATCGCACAATCTTAGATATGGCAAGGAGCATGTTGAAAGGAAAAGGATTGCCCAAGCAATTTTGGGCTGAAGTCGTATCATGTGCTGTGTATCTGCTAAATAGATGCCCAACTAAGAGCCTTCACTCTATGACTCCAGAAGAGGCTTGGAGTTCACATAAGCCAAGTGTCAACCATCTCAGAATATTTGGGTGTGTTGCATACACCAAGATTCCAGAAGCAAGAAAAACCAAGCTCGATGATAAGGGAGAAAAATGTATCCTTGTCGGATATGGAGACAGAACAATGGGATACAAGTTGTATAATCCCATTACCAGAAAGGTGATCATGAGTAGAGATGTGATATTTGAAGAAGAAGAAGCTTGGAATTGGAATCAAGATGAAGTTGTTAAAGATGCAGAACTCATTCTTGAAGATGAAATATCAAAAGCTCCTGTTGAAATCACAAGAGAAGTTCAAGATGAGCCACAAACTCCTCCACATAGAATACCTGCACCTAGATCGCCAGTTTCTCACAGAAATGATGCATCATCATCATCATTATCATCAGATGATAGTTTTTTCAAACAACCAAGACCAATGAGTAATTTGCAAGAGATATATGAAGCAACAGAAGAAGAAGATCTGAATTTGTTCTGCCTACTCACAGATAGTGATCCATTTACTTTCTCAGAAGCCATCCAAGAAGATCAATGGAAAAAAGCAATGGATGAAGAAATTCATGACATTGAGAAAAATGACACATGGAAGCTTACTAGTCTACCGGAGGGACACAAACCCATTCGAGTGAAATGGGTATACAAGACAAAGAGGAATGCACAAGGCGAAGTGCAACGCTATAATGCAAGATTAGTGGCAAAAGGTTACAAGCAGAAAGTTGGAATTGATTATAGAGAGGTGTTTGCTCCAGTTGCTCGGTTGGAGACTATCAGGCTAATGATTTCTTTGGCTGCCCAGCACAAGTGGCAGATCTATCAACTTGATGTGAAATTTGCATTTCTTAATGGTTTTCTTGAAGAAGAAATATATATTGAACAGCCTTCGGGGTATGTTCAGAATGGGCATGAAGACAAAGTGTACAAATTGAAGAAAGCACTTTATGGATTGAAGCAAGCTCCACGTGCATGGAATACTAGAATTGATTAGTATTTTCATGACAATGGTTTTGAAAAATGCCCATATGAGCACGCACTCTATTTGAAGAAGGAAGCTGATAGAAGCGTGTTGCTTGCTTGTCTTTATGTTGATGATCTAATTTTCACTGGAAGCAATCCAACCATGTTCAAAGAATTTAAAAGAAGCATGGTCTAAGAATTTGAAATGACAGATATTGGATTGATGGCTCATTTTCTCGGCATTAAAGTGGCACAAAGAAAAGATGGAATTTTTATTTTCCAAAGTGGTTATGCTAAGGAGATTCTCAAGAGATATGGAATGAAGAATTGCAATTCAGCAAACACTCATGTAGACAGTGGAGTGGAGCTCAAAAAAGGTACAAAGACAGGTGATGTGGATCCAACTTATTTCAAGAGCTTAGTTGGAAGTCTTCGTTATCTTACTTGCACTGAGCCAGACATACTCTATGGAGTAGGACTGATTAGAAGATATATGGAAACACCAGATCAATCACACCTTTATGCAGCAAAGAGAATTCTTCGCTACATCAAAGGTACAATCGATGATGGTTTATTTTATAAACCAACTGATAAGTTCAGTCTTGTTGGCTACTCAGATAGCGACTGGGGACGTGACTTGGATGAATGGAAAAGTACTACGGGATTTACTTTCTTTATGGAAGATACAGCCTTCACATGGCCGTCCAAGAAGCAAGCTATTGTGACGTTATCAACTTGTGCAACTAGCTCAGCTATGTGTCATGCAATTTGGCTAAGAAATGTGTTAAAGCATTTAGGATTTCCACAAGAAAATCTTACTGAAATCTACGTTGATAATCACTCAGTAATTGCATTAGCAAAGAATCCAGTTTATCATGAAAGAAATAAGCATATTGATACCCGCTATCATTTCATCCGAGAGCATGTGAAAAAGAGAGGTGGAGTTACTATCTTGCAAATCTCAATATCAGCTTGCTGATATTTTCAGAAAGCCATTGAAAAATGATCTGTTCGACAGAATGAAGTTGATGCTTGGGATGAAGAAGCATGGAGAATAAGGGGGGATGTTGTGAAGTAATCTTGCTTCACCTATAATAAAAAAATTGTTTTTCCACCGGCCTAAGAGTAGAAGGTGGAGGCTGAAATCAAGTTTGTCAAATGTGGTTGCAACCGTTTGAAATTCACAACCTCAGCTACATTTTCATTTAATAGTTTCCCATTGCTAGTTTTATCTATATATAGCTAATGTACTTTGAGAATTCAGAGTGTGGAAGAAAGAAGAGAGTTAGAGAGTAAAACTGTATTTCCTCTCCTCAGTGTATTTTAAATATTTGAGTGTAATAAATCTATTTTCAGATTATAAAATCTCTCTTGTATTTGTTTTTGTGAACCATCATAAGTGGTTTGCACTCGACTCTCACCAACAAATTCCACCCGTTCTTTCAAATAAGGTTTCAAATAGGGATCTGTTTGAATGGTTTACTAGTTTAATTTTCATAGACAACACTAATTTTTAGTAAAAAATAATTTAAAGGATTTATTTGGACCGTTTTAGTGACCAATTTATAGTCCAACTGATGGATCTTCGTTGAACAATGTTTTTCCTATGCTATTACACTTATCTCTGCTGAGATTTAACAAAATTACAATAAAATTTAAAATTTTGATATAATTTATAACTCTTCCTTAAATGTTAAATTTGTGTAACAAATTGGTTCATGTCATGAAATAGACGATAAAAAAAACTAGCATTCATTATTCTGTGATGTCATCAAATAATTTTTTTTACTAAAGACTCCCAAAAATTTTTTAAAAATTATTAAAAAGATTAAGCATCAAACAATGGTATAATTTTTTTAACTAAAGATTCCCAGAAATTTTTTAAAAATTATTAAAAAGATTAAACATCAAACAATGTATCTCACTAGGGGTGAGCATGGTCCGGATTGGATCGGATTGGGGTAAAACCAGGACCAATCCATTATCTACGGTTCCTGAAAAATTGGAACCAATCCAATCCGTTTAAATCATGGAACCAATCCGAACCAATCCATTTAAATACGGATTGGATCGGTTTAGGACCACGGATTCATATAATTAAATAATAAAAAAATATATATAATATTTTAATTTTATAAAAACATAAACATAGTGCTATATTAGTTCCACAATAGCAACATGTTTTTCTATAATAGCAACATACTATTCTAAAATTTAAACAACCATAAGAAAACTGGTTTCACCATAAAAATTTAGACCATTATAAATTAAAACTAAAAACTAACGAACAAAAGTAATAAAAGAAGATATTATACAGGTTTAGGTTTGAGTTTAGGTTTTATATAGAATAAGAGAATATACTATGAGGGAGGATGTATAATAAAAATATAGACTATTTGTATACGGTCCGAATCGGTTCCAATTCGGAACCGTGGGGTTCAATCCGGAGCCAATCCGTGAACTACGGATTTGTAATTCTTCAATCCGGAACCGAACCACGGATTCAAAAAATCAATCCAAATCTATCGGATTGGACTGGACTGGATCGGATTACGGATTTCACGGATTCCTTGCTCAGCCCTATATCTCACTGTTTAAATTAATAAAATTATAATTATTGAGGAGATAAATTTAGGATTAATTTAGAAATTGTATTTTTTAGTGACTTTTTAGTTTCTTAAGAAAAGATATGCAAAATAATTAAGAAAATTAATTGACTTTTTGTATTGACTTTATGACTGAAATTTAAACTTCTCAAACAAATTAAGCCACCCTTTTATTTATGGGGGATTTGGTCATAGCCCCCTCACTATCTAATTTGTCTTTCAAAAGGACAAGAATTATATAAGTACTTTCAAAACCCCACTACAAGAAAAAACACCTTTGGCGACTAAATTTTTAGTCGCCAAAAGTCACTTTTTAGTCGCCAAAAGTCCGATTTTCACTTTTCCCGACTAAATAATTTCGTCGCCGGTTTTGTCGTGATTATGTGGTCGCAGATGGAATTGGCGACTAAAAGAGTGTTAGTCGCCAAAAGTCAGTAAAACAGCGACCAACGCATTTGTCGGCAATACTGAATTCCTTTTTTGGAAATTATGCATTTGGCGACTAAAATTTTAGTCGCCAATAGTGTTTATTTTTTTTATTTTTTTTTGAGTTTCCCCGACTAAACTGATCGTCGCCAAAACGATTAATTTTCGGCGACTAAACTCTTTAGTCGCCAAAAGCATGTTTGAAAAAAAAAAAATTCCCATCTGCTGAGCACCTCAGGCGGTTCGAACCTTGGACCTCCCCAACTTCCCAACATTCCAAACCTTCACAGCACAGTCCCTCCCACTATGCCACTGAATCCTCACGCGAATATAATTGCAACTTATATTATTTATACATTATTTTCACCGGTTTTAATAGAAAAGTATATATAGAAATATAATTATATATATTAAATATAATTGATGTAAAAATAAATTATTTATTAAAAAAAAATATAAGCCACTTTTGGCGACTAAAATTTTTTTAGTCGCCAAAACTTTAGTTTTGGCTACTAAAAAATAATTTAGTCGCATCAAAAATTAATTTCCGCCTAAAAAAACCACTTTCAGCGACTAAAGTGATTTTTGGTCGCCAAAACTGTCACTTTTGCCGACTAAACTCAATTTTAGTCGCCAATGGTCCACTTTTCAGCTACTAAATATTTTTAGTAGCCAAAAACATCCACTTTTGGCGACTAAACTGAGTTTTAGTCGCCAAAACCCCTCATTTTAGCTACTAATTTTTTTTAGTAGCCAAAAACATTAACTTTTGGCGACTAAACTGAGTTTTAGTCGCCAAAACCCCTCCTTTTAGCTACTAATTTTTTTTAGTAGCCAAAAATCTCCACTTTTGGCGACTAAATTGAATTTTAGTCGCCAAAACCCCTACTTTTGGCTACAAAATTGATTTTAGTCGCCAGTAAGTATACATTTGGCGACTAATTTGTTTTAGTCGCCAAAAGTCCTCAGTTTTGGCTACCAAACTGTTTTTAGTCGCCCAAGGTGCTACTTTTAGCGACGAAAAATTTATTTTTAGTCGCTAATTGTGCTTTTTGTTGTAGTGCCCCCTGATATTTTAAAACTTGTTTCTTTTACCATATTACCCTTATACAATTTTACTCTGTATGAAAGTAAAATTTTACTTTGTATGAAAGTAAAATTTTACTCTGTATAAAAGTAAAATTTTACACTCTGAAACTAAAAGTAAAATTTTACTCTGTATGAAAGTAAAATTTTACTCTGAATAAGAGTAAAATGTTACACTCTGAAACTAAAAGTAAAATTTTACTCTGTATAAAAGTAAAATTTTACTCTGAATAAGAGTAAAATTTCGCACTCTGAAACTAAAAGTAAAATTTTACTCTGTATAACAGTAAAATTTTACTCTAAAAAATAAGTAAACTGTGAGACTCTGAAACTAAAAGTAAAATTTTACTCTGTATGAAAGTAAAATTTTACTCTGGTTCTGTCAAATGAAAAAAACAGAGCAATAGAACCAGAGTAAAATTTTACTCTGGTTCTATCAAATGAAATTTGATGTTTACTCTGAAAAATCAATGGAACTTTTAGCTTTGAGCTTTGAGCTTTGAATCAGGCCTATAATCCTTGAATCAATCGATGTTTACTCTGAAAAATATTGAATCAGGCCTATAATCCTTGAATCACGCCTATAATCTGAAAATTTCAAACAAATCTCAATTTTTCATACCCCGGTTCTTCAGATTTTTCAAATTTTACAGATTTTTCAGATTTTTGAAACTTTGAGTCTCAAAAATACTCAGTTGCTTCATCTTAACTCGTAGATTATGAGTTTGATTTGGATTTACATCATTCCTCTTTCCAATTGAGAAATTCATCTCAGTTTCTTAACCAAACTCGCAGCATAAACCATCACATAGGATATCTAGCATCTTGAAAACTGGACACAAGAATAATTTGATCCAGAATTTTAATTCAGTCACAGCAGCAACAAAAATTGAACAAGATTCAAACTATCAAACCAGAACTCAAGCAAAACAGGAGACTCGCAATTTGAAGTGGTCTCAAGTTAGAGAAGACTTCAATCTAACTTGTTGATAAGATTATGAGTCCAGTCACGACTGCTAGGGCTTTGTGAGATCCCAATCGCGATTCCTAAATTGACTGAAAACACTCGAGAGGGGGAATTAGGGTTAGGGTTGAAGAGGCGGAGGAAGGTGGTGCAGGAGGAGGGACGGGGGATAAGGGTTTGGTCTTCTTGAAGAGAGTGGGGAAGAGAGTGGGAAGAATTAATTGAGGGTATAAAAGTCATATAAAATATTTAAATAATAAATTTGTCCTTTATGTAAAATTTTATAATTATGAGGGGGTTTAGAAAATATAATTTTTTCTTAGTCCTTTTAACAATGAAAGGAAGGTAAAGGGGGTTTATAGCTAAATTATTTATTTTGTTTTAGTGACTTTTTTAAAATTATGTCAATTTTTTTTTTTATCCGTCTTATATTAGATGATTCTAAAAAGAAAAAAAAAATGAAAAAATCTATGAAAAATTTTAAAAAGTCAAAATAATTCAAAAATTCTACTATTTTTTACTTATTTTTATCTTTTTTGGACTTTTTTTTTGAAAATTTTAAAATTTTCTATATGTATCGTCAAAAGAAAAAAAACTAAAAACTAAAAACTTTTTAATTTTTTTAAAAAAAATTCATTAAAACAAGAAAATAAACGGACAAAAACAAATGATAAATTACCAATAAGTCCTAATAGTTGGACTTAATTCCCATCAAGTACTATTTGAAATAAGTTCTAGTATAATTGTCACTAAAAATAATTTTTTGTAGCAATTTTTTTATATGTCGCTAAAAATTGACAATTAGTGGCTTTTTTATCACGATTTTTATAAATTGTCACTAAAACTTACAATTAGTGACATTTTTCTGTGATAAAATTTTCAAACTGTCACTGAAAGTTGAAAATTATTGACCTTTTTTTATGATAATTTTTAAACTGACGCTAAAACTTATAATTAGTGACTTTTTTGTGACAATTTTTAAATTGTTACTAAAACTTAACAATTAGTGACGTTTTTTAATAGTATTTAATGAAAAACACTATTAATTTTCACAGAACTTATTAGACAATAAGTCCATCTATTGAGACCTATGCATAAGTCCCAAAAATAAATAAATAAATAAATAAATAAAGACCAAAGACCAACAAAGACCTAACAAGAAAGAATAATACTATATACACTAATTAGTATATTAATTAGTGTACTAACAGATGATGTAACATAATTTTAGTGATTTTAAATATTTATAATTTATATAATGGGTGAAATCAATAATAATGTTAGGGTCCAGCTTGTCTCATGTTGAGATTAAGACTGGACCCGTCTAATCCAACCCATGGGCTCATTTTTGGGCCTCGTTTTGATAATTCAAACTGTTCAATGTGCATAACTCATTGAGTACTCTATCCCTATAAAAAATCATATTGATCGGATATCGAAGCTATTTGATCGGATCAGAATTCTGTCAATCATTTATTTTTTCACCGTTCATTTTTTTAATACAAATCTGATCCGATCAAATAGCTATCGATATTCGATCAATATGATTTTTTACAGAGATATAACACTCGACGAGTTCTACACATTAACGGTTCGGATTATCGAAAAGGGACCCAAAATAGACCCATGGGCGGGACTGGACGGGTCCAGTCTTGATCTCAACATGATACAAGCTGGACCCTAATGTTATAACATATATTAGTACACTAATTGATATATCAATCGATACATGTATCACCACCAAACAAGAAATAGAAACCACCACTTGAACTCCCAACCTCTACCATGGTGTTGAATAGTTGTTGAACGAAACTTGTTGAATAGTTATTATTTGGGTAAATTACAAATACACCTTGTGAGTTTTACTTAAAATATCAATTGAAAAATTACAAATACCTTTCTGTCAGAATTTTTTATTCAACAGAATTAATTGAAAAAGTGAAATTTCTAACTATTCACCTATACAATAATAAGATTATCTGAATTATTAATTAAAATAATATTTTAACATTATTAAAAATTATTAATTAACTTGATGATTTATTAATTAAGGGACCTATTTGTTATGAAATTAGAAACCTTACGGGGCATAATGTAATTTCTAGAACTACAGGGGTAATTTATAATTTAAGTAAATCTCAGGAGTGTGTTTGTAATTTACCCTTATTATTTTTTCTCCTTTATATCGCTAAATTTTCTATTTAATTTTAAATTATTGATTTAATTTGTGAAAATTTTAAAATATAAAAATCAAAGTTTGTTTAATTTTTAAACTATCAATTGAATATATTAAGTGCCTAAAATATTTAATTCAAACTTATTTAGTATCTGAAAATAAAATATAAGCTTATAGGTATTATAAATTAGTAAAAAAATCCTACTTATTTAAGGCTTGGGCTAAAATAACCACACACAAAAAAAAAAAAAAAAGACTAAAAAGTTAATAAGACAAAATGTCACATTTAAACCATAATCATTTTACTTTTTCTCTTACAAAAGTCAAAAAAATCTAACCCAAACAAACTCTTTAGTCCCAAGTTAAAATAGTCACAAAAATAAAAAACCAAAAATCCAGCCCATTTTTAAGATTTTATTCCAAAGAATCTTAAATTTCTATTTTATTATTAAAATGTATTTTATTTCGCTGTTTGTTTAAATTAGAATTAGAGTTTGACTTTTTAGTCTTACCAATAAAATTATACGATTATTAAATAAATTGAAAAAGTAGAATTAGATAATTTAAATAATATAATACTTTATTACAAATAATAATAGAATAAAATAATAAATTAATTAAGTTATAAAAAAAACTTAGCAAAAAATTTAAAGAATCAATTAAAAATTATAAATAAAGTTCGGTACATAATCCTAGATAAATGTGAATCTAAAGTCCGATGCATAATAATAGATGATGGTGAATCTAAAGAAAATTCCCCATAAGAACTCACAATCACATTTCAAAGAAATAATAAAAATTTAAGATTTTTTTAAAATAAAATTTTATCTAAATAGAGTCTTTTACTAATTTATAATATTTATAGACTTATATTTTATTTTTATAATCATTTCAAAAACCAAATGTGTTTAAATAAAATATTTTAGGAATTAATATATTCAATCGACAGTTTAGGAATTCAATAAACGTTGATTTACATAATTCAAGAATTTAGTATATTCAATTGATAGTTCAGGTATTAAGTAAACAATTTAATGATAATATAATGGTAGAAAGTAGGTGTGGACAAACGTAGGGTCGGGCAGGGTTTAGGCCGGGCCAACACTACATAATAAAGGACTGTGTCTATCTAAGCTTGGCCCGGCCCTAACATCGGGCCTGTATATATATCCAAGTCAAATTCAAAAAATAATTATAAATCTCAAGTCCACCCATCAAGTTATATATTAAAAAAATTTAAAACTTTCAATAATTAAATTCAATCACACATTATATTTTTAAATAAATATATTGATATCATTATAAATTGAAAAATTTTGTGCATAAATTAAAGAATTTCTTAAATAAATTCAATTATACATCACCACAAAGGTTAACTTTAATAAAATTTAATAAAATCAACAAAGATAACATTTAGATATTAACAAAAATATATATATTTTAATATATTATAAATAAATAAATAAATAATTCAATAATGGGACAAACTGGATCGGACTGAATTAAAAATATAAATTTCAAACTCAACCTATTAATATTAAGGGCTGCTAAATGTCCCTACCTTTCTTCTTAGGAACTCCCACTTCTTTGAACCCTCGCCACCAAAATTGCTACCTTCATCATTTTTCTTTATACCCCTACCATAATCCCAAATATTTAAAAAAAAATTCATTTTTCAACCAGTAACCTCACCCTCAACTCCGGCAACCCCTTCCACAGCACTTAGCCCAATTTTTTTTTCATTTTTCTAGATCCCCAACACTGTCTTCATTTTTCTCACCAGAAAGACCTCTGGAGAAAATCCCAGATTCATCACCAAGAATATCCAATGTTTCTAATAAAAAATCTAAAACTAGCATTACCATTTTCAATCAATTAGCTTACAAGAAGAATTCTAGATCCTATCAGTGTCTTCATTGTCCTCCCCTGTAACGCCCCAAAAATATATACATCCGATAAACCCAATTTAACTCAAGATGATTTAATTCTCAATTATTCCATCACTAACATGAGAGAGAGAGAGAGAGAATGATAAATATTACATTCATTAATGTAAGGACCAAAACCCCTTTCTTTTCTATTCATGACTTTCTAGTAAGAATCATAAAAGAAATCACATGCATTCATACATTTACTATTTCTAAAATATAAATCTATGACATGTGATGACAGAAATTTAAAGCAAGTTAAGTACAAAATAATGCCCTATTGGCTACAAGTTCCAAGGCCTTGCCCAGTTGCACAAAAATGGTGTTCACACCCAAACACGAATTGCCCTTGGTTTACAAAAAGAAAACAAATAAAAATCAAGCTTCATGCTCTAAAAATTCTTCCTTGCCTACACTTTGACAAAGGCACATGGCAATCACCTGAAAATGGTTTCCACTTAGGGATGAGCATAAAGCTCAGCAGAGATAATCTAAATAAAGTGCACGCAGCATAACAATATCATAAGGTGCAATGCATATGAGATACCAATGCCAAAAAATCATAGGTTTTCTCATTTTGAAACTCTCATGCCATGCACTTATTCAAAAGCATAACCAATTCAATTATCCATTTCATAGAATAAGGGGCAGTAAATACGACACTGGAAATCCCTAGGCTGATATCTACAAGTAGGCATAACTAGTACTACCAATCTCCACTTTACCGACTCCTAACCGAAAGGCACGTGGCACCTACTCCGCACGTGTTTTCGTTCTTTCACCCTGAACACTCAAGCCAACTTAAACAATACCAATCTACACCCCTTATCCAGATTTACCAAACGTATTTACACCATAACTCAACACATTTCAAATATTCTCAATAAATCAATTTGAAAATCAATTTCCTAAATCCAATGCAAGAATTACATCATGAGATTATGCAATATTCAATGCTATGCATGAATTTGCAAATATTTCAATTTACCTATTTCACATGCAATTTTTAAAATAATCAATACAACCCTCCACGGTTGCCCAAACAATTATCTCCATACAAAATATATCAAAAGACAAATATAACTCATAATCTCATATTTTCAATCATTTCAACATAGAAGTAACAATCACATGTTCAATCTCCTCTTTTCTAACTCAATCAAGAATCAAAATATTCTTCTAGAATTTTTCATCAAATTTTCCTTTTTATTTAAACTCAAGAATTTACCAAAAATTTTCATGATGCCAAAAACAATATATATTTCTTTTGACTTTTCTCAATACCTCAATATGATAAATATTTTCATCTTTCTCAAAAATTCAATATTTTCAAATTAAACAATTTTCAAAAGAAACCTCAATGGTTTTCAATGTTCCCAACATCAATCTGATCCCTTTAAACATCTACTTTCAAATTCTCATTTGTTCAAATAAACATATATTTTTAACCCTTATAAATTTTTCACAAACTTAGCCAAAATCTTAATCTTAGCATTTTAAATTTCTAGGGTTTTACTAAAATTTGGGAATTTCTCCTAAAAAAAACACATTCCTCAAAATCCATGAGTCATACAAAATCTCACTCAACCAAAAAGAGAATTTTATAAAAAAATAAATAAAATTGAGAACTTTTCCCTTTTCATGCATTTAATATACCATTAATAAAACCCTAATCTTTTCAAATATCACACTATCAAAATAACACATAATAAACCTAAAATGCATATACAATATTTAGAAAATTCCTCCCTCAAAAGCTAGAAGAGAAAACAAGCAAAAACCCCAATTTTCGACTTTGTTGGATTTCGATCTCCGCCAATCAAAACTTTGCTCTCACCAATTTTTTCACTTTGATCTTAAGAACTATGGTCTAAAACCTAATAGATTTTGGTAGATCAAAGATTTTATATGATAAATGTAACCCAAAAAAAAGAAAGTTTAGAGAGAGAGAGAGAACCGAGAGCCGAGAGCCGAGAGAGAGAGAGAGAGAGAGAGAGAGAGAGAGAGAGAGAGAGACCAAAGAGAGAGAAAGAAGAAAAACAGGGGAAAGTGTTCTTCCTGCTAAGAAGAAAAGAAAAAGAAAGGAAATTAGGGAGGAGAAAGAGAGGGCCCATGTGTGTTGCTTTCAAAATTGTTTTTTTTTTTCTTCAAATCAATACAAATATCTATCTATACATATACATCTATATATATCAATCAAAAGTATATTTCAACATCATTAATCACAAAAAAGATATAATATTTTCTCACCAGAAAATGTATTTCGTTTGATGGTGCACACCATAAATATTTGTAACTCTTTCAAGATTATAAAATAAATAATAATAACAATAACAACAATAATTCATGGTTACAAACGAGTCATGATTCAATCAATTGGGTCCAAAATGAATGGAGTTTAATAATTTAAAATAAATCTCCAACTGAGATTAAAGTATAAATAAATTTTAAAAGACTTAAGATGGTCCCCACTATTCACATAATTAAATATGAACAAAAATGATTAAGTATGGGCTAATCAAATAAGTGCCAAAAATTAAATTTATATCTCATTTATTACTCAACTATAACCAAACTAAAAAAAAAAATTTGCCAAGTAGTCCTTACGAAGTCGAAATCAAGAAGTAATATAATTTATTTTCACCAATATAAATAGAATGGTCCACGACGCCACAACTATAATAATAACAACTAAACAATCAAACGATTTGGAAATTCATACCAACCCAACTCCAATCAATACCCGAACCCACAAACATATTTTTTTTAAAAAATTTACTACACAGATATTGAAAAGAATAATAAATAAATAAATTCAATTTGATTCAACTCGTTACAACCTTCCCCTCTTAAGAAATTTTGCCCCCAAAATTTGCCGTGATAAAAAGAATAATGGGATTTACTCTTAAAATAATCACTTGAGCCTTAAACTCTCAATAACCATTTTCACATTGAGACATTCTTTCAATGACTCAAACACGTACTAAGCTCACTCTCAAGAATTTAACGCTCTCTTACCTCCCATTGTAAAAGACACTGTAACCAAAAATCGAAACTCTCAAACTCACTTTAATTTTAGAGCTGTGAGCACAACAATAACCCCTCAATGATGGTACTACTATTTCTTATAGGTCGAATCAAACAAGAATGACGAATGGTCTAATCCAATCGGCCCTACAATCGTGATAACATCTCATTCTAATTACATCTGCAAAATTATTTTACCAATATGAAGTAACAAATTTTCAATAGACTCAAAAACAAAATTTCTACACCCACTAACTATCCATGATATTAAGATACATTGTTCCATAGAAGCCACCCCTCAACTTAAAACCACTCATACTAGAATTTCGACAAACAATTTATAATAAAAGGGAAAAATGTAGGTGATTCTTGCAACATACAAGGGGTTAATTAAAATCTGTCTAACTCGCAATTGGAATACACCCCTACTCGCAATCTCACTTGAACACGTTCAAACACACCCACAAAAGTTGCTTACTCCACACAACTAACTCAACAGGCCACAGCAACAAAAGAATCCCACTACTTTGAAGAGCACTCAGAAAAATATTCAAATATTACACACCATTAAAGATGACTCACCATAAACAATCTTTTCCATAATCTAGTGCAACAATTTACTTAATATCCATCCAAAGAGATTATCTCAAGACTCTTAGCCAATGAGAACACCCTCCCTTTAAAGACACAATTCAATGACATATTTTGTAATTGCAACCGTCACACGACAACTAACTCATCTCAAAATTAAATGAATTCATACTCAGTTACCCAATTGAATAAAACTAATACAAAAATGACTTCAAATATTCTATCCCATGAGAACCTCCATTCATCCCCTAGTACAATCATATTCTTCCCTGAATTATTAAAAAAAAAAAAATTTCACGGATCACCTTAGCCTTAATTGCTTCTCTTGAACAACAAGAAACACTAACCCTTATGAAACATAATGCAATCATGCCAAACACACTACTCGAAAATTCTCAGCCACAACTTTAATTGCCCAACAAAGAAATTTTTGTATCATTTTTACCTATCCACTCTATTTCTTCCACTCGACGAACCAACTAACAATTTACGCAAATGTATCTACATCCACCCACACAATTTCACTCCAACATAGAATTTACCCAAATGCTCACACAATGCATTTCGAGTCCACATAAAATTCATCAAGACTAGATACACATTCTAACAATACTAATGTACTCCCAACAAAAGTTAACTCAAAGCCACTCTCATTCTTTAAAACTCAAGCCATGACACTAACTCCAAAGCTACAACACAATTCTACATCACACTATATTACGATAACCCACAAGATCAAACGGAAATTAAACAACTCTTACTATACTAACTCACTTATCGACAAATATTAATATTTCTCTTGAGGCCAGTTAACAGAATAGTCTACCTCTCACCCTAGAAGTATAGAAAACTAATCACAATAAGACATATACATAGATTAACACTGAAACAGTTCTAAAATTCTCAAATCGTTAATAAATAGATTAACCTCAAATTATAATAAAATCTCTCCAAAGGAAATTCAATGTACATCCCTTGCCAAAAGAAATAATTTTGCACTTCTGATTCAAAATTCTAAAAAAATAATCTTTTCAGCTCTTCAATCCAATCACTACAAAATCTGCTCTAACTGTAAAACAATTTAACTCGGGAAGTAATCCACCATAACCTACTAAAATGCAAAGAAAATAAAATCTAATCCTCATAACTGCTCTCGTTCCAAAATAACGACACCAACCACCATATCAAATCCATCATGAAAGGCCTACACAACTCAAGACGAAAGGTTACCCCAACAAATACTCATAGTTGTAGTGACTTTGAAATCTCCTTTGAAGTCTCTAGCCAGCTTGCTTCTACCCAAATTCTAAAAGATACAACCATAAGCTATGATGCCACTCATTCACTCTAAAAAAAATTTATATGTCAACAATAGTCATCCCATAACAATTTCCAAGACTAACAAAATAACGAAAGTACTTCATACCAATTTATTCCCTGACGAAAGGTCTACTGAATAACTTCTTCTAAGGTAATATCACCACAAAACACAATGAAACAAAATTAAAATAAGGAATCATCCTCTATTAAGCAAAACTAAATACATTTTAATTAAGAAAACACTTACCACTTAAGGTCACATACACTCAAATTGAACTCAATGGTAATATTAAACCAACATACCAACAACACAAATTCTCACCACACTTGTAGCAAAACGAAGGATCAATAGAAGGGATTCACAACTCTTACACCAAGGATACAAAATAATCTTATAGCTAAAGGACAAGGAACACAAAATAATCTCAATTTCCATTACATGAACCACACCATCGGGACACACACCAAATTTAACCTATAATACTCTCCTATACCTTTCATCTTCACAAATTCTAACTCATACATAAAAGTAACTGTAAAAGTTAACATCAATCACTCTCGATGGGTCAAGCATAAATTCCCATAGAAATACTCAAATTACCACCATACTAATTATCCTAAAGCACCTAATTTAGAATTATAATATCCTAATAAAGTAATCTTAAAAATTTCCTCTAAGAACATTGGTTGCTAACACAACTCCACAACATCCATCACATCATGTCCCTCAACACTCATTTATTGCACTCGAAAACATCAACAACTAACTCTGAGACAATGGACTCCACCAATCTTAGTAGTAACAATATTGACTTGTGAGTCCATACTTCAGAATATGTAGGCAAGTTTCGAGATTGAATCTCTTGAGATGTCTCAAGTTGCTTTGGAAGAACTAATGATCAAGAAAGAGGAAGAACTCAAGTGAGCCATGGTTACCATTGGTCTTTGGAACAAAGGATCAAAGACTTTGGACAATATCATTGGGTCTCAACAAATTTGTTCTGACAAAAGTGGCATTGGCTTTGGTGGTAAGAAAGAGCAAAAACAGAGTGCATCAACATCTCATGATACAAGAACTCAAGGAAAGGGAGAACAAAAAATTCAACATAAGGATGGACTTCTCAAACTTCCTAGAGTTGGTAAGGTAAAAGAAAAGAAGGTA
This sequence comes from Camellia japonica, assembly GCA_030407325.1. Taxonomy (NCBI): domain Eukaryota; kingdom Viridiplantae; phylum Streptophyta; class Magnoliopsida; order Ericales; family Theaceae; genus Camellia; species Camellia japonica. Next base: position 159,898,270 of record JAPPVO010000029.1, read on the forward strand.
CACCCTGTTTTTATTTGTCATCATTGCTGTATGCATGGTCATATTCGCCCTTATTGTTTTAAGTTGCATGGGAGAATGTATTTGCCTAGACCCAAAAATAGGATGTTGGAGACCAAGTTGAGACGGGTTCCCATTGAAAGCAAAGGGAACCACAACGTCAAGACATCACCCAAAAACCGCAATTCTCACAACTTTGTTCATACTAAAGCGGTTTGGGTAAGAAAACTTGACTTGTGTTAATTTGTTTAGTCATTTTAGTTTTTTCTGTTTGTTTTTTTTTTTTTTTTTGTCATTTAGTGTGTGCAAGTTCGTTTTATGTCTTGCTTTGTTTAGAAAAAAAAAAAATCCCAAAAAGATTTTCTTAGTATGGTTTTGCAAGCTTGAAATTTTTGAGTGGTCCTTGGTGCATATTGGAATTGATGAGAATATCCATTACATGTCAATATGTGTGTGCTTTCTGTGGTCATTACTCATTTCGGAGTGTGTGTTCTTTGATTAGTATGTCTCATTCTGTATACACTCTTGGATTAGCAAATATCGGAGTCTTCCGCCTTAGTGATTATTTTTTTTTCTATGGATTTCTGGTATGGTATCTTTTGTTTTTTTACAGGAATTGACCGATACTAGCATATCTTGGGTGATGTTGAGTCTCTTAACTACCTTCCATCTTTTTGCATCTCCATGGCTTTCCCCTCTGTTTTTTGTAGTCCAGCCATGAGTAAAGGCTACCTCAGAGTCACCAACCAGGCCATCCTTATTATATCCATGCTTCTCTGGTTCAGTTTCCATACTCTTGAGCGTGTCAGCCGCCAATGAGTGTGCAAAAGAAAGAAAAGAAAAGATGTGCAAAAGAAAGAAAAAAACAATGTGCAAAAGAAAGAAAAGAAAAAGATGTAAAAAAAAAGGAAAAAATAAAGGATTCATTGATTGAGGGGGAGCCTCCGCCTTTACTCAACAAATACCCCTTGATTCCTAGTGGTTTGACTTTCCTTAGCTGTGCTTAGATTTTCTTGTCAGAGGTCCAACTTTCATATCACTACTAGGATTTGAATCTTGTGTTTGTCGAACTCTAAGAGTCACACACACACTTTTCTCATGTGATCTATGCTTTTCACATAATGCATCACTTTCTTTTATGAAGAATTTTCTAGAGGCTGTGCACATTGTGTTTTCAAGTAATTGTGCTTCTTAGATAATCTTGTGTGTTTTAAGGTACAAATCTGAAATTCCCTGCTTGCTCCACCATATTATTGTTTGTCATTTTCTTCTTGTTCTTTGTTTTTAGTAAGGGGGAGTTTGGTGTATCATTACAAGAGTTTGTTAGCATGATTATTTTGATTTGTTTGATAACGGAGTTTGGCATTAGTTAGTTTGTGTGTTGCTATCCACTACTTGTTTTTTTTATATATATCTCGCAGGTTATTAATTCATGTTTTCATGCACATATGTCGTAGTAGGATTTCATGTATTCAAGCCATATTCATGCCATGAGTCGGGTGCATGTGTTTTAGTTTTCAGGTTTTTATGCTGCATGTTCTTAAAATCTCTAAGTCGCATCTATTCATGTTTTCCATCTCATGCTTCAAATGCTTCAAGATAATCTAGCCATATGTTTATTGCTTTTTCATATACTCTTGTGAGACTAATAGTTGTTTTGGAGATTGTGGCACTAATAGCTGTTTTGCAGATCTTAATCTTGAGAAAGAAGTTTGTATTTGTTGGTTGTAATGAGTTGGGGTGATTAGGATTTTATTTGTTAGGTGTGTTTTGTCACGGCATTGCCAAATGGGGAGATTGTTAAGTTTTATTATTGGCAATCCCGTTTGACAAGGATTTCTTTAAGAAGTTGATTTTCTTCCAAAACTAGGATTACTTTTGGATTTCTATAAGTAATTGGATTTCTTCCAAAACTAGGATTACTTTTGGATTTTCTATAAATAGTTGGTTTTCTCCCAAAACTATTAAATTCCTCCAGATCTTCTTTTTGGTTCTTAAGGTTTATATCTGAGGATATTTTGTTAGTTTTCTTTGATGTTTTATTGAGTATTCAACTCATGGTTTAAAGAGAGTACATCAAAGGTTTTGTTTGTTATATACAAGAGAGAGAGAGAGAGAGTTGTTCTTCGGTGGATTCTGAAGAATTCGAGCCTGAAGCTTCGGTAGATTCTGGAGTGGCTCATCGTAAAGACAATTCCGAGATGAAGACGAGGTTGGAAGAGGCACATAGAGGTTGGTTCAATTAGGCGTGAATTCGCTAGGTAATTGAGAGTATACCTGTGTAATTCCTTTAAATCTTCTTAGTGGATTGTTTTGTAGCTGTTGTCCGTGGTTTTTTAATCACAGTTGGAGGTGTCTGTAGACACCCCATTTTTGACCGACCTTAAGGCTCAGATGTCACCGATTGAGCGCTTGGTGATGTTGCATATCATGCTCGTTCAGGAGTCTCAGAGTCTCGGCCGCGAGCCTTGCTTCCGGACTTCCGGGCTCTTTTTGTACTTTGTCTCGGTTTGCGAACCAGGCTCGATTTTCTCTGTTTCTTTTCCTAAGGGGAGGGAGAGGTCTTGTAGACCATCTCTCAGTGGCCGTGGGCTACATTTCGTGGCCGTAGGCCATTTTGCCCATTTCGGAGCCCGGTTCCCGATTTTCGGAGCCGTCAGGCTGTGTACCTCGGTTCGGGACCACCCAACCATCTCCGATTCCTCCAGTTTTTGGCATGCATCTCATTTACTCCCTTTCGAGGGACACTGGGGTCTTAGATACCCACTTCGTGGCCGAATGCCACTTTCGGTGCTTAACGGCCTATTTTCGGGATCCCGAACTGCGCGTTTTGGCCCCCGAGCATTCGTTTTGCATCGGTTTTTGTTCATTTTTGGCAGGTACCTCTGTTTTATCACCAGGAAGATCACTGGAGGGTGGGAGGCCAGCAATTGTCTCAGCAACCAGGTATGCTCTTCCGGCGCCCTCCGACGCCCGTTTTTCTCACTTCCGGGCTAATGTTGACCACCCTAGGAGCATTTTCTTCGAGCCAAAACCACATATTTGTGTTGTACACACATGGGAGGATCCTAAAAACACATGGCCGGCCAGTAATTGTTACTGACCCTTTTGAACCCCTCTTTAAATTGGCCTATTCTCTCTCCTGTTTTAGAGTTGCCAAATTTGAACCACATGGTTGTGTTGAGAAGACCTGGGAGGACACCAATACCTGGTGGCCGGCCACTAATTCATTTGGCCCATTTTGACCCTTGGCCGGCCGGCCATAGGGGGTGGCCGGCCGGCCACCTGCAGCAAAAACACATGGCCGGCCATGATCCCCATGCTGTGTACTTTACAGCTGTGCACCTTTTTTCCCAAAAAGATCTGTATCCGGGGGGATATTTTTGGAGGGAAGCTTGGAGGAAGTTTCCTCCCTTCTTTTCCTCCTCTTTTTTCCCCCATTCTTGCCCATATAGTTGGCCTCCCAACTCAAGAGAAAGGGTTAGAAAATTTCTCTCAAGCTCACATACACATATCCATCTCTATCTCTCTCATTTCTCTCAAGTTTGGTTCCATTTCTTCATCATCATCAAGCACCACCACCACCACTCCATTTCCAGCAGCAAGGGGGGCTTTTCAGGGGCTTAGAAGCAACATTCCTCAAGCCAAGAGGCAACCAAGACTTGTCTACAAGGGTAAGCTTCCGTTTCCCTCTTTTGTAGCCTTTTCTTGCCTCATTTCTTAAGCCTATTTGCTTATTGTTTTGGGCTCCGACCTTAACTGAAACTAGGTCTATTTTGAGCTATTCTTCATGTTTGTTTAAGGGATAAACCCTGTTTGAGCCTTCCATTTGGCACTTGCTTCAATATCATCTTATATGCCAATATTTTGCATGAAATTTCTAGCCCATGTGTGATCTGTTTTCGAGCATAATGTAAACTGTAAGTGGGCCTATTTTGAGCCCCTATTCAACATTGAAGAAGGGATCAATCCTGTTTGGGTCCTCTATCTTGCACTTACTTCATAATCTCTCCTATTTACCGTAAATTTGCATGATTTGTTTGGCCTATATGTAAATTGTTTTGGAGTTTGTTATGAACTGTGAGTAAGCTTATTTTGTGTCCCTCTACAACATTGTAGAAGGGATCAATCTTGTTTGGGGTCTCCATGTAGTACCTACCATTCTACCCCTCTTTGGCCCTCATTTTTACATGCTCTTTTAGGCTTATCTAGCCTCTGTTTTCGGCCATCATCAGAACTGGAATGAGTCATATTTTGACCCTCTGGACATATTTAATTAAGGTTATTTTCTTGTTGGATGAATGTTTGGCCTACTTCATGTTATATCCTCTTGTGGCCTCAATCTTGCATGGCATTTTTAGCATATTTTCATACTGATTTGGGGGATGTCATCTACTGTAAATGTGCATATTTTTAGTCCCTCTTCAGTGTTGTAGAAGGGTATTTTTCCATTTGGGCATTGTATATATCACTTACTTCAATACCCCTCTTGGGGAGCCATTTTTGCATTCTTGCTTAATCCTATGTGTGCTTGCTGTTTAGCCCTTTTTATGACTGAAAAATGCTTGTCTTGGGGCTGCCTTGCTACTGCATTTTCATTCCATGTCTATATTGTGAATGTTTGGTATAGCTATAGGCCATTTCGGGTGCCTAAATTCATGTTTCGGGGCCATTTCATGCATCGGGTGTACTTTCGCCTCATTTCGGGGCTGTTTTCCCCCACATTTCAGTGCCAAAATTCATTTGCATGTTTGCATATCATTTCCATGTCATTTCTTGCCTTACGGCCATCGCCTCGGTTTGCGCGCCCGTGTGCACGCATTTCGAGGCGCTTCATTTTCATCCGTCGGCCTCTTATGTGAGTGTGGCTGAGGCTCTCTCATGTTAGTGTAAGCCCATTTTGCATTCTGTATGCCATTTTAGTCTCATTGCATTCCGTATGCCATTTCCTCGGTTTGCGTGCCCGTGTGCACGCATTTCGAGGCGCTTCATTTTCATCTATCGGCCTCTTATGTGAGTGTGGCTGAGGCTCTCTCATGTTAGTGTAAGCCCATTTTGCATTCTGTATGCCATTTTAGTCCTGTTACATTCCGTATGCCATTGTCTCGGTTTGCGTGCCCGTGTGTACGCATTTCGAGGCATCTCATTTTCATCTCTCGGCCTCTTATGTGAGTGTGGCTGAGGCTCACTCATGTTAGTGTAAGTTCAATTGCATTGCGTATGCCATTTCATCCATAGCATTGTGTATGCCCGGTTGTGTATTACCTCGTATAGCGTGTATGCCATTCCATAACATTGTGTATGTTAGGGTTGCATATTAGCTACATTTCATGCATATCATGCATATTGCATCGTGTTCGGGATAGGAGTTAGCCCGAGCACGGGAAACGAGGCACGTTTCGCACTCCGAACGATGGAACGGGTCTCAATTCCCAAGTCACCGACGCTCCGGATTATCCATGATGGAGTTAGGTTTTGTTGTAGCATTCATATACATTCATCCTATATTGAGTTGTGCAATCCGACTCCTCGGCCATCATGCATCGAGATGCGTGATTGGTGGCACGAGGATCGAGGCATGCATATATTCGTGAAATACATTGCTATGCCCCTTTCCTGCTCTCTGTTGCAGCATATCAAGAATCAGTAAGTCTTCCGAGGCTTGGCACGCATTTCGAGGAACATTGCAAACAGAGGCTAAATTGGGCATCCCAATGGATTTCCGCGAAAAGGCAGCCCAGCATACATCATTCAGCGGAAGTGAGGCAGCCCCTGGCTTGCATGCCAGTTTACAGTTTTTCTTAGTTAATTTGTTAATTAATTAGGAATTTGTATATTATTCGGATTGTATATTTCGGACTGTAATATCCCATTATTTGGACTGTATTATTTATTCGGACCCTCTGTGCGAGGGCATAATTGTAATAAGTGTGGGTGAGTGTGATGTATGTCTTCCAACCCCCACTTTTTTTTCTCCCTTTTATTTACTTGCTTACGATGGTTAGATATAGGGCATATTTCAATTAGCATACAGTATGACAGCATGTTTGCATCATTCATCTGTTTTGCATGCACCGGGCTCGGCGCATCATACAAACTGCATTTGTCTTTCAATTCCAAATTGAATACGTGTTAGTTGTAGCATTCCATATGCCATGTTTAGAATAGCCGAGCCTGCTATAGTTGCATCTTTGCATGTGTTGCATTAGACATTTCTGTATATTTAGGATCATGCATGATTTCTAATCGGTTTTTTGTTTTGGCTTGGAGTACTCGGTGAGTTTTATGCTTTAGCATCCTTGCATGCGTGTGAGTGTTGCCATGAATAGCATGCTTACCATGAGGCTATACGCTTATGTGATATAACTGCCTTGAATGCCTGTGGGTGGAGGCTGAGTTACTTGGATTGGACAATTCATCAAATGTTTGTTTTAAAGCCCACTAGATAGTGGCAAAATCATGTTTTCTAAGCCCACCTGAGGGTGGCAAATCCACGTCTTAGCCTACCTGCGGGTAGCACCATCAAACCATTTTCAAACAAACAAACATGAAATGTTTTGTTCCAATTCAGGCGGCCCAGTCTATACTTGTTTGCTGCGAACATCACATAGTAACCTAGGCTAATAACCAGAATAAGAACATACAATATTTTCAAAAACAGATATCATGGTTAGTAGAGGCCAGCCTTTGACCGGGCGAGCGGGGGTGCTCACGAAGTGACCTTCCCCAATCGTACCCAAGTTCCCGAGCCGAGGCAACTTTGGTGATGACGGACACGTGGCCTTTGGCACCGAGTCAGGGTTTCCTAAATTTTCCATTTAAAAAAACATTTAGGTGGCGACTCTGTATCTGGCGAAGCAGTCCATGTTTGGCACTTCTTTCAAAAAATCTGTTTTCAAAACGATTTGCCGGATTTGGACTCTTTGGTTCAAGATTAAGAACCGTGACATTTGAGTCCTTCGAACTGTAGTGACCCAATATCGAACCAGAACGGGAGGGACTCGCACTCCTCGCCCGGGATGCGTTCGGGGACGTCTACAGTGTCCAATTGTGATTTTTCCACGTAAAATCGTTGTGTCGATTTGTGTTTTATTGTTTGATTGGGATTGTTATATTCTGCTTAAAATTGGTACATAATCACAAATCAACATCTAGGGTTTCTAGATTTTTCATAAAGCTCAGTAAAGATAATCTAAATAAAGTGCATGCAGTTTAACAATATCATGAGATGCAATGCATATGAGATGCCAATGCCAAAAAATCATAAGTTTTCTCATTTTGAAGCTCTCATGCCATGCACATGTTCAAAAGCATAACCAATCCAATCATCCATTTCATAGAACAAGGAACGGTAAATACGACACTAGAAATCCCTAGGCTAATGTCTGCAAGTAGGCATAACTAACACCACCAATCTCCAGTTTACCAGCTCCAAACCCGAAAGGCACATGGCACCTACTCCGTGCGTGTTTTTGTTCTTTCACCCTGGATACTCAGGCCAACTTAAACAATACCAATTTACACCCCCTATCTGGATTTACCAAACGTATTTACTCCATAACTCAACACATTTCAAATATTCTCAATGAATCAATTTGAAAATCAATTTCTCAAATCCAATACAAGAATTAAATCATAAGATTATGCAATGTTCAATGCCATGCATGAATTTGCAAATATTTCAATTTATCTATTTCACATGCAATTTTTACAATAATCAATACAACCCTCCACGGTTGCCCAAACAATTATCTCTATACAAAATATATCAAGAGACAAATATAACTCATAATCTCATATTTTCAATCATTTCAACATAGGAGTAACAATCACATGTTCGATCTCCTCTTTTCCAACTCAATCAAGAATCAAAATATTATTCTAGAAATTTTCATCAAATTTTCCTTTTTATTCAAACTCAAGAATTTACCAAAAATTTTCATGATGTCGAATGTGACGACCCCACCACGTATAATGATTAGCACTTAATTAATTAAGGAGATTTGGAATTTAATTGCCAATTACTCTAATTTAATTTGGGATTTATGAAAATTATGGAGATTGATTTGTATATGGTTCTATTGAGGATTTATTTTGAAATTAGAAATTGAAAGCCTAAATGACTCAAGAAAGTACAAATGGTGAATTGAATTATTTAAATTTTGCGTATCGGACCATATGGGAGTTTAATTAAATATTCGATTCAGATTTATAAAATTGAGATTTGATTAATTGGGTCCAAATTGGAGTTAATTAAGTTATACAAATTAGGAATTAAGATTATTATGAATTAAATTTATTTATGAGGTGTTCAATTGAATATGTAATTTATTGACGATGATTTTGAAGTTTAAGTTGAAATTGAAAGCCTTAAAGGTTTGAGAAACCAAAATTGATGAACTCAATAAGTTTAATTTGATATTTGGAGCCTTTTGGAAGTTTGATTAATAATCTGATTCGGTTGATAAATTTGAATATATTTAATTAGGCTCTAATGGAAGTCAATTAGACCAATTAAATTATGTGGGATTTGTGATTAGGTATGGTTAATTTAATTATGTGTTAATCAAGATTTATTAAAATTAAGTGTTACTCTATTAAATTAAGCAAAAACATAAATTGAATTATGTAAAAGTCTAGAATTGAGAGTGTTTATGGGCGTGGGTGTATTGAGAAATCTGCTGTGTGTGTGTGTGCATGTGAGTGATGTGCTGGAGCCTCAATGAAATGTGCTAGTGTCTATGTGCACACGTGGTATGTAATGGAAGAATGAAGTGTGTGTATTGTGTATTGTGCTGAGAGTGTATATCACTTGGTGAGAGACTTTTCAAAATCAAAAAGAAGGGGGTCATCTTGCTATGTGTACGTTGGAGAATTCAAGTACAAAGAGAGAGAAGTGGGTGTGTATGTGGCTCATCTTTCTGCCGAGAGCATTTCTGAAAAAGAATGGGTTTAAGAGTTGAGACATTGTAGAGAGAGAGAGAGAGAGAGTTCAAAGCTTAGAACTCGTGTTCTAGAAATGGTAAAGAAAGGCAAAGGAAAAAGCTTGGGAAAGTGAAGGATTGAAAAGGAGTTCAAGATTTTGCCAAGGATTCATTAATTGAGGATTTTAGGTAAGAAATTAAAACTCAAATATTGTAGATAATCATCTAGAAGTTGAAATCAAGAGGTAATTGGAATCAACATCATGTAATTAAAAAGAATTAGCAAGAAGATGAAGAAAAATTGAGTTGAGTGTAAGATTATGGAAATAAATTTAGAAATTAATAATTTGAGTGTGATTTTGTAGTCATGCAGTTTCATTGTTGCATGCATGAGCAAATTTATTAGTTTTAGTACTCTCATCTTGGATTTTGAAGAATTTGAGATAATCAACTCATGTTTTGAAAAGAATGAGGAAAAGTTTTGTGAACATTAAAATTCATGCAAATCTAGAATTAATCTTGAAGATAAATGAGGTTTTGATTTTAAATCCCTAACCCATGCATGTAATGTAATTTAAGAGTTTAACTCAAATTAAACATATTTTGGAACATTTATGATTTAAGGAAATAAGTTTGGAAAGTAGTTAGTTTGAATTTGAATTTGGATTTGATATGAGAAAAATTAATAAAAATCTAAATTAGAGCAATTTAAGATTTTAATTATGGATTGAGCTTGACTATGTAGAATTGGTTGGGTTTTGATAAATGATTCATGCATGCAAATGATTTTCTAAGGAGTTATGTTCATGATTATGAAAATTAACTTAGAAATTAATTATTTTGGATTTGATTTTGAATATCTTATAGGAATTTGAGCCTTATTTTTATATGCATGTGATTTGGAGAAATTAAGGAATTAATTCATAAACATGGTTAAGGTTAATCAATATAGAAATGATTATAATTCTTCAATTGAGCTTGGGTTTGGAAACCTTGATATATATATGAGATGTAAATTTACATGCATCATAAATTTCTTGGAATTGATTTCATGTTTTGATGAAATAAGAACTAAGCTTTGGAAAATTATGAATTTATGAACAAATGAGTTCAATTTTTAAATTAAAGGAGTTTTGATGTAAATGATATGAAAATTAATTTGCATGAGCTTTGAATTATGAAGTGAGTTTATGAGATGGATTTTTGTAAATTTGAGATTCAAATCTTGTAAAATTGGCCTTTATATTCATGTTAAAAGTTATATGGTGGAAATATGAGTCTTATGATATTAATTACATGGGTTGGAACCAAGTTTTGAAGCTCAAAAATAATCTAGAAAAAACCCAGAATTCGACATGTCCGCTCGAACGTAGAGAGTCTCGCTCGAGCGTAATTTGCAAGCAACCAATACTTTTGCAGACCAAAGGGGTCCGCTCGAGCGGCCGAAGCTACGCTCGAGCGGAGGGCCTTGTTTCAGAAATTTTGAAAAAATGTTTTATACTTCGTTTTCCGTTCTCTTTCATTTCAAAGCACTCTTAGGCATGCATTAAACATTGCAAATGAATTAAAGAACATGAAAGGAGCCTAAGAATGTTAAACAAGTTAAAGAACGGAATGAATTATAATATGACCCAACGTATATGAATTATGTAGGGTCAAGCACAGAGATGAATCAAGCACTAGAACACTGTGAGTAATAACTTACTAAAACTATGTTCGACTTTATTTATTTTCTGTATGATGAATTAAGATCTGTTTTCTGAAATGATATGTTTTGTACAATTAGTGGTTGTCCAATTTCTGACAATGTATTCGTAGCATCCTTAGCATCATGTGATATCTGTTAGCTGTTACCCGATATCGGAGGTTCTATTATGGAACTTATTATGTCTGTCATTTGTTACCCGTACCGGAGGCTCCATCATGGGGCTCAGCATGTATATTCTCTATTACCCAGTATCAGAGGTTCTATTATGGAACTTATTATGTCTGCCATCTGTTACCCGTACCGGAGGCTCCATCATGGGGCTTAGCATGTTTATTCTTTGTTACCCGGATCCGGAGGTTCCTTTATGGAACTGGTTATTTATAACCACCATATGTTCTGCATCTATTCTGTTAGCGCTAATGAATGTACCACGTATGATTAAGCTTGAACTCTGATTTCTGTATATGACTTCTGTATATGACCTAAACAAGAATATGAATATGAATATGAACATGAATCTGTTATGAATCTGAATTATGATTTCTTAATCTCGTATGGACATCATTCATTAAAACCCTTTACTCTGTTATTATTCACTGGGCTTTAGCTCACTGTATTATTTATGTATGTAGGTGATCAGGTGCGTGACTAGGCTTAGAGGCATCTGCTTGGGATTTGTTTTTGTCAGCCAACCTATGTGCCTCCCAGGGAGGTTCTGGATATGTCAAGTGGCTATGTGATTTAAAGTTTAAGTTTTGTTTTCTTGTTTGGTTAAACAAGTCTTGTGTATTTTGTAAATAGGGCTAAGTCTCTTTTTGTCTAATCTGTATATATATATATATATATATAATGACGTAAGGAGGATATGTATATATGTATATAAAAATTTTAAAATTTTTTTGTCTCATATAAGTCTACACAGCTCAATGGACGTTGTATATTTGTTATTTGCTTCCGCTAACCCCTAATATTATGTTAATTTGTCTTAGAGGCCTTCGGTAATCCCAGGATTACTGAGCGGTTACGATGATAAACCTATAGGGTCAGGTTTGGGTCGTGACACGAAAACAACATGTATTTCTTTCGAATTTTCTCAATACCTCAACATGATAAATATTTTCATCTTTCTCAAAAGTTCAATATTTTCAAATTAAACAATTTTCAAAAGAAACCTCAATGGTTTTCAATGTTCCCAACATCAATCTCATTCCTTTAAACATCTACTTTCAAATTCTCGTTTGTTCAAATAAACACATATTTTTAACCCTTATAAACTTTTCACAAACTTAGCCAAAATCTTAATCTTAGCATTTTAAATTTCTAGGGTTTCACTAAAATTTGGGAATTTCTCAAAAAAAAAACACATTCCTCAAAATCTATGAGTCATACAAAATCTCACTCAACCAATAAGAGATTTAAAAAAAAAAAGTTGAGAACTTTCCCCTTTTCATGCATTTAATATACCTTTAATAAAACTCTAATCTTTTCAAATATCACACTATCAAAATAACACATAATAAAGCTAAAATACATACAAAATGTTTAGAAAATCACTACCTCAAAAACTAGAAGAGGAAACAAGCAAAAATCTCAATTTTCGACTTTGTTGAATTTCGATCTACACCAGTCAAAACATTGTTCTCACCAAGCTCTTCACTTTGATCTTAAGAACTATGGTCTAAAACCTAATAGATTTTGATAGATCAAAGATTTTATATGATAAATGTTACCAAAAAAAAAAATTCAGAGAGAGAGAGAGAGAGAGAACCGAGAGCCAAGAGAGAGACCAAAGAGAGAGAAAGAAGAAAAACAGGGGAAAATGGTCTGCCTGCCAAGAAGAAAAGAAAAAGAAAGGAAATGAGGGAGGAGAGAGAAAGGGCCCACGTGTGTTGCTTTCAAAATAATTTTTTTATTTTTTTTTCAAATCAATGCAAATATTTATCTATACATATACATCTATATATATCACTTAAAAGTATATTTCAACATCATTAATGACAAAAAGGATATATTATTTTCTCACCAGAAAATATATTTCGTTTGATGGTGCACACCATAAATATTTGTAACTCTCTCAAGATTATAAAATAAATAATAATAACAATAACAACAATAATATATGGTTACGAACGAGTCATGATTCAATCAATTGGATCCAAAATGAATGGAGTTTAATAATTTAAAATAAATCTCCAATTGAGATTAAAGTATAAATAAAATTTAAAAGACTTAAGATGGTCCCCACCATTCACATAATTAAATATGAATAAAAATGATTAAGTATGGGCTAATCAAATAAGTGCCAAAAATTAAATTTATATCTCATTTATTACTCAAAACCCAAGAATTACTATAACCAAAACTAAATTTTTTTTTTGCCAAGCAGGCCTTACGAAGTCGAAATCAAGAAGTAATATAATTTATTTTCACCAATGTAAATAGAATGGTCCACGACACCACAACTATAATAATAACAACTAAATAATCAAACGATTTGGAAATTCATACCAATGCAACTCCAATCAATACCCGAACCCACAAACATATTTTTTTAAAAAAATTTACGACACAGATATTGAAAAGAATAATAAATAAATAAATTCAATTTGATTCAACTCGTTACATCCCTGGAAAGATCTTTTAGGAAAACCTAGCATTCACCAACTAGATTATCAAATGTTTCAAACCCATATCCAAAATCACTTCAAACCCTCATCTCTCACTGGCAATCAACCATCACTACCCCGGTAGTCAACCACGGTGGCACAGTGACGACGTGGTGTTCCTCGCTTGTGCTCTTGCTCAGGATCTAAGTTTGCATTCTTAGCGCCGATTACAATCTGTCGGTGGAAGGGTGGTCGTCGGTGGGGTTGGTCCGTCGCCGGCTTCGACGCATTGGTGGAGGTTACCGTGCGCACAGAGCGCAGGTTAACCTGAGAAGAAGGAACTAACTGAAGACTGAGCCGTGGATAAGACTAGGATGACAATGTATCACTAGCTAAGAAGCTCCAAAACACACCTAGTGACACCACCATTTTTGGACCCTTCTTCACTGATATTTCTTTTTCTCTCTAGAAAACAATGTGAAGTAACGCTCAGAGCGAGAAGATAAGAGCTTCGAAAGGGTTTTTTGTGTCTCTGTTGAATTGAACCTTGCCATCGGTGGGAGGGAGGTCACCGGCGACTACAGTGGTGAGAGGTGGTGTGAGAGTGGTCGCCGGTGAGGTGGAGGTGGAGATGGAGATGGAGATGGAGATGGGGTTAGGGTTGGGGTTTGAGTTAGAAGAATAGAAATGGGGTCAAAAATAGAAATTGATGTTAGGACAAAATTATAATAAAAAAATTTAAGAGAGATAACGGAAATTCTATTTCCACACACCAAGTTTTTTTACTCCACATACTTAATGAATTTTTTCAGAATCACAATTTTATTTTTTTAACAAAATTACCATCTCACCCACACATCTTACAATTTCTCCATACACATCTCACCCACCACCATCTTACCAACCACTTCACCGCCGGCCACCGCTGGCCATCGCCTCTTATGCCCAAATCTCAACCATACACAGGAAACTGATGACAACAATCAGAAAAAGTGTCATGAGATTCTCGAATGACAACAACCGACATGAGATTCTCGATGACAACCAGTGCGAAACTGATGTTTTTGAAGTTCCAATGGAAAAAGTGTCAGTGGAACCTAAGGTTGAATTCAGCGAACAGATTGATTAAGAAGATGGTGAAGAAGCCAAACCAATTAGCATGTTAACTAAATCACTAGAGATAGAAAAGCCTACATGTGATGACTTGGCCTTGAAGAATGATGAAATAAATTTGTTGAAAGCTAAGTTAGAAGAGAGAGAAGGAACTAGAAGTTTTTCACCAAGAAAACGAGAGCCTAAAAGGTCAGCTCAATGAAGCAGCTTCGGAGATATCAACAGGTCAAGCCAAGAAAGAGTAAATGACTTCAAGGTTGAGCCAACTAGAAGTAGATCTGGAAGAAAGTAGAGGCAATGAAGTCAAGTTGAAGGAGAAGCTTGAAGCTGTAGAAGAAGCGAATGAGGCGTTGGAAACTGAAATGAAGAAACTCAAAGTGCATACAGAGCAGTGGAGGAAAGCAGCTGATGCTGCAGCCACAATACTTGCTGAGGGCATAGAGATGAACGGCGGGTGAAGAATATCAGAGAGGTGTGGGTCCATGGATAAGCAGTTTGAAAGCGAAGGTGAGGGTATATTTGGAGTGAGAAATAATGGAAGGAGAAGATGTGCATAGAAAATGTGAAGGTGTATTTTGAATATGAAGTGTGTGAACTGAGATAAGAAGTAAAATTCAAATTACTAAGGGGTTGTTTGGGGTGTCTTAAATAAGTGCACTTTTTGTCTTTTTGGACTAAAAAATGGAGGTTGAAAATATGGATGTTTGGGTTAACTTTTTGACTTTTTATGGAAAAATGTGTAATAAAAAATTGTAAAAATTGATTTGTAGGGAAAAATTCGACTTGGGAGTTGTGCAGCCGTAATTGTTGACTTTTGGTGAATAGTGTTAACTTTTTAACTTTTTGGCTATATACCAAACTTGGCCTAAATGTGTGGATTGAGAAAAAAAATATATATGGAAATAATTTTGTGTGTAAAAATAAAATTTTCCAAAAGATGGGGCTCCAAAGGAAAAAAAGTTGGACATTTAACAGCCCTCTAAATATTTTGAACTGAAAATACAGGTCCAACCCAACCATATTGCTAAAACAACTTCTTAAACCTTTAAAAAAAAAGAAAAAAAAATACTGAGCTGACTAGGCCAATCGACGGATGTCCACCCTCGTAGAGAGTATAATACCTCGGAAGTTTGAAACTTGGGAAAGGGCAAGTAAAGAATTCAGTCGATAAAATTAACAAATGAAAAGAAACTTTCGAAAGCGGAAAACAGTTGAAGCTATGGTTACGGACATAGAAAGAAGCAGCAGCAGTAGCAGCAGCAGCAGCAACAAACGAAAACAAGACGGAGGAGGAGGGGGAGGAGGCAAGTGCGTTCATCCCATTGCTAAGGGGGACCACTCCACTGGTAAATGTACATATTTTTTTCAGATGTTCTATTTCATTTTTACATTTTAATGTCTGTAAAATTTTGATATTTTATATTTTTACTACTTTGCACCTTTATTTTTGACATTTACTCCTCTCCACACACTTTTATCTTTTCAAACCCTAATCCAACCGACCACCACCTCCATCTCCGACCGCCACACCCACCACCTCCGACTGCCACCGTGACAGAAACTCACTTGTGCTATTCGTGAGAGAGATCTACGGTTTTAAGCCGGTGGGGTTAGGGTTTTCAGATCAAAGGTTTTAATGGGTTGGGACGGATCCAGTATTGTCACTATGGGCTGCGAAAATGTATGTTTGGGGTACAAACCTTATAATTTTAAATTTAATAATATAAATATTGGGCAAATTACGTCGTCTTTGTACTTAGTCCTTGTGTTATTTTGTTTCTTGTAATTTCAATTCAATTGAATTTTTTGACTTTAAATTTATAACTGTTTTAATTTGGTCTAATTGATTATAACTCTTAATATTTTTGTATGAAAATAACGCAAATAAGTGGGATTCATCATATTTTTAAAGGCAAAATTATAATTTACTCAACTCAGTGAATAGATCTCAACCAATTCAGTAATCATTTTCTGTCAAAAATACTAATGATATTATCAATTAGACCAAATTAACACAAAATCTAAAATTAAGGGTCAATATTGAGCCAATTGAAAGTGTAGGGACCAAAATGATTCAAGGAACAAAATGTAAGGACGGTCAATGTAATTTGTCCATAAATATATGATATTTTGCAAATTTTTAGGGGTGCAGTCGCCCCCCTCCGCCCCCTAGATCCATCAATGGGGAGGGAGAGGAGAGGAGAGAGGGAGGTGGTTGACGCGCTAAGCATTGGGAAAGGGGAGCTTTTTTAGAAAGGAGTTGGGTTTGATTGAGTTTCTGGCAAATGAAAAAATTATCATTATAAGTGAATTTGGGGAGCCTTTTTAAAAGTCTAAATCCTTTTGCATTTTATTTTGATTCTTAATCTTTACTTTGCAACTCTGAACTTCACACATTAATTTAATGTGGAACTATGATCTAAAAATTTACAAAAATTGTTTATGTTAGTCACATATCTATTATTTTCATTTTATGCCCAAATTAACTGTGAGACCCATGATATGCACATTCAAACCTTTCACTCTATTAATGATAGCTTGTTTAGTTTTTTGATTGGTAGTATTTTGCATAATCATGTTAAAATATTCTTAATTCTTTTCAATACCTGGTGTGAAACTAGTGTAAACATTATTGTATGTTTTTTAGATGACAATTAGGGAAGAGATTACATTAAATTGATGTGTGAAGTTTACAGACTTAATTTATATAAATTAAAGATTATAAGAACCAAAATGAATAGGTGCTATACTCAGGAACCATTTGTGTAATTTACCTAATTTAAAAATGGTAATTTAATGAGATAAAAGTATATTGTAAACAGAAGCTTTGGATATCTCCCTTCTTTTAACTCGATTCCTTACATTTTTCCCCCCTGAATGATCATCATCAATTGTATCTTCATCAACTCTTTATCTTTTTCCAAATCTCTCCTCTCATTAAATGTGTGTGTATATATATGTGTATGTGTGTGTGTGTGCGCGCGCGTGCGCGCAACTTGAGAATCCTAAAAAATGTTCATTGGAGCAGTTTTTTTTTTTTTTGATCGGCAAAGAAAAATTCCATTAGAACATGAAATTCGAAGAGTAAAATTCCAACTTGGAGCAGTGAGCTGCAGTTTAATGTTTACAATATATCTTGCAGGGATTCTGAGATCATTAAGAGATGTACCACCAGCTCACTACACCTTCAAAATTGAGTATTTCTCGTCATTTCTCAACTCTAAGATTGAAAATCTTGAATCTGGTGTATTTGAAGCTGGCGGCTATAAATGGTTGGCATTAAATGCTCTCTTATTAGTTTCCCTATCAATGTCCCACTGTTTCTCTACTTTAGATTCTTCTAGTCTTGCACACTCTTGATCCTCTTTTTCTGATTCAGGAAATTGTCTCTGTACCCAAACGGAAATAAGAAAAGGAATGCGAATGGTCACATTTCTCTTTATTTAGCAATTGCGGAGACAAAAACCCTTCCTGTTGGTTGGGAAGTTAATGTCAATTTCAAATTGTTTGTGTATGATCACATTCGAGATAAATACTTAACCGTCCAAGGTATCGTAGCTAACTATATTTGTAGTGAATTAGTAACTTTCATAATTTTTCACTAGTAGTATGATTATCTATATGTATTGGTTTATGTAGATGCCGAAGGGGGGATTAGGCGTTTTCATCGGATGAAGACTGAATGGGGCTTTGACGAATTAGTTTTGCTTAATACTCTGAATGATGCTTCTAATGGATATCTGTTTGAGGACTGTTGTGTGTTCGGAGCAGAGATTTTTGTTATAAAGCATAGCGGCAAAGGCGAATGTATATCAATGATGAAGGATCCTCTGAAGGGCACTTACACTTGGAAAATTGATAAATTTTCAGAAATTGTATATGAAAATGTTCTCTCTGAAGAGTTTGTTGTTGGAGGGCACAAGTGGTATTGTATTGACTGTTCAATTGTGTTAATTCATTCCAGCTTAAATTCTAGGACAGTAGTAGTAGAAACATTATGCAAACTATTATGTGAGTTTTATTTTTTTATTATTTATTTTATTTTACTTTTTTTGCATGCAGGAAGTTATGCCTTTATCCCAAAGGAAATGGAACTTCAGAAGGTAAAGACCTGTCAGTCTTTCTGCAGTTAGCTGATTCCAAAAACCTTCCTTCTGAACGGAAATTGTATGCCGAATATAAGCTAAGGATGAAGAACCAGATCAATATGAAGCATTTCGAAAGGGGAGGTAAAATCCAAATTTATCTACGCATGCATTTTACATTTGTTTGTTTCGACATAAAACACTTTCATAAACTAACTTGCTAGTGATAGTGGTAGTCTGATAGCATTAGTAAAACTTTAGTTTGGAAATTATTTTTCACCTTTCAAAAGCAGAAAATATTTTATTCTCACATAAACTTATTTTCTATTGATTTTTGCCAATATTTTGTGTTATTCCTCCAAAAAAGTTCCTACATGTATGTTTTCTATTTTTATTTTTTTGGCAGTCGCCACATATTGGTTCAGTGCCTCAGGCCAAACCTTTGGTTATCCAAACTTCATGTCCCTGAATGATCTCAATAACACTGGAAAGGGATTCAAGGTGAATGATGCAGTAATTATTGAAGCTCAAATCATGCTTCTATCTAGTTTCAAGGATTTCTGAAGTAGTAGTCGTGGTGCTTGTCTTTTGCAACTCTTTCCTGTTTTGAATTTTTGGGAAAGCAGGAAGAGCTCACGGACTTTTGTCACTGTTATCAAGTATGCACTTGTAAAATATAATATGCAAATGCTGTTTCCTGGTTGTATAATGGTGGAGAGAATGTTTTGTCTTTCAAATGGAATATTAGATCAGCCTCCATTGTAGTATCTGAGAATGTTGTGCTTCTTGTGCCCATCTAAACATCCCCTAACATGTTTTTAATCTTTTATCTGTTTGTTTGGATGTTGGAATGAAGAGGCATCAAACCTTGCCCACTTTTTCCGCTCCAACCATGGCACCAAACCTATATCAAATGAAGGGTGAGTTATTTTTTTCGTCAAATCAAAGGAGTGCTTTATTCTTCATCAAATTTGAAGGTGATTATTGAGCCGGACGTCTTTCCAAACAACCGGGTTTGGGATGAATTAGGATGAAAACTTACTCTTACCGAGCGATCAGTTGGACGACCGGCCGAATTGATGAAACCTATTGGAGTGCATCATATCAGATCAAACTTTTTATCAAATTTTTACTCAAATTTGATGAAAATTTTGATGAACCGTTGAAGATGTTCTTATATATATATATATATATTTGTTTTATGCTGGGTAAATTACACTTTGTTATTTTTATGTTTGGTTATTTTCACACACTGGCTCTTAAAATTTTTAATCTTTCATATTTGAAGTTTTTAAATTTACTTCTTAAATTTATTTCTATTCAAAATTAGATTTTTTAAAAAAAAAAATACCACATTAACTGTTATATAATGTAAAAATTATATTATTATATTGGATTTAGATTTATGTTTGAGATGTGAGTTATATATAATAAAATATTTTTAGATCACGTGACTATCAATGTATTATTTTGTGAGTAGTTTTATACATAAATTAATTTTGAAATAAATGAAAAAGAATTTAAAATATGAAGGACTAAAATGAAAAAAATAATAATTAATAAAGTGTAATTCACCCTTTTATGTATGGATCAGGCTTTTCTCCAATCTAAAATTGGATTGAAATGTACTGTTGAGCCTGTGGGGCTCACCGCAGGTCTAATTTTGATAATTCAAACCATTCAACTTTAAATTGTTTTGTACACAATCATATTCAAGACAAGTACTTAACCATCCAAGGTATCTTAGCTATCTAGGTTTGTATTCAATCTTTATCTTCCACAATTTGTCACTAGCCTAATTAACTATGGGTGGAATTCGGTATTAGTGGGATGTTGGGCAGATTATTACAAAAAGATGGGAATCTTTTGGGGGCAACTTTTTTGTGTGTTTTTGTTTTTTTTTTGTGAGTGTGTGTGGTCATATACACTAATTTGTAGCTACCTCTTAACTATAAGTATTGGTTTATGTACATGTCGAAGGAGGAATTAGGCGCTCTCATCGGAGGAAGACTGAATGGGGTTTTGACAAATTACTTTCGCTTTAAATATTTTGAATGATGCTTCTAATGGATATCTGTTTGAGGACTGCTGTGTGTTTGGAGTAGAGCTTTTCTCTTTTGTTATAAAGGAGTTGAAAACCCAAACCAAATTATATCCTTATAATCAACATAAGCCCTGTTTGATAGGGCTTATTTCTAACTTATTTAAGCTTTTAGCTTAATTTAAATTATTTTTATGTGTTTGGTTTCGCTTAACAATACAGCTTATAGCTTTTTGTAAGTCAAAAATCAAATTATTCTTTGAATGGGGGAGGAGAAGCTTAATTTATAAGTAAAAAATCAGCTTATGTTCACAGTTATAAGCTATAAACTGTTAAGGTATAAGTTATAATCACTTTTCCACAGCTCTACCAAACGGGCCATAATCGCGCAAGTAATTGAAAAACAAGTTTATTGTACACACTAACCAAACTGTTGATAATATATTATAATTTGAGAAAATATCATTTTGCTTCCCAAATTATTACGTGAAAATTAATTTGACACCTAGATTTCGTATTATTTTAATTTGACCTTAAGCTTTTTAAAATTTAGTCAATTTATCCTCCACCGTTTGTTTTCGTTTACAATCAAATGGAACTTATTGACATGTCACTAAACTTTATTTGGAACTTCATTTTACCTCTCAAATTATACCTTAAAAATCAATTAGTCCGCCAAATATTAAAAATAAATAAATTTAAATATTTAATTACACCTTGTTTGGTTCAAATTTTTTGAATTCAATTTTTTAAAAATTAAGTTTTTTATTTTTCATGTTTTTATTTTTTGTTTTCACTGAATTTTTTAATATTTTAAATATTTTTTTAATTTTAGATACACTTAATATAAATACAATTAAATTAAAAAGAATAACATTTATGAATTTTTTTTTTAAAAAAATCACTAAATACCAAAAATACAAAAGAAATACAAAAATTCAGTACATTTTCATATTCTTGTGTATTTATTGATTTTTTAAATTTTTTTTTACAAATATTTTACTTTTTAGGTAGGTTAGGTGCATCTAAAGAGTAAAAAAAAAAAAAAAAATTCTTAAAATATTAAAAAATGCACTTAAAAAAAAATCAATTTTCAAAAATTGAATTCAGAAAATTAGAACCAAATAAGGTTTCATCTTAAAATGAAAAAAATTAAATTTTAAATAAAACAATTGAGAATTGGTCCTATTATGTATTCTTTAGGCAATAATTGAATTTAAAATTTTTTTATCTGCTCAATTTTGAAATTACTATTAGTCGATCAATTCTATTAAAATTAATTTAGGGAATAGACTAGCTATAACTACATGCGCTCGCACACATGGAATAACCAAGAAATTTTCGACTCAATTAGTTTTTCCAGGATCGACTCGAGATAATTTGACACTTAAAGATATAATTCTAAATGATGATATATATATATATATATATTTTTTTATGTTTTTGCAAACTATTATTTAAAATTTAATTTTTTCATTATTGAGATAAAAAATTATTTATTAATATTTAAATTTAATTTTTTTAAATATATATTTGGAGGGCTAATTGATTTTTAAAGTATAATTTAGGGGATAAAATGAAATTTCAATTGAAATTTGGTGCCACGTTCGTTTGATTGTAGATGGAAACAAACGGCGGGAAATAAATTTATCAAATTTAAAAAAGTTCAGAGATCATTAAAATAATGTAAAGTCTGAGTATCAAATTAATTTTCACGTAATAATTTGGGGTACAAAATCATATTTCCTCTTATAATTTTTTGAAATGAAATAGAGAATTTCATTATACGTTTAACTTGAAACTAGGGAAAAGGGAAGTTCAAAAAAGAAAAAAGATATTCATTGAAAGCAAAGAATAGCAAGAAACCTTAGGAAGCAACGAATATACATCTATTTAAATCACATATTGAAGCCATGGAAGAAAAGAAAAGCAAGAAACAAAAACAAGGCATGGAAGTGAAGGGTTTTGATCCAAATGACAGCAACGAACATGCCATTGGTATGGTCTCTTCCCCTCTTTTAAATTCAACTCTATATCCTATTATGACTGGTAGAGTAGTGGTGGATAGTGTTTTGATGTTTAAATGTTATGCAGGAATTCAGAGATCATTAAGAGATGTTCCACCAGCTCACTACAATCTTAAAGTAGAGTTTTTCTCGTCATTTCTCAAGTACACTGGTACAGAAAATTATGAATCTGGTGTATTTGAAGCTGGTGGCTACAAATGGTGGGTCCAAATATTTACCTTTTGTTTGTTTTGGTTAAAAACAAATTTATAAAAAAAAGGTGTAGATGTATTATCGTTTTAAAGTTCGAAAAACATTTTTCATTCAAATAAATTCAATTTTCAATGTAACAAACAATCACAAAATATTCTTGCCAAAACAAAGAGTCTTAGATTCGGTTATTCATCATTTAGTACTCTCAATCCCCTTTTTCTGATTCAGGAAATTGTCTCTTCACCCAAATGGAAATAAAAGAAGGAATGTGAATGGTCACATTTCTCTTTACTTGGCAATAGCAGAGACAAAAACCCTTCCTCCTGGTTGGGAGATCAATGTCAACTTCAAATTGTTTGTGTTCGATCATATTCGAGATAAATACTTAACCATCCAAGGTATATCTAACTACCTTTGTACTCAAATTTCTTTAATATTGTCCATAATTTTCATTCTTAACTTAACCATCTTTATATATACTCATTAATTATGTAGATGCCGAAGGGGAAATTAAGCGCTTTCATCGAATGAAAACTGAATGGGGTTTCGACCAATTGCTTCCCTTAGATACTTTCACTGATCCCTCAAATGGGTATCTTCTTGATGATTGTTGTGTGTTTGGAGCAGAGGTTTTTGTTATAAAATATAACGGTAAAGGCGAGTGCGCATCGATGATGAAGGATCCTGTGAAAAACACTTTCACTTGGAATATTAGTAAATTTTCAGCAATAGATAAAGATTTTCTTTTCTCTGAAGAGTTTGTTGTTGGAGGGCGCAAGTGGTATTGACAGTTCAATTCTTTTATTTTTTTATTTTATTTTCTTGTTCAACTAGATACATTATGGAATTTATTTTCATTCAGGAAGTTATGGTTTTATCCAAAAGGAAAAGCAAATGCAAAATGGAAAAGCTCTTCGTTGTTTCTGGTGTTGGCTGATAGTGAAACCCTTCCTTCTGAAAGGAAATTGTATGCTGAATATAAGCTAAGGATAAAGGACCAAGTCAAAGGCAATCATTTTGAGAAAGAAGGTAAAAGTTCATGCTGTGACATGTATAAATATATTTGGATTTATTATAAATAATGTACTTGCATTTTTATAAAAATTTATTTTAACCCTTTCATTTTCAACTAGGCAGTTAAATTCTCACATTTTAAATTGAATTGCAATACCATCATTTCGTTCGCCTAACATTAATATCAGGCTGATTGAAATTGACATGAAGGTCAAACACGACATTTTTCTCGCCCCATTATCACTTCTATATTTTTACTAAAATCTTACTTTAGTCACATTTTTTCATCAAAATTTCATTTGGTTTCTGTTGTCGCCTCAAAAAAAATATCATGTATCACTACAACAAATAAGTATTTTATTAGGGATCAAATTTTTGTACCCAAAAGTAAAAATTTTGTTGTAAAAAATGTTTGGGGATCAATTTTTGTTGTCGCAAAGATAATTGCCAAAAGATCACTCCGAAAAAGTCAAAAAAAGGACTTTTAGAACAATATTCTGAAATGTTGCTATTAAATGTATTTTTATGAACAGAATAATGTGGTCCAAAAAAGTTTTATTTTTTTAGACTAATTTTTTTATCTAAAATAGAATTCATTGCTTAATTTCCAATTTTGTCACTAAGAATACAATAATAATACTTCTGGCAACAAAAATATTTCGTCCCTAAAAAATTCCTAAATTTTTATATCTAAAATATTAATTTATTGTAGTGTGTATGACTCACATGCCAATTTTCTTTAGCTTCTTTAATGTCAAACGGATAAAAATGTGATATCGTAACTAAATTCTTATTAGTATTAAGGAGTCGATTATCACAATTTAAAATGGAGTGTGAATTAATTTTTTTTTTTTTTTTTTGGGGGGGGGGGGGGGGGGGTTGCAGTGAGACATTGGTTCAGTGCCGCAAGCAATAACTGGGGTGATCAAGAATTCGTGTCTCTAAGTGATCTCAACGACACATCCAAGGGCTTCAAGCTGAGGGATGTCGTAATTGTTGAAGCACAAATCATCCTCATTTCTTGTTTTAAGGATTTCTAAACTAGTTGTGGCTCTTCATGTATCTTTGTGTTTTGAATTCTTGGTCCCAATTAATGTGCTGGTACCAAAACACACAGTTTTATCTATGAAATGTACTTACAAAATTCGACTTGTAATCTATTTGTCGTTGAATCTCACCAATTGTTTCAAAAGCTTAAGTTTATAGTAAATAGGCCTAATAATGTATGCCAAACTATCTAAAATCTTCCCTTACCTGCAATCTTGTCTTATATGTGGAGATGCAAATATCAATATATAGAGTGAAGCAATAACACAAATGACAGAGAGAATGGAAATGCGCAACAGATATACTAATAAGGTGTGCAAACTCTCATGTGCAGCTTACATGCCAATTTCATCAAATCCAATAATGCCAAGTGGACAAAATAATAACACTACAATTTGACGTAAAATGTAAATGATTGACTTCCATAATTGAAATTCGAGTGAGGCAAAGTGAAATTTTTGATGAGTGTATAAAAGCACTAAGGTAATTAATTCAAAAAAAATAATAAAAATAAAAGAACCACAGCATATCTCTCAATCAAAAAAAGGGGACGGGGAATAACAAAATATGATAAACCACTTTCTAAGAGGTGCAAAACCATAGAATTGGCATATATTCTCTAAATTTGACATGTTATGCCTTGCCTTTCCAGAAGAGTGGTTATTTGGTGATCTTTGAACAATACTCCACACTATTTAATTTGTAAGATTTGTCCTATAATTAGTAAAAATCTTGTTGGAACACCACACGTTCTTGCACTAGGAGCACTGAATAATTTTCCCTTCTACAGTGGCTACATGAAATCGCGAATACATTTTTAATTTGAATTAATCAAACACAAATAGTTAAATTATGGGGCAAATTTGTCATAAATGAAACTACATTACCAAATTAATCCAAGGGAAAAACTATGGGCATGGCCTGTTTTTTTGTTCAATTTTCATTTTGCATGAATGGAGATAGAGATTAAAAAAAAAAAATTTATATTTACTAAAAGTATAAGATTGAGATAAATTATAAGGATTACACTGTAACTTTCCCGAAAGAATAATCCAGTCCAAATATCCTAAAATACTAAAACCTTTTTTAATGGATTTGGATAGAGAGCTAACTGTTGAAGGAAACTAGGGAATCAAAGGAAAGTTGAAAAGCTATTCAATGAAAGCAAAGAATAACCAGAACTGTATGTTTAAGCTGAATCTAGGGACAGGGAAGTCAAGAAAGAGAATTCAATGAAAGCAAAGAATAGCAAGAAAACTTTTGGAAGCAATGAAAACATGTATTTATAACACAAACTCTGAAGCCATGGAAAGCAAAGAATAGCAAGAAACAAAGACAAGACATGGAAGCAAAGACCTTTCATCCGTTTGCTAACGACGACAGTGCCATTGGTATGATTCCTCTCCCCTTGTTTTAACTTTTTTATTTTTATTTTTATTTTTCATGATCATCGTCATTGATTCATTATCATAAATGTTATTTATTATCATATTTATTTCACCGTTTTATTTTATTTGTTGTGCATTTTTGTGATAAAAGTTATATGTATGAGTAGGACTGATACTATGCCACATGAAAATCACATAAATGACTCATTGTGCCATCACATAGGGGCAAAGAATTTTGTGGAATATTTCGGTGATATGTACCATGTTTGTACTGAAAATTATGTTTATTGTAGAAATGAGTTGCGTTTTAATATCAATAATATCATGCAGGAATTTTGAGATCGTTAAGAGACGTCTCACCAGCTCACTACACCCTTAAAATGGAATCGTTCTCAGTATTTCTCAACTCCAAGATTGAAAATTATGAATCTGGTGTATTCGAAGCTGGTGGCTATAAATGGTAAGTTCAAATTCTTATAATTTTAATTATAAAGAAAAAAAATAATATTATCTGACTCGCCACTTTATATGGAGAAACAATTTCAAAATATTAATAATCATTTCCAAATAAAATATGGAATGTAATATGGTTAATCTCATATAAAATATAATCTCTCTAACATTACTCTTTACGAGATGGAATTTGCTATTGATACACTCTCTTCCTCTTTTATGTTTTAGGAAATTGTCTCTTTACCCAAAAGGAAACATGAAAAGGGATGTGAATGGTCACATTTCTCTTTACTTGGCAATAGCAGACACAAAAACACTTCCTCTTGGTTGGGAGGTTAATGTCAACTTCAAATTGTTCGTGTTCGATCACATTCGAGATAAATACTTAGCCATCCAAGGTAGCTCAAATTGTCCATAATCTTTCCACTCTTGCTATCTTTCCTCTCATTTTTTCTGAGAATATCTAATAATTTTTCTTTTTTTAATATGTAGATTTTGAAGGGGAAATTAAGCGATTTCATCGGATGAAAACTGAATGGGGTTTCGACAAATTGCTTTCCTTGGACAGTTTCACTGATGCTTCTAATGGATATCTTCTTGATGATTGTTGTGTGTTTGGCGCAGAGGTCTTTGTTATAAATTACTACGGCAAAGGCGAGAGCGTGTCGATGTTGAAGGACGCTGTGAACAACGGTTACGTTTGGAAAATTAGTAAATTTTCAGCAATGGATACGGAATTTCTTATCACTTGGAAAATTAATAATTTTTCAGCAAATGAAAAGGAAAGTTTGTACTCTGACAAAGTTGTTTTTGGAGAGAACGTGTGGTAATTGACTGTTCAATATTGATATGTTTCTTTTAGTTTAATAATTCCAGAACAACTATAATTAGAAGATGAGAAAAGTCAGGGGTCATGAAAAATTTTTCATGAAAATGATCATGAAAAATTTATGATTTTTAGATTACCTTGATTAGTGTATGGTACTTTATTCTAAGTGTAATCTAAAGATCACAAAACTTTTATAATTATTTTTATAAAAAAATTTTCATCATACCTACCATTGCTGTTAGAAGATTTCAGGTTAGTGGTTCAGTCCAGGCATGTGGGCCTATCATGACCTCTAATTTGATAATTTAATCCATTATCATTGAAGTGGGGCCTATGATGGGTTTGCAAGCCAGAACCAGACATCAAGTCCCCTACCCTCACAGGGGATGGGAGAGAAGCTATCATCTAACTAAAAAAAAAAAATTAATTTATGTAGATTTTTTTTTGTTTTTTTTTGTACATATGCACGAAATCCAACAATAAACCTGATGACTATCCTTTCACATAATGCGGGACCTACATGTTTGATTAGTCATACTTTTTGTGTGAGAGGATTTTGTGTAATTCTATGATTGAATAAGGTGCTCCTAAAATTTGTCTTTATATGTAATTTTTTGTTTATTTATTTATTTATTTATTTTTTTTGCATGCATGGATGGGTTGCAGGGAGTTTTGGTTATTTCCAAAAGCATATGGAAGTGCAAAAGGGAAATGGCTGTCACTGTATCTGGCAGTTCCGGTTGGGAAACCCTTCCTTCTGCTCGGAAATTGTCTGCAGAATTCACGCTGCGGATAAGGGACCAGCTCAATGGAAATCATCTCGAATCCGCAGGTGAAGTTTTATTTTATTTTATTTCAAAATAGTTCTTTTATTTGTACAGAAGAAATCAATTGCATAATTGGACACAAACATCTTAGATAGATGCCAGACTCACAGAAATATAAGGCTTACATTATGTGAGAGAATCGTATTTGATTTTTTTATTTTTAGGCTTTTTCGTTTAAAAAATATACCTAAATGCAGAAAAACACACAGATGAATAAGAGTTCACAAAAATTGTGTTCGTCTAAAGTTGTGTTTAGTTCATAAATTTAGATAGCGATTTGGAAAAAGAATGAAAAAAATTATGTAGAATATAGTTATATTTTATTCACATTTCACTTATATTTCTCTTCCTCTTTCCGAATTATTTTCCAAATCTATGATCCAAACACATACTAATTTTTGTTTATTAATTTGGTGTATTTTTGAACAGTCTTGACAAATTCTTTCAGTTCCTTGAGCACAGTCTGGGGTTGTTTTGAATTCTTGACCCTAAATGATCTGAATAACGCATCAAAGGGCTTCATGCTGAACGATGCGGTAATTGTTGAAGCAGATATCAAACTAACATTTTAAACAATTAGTATTTTATGAACATGTAAAATTTTCATAGAATAAGACACGAACACGAGTTAAATGGTGGGCGCTACATACAAAACTCTCCCTTTGTCTCAAACGTGCATCTTCTATGAAAATTATTTGTATATTTAGATTTACTCATCAGTCTTTTTTTTTTTTTAATATTCGTAGGCTCACTGTTAGTTTTAATGATTTATGAAGTAGTTGTGGTGCTTAATTTATGAACTTCGTTTGTGTTTTGAATTATTGATCGCAACGTGCTGGTACCAAAACAGAGAGAGATGAACACTTGTCATTGTTATCATCGCACTACAGGAAATTGGAGATTTAGCGGCGTTTTTAAAACCGCTGAAAACTTAAAAAATGCCGTAAAACATTATAGTGACGTTTAAAATGTTCGTCGTTGATACGACCACCGCAATGGCTTTACCATGTTTGAAAACCGTTGCTAAAACTATTAGACGGTATTTTTTAAAACGCCACAAAATATTTGATGTCCACTATTATTTCTGTCACAAACTAACGTTGCCGTACGTTGTTTTTGCTGTAGTGTGGTAAGCATGAAATGTATAAAATATTCAATTTCTAATCTTAATATTGCAAATAACTAAATCCAATAGCTCTTTCCTTAAATATTCACAATTGAAGTGTAAGTGCTTACAGATATAATGATGGAGAATGTATAGTTTTCCAATTGTGAAGTTTTATTTTCAATGTGAGTAATGATATATAATAGAAAATATATAATGTGGTAGAATTGTGAGTCTATTACTTTAAATAAAAATAAATAAATAAAAAAGAAGATTCTTAATATAAAAATGGTCATTGCTACATCATTTAATGAATAATTCTGTATAGAAATTTTCAAAGAATAGCTTCTCTTTTTTCCAATGCCTATCCAAGCACCTTCACAATGCTCTTTATCTTTTTAGGTATGGATGGAGCCTTGGAGGAATGAAGTTGCAATAAAATCCAATTTAAAATCTTCTTGATGTTTTTTTTTTTTTTTGGATCGGTTCATAATGTCATTTAGTGTGTCCAAAACATGAAATGTGATTTTAGCTTGCCTTTAGTTTAAGTGAATTTCATTTAAAATATCAATAATACTTTTATTATTGTATGTCACATCAATTTGTATTAAAAAAAATGTTTATATAACATTTTTTATGAAATTACCATACACACTATGAATCTTACTCGCACTCCCTAATAAAAATCTCATATTTGTGGACTATTCGATAGAAAGAAAAAGAAAATTATAAAGTGGACCAACAATATGATTTTCAGATAAAGATGATTGGGAAGTAATCTCTATTCCCTCTTAATGACAATGACAATCCCAACTCTTTTTTCTTCATGTGATATACACAACATCACTATATATATATTTTTTTGATTGGCAAAAATAACCTTTATTGATGAAACAAAGAACTTATTACATTAAAAAAGGAAAAAAAGGATGGGTGCAAAAAGCATCATAGTGAGACATATCAATCCCAACTAGGTTGGCACCAATATGACCACCCAATCCCTTGCTAGCACACTATCAAGAGTTGGTGAGAAACCAACCAAAGCCAAAAAAGAACAGCAAAAGGCAAAACCAAACTCAGCAGCAGTCCACCAAGCTAACCTCTGTTTTCAACACCAAGACACAAACACCAAGAACCAAGGATAGCACTGCAACAGCAAACATTAGCAGCAGCAACTAGCGTCATCCCAATACCAAAATAGCACTGCAGCATCCCACCACTCAGTAGCAACTAGCATCAGTCCAAAACCAAGAGAGCACTGCAGCAGCCACATCATCCCACCAAACAGCAGCACCTAACATCAGCCTAATACCAAGAATAGCTCTCCATCAGCAAACATCAGCTGCAGCAGCAGCACTTACTAACTCGAATCCATTCTCAGCTTAACACCTCCACTGCTTCACCCTAGAAAGACACTCAGCAACAGCATCTCTTCTCTTCTTTATATACCAGTACTCATCACTTGATACATTTCCTGGTCTTTAGAATCACAAGGTTCACTGTGGGATCATTCTCATAGTCTTTTGAGAGGGTAATTTATAAGTAAATTGGGCCGAACAGGGTAAATGGGCCGCGGTAAAAAGGGCCGAGTGAAAGGACCTTGCAATTAGCTCGGTCCAAATTGTGCTTATGGTTACCACGGTCGGTACGGTGTAATTAGCTCGGTCATATCATTCTAGGCTGAGATAATTTGAGCCTTCCTGCAAACCTTGCTCTTGATTAGCTTGGTCCAAGCTTGGTTTGGTTAGCTCGGTCCAAGCTTGCTATGGTTAGCTCGGTCTCAACAGGCGAAACTGAGGTACAAGCAATGAAGAGAAGAACCGAGCTAGTTAGAGCTCGGTCATTTTTGCCAGTTTAGCATGGCCATGTTAGTTCGGTCGTTTTGTCATACTACCGAGGTAGAACCATCTCACTTGGTTTAAGCAGTGAGGGGGGTGTTGAAGGATAAGCATTGTCTTTCAGGAGTGTGATTCCCAGGAGGACTCTACATGGAGGAATAAGAGTCCTACTAGGATTGTACCACGCAGAACCTATAAAAGCTCACAACATAACCTAGGTACAGGTAACACAACTTTGATTCTCGAATACACAGAGCTTTTGTCTATTTGTCTATTTTGCTGACTTAGGCATCGGAGAGGTATCCGGTACACACCCGCCAGCTAGCTCACGTTTGTGTTTTCAGGGAGTAAAGCGACGACATTTGGAAGAGCGCAAAGTTGATCAATAGGATTATACGAGAAGATAATTTCATGCTCGTACGATTGGCACCGTCTGTGGGAAGACCAGAAAGAACAAAACCTCTTAATCAAGTTTCTCCTTTCTAATTGGAAGTAATGGCACACAATGAAGATTTGCCGCAGTCCGCCATCGATGGACAAATCCCAGAGGGGGGTGGGAGGCGTGAAGGTTTGCCTTCTATCCCTCCCATGGCAGATTTAGAGCCCCAGCGACAGAACCCCTGGAGGGATGCAAGGAGAAGGCGAACTAACAGCCCCTGTCGCTCTCAAAGTCCTGAAAGACAGAGGCGGAGGATCGATCCTCAAGTTCTGGAGGATCGCGTAAAGGAACAAGACGAGTTAATAAGGAAGATGGCAGTGGACATGGAGTCTATGAAGCGCCAGATCAAAGGAAAATGGATGTCGACAGGAGAGGGACGCAAAAGCAACGCGCCCCCTCGCCACTTGGAAGACCGTGGTAGGCATACCACACCATTGCAAGCAGAGAGTAGGAGCCTGAGAACAGGCGACACTCAGTCAAGAACTCCCAGGACTCGTTACTCCATAACTGAGAGAACGAAAGCTGAGAGGTCATATACTGAGGGAAGCACCTATCGACCCTCAAGCACGCACCAGACGTCATCCAGGCAGACGGAGTTGCCTAGATCATCCGATTTGCGAACTGTGCTAGAAGAAAGGGCACAATGGAAGGAAGATACCAGGGCGCGCGACCCGCGCAGAGTTTCAGCCCTTCAGCGGTTGGCTCCCCGGACGCATGGGAGCGTCGAGGTAGGAATGCCAATATCGCGCCTTGCTTACGAACCAGCAGACAAAGCATTAGTAAGGCTGTAGACCTCGCCGTTCGTTCCGGCAATTAAGAACACACCACTACCTTCGGGCTTTCACCAGCCCAAATTCACCACTTATGAGGGAAAGACGGACCCCTACATGCACTTGAGCCACTTCCGCCGGGTTATGGCAATATACCAACGAAACAAGGCTTTAATGTGCATCCTGTTTCTGTCTAGCCTAGGCGACCTGGGTCTAACTTGGTTCGAAAGGCTACCAGAAGGCAGCATCGCCTCCTGGGCACAATTGGCAGAGGCGTTCGTGACAAGGTTTAGAACGAACACCAAGACACCAATGGAGATCGATCAGCTACTCTTCATTGACATGGGCGACAAAGAAATATTGAGGTTTTACAACAGTCGCTACTAGGAAACTTTCAACCAGATAGAAGATTGTCCTACAAACCTCGCCATCGCACAATACAAACGGGGCCTGCCAGTCGGCAACAAATTGAGGGATTCAATCACTATGACGCCTCCCCTCATGATGGAGGCCTTAATGGAGAGAGTGCACCAACATATTCGTGTGGAAGAGGATGGCGCCCGTGCTAAGATGAAATCTGGCACAACAGCAATACCAGATAAAAAGACTTCGGCAAAAGTCAACACGGTAGAGCAACCAAGCAGGAATGAGCAAGGCAGACGGGCCAACAAAGAGGATCCAGACAAAAGGTGGCTAAGAGTTCGCACTGCCATTACCATGGTGTTCAAAAAACCAATCTACTGAATTCTCAGTGAGATACGCGATGAACCTTTCGTCCGATGGCCAGCTAAGTTGGGAGAAGCACAAAAAGACTATGACGAAGGATCCCGGTGTACCTTCCATAATGAAAAGGGGCACCGCACAGAGAATTGCACGCCGTTGAGACAGCACTTAGAGGAGTTAGTGGCAGCTGGGCACCTGGACCAATACATAGCAGGAAGGACCCAGCCAGCCCCCCAGAACCACGACAACCCAAACGGAATGCCGATCAACGCCCCACCTCAAGGCGTGATTAATGTAATACATGGGGTATTCAAACCTGAGCAGGTATGTGAGCTTAGGGGAATGATCAAGAAGGCCGAGCACTTAAGGGAGGTATTAAGTGCACAACTTGCCATCAAAAAGGGGAGAACAGAAGCCACGAATGTCATATCTTTTTCAGACAGAGACTTGGCAAGGATATATTGCCCTCACAATGATGCACTGGTCGTCACACTCCGCGTCAAGGATTACGACATCAAACGGATTTTGATCGACCAAGGAAGCTCGTGTGAGATAATGTATTACGAAACCTTCAAACAATTGAAACTGGAGGACAAAGACTTGGCGCCTGCGACATCTCCCCTAATCGGATTCAACTCAATGCCAGAGTGGCCAGTGGGCAAGATTATAGCGATCCCGGTTTTCCTTTTCTGTAGTTGTCGTATTCCGGATTTTGGTTCCGTGGAGTTGGTGGTTGTCTATCTTGTTGTCATCCTTTAATTCCGTATGTTTGAGTTTTGGGATGTTTTGGGCAGGTGTGTTACAGGTTGGTTGAGCCTAAGTCTCAAATCTAGTTGCCCAGGTTTTTGGTGTTACGCTCGAGCGGGTTATTCTGTGCTCGAGCGGAGTTTGGTTTTTGGTTGTCCGCTCGAGCGGGCCTTCTTGCACTCGAGCGGGTTTTATACACTCCTAGTATTTCGTGCCTCTGCAAAACTTCTGCAGGTGTGTTTTTCACGCTCAAGCGGATTTCTTTACGCTCGAGCGGGTCGCGCTCGAGCGGGTATGTTGACGCTAGAGCAGGTAGTGCTTTGTCTGTGAAAGTTCTGGGAGGGGGGAATCTACGCTCGAGCGGACTGGTTTTCGCGCTCGAGCGGATGTACTTTATTCTTGTGTCTTGGCGCTCGAGCGGGCCTTCTTGCGCTCGAGCGTGTCCAGATTTTTGTGCGTGACGCTCGAGCGGCCTGTTCTCCGCTCGAGTGGGAATGTCGTAAATCAGATGGCAGTTAGGCATTTTTGAATCACTTTTTGCATACACTCTCTCTCTCTCTTACTTTTCCAAAATCAATTTTGAGAGCCTCTCTCTCTAGAAACTCCCTTCTCTCTAGGGTTTGATCTAGTTAGAGTGCTTCCCTTCCCTTTGGCCTTTGTAAAAGTTGTGTTGATCGTCAAGGGCTTCGTTTTGATCCGTGGATCTTGGTGTTTGAAGCATTTTGGTTTTCTTCAACTCCTCCATTTGAGCTCTAACTTCGAGGTAGGAATATCCTACTCCATCTTATGAGCTTTGTCTTTGAATTTTAGTATTTTGATGTGTTGGGGGTTGTTGGGTAATTTTGAGAAAGTTTGGGGCCATTGTGTAATTTTCAAAAGAGGGGTTTTCAAATTTATAAACCTAAATGTGTGTAATACATTGAGAAAAGGAATTAATGTTAGATCATTGATGAAAATGGAACCTTAGGGTTGTTGTGAGAATTATGGGAAAATGCCCTAATTTGTTGGTAAATTAATTTGTATAATTAATTTCGGAATATGGGAAATTGAATTGAGAATATTGGAATTGGGAAGGTATTGGAGGAAAGGGTGTAGTTGGATTGATTTATCGCTCACCTAGACATAATGTTGATATTTTATCCATTTGGTGCATTTATTTCCTGTTTAGAAATAACTGCTTTGGGCTATCGGTGGAGGATAGTCGTGATTGTTGTAGACAATGCATGATGATTAGGCAAACTAAAACTAATCAATGGAATGTGTCATCGAATATGACAATTGAAAGAATACATCAACTTTATGTATTGATTGATGATGTATATGATAATTGTTTTATGCATTGTGTTGTGTGGGATGAGATATGGGCTGTACTCCACGGTTTAAGAGAAGATAGGGGATGGACCTCTAAACCGGTTAATGTTTAGGAGAAGATAGGGGATGGACTCCGGTGATACAGCTCATATGCTTATCCATTGATATGCTGATATAGCTCATATGCTTATCTATGGAAGTGTTCATATAGCTCATATGCTTATCTATCGATGTGTTGATGTAGCTAGTATGCTTATCTATTGTGAAATGGAAAATGTTTGATATGAGTTACTGTCTCATATAAGTTGTTTGGCCAGGTTCTGAGCCATAATTATGAATTGAGAATTGGATAAGAAATGAAAAGTGAACTGTAACATGGACATGATTGTCATGAACTGTAATATGGCATGAGTTGGAATATAAGTATGGACCATCTGTTGAATGCTATTATTTTAGTCATTGTTTATAGTTGGTTTAGTATATTTCTGCTGGGCTATGGCTCACCCTATATGAGACATCATTTTCAGGTACAGGTAATATGTCACCTTCAAGGACGTAGCTTGGGAGGCTTGAGGCTGTTGGATTCTTTTGTAGTTTTGTTGTATTACATGTATATCAAGCCAAGGGCTTTCTTTGTATAGAGTTAGCACTCTCTTTTTGTAACCAAGTGTTGACTTGGAAAGTTGTAAGCCCATAGGGCATTTACTTTTGATGTCAACATGTAATACATTTTGTAAGGATTACTCTGGTGGAATACAATTATGCTTTATCTTCTTATGTCTAAGCATGCTATTGTTGGTTGATTTATGGGTTTATTTTGAGGACGTTACAAGATAATCCTCCCAGCCAGAGCAGGAAGCATGACGAAACAAGTGGAATTCTGGGTATTGAAAGTCCCTTCCACTTACAACATAATCTTGGGAAGGACATGGCTGCATGCCATGCGATCAGTAGCGTCAACTTACCATCAAGTATTGCGGTTCCCCAACGAAGTCGGAGTAATTGAAGAGGTCTTTGGAGACCAAATTATGTCTAAACAATGCTTCGTCACAGTAATTGGCAGCCGCGCTGCCAAGGGATATATGTATAGATGGTGGAAGAACCTGAGAGCAATGAGCTGTTCGCAGATGTTGGCAAAGTGGCTGAACAGAAGGCGGTGGAAGACTTGGTACAGGTAAGGATAGATGAAAAAGACCTAGAAAAGTTCTTTTTGCTCGGCTCGTCATTGTCCAGCACTGAGAGAATAGAGGTCATGAAATTCTTAACCTCTAACATTGAAGTGTTCGCCTGGACGCCTTATGACATGCCTGGCATTGACCGAAACTTCATCTGTCACCAATTAAATGTCCACCCAACTGCCAAACCAATTATACAACGCACTCGCAGATTAGCACTCCACCACGCTAAGATAGTGGCAGAAGAAGTGGGAAACCTTCTAGAGGCGGGAGCTATCAGAGAAGTGCACTATCCCAAGTGGATATCCAATACCGTGGTGGTGCCAAAGAAGAATGGAAAATGGCGCGTTTGCGTGGACTACAAAACAGTCAACAAGGCATGCCCAAAAGATAGCTTTCCTTTACCCAGGATAAACCAACTGGTAGACTTGACGGCAGGCCATAATCGACTTAGCTTCCTTGATGCATATAGAGGTTACCATCAGATTGCTATGTATGAGCCTGACCAGGAGGTCATATCTTTTACAACGCCAAGAGGACTGTATTGCTACAAGGTCATGCCCTTTGGCCTAAAAAACGCAGGGGCAACATTCCAGCGGATGGTCACCAAGATGTTTGAACCATTGTTAGGCAGAACAATGGAGGCATACATAGATGATATTGTGGTCAAAAGCAAGGATAAGAATGACCATCTCAGGGACCTTGGTGAGATGTTTCAGATCCTGAAGAAGAACAAGTTACGCCTTAATGCATCCAAGTGTGCGTTTGGCGTAGGATCTGGCAAATTCCTAGGCTTCCTGGTGACCAACCGAGGTATAGAGGCAGACCCCTCTCAGATCAAAGCAATTCAGGATCTAGAGAGTCCTAACTCAGTAAAAGAAGTGCAGCATCTCACTGGTATGGCAGTTGCGCTCAACCGGTTCATAAGTCGGTCGTCAGACAGATGTCGACCGTTTTTTCAAGCGTTAAAGGCCAAGTTTGAGTAGGATGAAGAATGCGATCACGCCCTAGAAAGCCTGAAAGAATACGTGTCTTCCCCACCGTTGCTGGTAACCCCAATACCTGGTGAAGAGCTCTTTCTGTACCTGGCAATTTCACAGCACGCAGTCAGCGCGGTGTTGGTCAGAGCGGAAGGAATCCAACACCTGCCCATCTTTTATGTTAGCAAAACCTTACTAGGAACAGAAACCAGGTACTTACCATTGGAAAAACTGGCCTTAGCCTTAATGATGGCTTCTAGGAAACTGTCGCATTACTTCCACGCCCACACTATAATCGTCCTCACAGCTTTTCCATTAAAAGCTTTGTTTGAAAGGGCGAACTTTTCTGGGCAAATCCTGAAGTGAGCAGTAGAGTTGGGACAGTTTGACATCAAGTTTCAACCCAGAACCGTAATAAAAGCCCAAGCTTTGGCAGACTTTGTGGCAGAGTTCACACAGGAAGTCATCACATCTGCCTAGTTGACTTGACTGGTACAACCGAAATGGAGATGGAAGGCGCTGCAGGAAATGCGCAACCCCTGATACAGGATGCCCAGCCACATCCCAAAACAAACCAGAGTGAAGAAAGGGAGGAAGAAACAAACCATGCTACACTAAGGAAAGACTCATCAACAAGTAAGAACTTGGTACAATCAGATAGTGAGGGGCAAACAGTAAGTGTGGACTTTGAAGAAAACACTAGCAACACTTATGCCCCAAGGCATCATCCGATCCTTCACTTGCTGGAAGTTGTTCGTTGGAGAGATGTGGAAGTTTTTCGTGGATGAAGCCTCCAACAGGCACGGTGCAGGACTTGGCATAGTCCTTATCTCACCAGATGGCCTAATAATGGAACAGCAGTCAACCTTGGCTTCCCAGCATCAAACAACGAAGCGGAGTATGAGGCACTTTTGGCAGGACTAAAATCAGTACTCTACATGAAGGCCACTGAGCTAATGGTCTACAGTGACTCACAGCTGGTGGTAAACCAAATTTCAGGCGACTGCGAGGCAAAGGATGAAAGGATGGCTAAGTACCAAAAGTTAGTCAGAAAGGAGATTATGAAGTTCGAAGTAGTGCGGATAGAGCAGATTGGCAGGGAAGAAAACAGTAGAACAGACGAACTAGCAGGCTTTGCTTCGATGGCAGATACATCCATCCCATATCCGTTACTGATTGATTACTTACCAAGACCAAGCATTGAAGAACCCGAAGTAGAAGAGGTATGTTGCACCGAATTAGGCCCTTCATGGATGGATCCAATTATAGTGTTCTTAAAAGACGGCGTCTTACCCGAAGAGAAGAAAGAAGCCAACAAAATAAGAGTAAAATCACAACGATTTTGGCTCTCCCCATCAATGGCCGTGTACAAGAAATCCTTCACAGGACCTTACCTAAAGTGTGTTCATCCCAGTAAAGTTGAAGCATTCTTGTTCGAGATACACGAAGGCGTATGCGGAAGCCACCAAGGAGGAAGATCATTGGCTTACAAAGCAATTTCACAGGGATATTGGTGGGCATACATGCAAGCAGATTCAGAGAAGTATGTCAAGAAGTGCGAGAAATGTTAGAAGTTCGCAAACCAAATACATTACCAGCCAGAGAGCTTCTACCATTAACTAGCCCATGTCCCTTTGTAATGTGGGGCTTGGACATAGTAGGACCACTTTCAACGACACCCGGCAACAGAAAGTTCTTTCTAGCAGCAACAGACTACTTCACAAAATGGGTGGAAGCAGAAGCATTAGCATCAATAAAAGAGAAAGATGTGAAGAAGTTCGTCTGGCAGAATATCATCACTCAATTCGGCATACCAAAAGCTCTAATATCTGACAACGGTACTCAGTTCGATGGTAAAATTTTTAGAGGCTTTTTGTGAAGAATACAAGATAGAATTCTACAACTCTACACCGGCATACACCCAAGCAAATGGCCAGGCGGAGGCATCAAACAAAGTCGTCTTAGATGGATTGAAGAAAAGGCTGGAGAAAGCAAAAGGCAAGTGTGGGAGGAGCTCCCTCATTTTTATGGGCTTATCGTACCACACCTCGGCGGTCTACTGAGAAACACCTTTTTCCTTGGCCTATGGCATGGAAGCAGTAATCCCACTGGAAGTCAGCCTCCCCACAATTAGAAGTGAAAATTTTGATCCAGACTTAAATGGAGAAGCCATAGCATTGGAGCTCGACCTTGCAGAAGAAAGAAGAGAAAGAGCACTGGTTCACATTGCCTCATACCAGCATGAGTTATCTAGAAAATATAACAAGACAGCGCATCCAAGGCAATTCAAGATTGGAGATTGGGTGCTACGCAAAGTAATGGGAAACACCCTAGTACCCGGAGATGGCAAGTTAGGGCCCAATTAGGAAGGACCTTACAAATGGTTGGATTAGCAGGAAGAGGGGCATACCACTTGGAAGATGAAGATAGCAAAGCCATTCCCAGGCCATGGAACACTACCAATTTCAAACTATTTTATTTTTAGCTATTTCTTTAAACTTACTTGTAGTTTTTATTTTTCAATAAAACAAGTAGTTTCTTTTTAAGCATAAATTGTTTTTCTCTGTAAAAATAGTTTTAGGGAACTAGGGGCAATGAAATCAGAGTTGGCTGGAATAACCAACTTTAAGCTCTCTTCAGCTAGGATTAGGATCTGGGCTAAAGAGGTTGGCTGGAAAAACCAACACTTCTCCTAAGCCAAGATAAGGATCGAGACTGCAGGACGTTTGGCAGGAATAACCAAACACTTCGCTCTAGGTTGGCAAGAATAACCAGCTTTAAGCTCTCTTTAGCTAGGATTAGGATCTGGGCTGCAGAGGTTGGCTGGAAAAACCAACACTTCTCCTAAGCCAAGATAAGGATCGAGGCTACAGGGCGTTTGGCAGGAATAACCAAACATTTCGCTCTAGGTTGGCAGGAATAACCAACTTTGAGCTCTCTTCAGCTAAGATCAAGATCTGGGCTGAAGAGGTTGGCTGGACAAACCAACATTTATTGCTCTTCAGCCAAGATAAAGATCTAGGCTGAAGAAGTTGGCTGGAAAAACCAACATTTATTGCTCTTCAGCCGGGATAAGGATCTAGGCTGAAGAGGTTGGCTAGAAAAACCAACACTTAGTACTCTTCAGCTAAGATAAGCATCCAGGCTAAAGAGTGGTTGGCAGGAAAAACCAACACTTGGTACTCTTCAGCCGAGATAAGCATCCAGGCTAAAGAGTGGTTGGCCAGAAAAACCAACACTTAGTACTCTTCAGCCGAGATAAGCATCCAGGCTAAAGAGTGGTTGGCTGGAAAAACCAAACACATACTACTCCTCAACCGAGATAAGAATCCAGGCTGAAGAGTGGTTGGTCGGAATAACAACTTTTTGTAATCTTCAGCCAAGGTAAAAACCTCGGCTGAAGAGGTTGGCAGGTATGACCAGATAGGTCTCAAGGTTAAGACCGAGATAGGTATCTCGGCCAGAAAATGTTACTACATTCAGATTACAATTAGAAAGTAAATGCAAGCATGGCGGTTAATCGAACTAACAGTTGAAATAAAAGAAGATTTCATTCAAAATGCAAGAGTTACAAAGGAACGGGACTTCAGCCCGGTTACAGCTTCTTTCCAAAAGTAAAAAGAAGAAAATACAAGATCAAGCAAAGAGGTCATCAAGATCTGCATCCAGATCAACTCGGAGCCCAGTTTCAGCAGGTAGCTCGGTC
The DNA here is from genome assembly GCA_030407325.1 of Camellia japonica. Taxonomy (NCBI): domain Eukaryota; kingdom Viridiplantae; phylum Streptophyta; class Magnoliopsida; order Ericales; family Theaceae; genus Camellia; species Camellia japonica. The sequence continues at coordinate 159,939,315 of JAPPVO010000029.1, forward strand.
ACATTGTCAACCAAATCTTCCATCGGTGGCTCCACCCGAGCTGACTGAACAGCGGGATCATTGACGACCAGGGCATTGTTGGGCCCAGATTCTTCTTTGTCATCCTCAGTTTGAAGAAATTTTTATTGAATGGCGTGGGCATACTCCGCCATATAGCTCAGTATGAAGTACGGAGGAGGGTTCAAGAAAACCTCAGTCTCTGGACCATGACCGAGCTATGCCACGGCCGCTTTCCACCCACACTTGAAAAATATATCCTTAGCAGCTTCGCACTGCAGGATGTAGGTTGCTTCATCCTCTTTATAACCGCGGTCTTCCGCGTCCTCCATTTTTTTCTCGAGCGTGGTTATCTCGGCGTTCTTCTTCTGCTCAACTTTGGCTAGCTCACACAAATAATGATCTTTCAGCTCAGTCAAGGCCTTTTGTTTGTTAGCCTCTGCCGAATCTACTAGCTCGGTGAGACGGGCGACTTCCGATTGCAGCTTGGCCATTTTTTGCTTAGCGTCATTTAGCTCTGCCGTCTTGTTGTTGGCCTCAGCCATGGCCTGCCTTGTGGTTTTGCGCAGTTCCAACATTCGCTTATGTGTAATGTGGTTTTTCTGCATGGCCTGCGAAAAGAGGGGTAGCAGATATGAGTCAAAACCGAGCAAACATATGGCATAAAATAAAAAACGATCAGGAGTACTTACCAGCACTATTGACTTCGTTGCCGACCGAATGGCCTTTAGCTCGGTCAAATGGTCATGATGTTCCATATCAGGGAACAGGCACACGCTCTTAGCCAGATTGAAGGTGAGCATGTGGTCTTTGTCTGCCACCACTGAATCAGTGTCTCGGATGGCGCGGCTCCGGAATGTCAGTTTTGGGGCCCATTCAGAAGGGCTAGCTCGGTCGGAACCCGCGGGCTCTGGGCTTGGTTGTGTGGTTTGGGGGAGAATGGTGTCTTCTTCATCGACGAGGTGCGACTCGGTTGTGGAAGTTCGGGCGCGCTTGCTTGGCCGAGATGAGAGGGTTGAGCGATTGGAAGGGCTACCACGGCCGGCAGTGTTTGACAAGCTTGTGGTACCTCGTGTTAGTTTGTCTCAGTGATGAGGGCCCTTACCGCTATCCTCTTTACCATTTCTTGTTCAGCAGTTAGTGGATCAAATTGATTTGAGGCAAGATAAGATCTAGTTCTAGCGAGGGTTCCAACAAGAAGTCTGTCACCCTAGTCTTTCGCCTGCTGCTGTATCTATACGTTGGTTCAAAATTCAGTAGCTCTGCCCAACCTCGGTTGGGATATCGAAGTGCGTCTAGGTTGGGGTAGCTGTACTAGGACTTCCAAATCTGCATAAAAGAAAAAGACAACGGTTAGTACGGTTGAAAATGGGAACAATGAAGTAAAGAAAGCACAAAACTAAGCCGAGGTAATTATACCCGCGATTCCTTTATTCCAATTAATTCGGTCGCCCGGGATCTGGGCCTCCTGGTCTTCGAAGTTGCCCGAGACCCAGAAGAAATCATCCTCATTTACGTCTTTATCTGGGGTGTTTTTTATTATCTTTTCACGGCGGCGTCTTATTCTTAAATAATAAACCCATCCATCTTCGTTTTGCCTAAAGAGTACTGGTGAAATAGCTCGGCTAAACCGAGGTTGAGGCCAAGCCGGCGATTTAGCTCGGCGATGCCATTTATTATTCGGTAAGAATTGGTGGAAAGCTGGGTACGGCAAAGTTTCTTTCTCTGAGGAACACACAAAGAAGTGGTTGGACGGGGAATCGAAGTCCGGTTTCTACAATGGAAAGAAGGGTGAAGGGAACGAAACCTGGGTTTCCCCAGGGAGTGGTGTCTAGTTCGGCTAAGCTAAGATGGACATCATCAGGGATATGGTAGTCCCTTCGGAACTCGGCCATAGCCCCTGGAGAGTTTACTAAAAACCTATATTTCCCCATGTGGTCTTAAATTAGGTATAAATTATCCTCAAGTGTTAGCTCGGTACAGAGATGATATGGAGTATCTCGGTTGAAGCGTTCAAATGAGTGCCTGGGCAACCTAGTCAGAGTCTGCAAAGGGCAAATGAAAAATGTTAAGCATAGATCAATGGACCGTGCTAAAAGTAACAAAGGTAAAATAAATGTTGTCTTAGCTCAGCTACGTGGGTCATAATCCATTCTTAGCTCGGTTTGGGCGAAGAAACTTTAGCCCGGTTAAGTATATAAGGAGTTCGTAGCACGATTAAAGCTTATGATGCAACATTCTTATCTCGGTTTTTGACTAAGTTAGGGAGCTGGTTTGGCCCCAAGTTATAGCTCAGTCAGTGGTTGAGGATTTCTAGCGCGGTATTGCGCAAACCTAGTGCAGTTCGCTAGCTTGGCTAAATGAAACAGAAGGTACCTAGACCTATTGAAACTACAAGTATGGCATGAAGTTTTTAGTTCGGTCGTTCAGTTTGGCTAGGTTCGCACCTAATACAAACAAGATCCTAATTCGGTTGGAGTATGATTTTGGATCTAAAATGTCCCCTTTCAATTTGTTCGCAAATCCAGTAGGTGTTATTACTATTCAAGAAGTTCTTATTCATTACAGAGAAAACCATTTGAAAGTGTTGTGAAAAAACACGTGTACGAATAATATGTGTTGCTAGTCTATACAAACGAAAAACAAAAGAGGATTGAGTTACTTGCGAATTGAAGACGAAAGGATGCAGTTGATGATGAGAACGCAAGCTTCGCAGGTACTGAGGCAACAAAAATGGAGGCTCAAGCAAGAGATAGAGAGAAGATGAATAGTAGAATTGAATGGTTAGAAGTATATGGTTTTGGTGTAAAGAGTGAGAGAAAAGGCGGGACTGTTCAAATTTTTCGGAGTACGAAGACGGCGTGACAGCTACGCTAGGCGAATGACAGTTTGCCACTTGTCCATGGAATAGAAAGCGATTCAGTTACAGCGACTGAAGAGATGTTTTGACCGGACAGATTAGTAGCCCGGTGTGAATTTAGCTCGGTTTAAAGGCTAAAGTTTTTAGCTCGGCTGGTAACGGGTAATCCCAATCATACTGCGCAGATGGAGTTAAGGGGCAATTGAGAGGGTAATTTATAAGTAAATTGGGCCGAACAGGGTAGATGGGCCGCGGTAAAAAGGGCCGAGTGAAAGGACCTTGCAATTAGCTCGGTCCAAATTATGCTTGTGGTTACCACGGTCGATACGGTGTAATTAGCTCGGTTATACCATTCTAGGCCGAGATGATTTGAGCCTTCCTGCGGACCTTGCTCTTGATTAGCTCGGTCCAAGCTTGGTTTGGTTAGCTCGGTCCAAGCTTGCTATGGTTAGCTCGGTCTCAACAGGCGAAACTGAGGTACAAGCAATGAAGAGAAGAACCGAGCTAGTTAGAGCTCGGTCGTTTCTGCCAGTTTAGCATGGCCATGTTAGCTGGGTCGTTTTGTCATACTATCGAGGTAGAACCATCTCACTTGATTTAAGCAGTGAAGAGGGTGTTGAAGGATAAGTATTGTCTTTCAGAAGTGTGATTCCTAGGAGGACTCTATATGGAGGAATAAGAGTCCTACTAGGATTGTGCCACACGGAACCTATAAAAGCTCACAACATAACCTAGGTACAGGTAACACAACTTTGATTCTCGAATACACAGAGCTTTTGTTTATTTGTCTATTTTGCTGACTTAGGTATCAGAGAGGTATCCGACACACACCCGCCGGCTAGTTCACGTTTGTGTTTTCAGGGAGTAAAACGACGACGTTTGGAGGAGCGCAGACTTGATCAACAGGATTATACGAGAAGATAATTTCGTGCTCGTACATCTTCCAACTTCTTTAACATCCTTCTTATAGTCCCAGCAAACCTCACACCAACGCAAACCAAACAACAATTTATTATAGTCCCAACAAACATCCTTCTTATAGTCCTAGCTTACCAATTTATTATTTAATTCCTCCACCTCCCATTGGAAGAGTGATCTTCTGAAATTAAGGTTCCACTTCACCTCGCTATTTCTCCTGATATACATCACATTCACAGATTCAAACTTATCCAAAGACAAGGAATAGAGCCTAGGGAAAACTTCCATCAAGCACACACTATTACACCATTACCTCTCCAGAACATAGTGTTTTTCCCATCCCCAATCACTGGAGCAGAGTTTTCTTTATAGAATTCCACCAATTTTGGTCTGGTTCTAGCAACACCCAAAATATCAGCCCAGATATAAGATTTCCTAATGGTATCAACAGGTTCTAGATACGACCCAATACCCACCTGATTGTATTTGTTATAGATCACCTGTTTCCACGGAGCATTAGGTTTAGCCCCAAACCTCCACCACCATTTCAATAAGAGGCAATCATTCATAAGCCTAATCCTTTTAACACCTAACCTCCCCTGCTGTTTGCTTTTTGAGATGTCCTTCTATTTGACCAAATGTATTTTCCTTCTAAGGCCATCCCTACCCTATAGAAAGTTGGATTGAATTGTCACAAATTCCTTAACAACCCCTACTGGCATTTTGAACAAAGATAAATAATAAATTGGTAAGCAGACCTATCAGGAAACTTCAATCAGCATTCATTGGGGGTAGAAACATCTTAGATGGGGTGTTGATAGCCAATGAGATTGTGGATGGCTGGAAGAAGAGTAGAAAGAGTGGCATTGTCCTAAAGTTAGACTTTGAAAGAGCTTATGACTCAATCAATTGGAATTTCTTATTTACTATGCTTTCAAATTTTGGTTTTGGGGATAAATGGGTAAATTGAATGAGGGAGTGTGTCTCATCAGCCAGAGTTTCTATTTTGGTAAATGGTTCGCCAACCTCAGAATTTAGCCCGCAACGAGGTCTTAGATAGGGTGACCCACTATCTCCCTTTCTTTTTAACATTGTGGCCAAGGGCCTAAATATCCTGCTAGAAAGAGCAAAACAAATGGGATTGATCAAAGAGGCAACAGTTGGATCAAGTGCATTTAGGACCACTCACCTGCAATTTGCAAATGACACAATTCTATTCTGTGAAGCTGATAGGGGGAAGGTTAATAACATAAAGAGGATCTTGAGATCTTTTGAAGTGTTATTAGGCCTAAAAATTAACTACCACAGGAGTGTGGTGTGTGGAGTTGGGTTAATAGATGAAACATACTAGGAATTTGCTGATAAGCTCAATTGTCTACATCAAAGTTTGCCTCTAAAGTACTTAGGACTCCCTCTAGGTGCAAGTCTAAGGAGAAAAAAGACCTGGCATATACTTAACAGAGAGACATATCTAGAAAACTTTCTTGGGCTTTGTACGAGCACAAAATAATATTCTCGTATAATCCTATTGATCAAGTTTGTACTCCTCCAAACGTCGTTGCTTTGCTACCTGAAAACACAAATGTGAGCTAGCTGGCGACGTCATTGATTTGCTACTTGAAAACACAAATGTGAACTAGCTGGCGGGTGTGTGCCAGAAACCCTTCCGATGCTTAAGTCGGAAAGTAGACAATAGAGAATAAACTCTATATATTTGAGAATAAGAATTGCAATACCAGTGTATAAGTCTTGTCATGAGCTTTTATAGAATCTGCTTGGCACAATTCTACTAGGACTTGTAATAACCCTGACCCTGATTAACGTCAATTGGTACTTAATTTTGCCTAATAGTAATTAAGAGGATTATGTGCCTCTATCTGTTCAGTGTCGAAATATCTGTTCATGCTTTAAACTTCAAACTGCGAATTGAAAGCCTTATCGGTGCCCGATTCCGAAATTAATTAGTGATCCGTGTTAGTTGGATTTTATGTGATTTTATGGCATATTTATCTGAAATGTGATTTGGTATGATTAAATTAGATCAATTGAGCCAAATTTATAGAGTATGACGTATTTACCATTAGGCCATTGAGTGGGCCACTATCTAAGACATATTTGAAGCCTCATTACACCTAGATACAACATTTGCTCAGATCATTTCTTTGCCTTAGCCGACCAAGAGAGAGAAAGGAGGAGAGAATTGATTTCATCTAGGCATTTAGCTTGGAGACTTGTGGGAATTGGAAGATAGTTGTAAATTTGAGCTTTCTATACCTTAAATTCAAGACTTAGGTAAGGATTCAACCTCTCATTGTTGTATTTAAGATTATTCTTGCATGGTTCATGGTCCATTTAAGGGTGGAGTCTAGAATTTGGTTTGAATGTTGAATTGGGTAGAAATCCATGCATGCATGTTCGTGTTATGGCATTTTGAGTCTTGTTTTTATAAAATTCTCACATGCATGTCCATGTAATTGTTGTAGCCTTGAAATCATCTTGTTTTTCCACCAAATTTCCCTTCTAGTCATGAGTTGAAGTGTTGGAATTCAAAGAAGTTCATGCATGTTGTAGTTGAGTTATGTTCTTGAAGTTTTTTTTTCTCAAAATGGTGTCTAATTGGACGACCCTTGGACGTTGATTTTACAAATTGGCTTTTGAAACTTGTTGTACGATGGGTCTACATGTATTTTCCAGAAGTTGAGCTCAAGAGGTTGAGTTTTGAATGGTTAAAAGTTGAATTTGAGCACTGGAGTTCAATCTGGAAATCCCAGATTTTTGACTCCCGCTCGAGCGGAGGAAGTCGCGCTCGAGCGGGGAATTCGAGCTCCCAGCATCTCGCATTACATTACAGTCTGCTCGAGTGGGGGAATGGACGCTCGAGCGGGGGCATGTGTCTCACGCTCGAGCGGGCATCGAGCGACCGTCGAGCGTGAATTTCATCCATCTAGCACTTTTTACAGTCCGCTCGAGCGGGGGAGTTGACGCTCAAGCGGATACCTTTGTTGCATGTCCGCTCGAGCGGGGAAACCCACGCTCGAGCGAGGCCCTGTTTTCCTGAAAATTCTGAAAAATGTTTCTGAGTCATTTTTGCATCCTCATTCCCTCCTAGGCATTCCTAGGCCATGTTTAAGACTCTATAAGGGGAATTCAAGGGTAGAAACACACTTAGAACCAATGACATAAGTTTTGTATAGTTAGAACGTGTGTTTCATGTATATGTCTGTTATGTGTTATGTAGGTCATGTGCCGCACTCTGATTGACCTTTTGGCTCCGTCCGTCTGTTTCAACGCCCACTGTGAGTAATAACATAGTAAAGATATGTTCAACTGTACTTATTTTCTGTGTGGCAAAATGAGATTTGTTTTCGGTAATGATATGTTCTGTACAATGAATGATTGTTCAATTTCTAACATGTATTCGTGACATCCTTAGTATCATGTGATATCTACAGCCGTTACCCGGTATCGGAGGTTCCTTTATGGAACTGGTTATTCGTAACCTCACGCGTATGCGTCCTGTCTGTGCACTGTTACCCGTACCGGAGGCCCGCCATAGGGGCTTAGTTGTCCTGTTCTGTGACCCAGATCCGGAGGTTCCTTCTTGGAACTAGGTTATTCATAACCTTACGCTTATGCGTCCTGTTCTATTACGCTTATGTGTCCTGTCCTGTTATGCTAATGGATGTATCACGTAAATGTAACCATGACTTATGATTTCTGTCTGTATATGATCTGAACAAGTATGATTTTGATACAATATGAATTGATTTTTGAAATCTGTACGAACTCATTCATTGAAACCCCTTTACTCTGTTTATTATTCACTGGGCTTTCGCTCACAGTTTACTATATATATGTAGGTGAGGCGGCACATGACCCAGGCCAGAGTTAACGGCCTTCAGTTCTGTTTTGTCAGCCAAACGTTGCGCCTCCCAAGGAGGTTCCGCTTGAAGCCTATTGACATGGCTGTTTTTTGTGACCATGCTAGTCTGTATGTGTGTTATGTAAAGTCAGGTCTTGGGGACTATTCTCTGTAAATATTGATGTATCTGACTAGCATGTTTTTGTATATAAATAAGTTTTGAGAAGTTCTGTTTCATGTTCGGTATCACAGCTCATTGGACCTTGTTTATTTTATATATTTGCTTCCGCAGCCCCTTATTATTTGTTAATCTGTTCAGAGGCCTTTGGTAATCCACGGATTACTGGCCGGTTACGGTGCCAAACCTACAGGGGCGGGTTTGGGTCGTGACAGGACTCTAACTCTCCTTGGCAGAGTCCTCCTAAGAATCACACACCTAAGGATAAAGCTTATCCTTAGAACTCCCATCTTACTACAAGCCAAGTGAGATGGCCTAATACTCTACTCAGTTGACCGTACCCAACCGAGCTACCTCGGCTCTGTGCTCAACATTGTCGAACCGTGATGACCCCAACTACAAGCTAGCTATCTGCGAGCTATTCCTAGCTCGGCCCACTGCACTTGTAACCATCTCAATCTGATATAAGGTTTGTCCCCAGATAACTAGGTTTAAGCCTTAGCAGCACATCTGCGAACGTCATAGCACTTGCTCGACCCAAGACTGAGCTACCCAATAGCTCCTCCTCAGCCCACTATGCAGCCCAATCTTCACTAATGATGTTGCCTAGCTCGGCACAGTTTTTTTACACAAATTACCCTCTCTGGCTTGTATTGATTGATTTGAATGAAGTTTTCTTAACTCCTTTATGGTGAGATTTTGGAGCCATCTGGGTGCCCATGCATTATGAGCCTTTTTTGCTCTATGTTCACCCGTACAGAAAATTATGAATCTGGTGTATTTGAAGCTGATAGCTACAAATAGTGAGTCCAAATATTTACCTTTTGTTTGTTTTGATAAAAAAACAAATTTATAAAAAAGGTGTAGATGCGTAATCTTTTTAAAGTTCGAAAAACATTTTTCATTCAAATAAATTCATTTTTTCGATGTAATAAACAATCACAAAATATTTTTGCCGAAACAAAGAGTCTTAGATTCGGTTATTCATCAATCAGTACTCTCAATCCCCTTTTTCTGATTCAAGAAATTGTCTCTCCATCCAAATTGAAATAAGAGAAAGAATGTAAATGGTCACATTTCTCTTTGCTTGGCAATAGCAGAGACGAAAACCCTTTTTCTCCTCGTTGAGAGATCAATGTCAACTTCAAATTGTTTGTGTTCGATCATATTCGAGATAAATACTTAACCAAGTATATCTTGTTGGAACAATCTTCTGTGTAAAATAAATAACTTGAAACAAATCAAACAAAAATAAATAAATTACTTACAGAATTTATTTTTACCGAACCGAATAAATATTAAAAGATCAAGTCGAGTGTATGACACTCTATCCTTAAGACAGATTCGCCCCGCTACGGTGCTTACGGACAAATGGCGTCTATCTCCTAGGATATAATGATCTTCACAAATTGTAATAGCACTCCAAACAATTTGTTTGGCGAACAAAAACCTGTGTTCTATACTCTCAAAGTATTCCCTAAAATTAATATGAGGAATATATGCAACAGAGCAAAAATTAGACAGCAAGAAGATGAATTTTTCAGTCAATATTTCGACCACCAACACTGTTGGAAATGGAAGATATTTATAGGCAAAAAGACAAACCCGAACAGGTCTGATTTTGAATATGAACAGGAGCAAAAAACTGAACAAATTTAGTTTAAAATTCAAACAGATTCGGTGGCAGTTTCAACAGATAACTGCACAGCAATTTGAATCTGTTCTAGGTAGTTTTGAACCTGTCTGGCAGATTTGAATTTGTCTGGGTTCCAAAAGATCTGAAAAACTGTTTGAACAGTTTGATCTGTTTGAAAATTTGGACTGAACGAAGTAACAAATGGACAGAAAAATTAAATTCAAATTTGGCACAAAATTTGAATTAATTTCGTTAAGAATTTTGGAAAAGTTCAAATAAATTTTCTCCAAAAAATTAATATTAGAATCGACCCATAACCCACATCCACGCCCGGGACAGCCGGACGGATGGCGGTGACAGCGCGCGCGCGTGTGTGGTGGTTTGGGTTAAGGTTCACATTATCCATAACTCCTCCCTTTTACAAACTTGGGGTGCCCTTTGGGGCCCAACCCAAGTTAGTACACTAAGAGCTTATATACTCACAAAAGCTCTCTTAAAGTTTCAATGTGGGACAACCCATTTCAAGAAAACCCACATTTAATTCTTTAATTATTCATTCCACGAACCCGAAAGCGACGTCAACTTCCCATTTACTCATAAATGGTTTTGACAAACCATCTTCATCGTGTGACTTGCCATGCGGCAAGGAACACATCACCTCTTCGGACCAATCCCAAAAGACGTTTGGAGCCCACTCAATTTTGGGCTCAAAGTTGGGCTCAAAGTTGGCCCAAAATAAGCCTATAAAAACCATTGTTTCCAACAATCCCCCACATGAATGGAATTTGACAGAAACAAAATACAACAACATGATCTAATTACAGAGAGTATAAAAATTGGAAATATTTTGCAAAGGATAGGTAGCTTTTGGCTTTGAACCTTCCCTTGTAAGACACTATTGGATTTATTAGCTAACCAGTGAACATGATGTCTTGAACTATTCAGCCGTTTGTGTAAACCAAGACAATAAAACTCACACAGTATATCCCCAGACACAGTTTAGTTCTTACTATTGTGTTCATTTTGGCCCTGAACAACCTGGTCTTTCATGAGTGCTCTAGAGAATTGTAGCCCTTCACAAATCTTATAGAACCGACCTAGTTCACACTCACATAAGTAATTCTTATGAAGAGTATACTGCCATACTCCACTAGGTTTACCTAGATATAAGAATCATTAAAATTTTACTTAATCTAAAACACTGCAGACATCACTATTTCATCCTAGAAATGGGTAGGAGTTTGACTCCCTAGTGATCCTTGTGAGTCATTCACGACTCGGTTGTCCCTTTGAACCTAGATCTTGGGATCTCCAGTCAACTAGGTTAGGTTGTCCTTGTGGTAACTCTTATTTAATAGGCTTAAATCCCATTCCCCTTAATGAATTTTCAACTTACTCTCTTGCTAACCCTTTGGTTAGTGGATCTGCTATGTTGTCTTTAGACTTCACATATTTAATGGAAATAATTCCATTAGAGAGTAGTTGTCTTACAGTATTATGTCGACGACGAATGTGTCGTGACTTACTATTATACATATGACTCTATGCTCTACCTATTGCTGATTGACTATCACAATGTATGCGTATAGCAAGACCGGTTTTGGCCACATTGGAATATCTTTAAGGAAGTGGCGAAGCCATTCTACTTCTTCCCCAACTTTATCTAAAGCTTTGAATTCTGATTCCATAGTAAACCTAGCTATGCAAGTCTGTTTGGAAGATTTCTAAGATACAGCCGCCCCCACCAAGAGTAAAGACATATCCACTAGTGGACTTTGAGTCTCTAGTAGCTGATATCCAGTTTGCATCACAGTACCCTTCTGGCATGTTTGATTGGGTGGATTAGAGCATGGGATTGAGATTATTAATCCATGGGCCCAATTATCCTATGTTTGTTTTAACATTTTAGTTTAGGATTATTAATCCAATGGATAATTAATCGAACAAATTTGTAGGATTATTAGTAATGGGGTAGGGGTGGGATTATTAATCCAATGGATATTAATCCAATTGGATAATGAATACCACACTAATTTAATAGGATTATTAATACTTCACTATTTATCTTGTGAATCAAACATGACCTTCAAGTACTGTTGGATATCTAGTATAATTCAGCCCAATGTTACGAGTAAATTGGAGATATCTTAGAACTCTTATAATTTCTTTCCAGTGTTTTACTTCCGAATTACTCGTATATCTACTTAATTTACTTATTGCATAAGCTATATCCGGGCAAGTGCAGTTCATCAAGTACATTAAGCTTCCAATAATTTGGGCATATTCTAATTGAGAAATACTTTGTTGTACATTCTTAGAAAGAAACAAATTAACATCCACAGGTATTCTAGCAAGATAATCATCATCTTTGCTAAATTTGTCAAGTATTTGCTTAATGTAATGTGATTGTGACAAAGCATAACCTTTTGATGATTTGGTAATTTTCATACCAAGAATTACATTAGTAATGCCCATGTTCTTCATGTCAAAATGTTTATTCAACATTTTTTTAGTAGTTTTAATCATGTCATTATTACTACTTATGATGAGTATATCATCCACATAAAGACATACTATAACATAACATTTGTTTGTATTTTTAATATAAACACATTTGTCACACTCATTAATTTTAAATCCATTTGACATCATTGCCTTATCAAATTTCTCATGCCATTGCTTTGGCACTTGTTTTAAACCATATAATGATTTAACCAATTTATACACTTTCTTTTATTTTCCTGGAACAGAAAAACCTTGTAGTTGTTCCATGTAAATGTCTTCATCTAACTCACCATTTAAGAAAGTGGTTTTCACATCCATTTGATGAATTTCTAGATTATACAAAGACGCAATAGCAATTAGTATTCTAATGGATGTTATTCTAGTAACTGGTGAGTATGTGTCAAAGTAATCAAGACCTTCTTTTCGTCTAAAACCTTTGACCACAAGTCTTACCTTGTATTTGTCAATTGATCTATCCGCTTTCATTTTCCTTTTGAAAATCCACTTGTACCCAAGAGATTTACAACCTGGTGGCAAATCCACCAATTCCCAAATGTGATTTTGCAAGATGGATTCAACTTTACTATTGACAGCTTCTTTCCATAACGGAGCTTCAGGACTGGACATAGCCTCTTTAAAAGTCAAAGGCTCATTTTCTAAACAAAAATGTTAGAAAATCTGGACCAAAAGATTTTGAGGTTCTAGCACGTTTACTACGCCTAAGTTTCTCTTTCTCATTTTGATCTATCTCTTACTCTTGTTCTTGATCATGTTCTTGATCCTAACTAGTAATAGCATCATGAGATCTTTTATTATTACTAGTCTCTTGTCCAGTTTTATTCGGAAACAAGTGTTCAAAGAAAGATGCATTCCGAGATTCAATAATAGTATTTACATGCATTTCGGAATGTTCTGATTTATGAATCAAAAACCGATATGCATTACTATTCTTGGCATAACCAATGAAAATGCAATCAATGGTTTTAGGACCTATCTTAGTCTTTTTAGGACTAGAAATAGCCACTTTAGCCAAACACCCCCACATTTTTAAGTATTTGCAGGATGGTACTCTCCCATGCCACATTTCATAAGGTGTTTGATTCACTTTCTTCCGGGGTACTTTATTTAAAATATAATTAGCAGAAAGTATTACTTCCCCCCACAAGTTCTGAGGTAATCCAGAACTTATTAACATGACATTCATCATTTCTTTTAAAATCCTATTTTTCCTTTCAGCAATTCCATTTTGCCGAGGTGAGTAAGGAGCGGTGATTTGATAAATTATTCCATGTTCTTTACAAAACTCACCAAAAGGTGATTCATATTCACCACCTCTATCACTTCTAAGTTTTTTGATTTTCTTACCAAGTTGATTTTTGACTTCATTCTTATATTGAATGAAAGTTTCCAAAGTTTTATCCTTGGTTCGAATTAAATAAACATAACTATATCTAGTATAGACATCTATAAAAGTGATAAAATACTTTTTCCCACCTCTTGTTTGAATTGATTTAAAATCACAAATGTCACTATGAATTAATTCAAGTGGTTCCGTACTTCTTTCAATTGAATGAAAATGAGTTTTAGATAATTTGCCTTAACGCAAATTTCACATTTATGATTTGAATCAATGTCAAATTTAGGTAAACATTCCATATGAACTAATCTATGCAAAGATCCATAATTAACATGTCCAAGTCTACCATGCCATAAATTTGAAGACTCAAGTAAGTAAGAAGAATATGTATTTTTATTAATAACAGAGGATACAACAGTCATTACATTTATTTTGAAAAGGCCATCAAACATACAAACTAATCACTTTCAAAAACTAGCTAAAACCCATTTTTACTCAACAAAGATTCAGAAACAAGATTCTTGCGAATGTCCGGTACATACAGTACATTGTTGAGAGTGAGTTCCTTTCCAGATGTCATCTTAAGTATAATCTTTCCTTGTCCTTCATCTTTGGAAGTCGAAGAATTGCCCATAAAAAGTTGTTCACCATTGCCCACCACTGAATAAGATATGAATATCTTTTTGTCGGTACAGATGTGGCGAGTAGCACCAGTGTCCACCCACTACTCTTTAGAATTTCTGACAAGGTTTGTCTCGGAAACAATTGCAGAAAGATTTATGACATCTATACCATTGGAAATTTTATCCATTTCAAACATATTGGCTTTACCAACCTTCTTACTTGATCTTCTTTTGCCTTTCCAAAAAATAGTTCCTAAGAACTTCTCTGGCTTTTTACCATGATTTACTGGCACAGTCCCAACACAAAGAGGGGTTGGCGCAATTGCAGTCACCATACCAATACTGATTTGAACATAAGTTTGACCAGTTTTTGTAGCCATGAATTCTAAATTATAAAACAAAATTATAATTAGAATTCTATACTACACAGAAAATTAAACCATAAACACAGAATTTTAAATTCTGTAAAATAAAAGAAACAAGAATTGTAACTTTTATTTCCAATTAATTTTAGAATAAAATAAAATTTTATTTAACAAAATTAATTTCACATAGAAAATTTAAACCAAAATCACATAATTAAATTCTGTTAAAATAAAATAAACAAGAATTGTAACTTTTATTTTCAATTAATTTGAAAATAAAATAAAATTTTATTTAATCAAATTAATTCCACACAGAAAATTAAATTTTTGTAACACTTCAATAATTAAAATATTGAAACAGAATTTTAATTAATGAACACTCAAAAATAATTTCTGAAAACCAAAATTAATTTCTGACAAAATTTCACAAATAAATATTCTGAATTGTTAATGACACCAGTATATTACTACTAGTTGTCAAAGAAAATAGACAGTGTATTACTACTATCTGTCAAACAATATATTACTACTATTTGTTTTCCAACCAGAATATTATTTTGTAAAATCGCAGAAAATAATTTCTGTAAGAAAAAGAAAGAAGAAAGGAGAAAGGAAACAAACGAAAAATTCTGTATAAACAGAATAATTCGAATCTGTCTTAAGATTATTGGAACAATCTTCTGTGTAAAATAAATAACTTGAAACAAATCAAACAAAAATAAATAAATTACTTACAAAATTTATTTTACCAAACCGAATAAATATTAAAAGATCAAGTCGAGTGTGTGACACTCTGTTCTTAAAATAGATTCGCCCCGCTACGGTACTTACGGACAAATGGAGCCTATCTCCATGATACAATGATCTTCACAAATTGTAGTAGCATTCCAAATAATTTGTTCGGCGAACAAAAACCTGTGTTTTATACTATCAAAGTATTCCCTAAAATAATATGAGGAATATATGCAACAAAGCAAAAATTGGATAGCAAGAAGATGAATTTTTCAATCAATATTTCGACTACCTAGACTACTGGAAATGGTAGATATTTATAGGCAAAAAGACAGATCCGAACAGGTCTGATTTTGAACATGAACAGGTACAAAAAACTAGACAGATTTAGTTTGAAATTCAAACAGATTCGGTGGCAGTTTCAACAGATAACTGCACAGCAATTTGAATATGTTCTGGGCAGTTTTGAACCTGTCTGGCAGTTTTGAATCTGTCCCGATTCTAACAAATCTGAAAAACTGTTTGAACAGTTTGATCTATTTGGAAAATTTGACTGGAGGAAGTAACAAATGGACAGAAAAATTAAATTCAAATTTGGCACAAAATTTAAATTAATTTCGTTAAGAATTTTGGAAAAAGTTCAAATAAATTTTCTCCAAAAAATTAATATTAGACCCAACCCGGCTGGCAGTTTTGAACCTGTCTGGCAGATTTGAATCTGTCCCGATTCTAACAAATCTGAAAAACTGTTTGAACAGTTTGATCTATTTGGAAAATTTGACTGGAGGAAGTAACAAATGGACAGAAAAATTAAATTCAAATTTGGCACAAAATTTGAATTAATTTCGTTAAGAATTTTGGAAAAAATTCAAATAAATTTTCTCCAAAAAATTAATATTAGACCCAACCCGACCAGCAGCGACGCGCGTGTGTGGTGGTTTGGGCTAAGGTTCACATTGTCCATAACTCATCCCTTCTACAAACTTGGGGTGCCCTTGGGACTCAACCCAAGTTAGTATACTAAGAGTTTATATACTCACAAAAGTTCTCTTAAAGTTTCAATGTGGGACAATCCATTTCAAGGAAACCCACATTTAATTATTTAATTGTCCATTCCACGAACCCGAAAACGACGTCAACTTCCCATTCACTCATAAATGGTTTTGACGAACCGTCTTCACTGTGTGACTTGTCATGCGGTAAGGAACACGTCACCTCTTCAGACCCACCCCAAAAGACGTTTGGGGCCTACTCAATTTTGGGCTTAAAGTTGGCCCAAAATAAGTTTATAAAAACTATTTTTTTGCAACATATCTAAGTACCTTTGTACTCAAATTTCTTTAATATTGTCCATAAATTTTCATTCTTAACTTAACCAACTTTATATATATTCATTAATTATGTAGATGCTGAAGGGGAAATTAAGCGCTTTCATCAAATGAAAACTGAATGGGGTTTCGACCAATTGCTTCCCTTGGACACTTTCACTGATCCCTCAAATAGGTATCTTCTTGATGATTGTTGTATGTTTGGAGTACATAATGGTAATGCAGAGTGTGCGTCGATGATGAAGGATCCTGCGAAAAACACTTTCACTCGGAATATTATTAAATTTTCAACAATAGACAAAGATTTTCTTTTCTCTGAAGAGTTTGTTGTTGGAGAGCGCAAGTGGTAATGACAGTTCAATTCTTTTATTTATTTATTTATTATTTTTTTGTTTAACTAGATACATTATGGAATTTATTTTCATTCAGGAAGTTATGGTTTTATCCAAGAGGAAAAGCAAATGCAAAATGGAAAAGTTCTTCATTGTTTCTGGTGTTGGCTGATAGTGAAACCCTTCCTTCTGAAAGGAAATTGTATGCTGAATATAAGCTAAGGATAAAGGACCAAGTCAAAGGCAATCATTTTGAGAAAGAAGGGAAAATTTCATGCTACGACATGTACAAATTTGGGTTAATTATAATTAATGTTCCTGCATTTTTATAAAATTTTATCTTAACCCCTTTATTTTCAACTAGACAGTTAAATTCTTACATTTTAAATTGAATTGCAATACCATCATTTCCCTCACCCGACATTAATAAAAGGCTGATGAAAATTGATATGTGGGTCAAACGTGACATTTTTTTTCGCCCCATTATCCATTCTACATTTTTATGAAAAATCTCACTTTGATCATATATTTTTATCAAAATCTCATTTGGTTCCTACACTATTGGTTGCCGTCTCAAAAAAAATACCGCTACAACAATAAGTATTAAGTCCAAAAAAAAAAGAAAAGAAAAGAAGACTTTAGAGACAAAGTTTTAAAAATGTCGTTAATAAATGCATTTTTATGAAAAATATAATTTGGTCTAAAAAAATAGTAATTCATCACTAAATGTCCAATTTTGCCACTAAAAATATGATAATGACACTTTTGACAATAAAAATATTTCATTCCTAAAAAATTCCTAATTTTTTGTGTCTAAAATATTAATTTGTTGTAGTGTATGGCACACATGCCAATTTTCTTTAGCTTCTTTAATGTCAAACGGACAAAAGTGTGATATTGTAAACTTAATCAGTGGTATTATATGTATCAATTAATATATACAATAGTGTACCAATTAGTGTTATACCATTATTACTGACCCCACCTATTATACAAATTACAAATACTCAAATCCCTAAAATTATGTCACATCATGTTAGTATATTAGTTAATAGGACACTAATTGGTACATCTATACTATATATATAACCAAATGTAGTTATTTTGTCAAAAGTCTCTAAATATTTATTTCTAAATTATCATAATTTTAAAACTCTCTCTTTCCTACGTGGCAACCCTCTTTGATTGTCTTTCGTATTTTCTATTTTCCTCCATTTTCTATTTGTTTGATTAATTAAAATGAAAATTATTTTCATTGCTTTTGGATAAAGATTTGAATTTCAAAATTCATCTATATAGATAAACATATAAAAATTAATAAATAATTTATGATATTTGTTTGATTAATTAAAATGAAAATTATTTTCATTGCTTATGGATAAAGATTTGAATTCCAAAATTCATCTATATAGATAAACATATAAAAATTGATAAATAATTTATGAAAATTAATTTTGTATTCTATAGATAAAGATAAAAATTAAATAATTATCATTTTTTTTTTCCTTCTATCACATATTAGCCTTTTTTATTTTGAATTTTTTATTATATGAAATGTCCTTATCTATAACTTCTCAAATGTAGTTATTTTGTCAAAAGTCTCTAAATATTTATTTCTAAATTCTCATAATTTTGAAACTCTCTCTTTCCTACGTGACAACCCTCTTTTATTGTCTTTCATGTTTTCCATTTTCCTCCATTTTCTATTTGTTTGATTAATTAAAATGAAAATTATTTTCATTTCTTATGGATAAAGATTTGAATTTCAAAATTCATCTATATAGATAAACATATAAAAATTGATAAATAATTTATGAAAATTAATTTTATATTCTATAGATAAAGATAAAAATTAAATAATTAATTTAAAAAAGTTAATTTCATAACTTATAGATAAAGATAAAGATTAAATAATTCATTTATAAAAAATTTAAATAATAAAATTTAAATAAAGATATGATTTGTTAATCTATATATCTATCAAAAATATATATATCTAAATCTTTATTTTGATTTACTCATTTTTTTTTTCCATCTATCACATATTATCCTTTTTTATTTTGAATTTTTTATCTTATGAAATGTCCTTATTTATAATTTCTTATCTTTTCTTAAATTCTTAACATTCTCTTAATAATTTTTATTATTCGTTATTATCTACTAAGTGATAAAGATAAAAATAAATAAATAAATAAATAAAATTTTGTTGGCTCTAAATAAGAAGTGTATTAATAATTAAATAATGAAGGCTGCATGGGAGGAGGCAACACAAAAAGCTTACAAAATTAATTTTCGTCATTATTTTATCCAAGGTAATAATTTGATATTCTTTCTTTTAGTTGTTAAAAATAGTTTGCATTAGATCATTGTCATGTATTTTTTCTTTTTCTTTTTTTATAAGGTTGTCATTTGTTATAACATTTCTTCAATCCCATCTCTAAATTCTCTCTTTGAAATTTTTGTTTTTTCAATAGTAAAGTTTAGAACTAATTTCTTATCAAATTTGTTTTCTTGGTGCATATTTAATTAAAAGATCGAGACGAGCAAAACTTTCCTATGATATATGAAATTAATGAATATAATACAAAGATGGTAGGAAAATACTATATATTTTTCGATATCTCTCTGTTATTATTAGTTGATTTGCTAGATTATATTATCAATTTAGAGCCCATATGATTTAATTCAATGTCTATGACTTTAGTTGCATTCGACCATTTTTTTATTGAGTAACCTATATAATTTTTTGGATAAATTACACGAACACCCCCTAAGGTTTCTGTTTAATACAGATCTCTCCCTCATATTTGAAAAATTGCATTCCTCTCCCTAAGGTTTGTAATCTCATTACAAACTGCCCTTGGATTGCTGATGTCATACCCTAAAATTTTCTAAATGACCATCATGTCCTTTTTCCTACCATTTCTTCTTCCTATCATCATGATTACATTCTACAACTTTTCATTATTAAAAAAATCCATTAAATACAACAAAATAAGATTATGTATTGCATTTTTGTATTTTTATATTTGGTCAATTTAAAAAAAATCACAAAATATTATATTTGTTAAGTATATCTAGATTAGGTGTGTCTAAAAAATATAATAAAAAATTACTTTAAATATTTAAAAAATTCAATAAAAAAAACATGAAAAATAAAAAATAAAATCCAATTTTTTGTGTGAGTTAAACCAAAAAAGATGATTGTTATTTCCCTTGAAATAACATGAACAAAATATCTGTATTATTTTAT
Source organism: Camellia japonica (assembly GCA_030407325.1). Lineage (NCBI taxonomy): Eukaryota > Viridiplantae > Streptophyta > Magnoliopsida > Ericales > Theaceae > Camellia > Camellia japonica. The sequence continues at coordinate 159,959,261 of JAPPVO010000029.1, forward strand.
TATTTTATATGTATAAAAGCTAATGGGCAAATATGTCATTATAATCTGATATGGGGGTAAGTGTAATTTTTCAAATGTGAAGGGGATCTATATTAAACAAAAACCTCAAGAGGTGTTAGTGTAGTTTATCCTAATTTTTTTTTGTTGGTATATAATGATTAAAGCTATCATTTGTTATATTTCTTCAAATACAATTCAAATAAATTTTCATCATTTTTTTTTTGGTAAATAAAATGGATTAAAACTATTTTCTTATATAATTTTTATAATCCTACAAAGTTCTTATCTTGATTATTTTTATTTTTTTTAAATGTTGTAGAAACTATGCAAGTATTATTCAAACTATGGAGAAAATGATTATGGAGAAGGATTTATACTTTGATATGCATGTATCATTGATAAAGGAGATCAAAGATAGAGAGTTGCTAATAGAATTAATTAATGATTTATTTGAGAAGTACTTTTTATAAGCAAGGTAACAAACTTAGATTAAAAAATTTTAAAAATTTCTTATAAATTATAATTAAAAGTTGAGATTTACTCATAATTTGGTTCCACAATAATAATATACACCACTAATTTAAAAGTCTAAGTAAATTTATAATAACTTTTTCTGAGTTTATAGAATTTCTCTCTTTTAATGATTTCTTTTTTTTTTTCTTCTTCTTCTTTTTTCTGCATGACACTATAGTTTGATATAAGTTATTTATATTATCAAGTGATTGTGATACTATTATTCCTAACAATTTTTATAATTAACAATTTTTTATTATGCATATCAAATTTTATTGTGAAATTTTATGGGTTAATTATTCTCAATGTCTACCCAGTTGGCCTAACATCATGGTTTGCCACTATTAATACATAATTCAAGATTAAGATGATTTATTTATCACACAAAATGTATATAGTCTATTTTTTCGTGCATCGCACGGGTTACCGCTAGTATAATACTATTCAAACATAATTCTTATAGTGTAGGGAGTTGATTATCAAAATTCAAAATGGAGTGACCAAAATAAAATTTCAGTGATTTCATTTTATTTGGGCAAAATACATCAGTGATCCCTACGTTTTATTCTTTGTGTCATTTTGGTCTCTTTACTTTCAATTGGCACAATTTTAACCCTTAATTTTAAATTTTGTGTCAATTTGTTCCAATTGATAATGTCATTAGTATTTTTGATAGAAAACAATCACTGAATTGGTTGAGATTAACTCACTGAGTTTAGTAAAATTATTATTTTACTTTAAAAAATATGACACATGCCACTTATATGCATATTTTTCATTTAAAAAAAAAATACTAAGGGTTATAATCAATTGGATCAAATTGAAATAAAATCATAAATTTAAGATCAAAATTGAGCCAATTAAAATTATAAGGACCAAAATGACACAAGTATCAAAATACAAGAACTTCTGTCGCAATTTGCCATTTTATTTATTTATTTATTTATTTTTGGATGCAGTGAGACATTGGTTCAATGCCTCAAGCAATAACTGGGGTGATCAAGAATTCATGTCCCTAATTGATCTCAATGACACATCGAAGAGATTCAAGCTTAATGATGTCGTAATTGTTGAAGCACAAATCATCCTCATCTCTTGTTTTAAGGATTTCTAAACTAGTTGTGGCTCTTGATTTATCAACTCTTTTGTGTTTTGAATTCTTTGTCCCAATTAATGTGTAGGTTGGTACCAAAACACAAGGAGTTTTATCTATGAAATGTACTTACAAAATCTCACAATGTAGGAATGATAACCTAAACTTTTGAATTGTGTTAATAGAAAAAATCTTACGAAAAATAAAGGATTCCCTATTCTAACATGGAGATGGTAAAAAAAAAAAAAAAAAGAGTTAATTATACTTTGTATCCCTGTAATTTGACACAAATTTCATTTTAGTTCCTATAGTTTCAATTTGAATAATTTAGTTCCTACATTTTAAGTCTAGTTTTAATTTGGTCCTTCCATTTAAATTTTTTGTTAATTTTGCTTACGTGCACCTTAGAAAATTGACAAGTATCATAAAAAAATATTAATTTTAGACGGTTGCTATTTACACTTACCTTATTTCTTTGGACCCCTCTCTTTCATTTTTTTTTTAATTCCAATTTTGCCCAAAGATAAAATTCTACTTCTACCCTCATCCCTAAACCTCTAACTCTAATTTCCCAAACCCTAACCTTAATTACATCACCTCCGGCAGCTACTGTTCACACTTCTCACCCCCAACGCCGGTCGTCCACCTTCCCGTCACCCCTAATCACCACCATTATTGCAACACTTGCACTGCTTCCAAAACTAGACCTTCTTCATCATCTTCATCACATTCCGACTCTCTCAATCCAAAGTTACACTATGTTGGGATTTAGTGATTTGGACAGGAAAGAAAAAAAAATGAAGAGATATGTATTTCTCTTATTTGTTTGGATAACTGAAGTGTAGAGAAATGGGGAGAAATGAAGAGAAATGAAGAGAAACTCATTTATCTTATAACCCTCATTTTCAATTTTTCCAAAAGTGGAGAGATTAGGAGAAAAAATAAACCAACTGATTATTATATTTTCATAATATCAATTTTGTCCCTGTAAAAAAAAAAAGAAATAAATGTTGGAATTTATGGTTTTATGGTTTTATAGGCTTATTTTGAGCCAACGTTGAGTTCAAATTTGAGTGGATCCCACACGTCTTTTGGGGTAGGTCCAAAAAGGTGACGTATTTTTTGCCGCATGGCAAGTCACATGATGAAGACGGTTCATCAAAACCATTTATGAGTGAATGGAAAGTTGACGTCATTTTTGGGTTCGTGGAATAAACAATTAAAGAAGTAAAATGTGGGTTTCCTTGAAATGGTTATCCCACAATGAAAACTTAAGAGAACTTATGTGTGTATATTAGTTATAGGTGGCAACACTTGGGTTGGGTCCCAAGGGGCACCCCAAGTTTGTAGAAGGGAGGAGTTATGGACAAAGTGAGCCTTGGCTCAAACCACCACACGCGCGCGTTGCCGTTGTCCGTCTGTCCGACCAGCCAAGCAATGCCGGGTGTGGGTCGAGTCGGTTCTAATATTAATTTTTTTGGACAAACTTTATTTGAATTTTTTCCAAAAATTCTTGTGGGAAAATTATTTTTTCTGAACGAAATTAATTCAAATTTCTTCACCAAAATTTGAATTCAATTTTCTACCTCCACCTATCCGAAATTCCCTTCCAGTCTCCAACAAATTCAAACCGTCTAAACAGGTTTGAAACTGCCTAACAGTTATTTGTTCAAACAGATTTGAAACTGCCCAGTAGTTATTTGTTTAAAACTGTTTTGCACCTGGTCAATTCGAAATTGTATCTGTTCGGTTTGAATCTCGTACCTATTCGGCCCTATAAATGCAGACTTGTTTCCAGCAATTGGAGAATCTGAAATTTTCTTGTTTCCTTCCATTTTTCTCTCTTGCATACATATATTCTTCATACTGTTTTAGAGAAAATTCAGAAAGTATAGAACACAGGTTCTAGTTCGCCGTATAGATTGTTTGGAGTGCTACTATAATCTATGTAGATCATTGTATCCTAGAAGATAGACATTATTTATCCGTAAGCACCGAAGCGGGATGAATCTGTCTTAAGGACAGAGTGTCACACACTCGACTTGATCTATTTTTGTACTTATTTATTTTGGTAAATAAATTCTGTAAGTACTTTATTTTATTTGTTTGATTTGGTCTCAAGTTATTTATTTTACACAGAAGATTGTTCCAACAATAAAATGATTGACACCCATGTCGTCAAGGGCTTTTGGTAATATAACATAAAATAGTTTCTTTTCTTTTCTCTTATGAAATCTAACCAAACAAGAAAGAGAAAAATCATAATCATTTCTTTTCTTTTATTTCTCACTTATCTAAACAAGATGGAGAGAAATTACAATTATTTATTTTCTTTTCTTTTCTCTTATAATTTAAGTAATCATTTCTTTTCTTTTCTCTACTAGGTTCCCAAACATAGTGAAAAATCTAGAAATCCCCTAGATATTAATTTGTGATTATGTATAAATTTTAACCAGTAAATAACAATCCCAATCAAACAATTAAGACAAAATGACACAACGATTTTAACATGGAAAAACCACAATTGGAGCGCCTCCAATTGTGATAAAAAAAAAAAAACCACGGACAAAAGTCACAAAACAATCCATTAAGAAGACATAAAAGAATTACACAAGTGTACTCTCAATTACCTAGTGAATCCACGCCCGAATCAAACCGACCCCTATGTTCCTCTTCCATCCCCGTCTTCACCTCGAAATTGTCTTGCCTAACGTTGAATGCACAATGCTGATGTCGAATCCACGATGATGAGTCACTCTAGAATCCACCAAAGCTTCAGGCCCAAATTCCATGGAATCCACTAAAAAACAACTCTCTTTTGTATTGAATAAATAAAACAAACAAACCCTTTGATATAATCCACTCAATTCATGATTAAACTCTCACAGATATCAAAGGAAACAAGAAAAGAAGCCCTAGATAAAAATCCTAATACCCAAGAAGAAGATCTGGAAGTTGTACCCTAAAAACGGATGGAACCACATATTTATAGAAAACTAATCTGCGATCTCCGCTCGAGCGCAAGAATGGCTACTCGAGTGAATCTAGGCTCGAGCGCAGGAATGGCCACTCGAGCGGAAAAAAACAACTCTCAGTACTTTTGCAAACGGGTGAAACTTCTGAAAGGTCGCGATCTCCGCACGAGAGCAAGAATGGCCGAAGTGACAACATGATAGGATTAACACCACAAACTTCTCTACAAGGCACAATTTGGGTTGGATTCGTATCTAAAACTCATAGCCTTACTGAAATAAAAATATTGAATACAATTACAACTGAAAGGAGTATTGTCAAACGGGATTGTCAAGAGTAAAAACCTAACACATAGTGTTAGACACAAAAACAGAGCAATCCATGTATGTATCATTCTTACCTAGAAACCCTAATCCTCCTCTTGTTCCTTAAATGACGGTGCCGACATACAATAGCGGCGATGGAGAGAAATCACACAGCAGTGGCATGTGATCTGTTTCCAGAAAGCACCATCACTAATCAACATATCTATCAATGTCAAACCAATTGGCCTCCAATTCCAAGCTCCAACTTGAAGCCTCTAATCGTCTTCAGGCTACCGTAGTTCCTTCGGCAAGAAGTTCCCAATCTTCGAGATAGTTGCATTGGAGGCCAATCTGATGGGTTAGAGAGGTGGTGGTGGATGGTCGCGGGGTGAGAGAGATTGAGTGAGAGAAAGAAAAAGATAGAGAGAGAACTAGCGGGAAAAAAAAATATAAGAAATGGTTTAGGGTTTTATAGTGATGAAGAAGAAGAGGCAAAAATGAAAAAGAGCCTGGTCGAATATGGAGAAGGGGTTGCTGGAGAAAGAGAGAAGAGGAGGAGTAGGGGTGTAAAAAGGAGAGGGCAAAAGTTAGGAATATCATGGGGGTGTAAAGAAAAATTGGTGAAATGCAATTTTGGATGGTAAGAGACCAAAGAAATGGGGGAGGGGGGGTTAAAGTAAAAAGTAAGGGCATTTAGTCCTCGTTTGGTAAATATTTTGGGGCTATAAAAGTATAAAAAGATAAAATAGGCTATATAAGTCACTAAGACAAAATGACACATCCAAACCATAATCATTATACTTTTTCTCTCACAAAAGTCAAAAAAGCCCCAAAACAAAAACCAAACGAGACTAAAAAAGTCAAGCTAAAAAAGTCCCAACACAAAAAAATTGGCTACCATAGCCAATGTCAAACGAAGTTTTAGCAGCACTCTAATTTTAACCTCTAATTTAGACAGAAGAACCAAATTAGAACCCTTAGAAAATTAATTAAGTGTCCTAAAATTATTAATTTGGATAAAAGATAATTTTAGTCCTTAAAGTATACGTTCTTTGTCATTTTAGTCTCTCAAATTTCAATTTTGTCATTTTGGTCTCCAAAACTGTCAATTTAGTCATATCTCTAACGTCTGTTTGCATTGATAACAGGAAAAATATTTTATCCTTGGATAAAAAATAATTTTGGTCCCTCAAATATGAGTTTCTTGTCATTTTAGTCCATCAGGTTTTAAATTTTGTCATTTTGATCTTCAACATTATCAATTTGAGTTATGACCAAATTGACTCAAATTGACAAATTTGAGGACTAAAATGACAAAATTTAAAATTTGAGGGACTAAAATAACAAGAAATGCATACTTTAGGGACCAAGATTATCTTTTATCCATATTTCTATTATCAATGTAGACAGATGTTAGAATTAGAACCAAATTGACAACTTTGAGGACTAAAATGACAAAAATGAAAACAATGCATACTTTAGGGACTAAAACTATCTTTTATCCTATTTATTTTAACCTCTAATTTAGATGAAAGTCCTAAATTGAAACTAGAATTAAAGTGTAAGTATTAAATTGTTCAAATTAAAACTATAGGAACTAAAGTAAAATTTGGGTCAAACTACATGGGTGAAAAGTGTAATTAACCCAAAAAAAATATTGAGAGATGAGATGGCCATTGTCAATTTAAAAATATATATATATAAAAAAAAAAAAAGAGTTAATCAAAATTTTATTTTCACACCTCTACTTTTTATTATGATAATCAAATCATGACAATTTAAAAGTTATTAAGAAACTAACTGAAGTGAAATTTTGGTAAAACTGCATGGGACCAATGTGGGACCTTGGCAAAAGTATAGAGATACTAATGAGGTGGGAAAAGAGTACTGCTATTAGCACTCCATTAATTATTTTAGACATTCCATTTTTTTATTTTTTTTATTACAATAATAAGCTCAAGTGAAATTACTAAAAAAAAATCAATAATGGACACCCCATCTTACAGTTAAGTCCACATATCCACCACATTATGAGTTAGGATTAATGAGAGCACCTACCTCCATCACTTTCCATCCATCTTCCCCAAATCCCATCCCTCAAAATCTTGAAAGCCCTTTAGCAATAATATTCCGGAGGCAACGGTGGCAATCATTTGATTACATACATTTCTCTGGCAATGAGAATAAGTAGAAGTTTTTCTGACAACCACAACTCTATGAGACGAAAGAAGTACAACAATAAAGGCTTAGAAATAGCTTTGATGGTGTTCTTAGCTCAGAGGAAATTGGCATTGTAAGAACAAGTTTCTTGAAAAAAATGACAAAAATAATAAAAATTGTTCGTCATTTTTTCGGGGACTGAACTTCGGAACATATGACCGAAATTTGGAAGTATAGGCCCGAACATTGTTTATTTGTTCAAAAACAGGTAACTGAACATTTTTTATTTGTTCGGTAATAGATAATCGAAGTAACAGCAAAAACAGACAAACAAAGAAGGTCGGACCACCCTTAGGTAGTCAACGGGGTGGTGAAATCCTACCCAGTTTTGCTTACACAGAGAGCATACAAGTATAGTGAGGCCATAGATGAATCACAAAAAAATCAACTAGAGAAGCATGAAAGTGGATTGTATTGTGTGTGTGGAAAGAGGTAATAGAAAAAAATATAAAATATAAAAAAAAAAATCAAACAACTAGAGAAAAACTTGTTAATCACACAAATTGTTTCCACTAGTTTTGGGATGTTCCACCGTTGTGGGTTTTGTTAGGATTTTGGGAGGGAGGCTTTTTGGAGTGTGGGAGTGTGTATTTGAATGGGTAGAATATTTTTATAAGGATAATTTTGATATTATTTGGAGGGAGAAAAAAGTTTTTAAGAGTTTTATAATTTATAAGTAATGGTCTAAAGAAATAGAGATTCAAAATAATTAATGAGATACTAATAACAATATTCGGAAGAAAAATGTCATGTATCACTTGCATTTCAGATGGACGAAATGATTATTTTACAATTTGACCAAAAAAAAGTAAGTAATGGACTATCATAAATAAAAAGACTAAAGTAAAAATAACAAAGTATGATAACAACTTTTTTTTTTTTGAGAACAGATAACCACTTTTTAAGGGGTATAAACCATAGAACTGCCACCTAGAGTGGCTACATGAATCAACATGGTTTTTATTTATTTATTTAAATTCAATCATTTTCAATTTGGATCAATCAAACACAAATTGTCAAGCTATGGGGAAATTTGTCGTCTAAGGACCACCTCTTTTTCGTCCATTTTCCCAGTTTGGATTTTGGATGAATGAACATGTGAAAAGCACGTGACCATTTTGTGAAAAATCTTGTTCATTTTTCCATTTTGGACGAATGGACACATGAAGAGTGTGACCATTTTCGAAAAATAATTTGATCATTATTAATTGGTTCAGTTCAGTTTGACACAAAAATGAAAGTGATTAAATAGATAAAATTATTATAATTTAAACTATAAGTATAGAGTAATGCTAAGGATCTGAATTATTAGATATTGTGCACTATATTCACATGGCACTACAAAAAATTAAGGTTTTAGAAATCAAAATTTAGAGACAAAATTATTTTTTAGGGACCAAATATTTTTGTTGCGAAAAGTGTTGTCATTATATTTTTAGTAACAAAAATTAGACATTAGTGAGAAATTATTATCCTTTTGGGACCAAAATTTTTGTTTCAAAAAATAAACAATTTTGAGACCAAATTATTTTGTCTCAAAAAATAAACAATTTCGAGATCAAATTATTTTGTCCCTAAAAGTTTATTTATTAGTGACATTTTCGAAATTTTGTCTCTAAAAGCCTTTTTTTTTTTACTTTTCAGGATGATCTTTAAGAAATTATCCTCATGGCGATAAAAATTGGTCCCTAAATATTTTTTGCAACAAAATTTTCACTTTTAGAGGCCAAAACATTTGATCTTTAAAACTCTTATATGTTGTAGTGTGAGTGTGAGACTTATGCAAGTTCTCATATAATTAATTGGACCGAATTGAGACAATCATAAATTTAAAGTCAAAATCGAACCAAATAAAATTACAGAGATCAAAATGACTTGAGAAAAATATAGAAACAACTGGTGTAATTTGGCCTAAAAAATAATAGCAACAACCAAGGCACATGAAATCACATACTCCCTCTTGTCCCATTTTGTTAGTCATTTTTCCTGTTTTGGGATAGAATAATGTTTGAGGGCCCGAAATGCTTGGCTCGAATGTGGCTCGAAATTTTGGGTTTCATTTTTTTTTTTTTTTGGTTCTCTTTTCCCTCTGTTTTCTCTCAATGAAACAGACAGCAGAAGGAGACAGAGGAAGAGAAAAGAAGAGAAGGGGAAGACAAAAGTGGGTGGATGGATGGGTGGAAGAGAAGAAAGAGGGAGGGGGAACAGAGACAGAGAGAGAGTCGGAATCACCGTCGCAAACCACCAGTGCCGCCATCAGCGTCGATCACAAACCCCTCGAGCCACCGGTGCCGCCTGTGTGTATGTATACACACACAGATCTGTGTGTATACACACAACACAAATCTGTATCTCTCTCTCCTCTCTCTCTCTCTCTGTTCCCTGGTCTTCTTTTCAATCAATAATGCCATGAATCGTATCTTTTCAATCAATAATGCCAGATTCACAAAGTGTTTGTTTGTGTTCCCAAGCTCTTCTTCCTCCTCTGTTTCTCTTCTTCTTCTTTCTTCATCTTCTTCCTCCTCCGTTCTCCTCTCCTTTGAGTTCTGAAAAAAAAAAAAAAAAAAAAAAGCCATTCGAGCCGGGAGTCATTCGGGCTACCTAACAGAACTGTTTAGGATATCCCAAAGGAAAAAGATTGGTAGCTCGAATCTGTGGCTCGAAAAATGGCTCGAATTCGAATTCGAAGACAGAGACAGAGAGAAAAGGAGAAAAGAGGAAGAGGGAAGAGGGAGAGAAGAGAGAAAGAAGAGAGGAGAAGAGAAAGAGGAGGAGAGAGGGAGAAAGAGAGAGGAGGAGAGGAGATCGTCGCAGCACCACCGCCGTCGCCTCGCCGCCGCCGATCATCGCAGCACCAGCAATCGTCACAGCACCACCGCCGTCGCCTCCGGCCCCGCCTCCGCCTCCTCCTCCCCTTGTGATTATGCCCCCTCCAGTCCTCTTCCTTCCTCCTCCTCCTCCCTTCTCTTCTTCTCTACCCTTCTTCTTCTTCTTCTTCCTTCTGCAACAAAAACACAAGAAAAAAGAAAAAAAAAACAAAAACAAAAACAAAGACACCAAAACGACATCGTTTTGGTGTCGAGCCAAATTCAGGCCACCGAATTTCGAGCTACGTAGCGGCGTCGATATCCCAAAATGTTTGTCCTATTTAAAAAGTCAAGGTAAAAAATATTTAGTTTTCCGAAACTATCCTTTATAAATGGTTAGAAATATATTAAAAATTGCAAAGAGAAGGGCTATTGGAATAAATGGTCTAAAATTTGAATTCAAATACAATGATTACATGTCTCTTAAAAAAGTTCAAATCTCCTAATCGACTATCAAAATGGGACGGAGGGAGGGAGTACTAGGTAAAAAATTATAATTAATAAAAAAAAATTGGTGATATATACCTCACATAAGAGGAGTTCAGGTAGATTCTAATCATAATCGATTGGGGGACAAACTAATCCAGTCCAAATATCATAAAAATGCTAAAACCTTTTTGAATGGATTAGAGACAGAAAGCTAAATGTTGAAGGAAACTAGGGAATCAAAGGGAATTAGTTGGAAATATATTCAATGAAAGGAAAGAATAGCAAGAAAAGGGAAGTCAAGAAAGAGAATTCAACAAAAGCAAAGAATAATCAAGAAAACTTTGGGAAGCAATGAAAACATGTATTTATAACACAAACTCTGAAGCCATGGAAAGCAAAAGAATATCAAGTTACAAAAAACAAGGCATGGAAGCAGAGACCTTTCATCTGATTGCTAACAAATTGGTATGATATGTCTCTTCTTCTTCTTTTTTAAACTCGTTTTCTTCTATGATCATCATCATTGATTCGTTGTTATCATCATCAGTTCTATCTCTTTCTTTCAACTACTTTCATCAAGTATATGCTTGAGAATATTAACAATATTATGTCTATTGGGGCAGTGGGCTGCGTTTTAATGTCTACAACATCATGCAGGAATTTTGAGATCCTTAAGAGACGTCACACCAGCTCACTATACTCTTAAAATGGAGTCTTTCTCATTATTTCTTAACACTAAGATTGAAAATAATGAATCTAGTGTATTCGAAGCTGACGGCTTTAAATGGTGGGTTCAAATTCAATACTATAGTGATTAATTTAAATATTTTGTGGGATAAATAACAATTTTAATCCTTAAAGTATGTGTTCTTTGTCATTTTAGTCCCGAAAATATTAATTTTGTCATTTTGATGCTCAAAATTGTCAATTTTAGTCAATTTGATCCTATCTCTCACGTTAGCTTATACGGATAATGAGAAAGTATTTTATTCTTGAGTAAAAGACAATTTTGGTCCCTAAAGTATGCATTTCTTGTCATTTTAGTCCCTCAAGTTTTAAATCTTGTCATTTTGATCCTCAAAATTGTCAATTTGAGCTAAGACCAAAATGATAAAATTTAAAACTTGACGGACTAAAATGACAAAAAACGCATACTTTAGGGATCAAAATTGTCTTTTATCTATATTCTTGTTGTTAATGTAAACGAACGTTAGACCTAGGACCAAATTAACTCAAATTGATAACTTTGAATATCAAAATGATAAAATTAAAACTTAAGGGACTAAAATGAAAAACAATGCGTACTTTGGAGACTATCATTTATCCATATTTTGTGACATGGCATTTCATATAGCATTAATTAAATGGGAAAGGCAAAAAAGGTGCATATGGTACGCACCATATACAAAAAAAAATATAATATTTATTACAAAAGTATAAATTTTACCATAAAAAACATTAGTTTGTCATTCATATTTTAGAGGTGCACATCATAACGTTGCCATTCATGACTTTTATCATAAAAATTGCAACTTTTTCTTATGATGCGAACATTTTCCGAAGTCACATCAAATGATACTTAAATGTGATCATGCTAACACTATAAATTATTTATTTATTTATTTTTTGAAATAATGCCCATATATTTTCTACTAAGGAGTCTGCTATTCATGCACTCTCTTCCTCTTTTTATGTTCCAGGAAATTGCCTCTTTACCCAAAAGGAAACATGAAAAGGGGTGCGAATGGTCACATTTCTCTTTACTTGGCAATAGCAGAGACAAAAACCCTTCCTCTTGGTTGGGAGGTTAATGCCAACTTCAAATTGTTTGTGTACAACCATATTCAAGATAAATACTTAACCATCCAAGGTATAGCTGCCTTTGTAGTCCAGTCCAGTTGCAACATTGTCCTTAATTTTTTCAGTTATGCTATATGTGTCTATCTACACTTGTTATATAAATGTAGATGTCGAAGGGGGAATTAGGCGGTTTCATCGGATGAAGACTGAATGGGGATTTGATGAATTGGTTCCTTTAGATAGTTTCACTGATGCTTCCAAAGGATATCTGCTTGATGACTGCTGTGTGTTTGGAGCAGAGGTTTTTGTTATAAAATATTATGGCAAAGGCGAATCTATGTCAATGATGAAGGATCCTCTGAACAAGGGTTACACTTGGCAAATTAGTAAATTTTCAGCAATGGATAAGGAATTTCTTCTCACTTGGAAAATTTCTAATTTTTCAGCAATTGAAAATGAAAGTTTGCTCTCTGAAGAGGTGGTTTTTGGAGAGCACAAGTGGTAATAATAATGACTGTTCGATTCTCTTTATTTATGTCTAATTCCACGACACAGTAGAACTAGAAACTAGAAACGTTGAAAAAATTCTAAGTGCACAGAATACGATCACAGAATGTTGAATAGCTGAGAAACAGTATGCAAGTTTTTTCCTTGATGTATGCATGCATGCAGGCAATTAAAGCTTTATCCCAAAGGATTGGGAACTGCAAAAGGTAAAAGCCTCTCAGTTTTTCTGCAGCTTGCTGATTGGGAAACAATTCCTTCTGAACAGAAAGTCTATGCTGAATATAAGTTTGTTATAAGGGACCGGGTTCAAGTAATCATTTCTACAAGGAAGAGGAAGGTGAAATCCATTTTCATTAGAATTGCTCAACAAACACAGAGTGTATACGAACAGATATCGATATGAATTTTGTGTTCAGTTCTCTGGGTTTCAGTTTCCGTGTTTGTAGTAGAATTTGTTTTCGATAATGTTACGATAACATGACCACATTTGTAAAGCATATTTTTTTTATCATTTCATATGTCATAATTGCATGAGTTTGATAGACCCCTTATCACTCGTATATCTTCTTCTTCTTTTTTTTCTTTTTTTTTTATTTATTTATTTATTACAAGAAAATCCTCCCTACTCTCCCGCAGGTCTAAGGCGCGATGTTGTTGGAGGACATAGTTGAATCAGTGGAGCTGTGGTTGAGCTTCCTCAAGAAGAAGCCACAGCCCTACGTTGACCCCGATCTTATTTTACACACACACACATATATTTATTTATTTATTTATTTATTTTTGTGATACCATCCGTAGCTGTTGTTGATAATATACAATTTCTTAAGCTATTTTATCAACTATTTTTCTTGTAAATTCTATATTTTTAGCAACACAAATATTTAGTAGATTTTGAAAAACATTACAACGTTGTTGACTGTTTATGATAAATACAAATACTTGATTACGATCTTATTACAGATGTTTGATCTGAGAGGGGTCGGCTTCTATACCGCGGTTGGTTACTAGAAAGCCAAGAAACTTGCCTAACCCCACGCCAAATGTGCATTTGGATGCGTTCAGTCGCAACTAAATGTGCATTTGGATGCGTTCAGTCGCAACTTGTGGGTTTTCAAAATTTTATAGAGATCACCAAGGTGTCCTGTTAGCCGTTCCGAGCGAAGAGACTATAACCTGAGAACTTATCCCGACCTCCCAAGACAAGCTCCGCTTAAGTCAAGACTCGCACAGCAGGGGAGCATTAAACCCACACCAAGTGCTGGTTAGACAACTTGAGGTCCAACCTCCTAACCAACTGTGCTACGCCCAGGAGATTGACCCAGAGGGATTTGAACTCATGACCTGGGGGCTTAATCCCCATGTTCTTACCACAAGGCCACCCACCCCTGGGTTACTCATATATCTGTTATCAATGCAGTAAGCAGCTGAAATAATAAAGAAAATATTATGACTAAATGTAGTAGTCATTGATGATGATCTATTTTCATTTCATCTATACAAATATGCTTGATGTAGTTGCATTTAAATTTGTGTTCTTCAACATTAATTATTGTTTTGTTCTTTTGGCAGTTACCAAAAGATGGTTCATTCCCTCAGGCACTGGCTATGGTTATAGAGACTTCTTGTCCCTAAGCGACCTCAATGACACATCCAAGGGCTTCCTGGTGAACGATGCCGTAATTGTTGAAGCAGAATCAAGCTCTAATTTTATGTATGGAAGGAGCCTTGGAAGTTGGAGGAATGAAGAAGCAGTAGAAATATCATTTAAAATCTTCTTCATGTTGTCATTTAGGATACACAAAACATGAAATGTGATTTTAGCTTGCCTTTTCACATATTGATGTGACCTCATTTCCATTTACTTAATTTAAATGAATCTCGTTTCAAATATCAATATTTTCACTATTAAATCAATCTCATATCCGTGGAGTATTCTATAAAATATAAAATAAAAAAAATGGACCAACAATATGATTTTCAGAGAAAGATGGTTTAGAAGTTATCTCTATTCCCTCTTAATGACAATGACAATCCCAACTTTTTTTTCTTCATGTGATAAACACAGCATCACTATATACTTAACAGAGAGATATATCTAGAAAACATTCTTGGGCTTGTATTGATTGATCTGAATGAAGTTTTCTCAACTCCTTTATGGTGAGATTTTGGAGCCATCTGGGTGCCCATGCATTATGAGCCTTTTTTCTCTCTATGTCCACCACCCTGTACCTCTTAACATAATCAGGTTCCCTACCCCTTCTTGTGCTTCAATAATCAGACCAACCTCTGTGGTCCTGTCCATTTCTTTTTTTCAATTTTGTTTGTCATAAAGGTTCTAAGTTCATTGAACTCTATCATGGGTGGGTGCCAGCTGTGTTGATGGAGTTGTGGATTGACATTAAAAATTTGTAAATGTGATTTTTTTATTTTGTTATTATTATTTTTTTCCTAATATCACAAACTGCAAAGAACAGAATACATTCAGTCCCCATTTCAAACCCTGTCATCATCATTTGCAGTTTCACTAAATCTTCCAAATCTAATATCATGGCATGGGCAACCTGGGAACCAATCTGTCATACTCAAGTTAGATTCATTCCCCTGTAGAACCACATCTAAGGCCAAATCTCAATAGATCGTGGCAGCACTATTATGCTTGTATACCACATGCCTTTGTGATGCAGAGGGAGCATATGGAATGAACAAAAATATAAGGAGGAACAATAAAGAACAGCTTCTCTAAAATTTTATTACTTAAAAACAACTGAATAGTCTAAAAGGCCTATAACTCAATTTTTAACTATTTTCAAACACGGATGATTTATTTAGTTTGCCTTTGGGCCTTTTTTTTTTTTTTTTTTTTTTGTTGCTTTCGCAAGTTTTTTTGACGACATTGAGGACTCTTGAAAATGAGAAAGAACAACTAGGGGGATCTTAGAATTTTTGACATTGTAAATAGATTTGAGCATGCTTATCTTTTTATTTACAAAATTTGACTCAGAAAAAAACAAATTTTCCACAAGAGGCGGAATTGATTGGGATAATTAATGAATGAATTAATGAGGGCCAAAACACATAATTGAGCATGACATATATTAATATTTATAAATTATATATATTATATATTATTTATATATTTATCCTTACATGTATATTTATCTTTTGATAATTATGGGTGATAATTATTGAGGTTGCCTAAAATATCAAGAACTCTAAAAGGTGGTTTGGCTAACGCCTATCAATTTTCACTAATTAAGTTTCCTTGATAGAAGGAAACTAACAAAGTTTATCTAATAATGTATCTATCTGATAAGGGTCCGTAACCTAACAGTTATAAATAGATCTGTGGTTTTCCATCAATGAGGCACTCAAGTTCTGCATAGGTTAGAAGACACTTATTCATAAAGTGTGAAGCGAGTGATATAATATTGAGAGGTTCAGAAGAAATACACACAGGAGGTTAGTATAAATTTTATTCCGCTGTATATCCATACATATATGATTATATTATATGTATATGATTTTCCTACATTATCAACTCCAATGACAGCTTCAAAGCAGACAATGTTTGGGGAGAGGGGGGCAAAATATGAACAGTAAAGTTATTTCAATTATTTGAATATTAAAAGAGACCATATATTGAATTTAATGGGGCATGTTCCATGCTTGGGTCAGGAAGATCTTAGGCATGGTCTCTCAACTTACAACAACCACAATAACACCAACAACAACAATAAAAAATAGAAAATAGAAAACAACAAAAATTAAAATTAAAAAGTTATAAAGATGTATATAAAATATGAAAATATTTTATATTTAATCCACACGAGTAGTCCCATGTCCACTAGAATGGAAGACAATATTTCACACTTTCTAATATGATGTCTGTCACTAATTTATACATGTGATTTGTAATTGATTACAAATATTTAGTGTTTACTCTACATAGATGAATCCAATATTAAAGAAGTTCCTCATTAATAAAAAAAATAATAATAAAGTAATGCTATTTAAACAAATAAATTTTAAAATTTTCATACTTGTATGAGTTGTTTCAGTCGAACTACTCAAGTAAATTCTGTCTTAAATTTTAAAGTTTGATTGATGTGTGTCATATCTATTAATAAAAATAATTTGTATAATTTATTACTTTCTATAGCATTTTTCATAGTAATATTATTCCAACATTAACTTTGGTATTTCCTCACCTCAGTAGTCTGATTTTTGACTGCCCATCACCCCATTACACCCTTTTCATCATATTGAAATACAATTAAAATTAAAATTATATAAATTAATTTTATATTTTAATTATAAGATTAATAATAATAATATAATTTAACCTAGAAGTATGACCACCAAAATGGAGTCCTGTCTGGACACTCAGAGACAATTGAGGTCTGGTCTTGTCTGTATTAGAGCCATAACCATTTTGAAGATTTTGTTCTCCAAATACAGATAGAGAGCTTCTCTATATAGATATTGAGGTCTTGTCTCTACTTGATTCATTATTATGACCTTCATAATTCTTGTGGAGGAATCACTTCTACTCCATACCTAATTGCTTATTTTAGTAAAAGTATATATAAGTACCTTCTTTAATTTGTCTAATCAATTTAGTAATAAAAAATAAATAAATAATATTTCATACACAATAAAAAAATTCTTCTATCTTTTCATGGCATGTCACCTAGTCATTTCCTGGTGATATAATTGTTGACCAAGCATTTGTGCAACAACAAATAACATGATTCATCTTGTTCGAAGAGAGAAAATGTGTTTATTTAGCCTCCCTTATTAATTCTCCAAATATATCTAGTCATTTGTTTAAAAGTAATAATAATAATATAAGATAAAGAAATGGAAAAGGAACAAGATCCCTTTTGAGATCGAATTCCTTCTGTTTTGACAACCCTCTCTCACGGAAAGAACAAGGTGCACAATCAAAAAGATAGAAGGGAACACAAGATCGGAACATAAGATCTTTTGAACCCAAAACTCTAATTCATGATCACTGACTGTTCCAAAAGCTTAAACTGTTCGGAAATGGCCCAACAACATGTATCAGGCTAACATAAACAAGTTCTACAATAGTCTTCGTCTCATCCCATCTTGCCACCAAACCATCTGCAAAAAGCGTGAAAGTTAATTACAAAATTAAGTAAAACAACCCAAGATATCACCTCTTAAGCATTTTTTCTATAAAAAACAAATGAATAAATAATTCTACGAACCAACCACAGAAAATAATTGTGGTAATATTTAGTAGGTGAGACATGTCACTAAAGAGGCTGTTTCACTGAAAATGCTCAACTTATATTTTCTGTGGCCGGTTCTGTGATTAATTTTATGTCTGTAGAATTATTAAAACATTGTAAGCACAAGAAGTGGAAACACAAACTTAACTGGTTTTGCTGCAGATGGTTTCCAGAGAGAGAACTGGAAGAAACCGAAAGGCTCATGGAATTCAGATCTCCCCTGCAAAAAAATCCATATTTTGGTAAATAAACATGCTCTGATCAAATACTTGGATCAAAGAAATTAAGGACAATACCGCAAAATGGGTTGCAGAGCCCTCTTGTGAAAAGCCTGATGATGACATGTTCTCCTTTGAAGCTTGGTTGTTGGTGAGTGTGAAATTTCTGTGTCAAAATTCAAGAACAACTAGAGTTATTTCCAAGTACAACAAATGGTTAATTCAACAAAGCAATTTGTTTCTTACATGTTGTTCAATTGTTGTTGTTCTGAGTTTGGAAAATGATTTCCATACAAATTTTTTCTACGAAAGCATCATTCAGAATGACGTGACAATGGCATTTTTTTAATTATAAAGCATAATAATGAAGTTTTTGAAAGGAATGAAAGGAGCACAGACAGTCACATCTTTCTGTATAGAAATTTAAAATTCTATTTGTACATCATAACTCTTTGAATTTACCTGGGAGAAGTTGAAGACAGTAGAGCTAGCAGTATCATCAAGGAAAGAAAGATGTTCTTGAACCTTTGGACTCGGATTTTCTCTGTTTTTCTTCCTCTTCCCTCTCTTCTTTGGCAATGCGGCATCAATTGGTGCATTATTCAAACACCCATTACTGCCATTTCCATAATATTCATCCTCATGAAAAATTTGAGGCCCAGAAGAAGCATCTGAGACCATGGACAAGTCCTCTTCTTCATCCTCATTCTTCGGCGATCTCTTTCCTTTGCCGTAAATGCCCTTTCCATCAACAAACTCATTATTGTTTGTATTTGATGGATATGAAGAAAGAAAAGAGTGTTCTAAGTATAGA
The DNA here is from genome assembly GCA_030407325.1 of Camellia japonica. Classification (NCBI taxonomy): domain Eukaryota; kingdom Viridiplantae; phylum Streptophyta; class Magnoliopsida; order Ericales; family Theaceae; genus Camellia; species Camellia japonica. The sequence continues at coordinate 159,978,258 of JAPPVO010000029.1, forward strand.
GTCCATCCAGACTCACAACCACTACAACACTCTGAAGAAGGCAACATATTATTCATTATTTTTCAAAAACAATTCTTTGGTTTTTTGAAAACACCCCCCCAACTAGGTTCTCTTTGTATAGGCCTCTTGTTATGAAGAAGGGAGCTTTAGTTATGAAGAAGGGAGCTTAATAAAGAGATTTTGAGCACACACTCTCTCTTTCTAGTAAAAGGGGTTTGTGTCTATGTCTATATATTTAGAGAGTTAAGCATAGTAGGATATAGAAGAGTGAAGTGTGAAAGAAACAAACTAATGTTCCGTACACACAAACTAAATACATAAAGTGTACAGAAATATATTATATGACTGATAAGGATATTCAATTACACAATTTTTTTTATTTTTTATTTTTTTTTATGATTTTATGCGTTATTTTTTGTGTGTCTTGATTCTGTGCGCCTAATAGTGTCGGGAGAAGAAAAAGCCAAAGAAAATGAGATTGAAATCCTAGACTAGTTTTGTCATGACTCACCACCCCTTTGGGCTCTCTGAGTGAATGAATCTTATCAAACCAGACAGTTGAGTTGGGTTTTTGTGGGCTTGTCATGTACGTATATGGATGTATGTATATGTATAGATTGTAGATGAGAGAGAGAAGGGAGCCAGCCACAACTCCTTCACATGCTAGACACAGGCATTGTGTACGTTCTTAACCAAAACGGGTACACGTCCATTGTTGCGGATCGGGGGCACACCAGGGAACACAAACAAGCAATAACACACAAGATTTAACGTGGTTCGGCAAGTCGCCTACGTCCACGGGCAGCGGATTCACTATATTGATAGAAATGGAACAATTACAAGCTCTCAGAATGTTCTCTCTCTCTCTATCACTCTAAGTCTCACTTCTGCTGTGTTTTTCCCTCTGCCTCAACCTCTCTATATATACACATCAGAGGGAGGAGGTGATTGGCCATCACCTACTCCATTCCACTCTCTAGTCTCTAATGGGGTGGGTGAAATGGAGCTTCCATTTAGGTAGTGGAAGGATAGTGCTGCACTCATGGTTGGTGCTGCACTCACAATCCTTGGTGGAGTTGCCTAGTGCTGCACGCACAATCCTTGCCAATTTACAACAAATCTCCACCTTGGCGAGGATTCTCTAATCCAACATAGTGATCGATCAACACTGCCTTGCACCCGAAGGTGCTCAGTTCCGAGAGATGTTGACCAAGTCCAAACAATGTTGGAACTTGATCCCAGAAACTACCTTTGTGAGCATATCGGCCGGATTATCTGCAGTACCAATCTTTTGAAGCAGAATATCCCCTTCATTCACAATTTCTCGGATGAAATGGAAACGGACGTCAATGTGCTTGGTGCGGGAATGATGAACCTGGTTCTTTGCCAAACAAATGGCACTCTGACTGTCACAATACACCTCAACGTGCTTCTGAACAAGTCCCAAGTCTTCAATCAACCCGTGTAGCCAAATAGCTTCTTTAAAGGCTTCTGTCACTGCCATGTACTCTGCCTCTGTAGTAGACAAAGCCACCGTTGACTGAAGCGTTGACCTCCAACTTACCGGCCCTTTAGCAAGCGTAAATAAATACCCTGTTGTTGACCGGCGTTTGTCTAAGTCACCAGCATAATCTGAGTCCACATAACCTTTCAAATTCTGCCCGAGTCGGTTATCTCTCTCGAACTTCAATCCCAGATTGACTGTGCCATGTATGTACCTTAGGATCCACTTCACTGCCTGCCAGTGATCTTTTCCTGGATCATGCATATACCTGCTTACCATACTCACAGCATGCGAGATGTCAGGCCTTGTACAAACCATAGCATACATTAATGCACCAACTGCATTTGCATATGGAACCTGTGCCATATGCTTCCGTTCTTCTTCTGTGCGTGGAGACATCGAAGCACTAAGCTTGAAATGAGGGGCCAATGGTGTACTTACAGTTTTGGTTTTCCCATTTATGCCAAATCTGTCTAACACCTTTTTCAGATACTGGGTTTGTGTCAGACAAACCGTGCCCTTCTTCCTGTCTCTCTTGATCTCCATGCCAAGAATTTTCTTTGCTTCTCCCAAATCCTTCATTTCAAACTCCCTTGCTAACTGTGCCTTGAGTTTGTCAATCTCCACCTTGCTCTTAGATGCAATTAGCATATCATCTACATATAAGAGCAAGTAGATGAAGGAACCATCGGGAAGCTTACGGAAATATACACAATGATCAAATTGACTTCTTGTGTATTCTTTCTCTATCATGAACCGATCAAATCGCTTGTACCACTGTCTCGGGGATTGCTTCAACCCGTACAACGATTTGTTCAGCTTACAGGCCCAATTCTCTTTTCCAGCAATTTTGAAGCCATCTGGCTGGGACATGTATATCTCCTCTTCAAGATCTCCATGTAAGAAAGCAGTTTTGACGTCGAGTTGGGCGAGCTCGAGATCAAACTGTGCAACCAAAGCTAACAGGATGCGAATAGACGTGTGCTTCACAACAGGTGAGAATACCTCATTGTAGTCTATTCCTTCCTTCTGAGCATAGCCTTTAGCTACCAATCTAGCTTTGAATCTGATGTTGTTGCCTGGAATGCCTTCTTTCTTGGTGTAAACCCACTTACACCCAATTGCTTTCTTGCCTTTTGGAAGTTGCACCAACTCCCAAGTCTGGTTCTTGTGAAGTGAACCGATCTCTTCATCCATAGCCTCCTTCCATTTGACACTTTCTGGATGCTGCACGGCTTCTTTGAAAGTGCACGGAACATTGTCTTCAATGATTGGAAGTGCATAGGCTACCATATCGGTCATCCAACTGGGTTGCTTAGTAACCCTTTTACCTTTCCTGATTGCAATGGGTTCTGATTGTTGCGGAGCCTCTGGATCTTCATCTGAACTCTCTTCAGAGCTATCTTCTGAGACTTCTTCAGGATGGTTGATTGGCTGACTAGTCTTTGATGGAGTCTCAAACTCCACCTGCACTGACTTCTTCAATGCTTCAACATTCTGTTGAGGATCTGGTTGCTTCAACATTGCAGACTCATCAAAGGTAACATCTCTTCTGATGAGAACTTTCTTTGATTCAGGGCACCACAATCTGTATCCCTTAACACCGTCACCGAAGCCCAAGAAGATGGCTTTCTTGGCTCTTGGATCCAACTTAGATTCTGTAACATGAAAATATGCTGGACATCCAAAGATACGTAACTGATCATAATCAGTAACTGGGACTCCTGACCATACCTCCATGGGAGTCTTCCCATTAGTGCTGCAGTAGGTAGTCTGTTGACAAGATGACGAGCATAGTTCAATGCCTCGCCCCAAAATGCCTTGCTCATTCCAGACTGTGACAGCATACACCGGACTTTCTCCACCAAAGTGCGGTTCATGCGTTCTGCAACTCCATTTTGCTGCGGTGTTCCAGGAACTGTGAAATGTCTCACTATCCCTGCATTCTGGCAAACCTCAAAGAAGGGATCTGATGTGTATTCTCCACCATTGTCAGATCTGAGCTTCTTGATCCGTCTGCCTGTCTGGGTCTCAATCATCTTCTTCCACGTAAGAAAGATGTCTAAGACTTCATCTTTGTGCTTCATTGTATAAATCCAAACTCTTCTGGAGAAATCATCAATGAACGACACAAAGTAGTGTTTACCTCCCAACGAAGCATTCTTGGAAGGACCCCATACGTCGGTGTGGACGTAGTCTAGAATCCCTTTGGTACGGTGAATTGCAGTACCAAACTTGATTCTTGTTTGCTTGCCCAATACACAATGCTCGCAGAACTCAAGCTTCCCTGTCTTGGCGCCTTTCAACAGGCCTTGCTTTACCAACCCTTGTAAAGCCTTCTCACCGACATGCCCTAGGCGCATGTGCCAAAGTTTGGAAGTGTCTGATGCATCATCTTCTGAGCTGGAACTGGTGGAGACAGCCACTTTCCCTGTGACTGTAGAGCCGTCTAGGAAATATAAATTTCCCTGTCGAGTACCCTTCATTGCAACCAATGCTCCTCGAACAACTTTGAGGACTCCACCTTCCATGGTTACTCTGTAACCTTTGGAGTCTAAAACTCCCACTGAGATGAGATTCTTGGTTAGATCTGGTACATACCGTACATCTTCAAGAATTCTGATTGTTCCATCATGGATCTTCAGTTTGATTGTTCCAATCCCCTTTGTCTGGCAAGCTTGGTCGTTGCCCATCAGCACAACTCCTCCATCGAACTCTCGTAAGCTCGAGAACCACTGCTTGTTCGGACACATATGGAATGAACACCCGGAATCGATAATCCATTCATCAGACTGGCCGTATGATGAAACTGTGAAGGCACCTCCTTCATCATTATCTCCATCTCGTGCAATATTCACCTTCTCTTCTGTCTTGTCTTTATTTGGACAATCTTTTGCCCAATGCCCTTTCTGGCGACAAGCAGCACACTCGTCTTTTGCAAGACGTCTTTTGTCTGAAGCTTTCCCCCTGGATTTTGAGCGAGACTTTCCTCGCCCTGCATTTCTTCTGTTATTTGTTCTGCCTCTGACTGTCAAAGCCTCGGATGTTGAGTCCCTGTTTGCAGACTTGTCTTTCCTTCTGAACTCATTGTTCACCAAGGCGTTTGCAACATCAACATACTTGATCTTCTCTTTACCGTACAGTAAAGTAGTAGTGAGATGATCATACGAGTCAGGCAAGGAATTTAACAATAACAGTGCTTTGTCTTCGTCACCAACGTGATCATCCAAATTCTTCAAGTCCGTAATAATTTTGTTGAAGTTATTTAGGTGTTCGTTCATCGAAATACCTTTAATGTAGTCGAAACGAAACAACCTCTTCCTCAAGTAGAGCCGGTTCTCAATGCTCTTGGTCATGAACTTATCTTCCAGCGCCTTCCAAAGCTTCTTCGCAATATCATATTCGGTGAAGGCGTACTTCTCCTCTTTCGCTAGGCAAAGTCGGATGGAACTGCAGGCCAGGAGATTCACCCTCTCCCATTCTATCTCGTCCAGGTCATCTGGTTTGTCTCCCAGAGTGAAGTGCAGGTTCATCTGGACAAGCATATCCTTAACTTCGCATCTCCACATGCCGAAGTTGCTGCTTCCATCGAACTTCTCTACCTCGAACTTGGCATGGGACACCGGGGTCCAATGCCTAGAAGTGCTTGTACTCGCTGGATTACTTACGGACTCGGTTGATCTAGATTCTGCCATTTTTTTTTTAGAAACTTCAATTCAAAAAACTGACCGTACAGATGTGCCCGGAATACTCCAAATAGTTGGGAAGCACTATTGGATCGTCAAAAACGGATTCAGAATGCCTCAGATCAAGCCAAAATATTTTGAACACCTCTGATTCAAAAACTAACCGTACGGATGTGTCCGGAATATCCCAAATAGTTGGAAAACACTATTGGATCGTCGAAAATGGACTCCGAATGGCTCTGATCTGGCAAAAACAGTTTGCACGGTTCAGATCTGCAGAATCTGGTGCGCTGAGATGCACCGGATAATTCCTCCGGTCAACGGCTGGTCAACGGCTGGTCAACGGCGCAGGCGGCGCGGTCAACGGAGGATCGGCGCGCGGTCAACGGCGGCTCGGCGGTCAACGGCGGCTCGGCGGTCAACGGCGGCGCGGCGCGACGGCGCGCGCGGGTGGCAGCAGCTGGCGGCTCGGCTCGGCTCGGCTGACGTCAGATGACGTCAGCACCACGCGCGGGATGACTCGTCTTCTTCCTGGAGATGGCGCGTGCGGCGAGTGGTTCAGGCGCGTGCAGCGAGTGGTTTTCACTCGCGTTCTTCAGAGGGCGCGTGGAGGCGCGTTCTTGTGTTTCTGGACCTCTTCTTTGCTTGGTTGGACTCCTCTCGGGGAGTTCTTCCTCCTGGTATGCTCAAATGTGGATTTCGAGCACTTTGAATTCTGGGCACTTTCCGGAAAAATTCGATTTTTCGCAACCCGAGCTCTGATACCAATTGTTGCGGATCGGGGGCACACCAGGGAACACAAACAAGCAATAACACACAAGATTTAACGTGGTTCGGCAAGTCGCCTACGTCCACGGGCAGCGGATTCACTATTTGATAGAAATGGAACAATTACAAGCTCTCAGAATGTCTCTCTCTCTCTATCACTCTAAGTCTCACTTCTGCTGTGTTTTTCCCTCTGCCTCAACCTCTCTATAATACACATCAGAGGGAGGAGGTGATTGGCCATCACCTACTCCATTCCACTCTCTAGTCTCTAATGGGGTGGGTGAAATGGAGCTTCCATTTAGGTAGTGGAAGGATAGTGCTGCACTCATGGTTGGTGCTGCACTCACAATCCTTGGTGGAGTTGCCTAGTGCTGCACGCACAATCCTTGCCAATTTACAACATCCATCTACTCTTCCTCACTAGTACTGTTTTTTTCTTTTTTTTTCTTTTTTTTTAAGAACGAAAATACATTGCTATCTACCTATATCTATATATTATATAAGAAAAATCAACTTTTTAGTGAAAAGCTTTCTATATGGGTTTCAAATTCTCATTCTAATTTTTTTTATTTTCTTATTTTTTTATAATCTCACATCAAGAAAAGAAAAAAAAAGAAAGAATTGTTTTACTTATATAAAGAGATTCTTATACTTTCATCTCATTTAGTAAGGAGCCTTGTGAGAGTTTCAATATCTCATATTAATTTTCTTGATTTTCTTAATTTTAAAAAATTAAGAAAATCTCTATTGGCTAACTTTTATTTAGGCTTTGTTTGTCATCCCCTAAAAAAGTTAAAAAGTCATTATCCTATTTAAGTCACATCATCTTATTTAAGACACATCACCTCTCTACTATATCACTTCAAACCCAACCCATATTTCTAAAAAAATCAAAAAGTACACTTATTTAGAACATCCCAAATAACCCCTTAATAATCTTACGTCGGGAAAAGAAGGAAAAAGTGAATTATTTAGATTGAGATAGTTTAAGTTTGAAGTTTTTATTAGGGGTGGGCAAAGATCGGTTGCGGCCATAGAACATTCAATCCACCATCTGTCCACCAGATTGGCGGATTGAAGAAAATCAATCTGCATCTGTCCGCCAACCCGGCCGATGTGAATTGAGCGATTGGCGAATGGATGCGAATCGATTTAGTAGTTTAAAATTTTATAAATTTTTAACATAATTCAACTTATACGTTTCCTTTAAAAAAAAAAAAATATTACAGTCAATTACTTAAAAAAGTATTATAATCACTGCATGCCTTATCTAAAGAAAGAAAGTTTGAAACTTTAGAATATTACAATCACTGCATGCTTCATCCACATATTACGATCACAACATGCCTCATCCACATAAAGTATTATAATCTGTGGTATTTAAAATATTAAAGCAATTCAAACCACCAAAACGATGAACAGAGCAATAGTAGAGATTTATGCCTCTATATTGTTACATCTATATCTGTTTTTGAAAACAAAAACCAACCAGTATATATTATCATTTTTATTTATTATTTTAGAGTTAGATTTAAAAACCAAAAAATATAAATAAATAATACATTTATTTTTTTCAATTCAAAAAATATATTCAAGTTGAAAACAATTTTTCAACAGAACATATTCAACAGAATATTTAAACTTTTTTTCAATTAAAAATACAAACAGAATATCTAAATAAATTAAAAACACTAGTTTAGGTTAATGGTTCACCAAACTGTACGGTGAAAATATATCTCTCTAATAGGAGGCCCAACTTATATAATTTAAAGGTTTTTTTTAATAATTAATGTTATTATTATTATACTAAAAGGGTTTCGAAATTTGGAGGTCATCACCCATCTCTCCCAATTGGGTCCATCTTGTTTGCATGACTACAATTCATTATATTTTAAAACAATATTTTACTCCAAATGTGATGATACAAGTTAATTCCACAATTATGACTACATGGATGACAATGTAATTTTCTTGATTTTCTTAATTTTAAACAATTAAGAAAATCTCCATTGACTAACTTTTATTTGATAATATCATATTGGGAAAAGAAAGAAAAAGTAAATTGTTTAGGTTGGGATAGATTAGGTTGGAGGCTTTTATCATAGTTTAGATTAATAGTTCACAAAACTATATGGTGAAAATATGTCCCTCTAATCGGAGGCCAACTTATATAATTTAAAGGCTTTTTTTAATAATTAATGTTATTATTATTAGGGTAAATTACGCTGACACCCCCTGAGGTTTATATTTATTACAGTTCCTCCCTCACTTTTTGGAAATTACATCTCCCTCCCTGAGGTTTAAAGTTTCAGTGCAGATTCCCCCCTCAACAATTTAATTTTAAATACCAATTTTGCCCTCACTGGGTAAATTACATTGACACCCCTCATATTTTAGAAATTACAATCCCCTCCTTAAGGTTTAAAGTCGCATTACCAATTGCACCATCGGTTAGTATTAGTTAGAAACAAAAAAAATTCATTGGAAAAAAAAAATTATTTGAAAAAAAAAATTAATTGAAAAAAATTTTTGTTAGTAAAATTTTTAAATTTCTATTTAAAAACCAACGTAAACTCATTTTTTGAATTTATGTTTTTTTCTCAAATTTACAAACTGAGACAATAATTTATAAACCAAAAAAATTATCAAACAAGTTTTTATGACAATTTTTAAAATTTTTGTAAATATAAATTAAAAACTGAAAACGACATGGTTACCAAACAGGCCTCAGAGAGTAAAAATATCATAAATTAACAAATAATTAAATAAGTTGCCAACGCAAGAAATGACTTATCAAAATACTCTTAGGCTATGTATGTTTGATTTTTAGAAAAAAAATTTAAAAATTAAAATTAATTTGGTTAAGAAATAAAAAATAAAAAATAATTATCATTTAAGGGTAAAAAATAATTATCATTTTAACTTTTGGGCATGTTATATACATACGTATCGCTGTTTCAATTTAATTTGTAAAAAATTATTTCTAACCACTCAAAGATAAAAATATATAAAATGATAATTATTTTTTATTTTTTATTTCTTAACCAAATTAATTTTTAATTTTTAAAAAAAAATTCTAAAAATCAAACCATACATAACCTAAAAATCTTTTGATAAATCATTTCTTATGTTGTTAACTTATTTAATTATTTGTTAATTTTACGACATTTTTACCATTTGAAGCTTATTTGGTAACCATTTTGTTTTCAGTTTTCAATATATATTTACAAAAATTTTAAAAAACTATCATAAAAACTTGTTTGATAATTTTTTAGGTTTATAAATGGTTGTCTCAGTTTGTAAATTTAAGAAAAACGTAAATTCAAAAAATGAGTTTACGTTGGTTTTAAACATAAATTTAAAAATTTTACTAACAATTTTTTTTCAAATAATTTTTTTTCTAACTAATACTAACCAATGGGGCAATAGGTAATGCTACTTTAAACCTTAGAAAGGGGATTGTAATTTCTAAATGTGAGGAGTGTCAATGTAATTTACCCAGTGAGGGCAAATTTAGTATTTAAAAAAATTAAATTGTTGATGGGGGGAATCTATAATGAAACTTTAAAACCTCAGGAAAGGAGATGTAATTTCCAAAAGGTGAGGGGAGAACTATAATAAGCATAAACCTCAGGGGGTGTCAGTGTAATTTACCCTTATTATTATAATAAAAAGGTTTCAAAATTTGGAAGTCGTCACCCATCTCCCCCAATTAGGTCCATCTTGATTGCATATAGCGACCCCGGTCTTTTTCCATTTGGTGGTTGTATCTGCACTTACGTTCCGTAGATTCTGTTGTTATATATGTATTGTTGTCGTCCTTCAATTCCTTATTTTTGAGTTATAGGATGTATTAGGCAGGTTTGTTACAGGTTAGGAGTGTTTGGGAGCAAAGGGTTGCTGCCCAAAATTTTGGTCCTCGCTCGAGCGAGAAGTTTGTCGCTCGAGCGGCTATTTGTTTTTGGTCTTTCGCTCGAGCCAGTATTTCTTCGCTCGAGCGAGTGGCTGCGTCTTGGTATAGACCTGAGAGCTGTGTTTCTTGGCTCGAGCGAGATCTTCTTCGCTCGAGCGAGCTGGTTTGTTCATCGCTCGAGCGAGCGTTCCGTCGCTCGAGCGTGCGTCTAGTTGCAGACCTGAGGGTTTGAGTTGTAGGCTCGAGCGAGCATTCTGTCGCTCGAGCGAGCTTCTGTGTTGTTGGCTTGAGCGAGACCTTCTTGGCTCGAACGAGGGTTTTCTGTGTCTGGTCGCTCGAGCGAGCCTGTTTTATTTAAATAGGCAGCAACGGTTTTTAAAACACTTTTTGATCCTCCTTTTGATTTCAAAACCCTAGGTCCGTGTTTTCTCTCCCTCCACTCACCTTCTCTCTTAGGTTTGATCTACTTAGAGTGTATTTCTACCCTAGGTCCTTTGTTAAAAAGATAGAGTGGGTCGAGGGCTTCTTTTTAATCTGAACAATCTTGGATTTGGAGCACATTGGGTTTTCGCCATCTTCTCCATTTGAGTTCTTCACTTTGAGGTAGGGATACCCTACTCCATTCTATATGTTTTGTCCTAAGTTTTAGTCATTTTGATATGTTGGTGTTGTTAGGTTAATTTTGGGAAAAGCTAGGGTTTGATTTATAATTCAAAAAGGGGGCTTTTCATCTGTTAAATATCATATGTTTGTAAGTCTTGAAAAATGATATTGATAGTGTTAAATTGATAAAAATTGAACCTTAGGGTTGATGTTGAGAAAAAAGGGGAAAACCCTAATTGTTGTAGTAAATTAATTTGTATAATTAATTTTGAAAAATGTGGAATCGAGTGTATGTATATATATATTAATGCATTTATTTCCTGTTTAAAAATAACTGCTTTGGGCTATCGGTGGAGGATAGTCGTGATTGTTGTAGACATTGCATGTTGATTAGGAAAAACTGAAACTAATCACATTGATTGAGTCATTAAATATGATGGTTGAATTAATACAGCAAATCTGTGTATTGATTGAATATTGTGTATGACAAGTGTTTATTACATTGTATATGCATATTGTTTGGGAGGAGATAGGGGCCATCACCATCACCACCACCACCACCACTACCGCCATCATCTCTTATCCACCACCTTTACTACTGCTGCCGCTTCTTTTCCTCTACCACAAAAAATTAGTTCATGATTTTTAGTAATAAAAAAAATAGGCCGCAGAAAAATATTTTTCATTGATTACAGAAAATTAACTTTTTATTTTAGTAAAAAATATTTTTCATTAAAATATATATTACCCCTACTTCTACAAAATAAAAAATAATAATATTTATTTTCATTAAAATAAAAATGAAACAAATAAATTTTCAATCTTAGTAACTAAAAAAAAAAAAATTTTAAAAAAAATTCATTAACTACAAAAAAAAATATATATATATATTTTAACAAAAAATAAATTTATTAATTATTATTATATTATTATTATTATTTTTATTTTTATTTTTCATTCCCCGCCCCTTTATTTTTTTCACTCCCGTTCCCCCTTTATTTTTTTCCCATTCCCGCTTCCACACAAAAAACCCTAATCTCAAACCCAAAAAAACCCTAATCTCAAACCCAAACTCTCAAATAGATAGAAAGAAGGAAAGAGAGTGCAGGGTTGAGTGAGAGAGAGAGAGAGACTTTGACAGTTAATCGGTAGTTGTTGAAGAAGCTGAGCTTAATCTTCAATGGCGGTAGCATCCACATCTCTCGCATCTCAACTTTCCGGCCCCAAATCCGCAACATCCTCTTGCCCTCAGTTCTCTGGACTCCGTCGATCTTGCTCCAAGCTCGACCACTCTCTCTCTTCCCCTACTCTCTCTCTCTTCCAAACCCTCGATTCTCATCTCCGTCTCTCCTCCCCCTCTTCACGAAAAGGTTGCAGAGGCGTCGTTGCCATGGCCGGTTCCGGCAAGGTAATACCCTCTCACTCTCTTCTCTCCTTTCAATTCGTTTTCTAGATCTCTATAATTGAGGCATCGAAATTAAACGAAATGTGTGAATTTCTATGATGAATCTATTTATGTGGAGTTGTTGGTTGAATTTAGGATTATTTGATTGACTAAATTATTATGCTAATTTAGTTTAATTGTTTGTTTTATTCTTCGAATTTGATTTTGTGTTTTTTGCTTGCAGTTCTTTGTTGGTGGCAACTGGAAGTGTGTAAGTATCTTTTTCCCTTTTTCCCATTGCTGTCAAAAAGCTATATATATATATATATATATCACATTTGTGGTTGCTGTTATGTTTGAATTACTATCCTCGTGGACAATGGATAGATCTTGAGGACTGTTTTTGTTGTTATGCAAACCAAAGTGTAAAGAGTTCTTAATTCAATCAAGATATAAAAAGACAATAGGGTACCCTAAACTTTAACATTGAATGGGGTTAATAGTTCCTTCATAGTCTTGGACCAATATTTAGATGCCATACCATATATCTAGATAAAAGTCAACCTGGGTATATGCTGGGTTTTCAAGTAAAGGCAATAAATTTTCAAAAGATGCCATTTTTGACATTTCAGCTTTGTTTGGGAAGCTATGGCATATTATATTTTGACATTTCAGCTTTGAAGATGTTTTACTATGCAATGTGATCTCATGGTATATAAAAATAAATAAATAAATTGATATTTTTAGCAAAAAGTGCTTCACTTAGAAATTTTAATTGCAAAAAAAAAAAAAAAGAAAGGTAGCTCATGGTCCTGTTTTTAATTTGTGTTAATTTGCTGCTGGAACTGTGTATGGTTATGTTGCTGTTATGGCTATGTTGCTAGAAATGTTTACCACTGCTGCTGCTGTGGTGCTTTGGATTTATATTTTTATTTTTTGTGTAATGTGTGTATGGATATGGATTTTGTATCCAGCAGCAGCAGGCACAACTGTTTTTTTTTTTTTTTTGATCTTCATAGTCTGTAAATTAAGAACTGGGTTTGTTCCCTTTGTAATGTAATTATAATTATAATTAGTGAGAATAACAGGTAGGTTGAACCACAAAATACGCTGTTTGAGTACCTTATGGTTCTAGGATTGGAAGGTTGAGGGAAGTAATAATAATGCCTGTTTTTAATGATGGAAAAAAGATGGTTTAAATCTGGTTTTTATGTTATTAGAAGCTAAGATGCAGAAAAATAACAAGAAGAAAATTCTAGAATTCACTCCTAGGAGCCTCAAGCATCTCACCTGGTATTTGATTGTATCACATTTCATAAAGAGTTTCAAAAGTTTCACAATCAAAACATGTTCTCTGTTGAATTAAACTAAATTACATTGCTTTATAGACTTTAAGGAATTTCCTACACTAACTAGGATTAGGACTTCTAAATACTATTACTACATAGGGAATTAGATTTTTATTTCCAAACTTATAAAAGTAAGACTCGAAAAAAACAAACAAACAATTATTTATCTTGACTCCCAAGACTATAGATGGGCGGTACAACCCATGTCTGCAAATTACCAAAATACCCTTATGAAATTCTATAAAACTTGTAAGAAAATAACTAGTTTAATACCCAGCCTAAATAACTATAAATCTAGACTCTAAAAAGGCTAAAAACTTTAGTACACATGATTCCAATTGGTCCCGAGTGGATTTGAATTTCAACCAAGCAATTTCCGAACTTTGGCACTTCTTGAATTTCATTGTTCTCAACCTTATTGTTTGTATCACTTATTGGAGTTTATTATGGTGCATTCATAGGAAATCTTCGACTATTCCCATGTTCCGGGACATGCAGTTCTTCATCGTGGTCGGCATCGGCATGGTGCTAGACCCACAAAATCTGGGCATAGGATCAACTTACTGCTATGGTGCAGAAGGTATATTGGTTCTCACTTTCTTTGCATGCTTGTTGAACATGTGTTTCTAATAATAAGAAGTTGCTGCATTTTTTTTCTTCTTTTTCATTTGTTACTGTTGGCACACAACATAAGTTGTTTGAATGTTATCTCACCTTCTTAGAGGCCAGGCAGCTCTGAATCAAAAAGCTTAGGAGGATGATGTGTTGGGAAATCTAGTTATGGGTTTTGGTTTGATAGTTGATTCAATACTTTTGCAATTATGATCTGTTAATAAATATTAGGCAATTATGATCTGTTAATAAATATATTTATGACATAATTATGACATACGGTTTAATTCTAGTTGACTCGACTGTTGGATGCCATGTTTTTAAACTTGAAAATTAATACGAAAACATGAAAGGATTGATCTTACATCCTATCCTAGCATCATAATTTTAGAGATTATAGGTGCTTATAGTATTGATCTTATATCTGAGTAACATAGTTACACATTGCAGTATTATTCAGTGGTCGTGGGTGGGTTATGGTTTTTGGTTTTATGCTAGTTATGAATTGCAAAACTATTGAGTTCATATGGTTGGGATATTGTATGAATTGCAAAACTATTGAGTATACATGGTTGGGATATTGTATTTTGTTTGTGGAATTTGGTTTCTTCTTCCAGTACCTGATGACTATTGTTGTTTGTGTGTGTGCACTTGTGCATGAATACGGTAGCAGCTGTAATTATATTTTTGACTGTCTGCTCCAATCATGTTGTCCTTTTCAGATTTGTCTCACTTGAGTCTTGCATTTTTTGTATGCCAATTGTTTGATCTTGGTTCTGGGTTTTGTGAATGCTTACTGTTATATCTAAACTTGGACCACGAGTGGCATGATTTATATGGTCACATGCATATTCCTGGTGCTTGTAAAATTTATCAAACTTATCTGCAGTCATCTCTGAATGGATCAGCTTCAAATCTTCCAGACAGTACTAGGCGTTCTTTTGCTACATCTTTTTCTGCTAAATCTGGTGCAGCCTCCCCTGTTTTTTGTAACACAAGTGAGTGTGATTTTGCTGAGTATTGCTCTATATTTTCCATTAGATTTTATATAATATAGAAATTTCCTTTTACAGGAACTATTCAAGGGCTACATAACCTTCATAGGAGCTTTAATGTTCCCAACATGCCTGGCACACTTGCATCTAGAAACTCTACAATAAATAATTATTCAGTAGTCAATTTTTTTTTAGTTTTTTCTGTAATTAAAATATTAATATCATTATATGGTTTTTAATTATTTTTATCTTGTTTTTTTCAGATATTTCCTGAGTAGCAGTTTGCTTCTTGTGGAATGCGGGCGTATAAAGATTATGACCAAGTTTTGTTTTTGTAACCCACGAATGAATCAAGACGAAAACTTTTGGTTTTGATTTTGATTTATGTTATTTAAATTTGTGAACAACATTATGTATGTATTATGCGACGTTATGTAGTGCCATAATTTTTATTGTTATGAATTTTTATTTATGTATTGTTATGAATGGAACAATATTATGAATTTTCATTATTTGTTTATGTATGGATTTATATTATTATGTAATTTTTGGATTTTTATAGTTATTTTTTATTTAATACAGGTTATTTTATTTTTTTAATAATTTCCGAACAGGTTTTTTTTTTTTTTTTTTTTTTTGTTGAGACGGCATAAGTACCCGTCGCAAAAAATAGTAAGTGGCTTTTGCGACGGCACACATACCGTCGCAAAAGCTATGGCAGGTAATTGAAAATAAATCTTTAGCGACGGTTCAGGTCGCGGTCGCCAATAGTTATAAGCTTCGACACTTTTTGTGACGGTATGGTTGCCGTCTCAAAAAACCCATTTTTAGCGACGGGAATTATGTGCCGTCGCAAAAATTGGTATTTCCTTTCATTATTGGCGACAGAAAAAGTGCCGTCGCAAAAAAGGCTCCGTCCCGTCGCAAAAAGTATTAGCGACAGCACTTACCGTCGCTAAAGACCTTTTGCAACCCCCTTTGTCGCGACCCCCTTCTGCCGTCGCAAAAAGCCAAATTACCGTCGCAAAAAGTATTAGCGACGGCATCCGGGGCATTTGTGACGGTAAATTACCATCGCAAAAAACGCTTTTTTTGTAGTGGGAGATGGAGATTAAAAAAAAAAAATTATATTTACTATAAGTATAAAGATTGAGATGAATTATAAGGATTACATTGTAACTTTCCCGAAAGAATAATCCAGTCCAAATATCCTAAAATGCTAAAACCTTTTTTAATGGATTTGGATAGAGAACTAACTGTTGAAGGAAACTAGGGAATCAAAGAAAAGTTGAAAAGATATTCAATGAAAGCAAAGAATAACCAAAACTGTATGTTTAAGCTGAATCTAGGCCAGGGAAGTCAAGAAAGAGAATTCAATGAAAGCAAAGAATAGCAAGAAACTTTTGGAAGCAATGAAAACTTGTATTTATGCACAAACTCTGAAGCCATGGAAAGCAAAGAATAGCAAGAAACAAAGAGAAGACATGGAAGCAAAGACCTCTCATCCGTTTGCTAACGACGACAGTGCCATTGGTATGATTCCTCTCCCCTTGTTTTAACTTTTTATTTTTATTTTTCATGATCATCGACATTGATTCTTATCATAAATGTTATTTATTATCAAATTTATTTCACCGTTTTATTTTATTTGTTATGCATTTTTGTAATAAAAGTTAGGGCGAATTACACTAACAGTCCCTATAGTTTGGGGACTCGCGTCACTTTGGTCCCTGACTTTTCAATTATGACACATTTGACCTTGAATTTTGAATCTTGTTTCAAATAAAGACAATTGAATATACCTTTGCTCAATTTCAAAGGTAAAATCGTCAATTTAATAAAATATAAACTAATTTGATAAAAATAAACATATAAAAAATATTTTTGAATTTTTAAAATAATTTCTACCCACTAAAGATAAAATTACGTAAAATTGATAAATCTTTTAAACATTTATTTTATTTTATTCACCAAATTAATTTTTATTATGTGTTTGGATGATGTTCATGTAATGGATGGCTATTAGGTTTTTAATGTGTAATCGATATATTTAATATATGGAATGTTTTTCAGTTTTGAATTTTTTGATTTAAGGGATTGGTTTAATAATGATATCAAAGATGTCGTCATATTTGACTTTTGGAAAAAAAGAAACTAATTCAATAAAAATAAAAATAATCACTCATTACATAATCATCATTCAAATACATAATAAAAATTAATTTGGTAAAATAAATAAATGTCTAAAAAAATTATCAATTTTATATAATTTTATCTTTAGTGGATTGAAATAATTTTTAAAAATTCAAAAATATTTTTTTGACATTTATTTTTATCAAATTAGTTTATATTTTATCAAATTGACAACTTTGTCCTTAAAATTGAGTAATGGTATTTTCAATTGTCCTTATTTGAAATAAGATTTAAAATTCAGGGTCAAATGTGTCGCAATTGAAAAGTCAAAGATCAAAGTGACACAAGGCCCAAAGTATAGGAACCGTTAGTGTAATTCGCCGTATGTATGAGTAAGACTAATACTATGCCACATGAAAATCACATAAATGACTCATCGTGCCATCACATAGGGGCAAAGAGTTTTGTGGAATATTTCAGTGATATGTACCATGTTTGTACTAAAAATTATGTTTATTGTAGAAATGAGTTGTGTTTTGATATCAACAATATCATGCAGGAATTTTGAAATCGTTAAGAGATGTCTCACCAGCTCACTACACCCTTAAAATGGAATCGTTCTCATTATTTCTCAACTCCAGGATTGAAAATTATGAATCCGGTGTATTCGAAGCTGGTGGCTATAAATGGTAAGTTCAAATTCTTATAATTTTAATTATAAAGAAAAAAATAATACTATCTGAGTCGCCACTTTATATGGAGAGACAATTTCAAAATATTAATAATCATTTCCAAATAAAATATGAAATGTAATATGATTAATCTCATATAAAATGTCTCGTCAAATGATACTCAAATATAATCTCTCTAACATTACTGTTTACGAGATAGAATTTGCTATCCATTCACTCTCTCTCCTCCTCTTTTATGTTTTAGGAAATTGTCTCTTTACCCAAAAGGAAACATGAAAAGGGATGTGAATGGTCACATTTCTCTTTACTTGGCAATAGCAGACACAAAAACACTTCCTCTTGGTTGGGAGGTTAATGTCAACTTCAAATTGTTCGTGTTCGATCACATTCGAGATAAATACTTAGCCATCCAAGGTAGCTCATATTGTCCATAATCTTTCCACTCTTGCTATCTTTCCTCTCATTTTCTCTGAGACTATCTAATAATTTTTCTTCTTTTAATATGTAGATTTTGAAGGGGAAATTAAGCGATTTCATCGGATGAAAACTGAATGGGGTTTCGACAAATTGCTTTCCTTGGACAGTTTCACTGATGCTTCTAATGGATATCTTCTTGATGATTGTTGTGTGTTTGGGGCAGAGGTTTTTTGTTACAAATTACTACGGCAAAGGCGAGAGCGTGTCGATGATGAAGGACGCTGTGAACAACGTTACTTGGAAATTAGTAAATTTTCAGCAATGGATAAGGAATTCTTATCACTTGGAAATTACTAATTTTTCAGCAAATGAAAAGGAAATTTTGCTCTCTGAAAAAGTTGTTTTTGGAGAGAGCCAGTGGTAATTGACTGTTAGATATTGATATGTTTCCTTCAGTTTAATAATTCCAGAACGAATATAATTAGAAGATTTCAGGTTAGTGGTCCAGTCTAGGCATGTGGGCTTATCATGAACTCTATTTTGATAATTTAATCCATTATCATTGAAGTGGGACGTATGATGGGTTCACAAGCCTGAACTAGACATCAAGTCCCCTACGGGAGAGAAGCTATCTTCTAACTAAAAAAAAACTTAATGTATGTAGTTTTTTGTACATATGCACAAAATCTAACAACAAACCTGATGACTATCCTCTCACATAATGCGGGACCTACATATTTGATTAGTCATACTTCTGTGTGAGAGGATTTTGTGTAATTCTATGATTGAATAAGGTTCACTTAAAATTTGTCTTTATATGTAATTTTTTTGTTTATGTATTTATTTATTTTTTGCATGCATGGATGAGATGCAGGTTGTTATGTGTAGTTCGAGAAGGATATGGAAATGCAAAAGAAAAAATGCTGTCACTGTATCTGGCGGTTTCCGGTTGGGAAACCCTTCCTTCTGCTCGGAAATTATCTGCAGAATTCAAGCTGCGGATAAGGGACCAGCTCAATGGAAACCATTTCGAATCCGAAGGTGAAAACTTTTTTTATTTTTTTTCCAAAATAGTTTTTTTACTTGTAAAGAAGAAATCAATCATTAAATTGGACACAAACATCTTAGATGAGTGCCAGACTCACAGAATTATAAGACTTACATTATGTGAGAGAATTGTATTTGATTTTTAGACTTGTTTCGTTTCAAAGTAGACCTAAATGCAGAAAAAACACAGATGAATAGGAGTTCAAAAAAATTGTGTTTGTCTAAAGTTGTGTTTTTTGATCATAACCATGGTTCTAAATCGCGATATCGGATAACGTAACGGTATCGATCGCGGAGTATCGGTATTGGCAGTATCGATCGGTACATATCAGGAATCGGGTGTCGCGGCGGTGAAATTTTAAAAATCATTTCACAGCTTTTTTAGCTTTTTCTTTCCCGTACCGGTCTGAACCGGTGAGTATGACCTATCGCGGCTTGTATGAGGTTATGTAACAGTTACAGACCGATACGTATCGGGACTCGCCGATACGCCTGCAATTTTCAATCTCAGTGGTATACCGGCCTGTATCTGTCGCAGTACTCTATTTTTCTGATAGGTATCAGCCAATACGCCGATACGTAGCGTATCGGCCTGTTTTTAGAACTATGATCATAACCTTTGGAGGCAACTCTTAATGTTGTGTTTGGTTGGGGGATTTGAAGAGGGATTTGGAAAGAGAAATGAAAAAGGTAGGTGAAATATGAATAAAACATACCTATATTTCACCTAGTTTTACACATCTTTTCCTGTTCCCTTTCCAAATCCCTCTTAAAATCTCCCAACCAAACACAGCGTAAGTGTGCAAGTGCATATGCACTTGCGTAAGTTCTCACAAATATACGTAAGTTATCTCACAAAATTGCGTAAGTTTTCACAAACATACATAAATTAATCCATAAAAATTTGAGAAATCATAACTTATATATATTTGTGAGAACTTACGCGATTTTGTGAGGTAACTTATATACATTTGTGAGAGTTCATAGTTATATTTTAAACACATTTCACCCACATTTTTTCTTTTTCTTTCCAAATTATTATCCAAACACAGATATTAATTTTTATCTATTAATTTGGTGTCGTTTTGGGCAGTCTTGACAAATTCGTACAGTTCCTTGAACATAATTGAGGGTTGTCCCGAGTTCTTGGCCCTAAATGATCTGAATGACGCATCAAAGGGCTTCATGCTGAACGATGTGGTAATTGTTGAAGCAGATATCGAACTAAAATTTTAAACAGGTAGTCTCTTATAAACACGTAAAATTTTCACAGAATAAGACACGAACATGAGTTAAATGGTGGGTGCTACATATATAACTCTCCCTTTGTCTCAAATGTGTATCTTCTATGAAAATTATTTCTATATTTAGATTTACTCATTAGTCTATTTTCTTTTTTCTTTTTTTATATTCGTGGGCTCACTGTTAGTTTTAATGATTTATGAAGTAGTTTTTTTTTGATAAGCAAAAGGAACTTTATTGATGAAGAAAGCATTACAAGCATAAAATTTACATCAATAAAGGGGGGAAGTGCAAAAAGCATTACCACTGCCTTAAGAATCCCAACTAGGTTGGCACCGCTAAGGAAGCAATATCATCTGCTAGCACTTGACCCAGGATTGGTGAGAAACCAATCCAGAGAAAGCAAGAGACAGAGGAAAGAAAATAAAAATAAAGAGCATGGTACATCCCTCTAGCTCAAGACACAGCAGCAAACTTGAACTTAATACAAACCGCAATCCTGTTAGCAACTCAGCCCAGATAGCAACTCAGCCTGATCCAGGACTCCAGCAGATTTGCAGCCTCCCAGCAAGCTCCTACTGAGATTTGTGCTCAAATCATCTATTCATCATCTAGCTGCTACAGTCCACACTAGCAGCACTCATACTAGCCTTACAGCAAGCCCACAGCATCAGCCATTCCAACTTGAGGGGCCTCAGACCAATCCAATATCCAAGTGCAAAGCCTGAGCAATGCCACACTAGCAGCAACCTCTTACTTCAGAGTATGATTCTCATACAATAGAGTGCAGCAGCAGCCAGGTTTGAACATGAAACAAGCCTTACAGCAAGCCCACTGCAGCAGAACCAAGCCTGAGACAATCCACACAGCAGCAGCCACAATTCTGAGTTATGACAAGTGCAAGAGAGTGAAGTCTATAGCAGCAAAGCATGATCAATGCCATGCTTTGCTCATATAGCAGCACAGCAGCAAATCAAATCCTGTCACACTCCTCATAGCAGCAGAGCAAAGCATAAGCAATGAGCAATGCCACACTAGCAGCAGCCTCGTACTATAGCCAGCAGAGCAGCAGAGTATGGTTTGAACCTGAAAGAAGCCTTGCAGCCAGCCCACTGCAACCTCAGACCATTCCAACTGACATGGACAATGCCACACTAGCAGCAGCAGGGTGTGGTCCTTGCAGCAGCAGCCACCACTCAGGTTGAACCTGAACCAATACTAGCCAGCAGCAGGACCCCTACTCCACATCTGCATCATAGACAGGTCAAACTACACAGCAGCTTCCACCTTCCAACTATTGGTGACATATACCTTCACAGACAGATCAGCTTCCAGCTATACACCCTCTGACCTGCTTCAGGTTTTCAACAATATCATGAACTGTGTAATTCACCCCCTTAACATTTGACTTGACCCATAATGCAATTCTTACTTTCAATCTCTCTGCCATCTGTGCGAAATATGCAATACCATTGTTAAATAAACATTCATTCCTAAGTTTCCATAAGGACCATAACATAGCCAAGGGGACCATCTGCCAAATATTGAATTCCTTCTTCCTTAATTTCATACCAGACCACCAGTCAAGCAAAACAGCCACAGATCCTGGTGTAACCCACTGCACTTCCCACCAGTTTATCAACTCAGACCATAACCTCCACACCAATGGACACAAAAGCAGCACATGGTTTTATGGTTTCTACCTCTTCTTTGCAAAAAACACATAAGGTGCTGACATTGCTGGATAGAGCTCCAACCTGTGCATAAATTCTGCATTTTGATTCGCCCTTTCCAAACTAACCAGCTGAAACTGAGCCTTTGGAGGTGCTGCATTTTTCCACAGGAACTTTGTAATAGGTATCATGGATCCATTAACTAACTCCAACCTTTCCCACACTGAAGCCACAGTGAATACCCCTGAGTTATTAGCTTTCCACTGACAGTTGTCCTCAGTCACAGGATTTAAATCTGAACCTCTGCTAATAATAAATTTAACCTTTGTACTTCCTCCTCCTCCCATGCTAAGAGCGATCTTCTAAATGCGAACTTCCAATCACTTACCGACCCTTTTCTTTGGTAGAAAAACTGCAAGGAACCATCCTGCTCCACAGATAAGCTAAACAGTCTAGGGAACTCACACCTAAGACTCATATCGTTGAAACCATCTATCCGTCCAAAACTGAATCCTTTCCCCATTTCCCATGATAATCCTGAAGTTTTGTGCAAAAACTCCGCCACTACACTATTGGATGAGGCTAATGATGCAATAATCCTTCCACACTGTAGATACCGTTGCAGCTGACACTGGTTGCGGAATCCACCTACCTCCAATCCCACCATATCTGCTACATATCACCCTTTCTCACAAGAGACTGATGCTGACTACCATACCTCCACCACCATTTTAACAGTAAACACACATTAACATCACTGAGACTTCTCACACCCAACCCCCCTTGGGCTTTACTTTTACACACCTCTTTCCACTGAACTAAGTGAATTTTCCTTTGAACTTCAGAAACCTCACAAAAAGTTTGATTGAATCCGATCAATTGTTTTAGCAACACCAACAGGCATCTTAAAGATGGATAGAAAGTACAGTGGAAGACTTGACAGAACAGACTTAACTAGGGTCAATCTGCCGGCAAAGGACAAGAATCTCCTTTTCCAAGATGCTAACTTGACAGAACAGATTTATGAAGTAGTTGTAGTGCTTAATTTATGAACTTCTTTTGTGTTTTGAATTATTGGTCCCAACGTGCTGGTGCCAAAACAGAGAGAGATGAACACTCGTCATTGTTATCATCGTGAGCATGAAATGTATAAAATATTCAATTTCTAATCATAATAATGCAAATAACTAAATCCAATTGCTCTTTCCTTAAATATTCACAATTGAAGTGTAAGTGCTTATAGATATAATGATGGAGAATGTATAGTTTTTCAATTGTGAAGTTTTATTTTCAATGTGAGTAATGATATATAATAGAAAATATATGATGTGGTAGAATTGTGAGTCTATTACTTTAAATAAAAATAAATAAATAAAAAAGAAGATTCTTAATATAAAAATGGTCATTGCTACATCATTTAATGAATAATTCTGTATAGAAATTTTCAAAGAATAGCTTCTCTTTTTTCCAATGCCTATCCAAGCACCTTCACAATGCTCTTTATCTTTTTAGGTATGCACGGAGCCTTGGAGGAATGAAGTTGCAATAAAATCCAATTTAAAATCTTCTTGATGTTTTTTTTTTTTTTTGGATCGGTTCATAATGTCATTTAGTGTGTCCAAAACATGAAATGCGATTTTAGCTTGCCTTTAGTTTAAGTGAATTTCATTTAAAATATCAATAATACTTTTATTATTGTATGTCACATCAATTTGTATTAAAAAAAATGTTTATATAACATTTTTTATGAAATTACCATACACACTATGAATCTTACTCGCACTCCCTAATAAAAATCTCATATTTGTGGACTATTCGATAGAAAGAAAAAGAAAATTATAAAGTGGATCAACAATATGATTTTCAAATAAAGATGGTTGGGAAGTAATCTCTATTCCCTCTTAATGACAATGACAATCCCAACTTTTTTTTCTTCATGTGATATACACAACATCACTATATATATATATTTGATTGGCAAAAATAACCTTTATTGATGAAACAAAGAACTTATTACATCAAAAAAGGAAAAAAAAGGATGGGTGCAAAAAGCATATAGTGAGACATATCAATCCCAACTAGGTTGGCACCAATATGACCACCCAATCCCTTGCTAGCACGCTATCAAGAGTTGGTGAGAAACCAACCAAAGCCAAAAAAGAACAGCAAAAGGCAAAACCAAACTCAGCAGCAGTCCACCAAAACAAACTCAGCAGCAGCCCACCAAGCTAACCTCTATTTTCAACACCAAGAACCAAGGATAGCACTACAACAGCAAACATTAGCAGCAGCAACTAGCGTCATCCCAATACCAAAATAGCACTGCAGCATCCCACTACTCAGTAGCAACTAGCATCAATCCAAAACCAAGAGAGCATTGCAGCAGCCACATCATCCCACCAAACAGCAACACCTAACATCAGCCTAATACCAAGAATAGCTCTCCATCAGCAAACATCAGCTGCAACAGCAGCACTTACTAACTTGAATCCATTCTCAGCTTAACACCTCCACTGCTTCGCCCTAGAAAGACACTTAGCAACATCACCTCTTCTCTTCTTTATACACCAGTACTCATCACTTGATACATCTCCTGGTCTTTAGAATCACAAGGTTCACTATGGGATCATTCTCATAGGCTTCCAACTTCTTTAAGATCCTTCTTATAGTCCCAGCAAACCTCACACCAATGCAAACCAAACAACAATTTATTATAGTCCCAACAAACATCCTTCTTATAGTCCTAGCTTACCAATTTATTATTTAATTCCTCCACCTCCCATTGGAAGAGTGATCTTATGAAATTAAGGTTCCACTTCACCTCGCTATTTCTCCTGATATACATCACATTCACAGATTCAAACTTATCCAAAGACAAGGAATAGAGCCTAGGGAAAACTTCCATCAAGCACACACTATTACACCATTACCTTTCCAGAACATAGTGTTTTTCCCATCCCCAATCACTGGAGCAGAGTTTTCTTTATAGAATTCCACCAATTCTGGTCTGGTTCTAGCAACACCCAAAATATCAGCCCAGATACAAGATTTCCTAATGTTATCAACAGGTTCTAGATACCACCCAATACCCATCTGATTGTATTTGTTATAGATCACCTATTTCCACAGAGCATTAGGTTCAGCCCCAAACCTCCACCACCATTTCAATAAGAGGCAATCATTCATAAGTCTAATCCTTTTAACGCCTAACCCCCCCTGCTGTTTGCTTTTTGAGATGTCCTTCCATTTGACCAAATGTATTTTCCTTCTAATGCCATCCCCACCCCATAGAAAGTTGGATTGAATTGTCACAAATTCCTTAGCAACCCCTGCTGGCATTTTGAACAAAGATAAATAATAAATTGGTAAGCAGACCCATTAGGAAACTTCAATCAGCATTCATTGGGGGTAGAAACATCTTAGATGGGGTGTTGATAGCCAATGAGATTGTGGATGGCTGGAAGAAGAGTAGAAAGAATGGCATTGTCCTAAAGTTAGACTTTGAAAGAGCTTATGACTCAATCAATTGGAATTTCTTATTTACTATGCTTTCAAATTTTGGTTTTGAGGATATATGGGTAAGTTGGATGAGGAAGTGTGTCTCATCAGCCAGAGTTTCTATTTTGGTAAATGGTTCACCAACCACAAAATTTAGCCCGCAACGAGGTCTTAGACAGGGTGACTCACTATCTCCCTTTCTTTTTAACATTGTGGCTGAGGGCCTAAATATCCTGCTGGAAAGAGCAAAACAGATGGGATTAATCAAAAAGGCAACAGTTGGATCAAGTGCATTTAGGATCACTCACCTGCAATTTGCAGATGACACAATGATAGAGGAGAGGTTAATAGCATAAAGAGGATCTTGAGATGTTTTGAAGTGTTGTTAGGCCTAAAAATTAACTACCACAAGAGTGTGGTGTGTGGAGTTGGCTTAATAGATGAAGCATACAAGGAATTTGCTGATAAGCTCAATTGTCTACATCAAAGTTTGCCTCTAAAGTACTTAGGACTCCCTCTGGGTGCAAGTACAAGGAGAAAAAAGACCTGGCATATACTTAACAGAGAGACATATCTAGAAAAATTTCTTGGGCTTTGTATGAGCACAAAATAATCTTCTTGTATAATCCTATTGATCAAGTTTGTACTCCTCCAAACGTCGTTGCTTTGCTACCTGAAAACACAAATGTGAGCTAGCTGGCGACGTCGTTGCTTTGCTACTTGAAAACACAAATGTGAACTAGCTGGCGGGTGTGTGCCAGAAACCCTTCCGATGCTTAAGTCAGCAAGTAGACAATAGACAATAAACTCTATATATTTGAGAGTAAAAATTGCAATACCAGTGTATAGGTCTTGTCATGAGCTTTTATAGAATCTGCCTGGCACAATTCTACTAGGACTCTAACTCCCCTTGGCAGAGTCCTCCTAAGAATCACACACCTAAGGATAAAGCTTATCCTTAGAACTCCCCTTTTACTGCAAGCCAAGTGAGATGGCCTAATACTATACTCAGTTGACTGTACCCAACCGAGCTACCTCGGCTCTGTGCTCAACATTATTGAACTGTGATGACCCCAACTACAAGCTGGCTATCTGCGAGCTATTCCTAGCTCGGCCCACTGCACTTGTAACCATCTCAATCTGATATAAGGTTTGTTCCCAGATAACTAGGTTCAAGCCTTAGCAGCACATCTGCGAACGTCATAGCACTTGCTCAACCCAAGACTGAGCTACCCAATAGCTCCTCCTCAGCCCACTATGCAGCCCAATCTTCACTAATGATGTTGCCTAGCTCGGCGCAGTTTGTTTACACAAATTACCCTCTCAGGCTTGTATTGATTGATTTGAATGAAGTTTTCTCAACTCCTTTATGGTGAGATTTTGGAGCCATCTGGGTGTCCATGCATTATGAGCCTTTTTCGCTCTATGTTCACCAGTACATAAAATTATGAATCTGGTGTATTTGAAGTTGATGGCTACAAATAGTGAGTCCAAATATTTACCTTTTGTTTGTTTTGATAAAAAAAAAATTTATAAAAAAGGTGTAGATGCGTAATCTTTTTAAAGTTCGAAAAACATTTTTCATTCAAATAAATTCATTTTTCGATGTAATAAACAATCACAAAATATTTTTGCCGAAACAAAGAGTCTTAGATTCGGTTATTCATCAATCAGTACTCTCAATCCCCTTTTTCTGATTCAGGAAATTGTCTCTCCATCCAAATTGAAATAAGAGAAAGAATGTGAATGGTCACATTTCTCTTTACTTGGCAATAGCAGAGACGAAAACCCTTTTTCTCCTGGTTGAGAGATCAATGTCAACTTCAAATTGTTTGTGTTCGATCATATTCGAGATAAATACTTAACCAGGTATATCTTGTTGGAACAATCTTCTGTGTAAAATAAATAACTTGAAACAAATCAAACAAAAATAAATAAATTACTTACAAAATTTATTTTTCTCGAACCGAATAAATATTAAAAGATCAAGTCGAGTGTATGACACTCTATCCTTAAGACAGATTCGCCCCGTTACGGTGCTTACGGACAAATGGCGTCTGTCTCCTAGGATATAATAATCTTCACAAATTGTAGTAGCACTCCAAACAATTTGTTTGGCGAACAAAAACATATGTTCTATACTCTCAAAGTATTCCCTAAAATTAATATGAGGAATATATGCAACAGAGCAAAAATTAGACAGCAAGAAGATGAATTTTTCAGTCAATATTTCGACCACCAAGACTGTTGGAAATGGAAGATATTTATAGGCAAAAAGACAAACCCGAATAGGTCTGATTTTGAACCTGAACATGTGCAAAAAACTGGACAAATTTAGTTTGATATTCAAACAGATTCGGTGGCAGTTTCAACAAATAACTGCACAGCAGTTTGAATCTGTTCTGGGCAATTTTGAACCTATTTGGCAGATTTGAATCTGTCCGGGTTCCAATAGATCTGAAAAACTGTTTGAACAGTTTGATCTGTTTGGAAAATTGGACTGGAGAAAGTAACAAATGGACAGAAAAATTAAATTCAAATTTAGCACAAAATTTGAATTAATTTCATTAAGAATTTCGGAAAAAGTTCAAATAAATTTTTTCCAAAAAATTAATATTAGACCCGACCCACAACCCAGCCCGGTGGCAGCGCGCGCATGTGGTGGTTTGGGCCAAGGTTCACATTGTCCATAACTCCTCATTTCTACAAACTTGGGGTGCCCCTTGGGGCCCAACCCAAGTTACTACACTAAGAGCTTATATACTCACAAAAGCTCTCTTAGAGTTTCAATGTGAGACAACCCATTTCAAGGAAATCCACATTTAATTCTTTAATTGTCCATTCCACGAACCCAAAAATGACGTCAACTTCCCATTCACTCATAAGTGGTTTTGACAAACTGTCTTCACCGTGTGACTTGTCATGCGACAAGGAACACGTCACCTCTTCGGACCCACCCCAAAAGATTGGGCTCAAAGTTGGCTCAAAATAAGCCTATAAAAACCATTATTTCCAACATATCTAACTACCTTTGTACTCAAATTTCTTTAATATTGTCCATAAATTTTCATTCTTAACTTAACCAACTCTATATATATTCATTAATTATGTAGATGCTGAAGGGGAAATTAAGCGCTTTCATCAAATGAAAACTGAATGGGGTTTCGACCAATTGCTTCCCTTGGACACTTTCACTGATCCCTCAAATGGGTATCTTCTTGATGATTGTTGTGTGTTTGGAGTACATAATGGTAAAGGGCAGTGAGCGTCAATGATGAAGGATCCTGCGAAAAACACTTTCACTTGGAATATTAGTAAATTTTCAACAATAGACAAAGATTTTCTTTTATCTGAAGAGTTTGTTCTTGGAGAGCGCAAGTGGTAATGACAGTTCAATTCTTTTATTTATTTATTTATTATTTTTTGGTTTAACTAGATACATTATGGAATTTATTTTCATTCTGGAAGTTATGGTTTTATCCAAGAGGAAAAGCAAATGCAAAATGAAAAAGTTCTTCATTGTTTCTGGTGTTGGCTGATAGTGAAACCCTTCCTTCTGAAAGGAAATTGTATGCTGAATATAAGCTAAGGATAAAGGACCAACTCAAAGGCAATCATTTTGAGAAAGAAGGTGAAATTTCATGCTGCGACATGTATAAATTTGGGTTGATTATAATTGATGTTCCTGCATTTTTATAAATTTTATCTTAACCCCTTTATTTTCAACTAGACAGTTAAATTCTTACATTTTAAATTGAATTGCAATACCATCATTTCCCTCACCCGACATTAATAAAAGGCTGATGAAAATTGATATGTGGGTCAAACGTGACATTTTTTTTCGCCCCATTATCCATTCTACAGTTTTATGAAAAATCTCACTTTGATCATATATTTTTATCAAAATCTCATTTGGTTCCTACACTATTGGTTGCCATCTCAAAAAAAAAAAAAAAAATACCGCCACAACAATAAGTATTAAGTCCAAAAAAAAAAGAAAAGAAAAGAAGACTTTAGAGACAAAGTTTTAAAAATGTCGTTAATAAATGCATTTTTATGAAAAATATAATTTGGTCTAAAAAAATAGTAATTCATCACTAAATGTCCAATTTTGCCACTAAAAATATGATAATGACACTTTTGACAATAAAAATATTTCATTCCTAAAAAATTCCTAATTTTTTGTGTCTAAAATATTAATTTGTTGTAGTGTATGGCACACGTGCCAATTTTCTTTAGCTTCTTTAATGTCAAACGGACGAAAGTGTGATATTGTAAACTTAATCGGTGGTATTATATGCACCAATTAATATACACAATAGTGTATCAATTAGTGTTATACTATTATTACTGACCCCACCTATTATACAAATTACAAATACTCAAAATCTTTAAAATTATGTCACATCATGTTAGTATATTAGTTAATACACTAATTGGTACATCTATACTATATATATAACCAAATGTAGTTATTTTGTCAAAAGTCTCTAAATATTTATTTCTAAATTATCATAATTTTAAAACTCTCTCTTTCCTACGTGGCAACCCTCTTTGATTGTCTTTCGTATTTTCTATTTTCCTCCATTTTCTATTTGTTTGATTAATTAAAATGAAAATTATTTTCATTGCTTTTGGATAAAGATTTGAATTTCAAAATTCATCTATATAGATAAACATATAAAAATTAATAAATAATTTATGATATTTGTTTGATTAATTAAAATGAAATTATTTTCATTGCTTATGGATAAAGATTTGAATTCCAAAATTCATCTATATAGATAAACATATAAAAATTGATAAATAATTTATGAAAATTAATTTTGTATTCTATAGATAAAGATAAAAATTAAATAATTATCATTTTTTTTTCCTTCTATCACATATTAGCCTTTTTTATTTTGAATTTTTTATTATATGAAATGTCCTTATCTATAACTTCTCAAATGTAGTTATTTTGTCAAAAGTCTCTAAATATTTATTTCTAAATTCTCATAATTTTGAAACTCTCTCTTTCCTACGTGACAACCCTCTTTTATTGTCTTTCATGTTTTCCATTTTCCTCCATTTTCTATTTGTTTGATTAATTAAAATGAAAATTATTTTCATTTCTTATGGATAAAGATTTGAATTTCAAAATTCATCTATATAGATAAACATATAAAAATTGATAAATAATTTATGAAAATTAATTTTATATTCTATAGATAAAGATAAAAATTAAATAATTAATTTAAAAAAGTTAATTTCATAACTTATAGATAAAGATAAAGATTAAATAATTCATTTATAAAAAATTTAAATAATAAAATTTAAATAAAGATATGATTTGTTAATCTATATATCTATCAAAAATATATATATCTAAATCTTTATTTTGATTTACTCATTTTTTTTTTCCATCTATCACATATTATCCTTTTTTATTTTGAATTTTTTATCTTATGAAATGTCCTTATTTATAATTTCTTATCTTTTCTTAAATTCTTAACATTCTCTTAATAATTTTTATTATTCGTTATTATCTACTAAGTGATAAAGATAAAAATAAATAAATAAATAAATAAAATTTTGTTGGCTCTAAATAAGAAGTGTATTAATAATTAAATAATGAAGGCTGCATGGGAGGAGGCAACACAAAAAGCTTACAAAATTAATTTTCGTCATTATTTTATCCAAGGTAATAATTTGATATTCTTTCTTTTAGTTGTTAAAAATAGTTTGCATTAGATCATTGTCATGTATTTTTTCTTTTTCTTTTTTTATAAGGTTGTCATTTGTTATAACATTTCTTCAATCCCATCTCTAAATTCTCTCTTTGAAATTTTTGTTTTTTCAATAGTAAAGTTTAGAACTAATTTCTTATCAAATTTGTTTTCTTGGTGCATATTTAATTAAAAGATCGAGACGAGCAAAACTTTCCTATGATATATGAAATTAATGAATATAATACAAAGATGGTAGGAAAATACTATATATTTTTCGATATCTCTCTGTTATTATTAGTTGATTTGCTAGATTATATTATCAATTTAGAGCCCATATGATTTAATTCAATGTCTATGACTTTAGTTGCATTCGACCATTTTTTTATTGAGTAACCTATATAATTTTTTGGATAAATTACACGAACACCCCCTAAGGTTTCTGTTTAATACAGATCTCTCCCTCATATTTGAAAAATTGCATTCCTCTCCCTAAGGTTTGTAATCTCATTACAAACTGCCCTTGGATTGCTGATGTCATACCCTAAAATTTTCTAAATGACCATCATGTCCTTTTTCCTACCATTTCTTCTTCCTATCATCATGATTACATTCTACAACTTTTCATTATTAAAAAAATCCATTAAATACAA
This sequence comes from Camellia japonica, assembly GCA_030407325.1. Classification (NCBI taxonomy): domain Eukaryota; kingdom Viridiplantae; phylum Streptophyta; class Magnoliopsida; order Ericales; family Theaceae; genus Camellia; species Camellia japonica. Next base: position 160,010,135 of record JAPPVO010000029.1, read on the forward strand.
CAAAATAAGATTATGTATTGCATTTTTGTATTTTTATATTTGGTCAATTTAAAAAAAATCACAAAATATTATATTTGTTAAGTATATCTAGATTAGGTGTGTCTAAAAAATATAATAAAAAATTACTTTAAATATTTAAAAAATTCAATAAAAAAAACATGAAAAATAAAAAATAAAATCCAATTTTTTGTGTGAGTTAAACCAAAAAAGATGATTGTTATTTCCCTTGAAATAACATGAACAAAATATCTGTATTATTTTATTATTTTATATGTATAAAAGCTAATGGGCAAATATGTCATTATAATCTGATATGGGGGTAAGTGTAATTTTTCAAATGTGAAGGGGATCTATATTAAACAAAAACCTCAAGAGGTGTTAGTGTAGTTTATCCTAATTTTTTTTTGTTGGTATATAATGATTAAAGCTATCATTTGTTATATTTCTTCAAATACAATTCAAATAAATTTTCATCATTTTTTTTTTGGTAAATAAAATGGATTAAAACTATTTTCTTATATAATTTTTATAATCCTACAAAGTTCTTATCTTGATTATTTTTATTTTTTTTAAATGTTGTAGAAACTATGCAAGTATTATTCAAACTATGGAGAAAATGATTATGGAGAAGGATTTATTTTTATATGCATGTATCATTGATAAAGGAGATCAAAGATAGAGAGTTGCTAATAGAATTAATTAATGATTATTTGAGAAGTACTTTTATAAGCAAGGTAACAAACTTAGATTAAAAAATTTTAAAAATTTCTTATAAATTATAATTAAAAGTTGAGATTTACTCATAATTTGGTTCCACAATAATAATATACACCACTAATTTAAAAGTCTAAGTAAATTTATAATAACTTTTTCTGAGTTTATAGAATTTCTCTCTTTTAATGATTTCTTTTTTTTTTTCTTCTTCTCTTTTTCTGCATGACACTATAGTTTGATATAAGTTATTTATATTATCAAGTGATTGTGATACTATTATTCCTAACAATTTTTATAATTAACAATTTTTTATTATGCATATCAAATTTTATTGTGAAATTTTATGGGTTAATTATTCTCAATGTCTACCCAGTTGGCCTAACATCATGGTTTGCCACTATTAATACATAATTCAAGATTAAGATGATTTATTTATCACACAAAATGTATATAGTCTATTTTTTCGTGCATCGCACGGGTTACCGCTAGTATAACACTATTCAAACGTAATTCTTATAGTGTAGGGAGTTGATTATCACAATTCAAAATGGAGTGACCAAAATAAAATATCAGTGATTTCATTTTATTTGGGCAAAATACATCAATGGTCCCTATATTTTATTCTTTGTGTCATTTTGGTCCCTTTACTTTCAATTGGCATAATTTTAACCCTTAATTTTAAATTTTGTATCAATTTGTTCCAATTAATAATGTCATTAGTATTTTTTACGGAAACAATCACTGAATTGGTTGAGATTAACTCACTGAGTTTAGTAAAATTATTATTTTACTTTAAAAAATATAACACATGCCACTTATGTGCATATTTTTCATTAAAAAAAAATACTAAGGGTTATAATCAATTGGATCAAATTGAAACAAAATCATAAATTAATATCAAAATTGAGCCAATTAAAATTATAAGGACCAAAATGACACAAATATCAAAATACAAGAACTTCTGTCGCAATTTGCCATTTTATTTATTTATTTCTTTATTTTTGGATGCAGTGAGACATTGGTTCAATGCCTCAAGCAATAACTGGGGTGATCAAGAATTCATGTCTCCCTAATTGATCTCAATGACACATAGCAGAGATTCAAGCTTAATGATGTCGTAATTGTTGAAGCACAAATCATCCTCATCTCTTGTTTTAAGGATTTCTAAATTAGTTGTGGCTCTTGATTTATCAACTCTTTTGTGTTTTGAATTCTTTGTCCCAATTAATGTGTAGGTTGGTACCAAAACACAAGGAGTTTTATCTATGAAATGTACTTACAAAATCTCACAATGTAGGAATGATAACCTAAACTTTTGAATTGTGTTAATAGAAAAAATCTTACGAAAAATAAAGGATTCCCTATTCTAACATGGAGATGGTGGTAAAAAAAAAAAAAGAGTTAATTATACTTTGTATCCCTGTAATTTGACACAAATTTCATTTTAGTTCCTATAGTTTCAATTTGAATAATTTAGTTCCTACATTTTAAGTCTAGTTTTAATTTGGTCCTTCCATTTAAATTTTTTGTTAATTTTGCTTACGTGCACCTTAGAAAATTGACAAGTATCATAAAAATTATTAATTTTAGACGGTTGCTATTTACACTTACCTTATTTCTTTGGACCCCTCTCTTTCATTTTTTTTTTAATTCCAATTTTGTCCAAAGATAAAATTCTACTTCTACCCTCATCCCTAAACCTCTAACTCTAATTTCCCAAACCCTAACCTTAATTACATCACCTCCGGCAGCTACCGTTCACACTTCTCACCCCCAACGCCGGTCGTCCACCTTCCCGTCACCCCCAATCACCACCATTATTGCAACACTTGCTCTGCTTCCAAAACCAGACCTTCTTTGTCATCTTCATCACATTCCGACTCTCTCAATCCAAAGTTACACTATGTTGGGATTGAGTGATTTGGACAGAAAAGAAAAGAAATGAAGAGATATGTATTTCTCTTACTTGTTTGGATAACTGAAGTGTAGAGAAATGGAGAGAAATTGAGAGAAACGAAGAAAAACTCATTTATCTTATAACCCTCATTTTCAATCTTCCCAAAAGTGGAGAGATTAGGAGAAAAAATAAACCAACTGATTATTATATTTTCATAATATCAATTTTGTCCCTGTAAAAAAAAAAAAGAAATAAATGTTGGAATTTATGGTTTTATGGTTTTATAGGCTTATTTTGAGCCAACTTTGAGTTCAAATTTGAGTGGATCCCACACGTCTTTTGGGGTAGGTCCAAAGAGGTGACGTGTTTTTTGCCGCATGGCAAGTCACACGATGAAGACGGTTCATCAAAACCATTTATGAGTGAATGGAAAGTTGACGTCGTTTTCAGGTTCGTGGAATGGACAATTAAAGAAGTAAAATGTGGGTTTCCTTGAAATGGTTATCCCACAATGAAAACTTAAGAGAACTTATGTGTGTATATTAGTTATAGGTGGCAACACTTGGGTTGGGTCCCAAGGGGCACCCCAAGTTTGTAGAAGGGAGGAGTTATGGACAAAGTGAGCATTGGCTCAAACCACCACACGCGCGCGTTGCTATTGTCCGTCTGTCCGACCAGCCGAGCCATGCTGGGTGTGGGTCGAGTCGGTTCTAATATTAATTTTTTTGGACAAACTTTATTTGAATTTTTTCCAAAAATTCTTGTGGGAAAATTATTTTTTCTGAACGAAATTAATTCAAATTTCTTCACCAAAATTTGAATTCAATTTTCTACCTCCACCTATCCGAAATTCCCTTCCAGTCTCCAACAAATTCAAACTGTCTAAACAGGTTTGAAACTGCCCAACAGTTATTTGTTCAAACAGATTTGAAACTGCCCAGCAGTTATTTGTTCAAAACTGTTTTGCACCTATTCAATTCAAATTGTATCTGTTCGGTTTGAATCTCATACCTATTCGGCCCTATAAATGCAGACCTGTTTCTAGCAATTAGAGAATCTGAAATTTTCTTGTTTCCTTCCATTTTTCTCTCTTGCATACATATATTCTCCATACTAGTTTTAAAGAAAATTCAGAAAGTATAGAACACAGGTTCTAGTTCGCCGTATAAATTGTTTGGAATGCTACTATAATCTATGTAGATCATTGTATCCTAGGAGATAGACGTCATTTATCCGTAAGCACCGAAGCGGGACGAATCTGTCTTAAGGACAGAGTGTCACACACTCGACTTGATCTATTTTTGTGCTTATTTATTTTGGTAAATAAATTCTATAAGTACTTTATTTTATTTGTTTGATTTGGTCTCAAGTTATTTATTTTACACAGAAGATTGTTCCAACAATAAAATGATTGACACCCATGTCCTCAAGGGCTTTTGGTAATATAACATAAAATAGTTTCTTTTCTTTTCTTTTCTCTTATGAAATCTAACCAAACAAGAAAGAGAGAAATCATAATCATTTCTTTTCTTTTATTTCTCACTTATCCAAACAAGATGGAGAGAAATTACAATCATTTATTTTCTTTTCTTTTCTCTTATAACTTAAGTAATCATTTCTTTTCTTTTCTCTACTAGGTTCCCAAACATAGTGAAAAATCTAGAAATCCCCTAGATATTAATTTGTGATTATGTATAAACTTTAACCAGTAAATAACAATCCCAATCAAACAATTAAGACAAAATGACACAACAATTTTAACATGGAAAAACCACAATTGGAGCGCCTCCAATTGTGATAAAAAAAAAAAAACCACAGACAAAAGTCACAAAACAATCCATTAAGAAGACATAAAAGAATTACACAAGTGTACTCTCAATTACCTAGTGAATCCACGCCCGAATCAAACCGACCCCTATGTTCCTCTTCCATCCCCGTCTTCACCTCAAAATTGTCTTGCCTAATGTTGAATGCATAACGCCAATGTCAAATCTATGATGATGAGCCACTCTAGAATTCACCAAAACTTCAGGCCCAAATTCCACGGAATCCACTAAAGAATAACTCTCTTTTGTATTGAATAAATAAAACAAACAAACCCTTTGATATAATCCACTCAATTCATGATTAAACTCTCACAGATATCAAAGGAAACAAGAAAAGAAGCCCTAGATGAAAATCCTAATACCCAAGAAGAAGATCTGGAAGTTGTACCCTAAAAACGGATGGAACCACATATTTATAGAAAACTGATCTGCGATCTCCGCTCGAGCGCAAGAATGGCTGCTCGAGTGAATCTAGGCTCGAGAGCAGGAATGGCCACTCGAGCGGAAAAAAACAACTCTCAGTACTTTTGCAAACGGGTGAAACTTCTGAAAGGTCGCGATCTCCGCATGAGAGCAAGAATGGCCGAAGTGACAACATGATAGGATTAACACCACAAACTTCTCTGCAAGGCACAATTTGGGTTGGATTCACATCTAAAACTCATAGCCTTACTGAAATAAAAATATCGAATACAATTACAACTGAAAGGAGTTTTGTCAAACAGGATTGCCAAGAGTAAAAACCTAACACATAGTGTTAGACACAAAAACAGAGAAATCCATGTATGTATCATTCTTACCTAGAAACCCTAATCCTCCTCTTGTTCCTTAAATGATGGTGCCGCGTACAACAGCGGCGATGGAGAGAAATCACACAGCAGTGGCATGTGATCTGTTTCCAGAAAGCACCATCACTAATCAACATACCCATCAATGTCAAACCAATTGGCCTCCAATTCCAAGCTCCAACTCGAAGCCTCCAATCGTCTTCAGGCTACCGTAGTTCCTTCGGCGAGAAGTTCCCAATCTTCGAGATAGTTGCATTGGAGGCCAGTCTGATGGGTTAGAGAGGTGGTGGTGGATGGTCGCGGGGTGAGAGAGATTGAGCGAGAGAAAGAAAAAGATAGAGAGAGAACCAGCGAAAAAAAAAAATTGTAAGAGATGGTTTAGGGTTTTATAGTGAAGAAGAAAAAAAGGCAAAAATGAAGAAGAGCCTGGTCGAATGTGGAGAAGGGGTTGCCGGAGAAAGAGAGAAGGGGAGGAGTAGGGGTATAAAAATGAAAGGGCAAAAGTTGGGAATATCATGAGGGTGTAAAGAAAAATTGGTGAAATGCAATTTTGGATGGTAAGAGACCAAAGGAATGGGGGGTTTAAAGAAAAAAGTAGGGGCATTTAGTCCTCGTTTGGTAAATATTTGGGGGCTAAAAAAGTACAAAAAGATAAAATAGGCTATATAAGTCAATAAGACAAAATGTCACATCCAAACCTAATCATTACACTTTTTCTCTCATAAAAGTCAAAAAAGCCCCAAAACAAAGACCAAACGAGACTAAAAAAGTCAAGCTAAAAAAGTCTCAACACAAAAAAATTGGCTACCATAGCCAATGTCAAACGAAGTTTTAGCAGCACTCTAATTTTAACCTCTAATTTGGACAAAAGAACCAAATTAGAACCCTTAGAAAATTAATTAAGTGTCCTAAAATTATTAATTTGGATAAAAGATAATTTTAGTCCTTAAAGTATACGTTCTTTGTCATTTTAGTCTCTCAAATTTCAATTTTGTCATTTTGGTCTCCAAAACTGTCAATTTAGTCATATCTCTAACGTCTGTTTGCATTGATAACAGGAAAAATATTTTATCCTTGGATGAAAAATAATTTTGGTCCCTCAAATATGAGTTCCATGTCATTTCAGTCCATCAAGTTTTAAATTTTGTCATTTTGATCTTTAACATTATCAATTTGAGTTATGACCAAATTGACTCAAATTGACAAATTTGATGACTAAAATGACAAAATTTAAAATTTGAGGGACTAAAATAACAAGAAATGCATACTTTAGGGACCAAAATTATCTTTTATCCATATTTCTATTATCAATGTAGACAGATGTTAGAGCTAGAACCAAATTGACAACTTTGAGGACTAAAACGACAAAAATGAAAAACAATGCATACTTTAGGGACTAAAACTATCTTTTATCCTATTTATTTTAACCTCTAATTTAGATGAAAGTCCTAAATTGAAACTACAATTAAAGTATAAGTATTAAATTGTTCAAATTAAAATTATAGGAATTAAAGTAAAATTTGGGTCAAACTACATGGGTGAAAAGTGTAATTAACCCAAAAAAAAATATTGAGAGATGAGATGGCCATTGTCAATTTAAAAATATTAAAAAAAAAAAAAGAGTTAATCAAAATTTTATTTTCACACCTCTACTTTTTATTATGATAATCAAATCATGACAATTTAAAAGTTATTAAGAAACTAACTGAAGTGAAATTTTGGTGAAACTGCATGGGACCAATGTGGGACCTTGGTAAAAGTATAGAGATACTAATGAGGTGGGAAAAGAGTACTGCTATTAGCACTCCATTAATTATTTTAGACATTCCATTTTTTTATTTTTTTTATTACAATAATAAGCTCAAGTGAAATTACTAAAAAAAATCAATAATGGACACCCCATCTTACAAGTCCACATACCCACTACATTATGAGTTAGGATTGATGAGAGTACCTACCTCCATCACTATCCATCCATCTTCCCCAAATCCCACCTCTCAAAATCTTGAAAACCCTTTAGCGATAATATTCCGGAGGCAACGGTGGCAATCATTTGATTACATACATTTCTCCGGCAATGAAAATAAGTAGAAGTTTTTTTGGCAACCACTACTCTATGAGACGAAAGAAGTACAACAATAAAAGCTTAGAAATAGCTTTGATGGTGTTCTTAGCTCAGAGGAAATTGGCCTTGTAAGAACAAGTTTCTTGAAAAAAATGACAAAAATAATAAAAATTGTTCGTCATTTTTTCGGGGACTGAACTCCGGAACATATGACCGAAATTTGGAAGTATAGGCCCGAACATTGTTTATTTGTTCAAAAACAAGTAACTGAACATTTTTTATTTGTTCGGGAATAGATAATCGAAGCAACAGCAAAAACAGACAAACAAAGAAGGTCGGACCACTCTTAGGTAGTCAACGGGGGGGGTGAAATCCTACCCAATTTTGCTCACACAGAGAACATACAAGTATAGTGAGGCCATGGATGAATCACAAAAAAATCAACTAGAGAAGCATGAAAGTGGATTGTATTGTGTGTGTGAAAAGAGGTAATAGAAAAAAATAAAAAAAATCAAAATCAAAAATCAAACAACTAGAGAAAAACTTCTTAATCACACAAATTGTTTCCACTAGTTTTGGGAGGTTCCACTGTTGTGGGTTTTGTTAGGATTTTGGGAGAGAGGCTTTTTGGGGTGTGGAAGTGTGTATTTGAATGCGTAGAATATTTTTATAAGGATAATTTGATATTATTTGGAGGGAGAAATTTTTTTTTAAGAGTTTTATAATTTATAAGTAATGATCTAAAGAAATAGAGGTTTAAAATAATTAATGAGGTACTAATAACAATATTCGGAAGAAAAATGTCATGTATCACTTGCATTTCAGATGGACGAAATGATTATTTTACAATTTGACCAAAAAAAAGTAAGTAATGGACTATCATAAATAAAAAGACTAAAGTAAAAATAACAAAGTATGATAACAACTTTTTAAGGGGTATAAACCATAGAACTGCCACCTAGAGTGGCTACATGAATCAACATGGTTTTTATTTATTTATTTAAATTCAATCATTTTCAATTTGGATCAATCAAACACAAATTGTCAAGCTATGGGGAAATTTGTCGTCTAAGGACCACCTCTTTTTCGTCCATTTTCCCAGTTTGGATTTTGGATGAATGAACATGTGAAAAGCACGTGACCATTTTGTGAAAAATCTTGTTCATTTTTCCATTTTGGACGAATGGACACATGAAGAGTGTGACCATTTTCGAAAAATAATTTGATCATTATTAATTGGTTCAGTTCAGTTTGACACAAAAATGAAAGTGATTAAATAGATAAAATTATTATAATTTAAACTATAAGTATAGAGTAATGCTAAGGATCTGAATTATTAGATATTGTGCACTATATTCACATGGCACTACAAAAAATTAAGGTTTTAGAAATCAAAATTTAGAGACAAAATTATTTTTTAGGGACCAAATATTTTTGTTGCGAAAAGTGTTGTCATTATATTTTTTAGTAACAAAAATTAGACATTAGTGAGAAATTATTATCCTTTTGGGACCAAAATTTTGTTTTCAAAAAATAAACAATTTTGAGACCAATTATTTTGTCTCAAAAAATAAACAATTTCAAGATCAAATTATTTTGTCCCTAAAGTTTATTTATTAGTGACATTTTCAAAATTTTGTCGCTAAAAGCCTTTTTTTTTTTACTTTTTAGAATGATCTTTAAGAAATTATCCTCATGACGATAAAAATTGGTCCCTAAATATTTTTTGCAACAAAATTTTCACTTTTAGAGACCAAAACATTTGATCTCTAAAACTCTTATAATGTTGTAGTGTGAGTGTGAGACTTATGCAAGTTCTCATATAATTATTGGACCGAATTGAGACAATCATAAATTTAAAAGTCAAAATCAAATCAAATAAAATTACAGAGATCAAAATGACTTGAGAAAAATATAGAAACAACTGGTATAATTTGGCCTAAAAAATAATAGCAACAACCAAGGCACATGAAATCACATACTCCCTCTTGTCCCATTTTGTTAGTCATTTTTCCTGTTTTGGGATAGAATAATGTTTGAGGGCCCGAAATGCTTGGCTCGAATGTGGCTCGAAATTTTGGGTTTCATTTTTTTTTTTTTTTTGGTTCTCTTTTCCCTCTGTTTTCTCTCAATGAAACAGACAGCAAAGGAGACAGAGGAAGAGAAAAGAAGAGAAGGGGAAGACAAAAGTGGGTGGATGGATGGGTGGAAGAGAAGAAAGAGGGAGGGGGAACAGAGACAGAGAGAGAGTCGGAATCACCGTCGCAAACCACCAGTGCCGCCATCAGCGTCGATCACAAACCCCTCGAGCCACCGGTGCCGCCTGTGTGTATGTATACACACACAGATCTGTGTGTATACACACAACACAAATCTGTATCTCTCTCTCCTCTCTCTCTCTCTCTGTTCCCTGGTCTTCTTTTCAATCAATAATGCCATGAATCGTATCTTTTCAATCAATAATGCCAGATTCACAAAGTGTTTGTTTGTGTTCCCAAGCTCTTCTTCCTCCTCTGTTTCTCTTCTTCTTCTTTCTTCATCTTCTTCCTCCTCCGTTCTCCTCTCCTTTGAGTTCTGAAAAAAAAAAAAAAAAAAAAAAGCCATTCGAGCCGGGAGTCATTCGGGCTACCTAACAGAACTGTTTAGGATATCCCAAAGGAAAAAGATTGGTAGCTCGAATCTGTGGCTCGAAAAATGGCTCGAATTCGAATTCGAAGACAGAGACAGAGAGAAAAGGAGAAAAGAGGAAGAGGGAAGAGGAGAGAAAGAGAAAGAAGAGAGGAGAAGAAGAGGAGGAGAGAGGAGAAAGAGAGAGGAGGAGAGGAGATCGTCGCAGCACCACCGCCGTCGCCTCGCCGCCGCCGATCATCGCAGCACCAGCAATCGTCACAGCACCCACCGCCGTCGCCTCCGGCCCGCCTCCGCCTCCTCCTCCCCTTGTGATTATGCCCCCTCCAGTCCTCTTCCCTTCCTCCTCCTCCTCCCTTCTCTCTCTTCTCTCTACCCTTCTTCTTCTTCTTCTTCCTTCTGCAACAAAAACACAAGAAAAAAGAAAAAAAAAACAAAAACAAAAACAAACAAGACACCAAAACGACATCGTTTTGGTGTCGAGCCAAATTCAGGCCACCGAATTTCGAGCTACGTAGCGGCGTCGATATCCCAAAATGTTTGTCCTATTTAAAAATCAAGGTAAAAATATTTAGTTTTCCGAAACTATCCTTTATAAATGGTTAGAAATATATTAAAAATTGCAAAGAGAAGGGCTATTGGAATAAATGGTCTAAAATTTGAATTCAAATACAATGATTACATGTCTCTTAAAAAAGTTCAAATCTCCTAATCGACTATCAAAATGGGACGGAGGGAGGGAGTACTAGGTAAAAAATTATAATTAATAAAAAAAAATTGGTGATATATACCTCACATAAGAGGAGTTCAGGTAGATTCTAATCATAATCGATTGGGGGACAAACTAATCCAGTCCAAATATCATAAAATGCTAAAACCTTTTTGAATGGATTAGAGACAGAAAGCTAAATGTTGAAGGAAACTAGGGAATCAAAGGGAATTAGTTGGAAATATATTCAATGAAAGGAAAGAATAGCAAGAAAAGGGAAGTCAAGAAAGAGAATTCAACAAAAGCAAAGAATAATCAAGAAACTTTGGAAGCAATGAAAACATGTATTTATAACACAAACTCTGAAGCCATGGAAAGCAAAAGAATATCAAGTTACAAAAAACAAGGCATGGAAGCAGAGACCTTTCATCTGATTGCTAACAAATTGGTATGATATGTCTCTTCTTCTTCTTTTTTAAACTCGTTTTCTTCTATGATCATCATCATTGATTCGTTGTTATCATCATCAGTTCTATCTCTTTCTTTCAACTACTTTCATCAAGTATATGCTTGAGAATATTAACAATATTATGTCTATTGGGGCAGTGGGCTGCGTTTTAATGTCTACAACATCATGCAGGAATTTTGAGATCCTTAGAGACGTCACACACAGCTCACTATACTCTTAAAATGGAGTCTTTCTCATTATTTCTTAACACTAAGATTGAAAATAATGAATCTAGTGTATTCGAAGCTGACGGCTTTAAATGGTGGGTTCAAATTCAATACTATAGTGATTAATTTAAATATTTTGTGGGATAAATAACAATTTTAATCCTTAAAGTATGTGTTCTTTGTCATTTTAGTCCCGAAAATATTAATTTTGTCATTTTGATGCTCAAAATTGTCAATTTTAGTCAATTTGATCCTATCTCTCACGTTAGTTTATATGGATAATGAGAAAGTATTTTATTCTTGAGTAAAAGACAATTTTGGTCCCTAAAGTATGCATTTCTTGTCATTTTAGTCCCTCAAGTTTTAAATCTTGTCATTTTGATCCTCAAAATTGTCAATTTGAGCTAAGACCAAAATGATAAAATTTAAAACTTGACGGACTAAAATGACAAAAAACGCATACTTTTAGGGATCAAAATTGTCTTTTATCTATATTCTTGTTGTTAATGTAAACGAACGTTAGACCTAGGACCAAATTAACTCAAATTGATAACTTTGAATATCAAAATGATAAAATTAAAACTTAAGGGACTAAAATGAAAAACAACGCGTACTTTGGAGACTATCATTTATCCATATTTTGTGACATGGCATTTCATATAGCATTAATTAAATGGGAAAGGCAAAAAAGGTGCATATGGTACGCACCATATACAAAAAAAAATATAATATTTATTACAAAAGTATAATTTTTACCATAAAAAACATTAGTTTGTCATTCATATTTTAGAGGTGCACATCATAACGTTGCCATTCATGACTTTTATCATAAAAATTGCAACTTTTTCTTATGATGCGTACGTTGCAACATTTTCCGAAGTCACATCAAATGATACTTAAATGTGATCACGCTAACACTATAAATTATTTATTTATTTATTTTTTGAAATAATGCCCATATATTTTCTACTAAGGAGTCTGCTATTCATGCACTCTCTTCCTCTTTTATGTTCCAGGAAATTGCCTCTTACCCAAAAGGAAACATGAAAAGGGGTGCGAATGGTCACATTTCTCTTTACTTGGCAATAGCAGAGACAAAAACCCTTCCTCTTGGTTGGGAGGTTAATGCCAACTTCAAATTGTTTGTGTACAACCATATTCAAGATAAATACTTAACCATCCAAGGTATAGCTGCCTTTGTAGTCCAGTCCAGTTGCAACATTGTCCTTAATTTTTTCAGTTATGCTATATGTGTCTATCTACACTTGTTATATAAATGTAGATGTCGAAGGGGGAATTAGGCGGTTTCATCGGATGAAGACTGAATGGGGATTTGATGAATTGGTTTTTAGATAGTTTCACTGATGCTTCCAAAGGATATCTGCTTGATGACTGCTGTGTGTTTGGAGCAGAGGTTTTTGTATAAATATTATGGCAAAGGCGAATCTATGTCAATGATGAAGGATCCTCTGAACAAGGGTTACACTTGGCAAATTAGTAAATTTTCAGCAATGGATAAGGAATTTCTTCTCACTTGGAAAATTTCTAATTTTTCAGCAATTGAAAATGAAAGTTTGCTCTCTGAAGAGGTGGTTTTTGGAGAGCACAAGTGGTAATAATAATGACTGTTCGATTCTCTTTATTTATGTCTAATTCCACGACACACAGTAGAACTAGAAACTAGAAACGTTGAAAAATTCTAAGTGCACAGAATACGATCACAGAATGTTGAATAGCTGAGAAACAGTATGCAAGTTTTTTCCTTGATGTATGCATGCATGCAGGCAATTAAAGCTTTATCCCAAAGGATTGGGAACTGCAAAAGGTAAAAGCCTCTCAGTTTTTCTGCAGCTTGCTGATTGGGAAACAATTCCTTCTGAACAGAAAGTCTATGCTGAATATAAGTTTGTTATAAGGGACCGGGTTCAAGTAATCATTTCTACAAGGAAGAGGAAGGTGAAATCCATTTTTCATTAGAATTGCTCAACAAACACAGAGTGTAACGAACAGATATCGATATGAATTTTGTGTTCAGTTCTCTGGGTTTCAGTTTCCGTGTTTGTAGTAGAATTTGTTTTCGATAATGTTACGATAACATGACCACATTTGTAAAGCATATTTTTTTATCATTTCATATGTCATAATTGCATGAGTTTGATAGACCCCTTATCACTCGTATATCTTCTTCTTCTTTTTTTTCTTTTTTTTTTATTTATTTATTTATTACAAGAAAATCCTCCCTACTCTCCCGCAGGTCTAAGGCGCGATGTTGTTGGAGGACATAGTTGAATCAGTGGAGCTGTGGTTGAGCTTCCTCAAGAAGAAGCCACAGCCCTACGTTGACCCCGATCTTATTTTACACACACACACATATATTTATTTATTTATTTATTTATTTTTGTGATACCATCCGTAGCTGTTGTTGATAATATACAATTTCTTAAGCTATTTTATCAACTATTTTTCTTGTAAATTCTATATTTTTAGCAACACAAATATTTAGTAGATTTTGAAAAACATTACAACGTTGTTGACTGTTTATGATAAATACAAATACTTGATTACGATCTTATTACAGATGTTTGATCTGAGAGGGGTCGGCTTCTATACCGCGGTTGGTTACTAGAAAGCCAAGAAACTTGCCTAACCCCACGCCAAATGTGCATTTGGATGCGTTCAGTCGCAACTAAATGTGCATTTGGATGCGTTCAGTCGCAACTTGTGGGTTTTCAAAATTTTATAGAGATCACCAAGGTGTCCTGTTAGCCGTTCCGAGCGAAGAGACTATAACCTGAGAACTTATCCCGACCTCCCAAGACAAGCTCCGCTTAAGTCAAGACTCGCACAGCAGGGGAGCATTAAACCCACACCAAGTGCTGGTTAGACAACTTGAGGTCCAACCTCCTAACCAACTGTGCTACGCCCAGGAGATTGACCCAGGGGGATTTGAACTCATGACCTGGGGGCTTAATCCCCATGTTCTTACCACAAGGCCACCCACCCCTGGGTTACTCATATATCTGTTATCAATGCAGTAAGCAGCTGAAATAATAAAGAAAATATTATGACTAAATGTAGTAGTCATTGATGATGATCTATTTTCATTTCATCTATACAAATATGCTTGATGTAGTTGCATTTAATTTGTGTTCTTCAACATTAATTATTGTTTTGTTCTTTTGGCAGTTACCAAAAGATGGTTCATTCCCTCAGGCACTGGCTATGGTTATAGAGATTCTTGTCCCTAAGCGACCTCAATGACACATCCAAGGGCTTCCTGGTGAACGATGCCGTAATTGTTGAAGCAGAATCAAGCTCTAATTTTATGTATGGAAGGAGCCTTGGAAGTTGGAGGAATGAAGAAGCAGTAGAAATATCATTTAAAATCTTCTTCATGTTGTCATTTAGGATACACAAAACATGAAATGTGATTTTAGCTTGCCTTTTCACATATTGATGTGACCTCATTTCCATTTACTTAATTTAAATGAATCTCGTTTCAAATATCAATATTTTCACTATTAAATCAATCTCATATCCGTGGAGTATTCTATAAATATAAAATAAAAAAAATGGACCAACAAAACAATATGATTTTCAGAGAAAGATGGTTTAGAAGTCATCTCTATTCCCTCTTAATGACAATGACAATCCCAACTTTTTTTCTTCATGTGATAAACACAGCATCACTATATACTTAACAGAGAGATATATCTAGAATACATTCTTGGGCTTGTATTGATTGATCTGAATGAAGTTTTCTCAACTCCTTTATGGTGAGATTTTGGAGCCATCTGGGTGCCCATGCATTATGAGCCTTTTTTCTCTCTATGTCCACCACCCTGTACCTCTTAACATAATCAGGTTCCCTACCCCTTCTTGTGCTTCAATAATCAGACCAACCTCTGTGGTCCTGTCCATTTCTTTTTTTCAATTTTGTTTGTCATAAAGGTTCTAAGTTCATTGAACTCTATCATGGTGGGTGCCAGCTGTGTTGATGGAGTTGTGGATTGACATTAAAATTTGTAAATGTGATTTTTTTATTTTATTATTATTATTTTTTTCCTAATATCACAAACTGCAAAGAACAGAATACATTCAGTCCCCATTTCAAACCCTGTCATCATCATTTGCAGTTTCACTAAATCTTCCAAATCTAATATCATGGCATGGGCAACCTGGGAACCAATCTGTCATACTCAAGTTAGATTCATTCCCCTGTAGAACCACATCTAAGGCCAAATCTCAATAGATCGTGGCAGCACTCTTATGCTTGTATACCACATGCCTTTGTGATGCAGAGGGAGCATATGGAATGAACAAAAATATAAGGAGGAACAATAAAGAACAGCTTCTCTAAAATTTTATTACTTAAAAACAACTGAATAGTCTAAAAGGCCTATAACTCAATTTTTAACTATTTTCAAACACAGATGATTTATTTAGTTTGCTTTGGGCTTTTTTTTTTTTCTTTTTTTTTTTTTTTTTTTTTTTTTTTTTGTTGCTTTCGCAAGTTTTTTTGACGACATTGAGGACTCTTGAAAATGAGAAGAACAACTAGGGGGATCTTAGAATTTTTGACATTGTAAATAGATTTGAGCATGCTTATCTTTTTACTTACAAAATTTGACTCTGAGAGAGAAACAAAAAAAAACAAACAAACAAACAAATTTTCCACAAGAGGTGGAATTGATTGGGATAATTAATGAGGGCCAAAACACATAATTGAGCATGGCATATATTAATATTTATAAATTATATATATTATATTATTTATATATTTATCCTTACATGTATATTTATCTTTTGATAATTATGGGTGATAATTATTAAGGTTGCCTAAAATATCAAGAACTTTAAAGGATGGTTTCGCTAACGCCTATCAATTTTCACTAATTAAGTTTCCTTGATGGAAGGAAACTAACAAAGTTTATCTGATAATGTATCTATTCTGATAAGGGTCCCTAACCTAGCAGTTATAAATAGGTCTGTGGTTTTCCATCAATGAGGCACTCAAGTTCTGCATAGGTTAGAAGACACTTATTCATAAAGTGTGAAGTGAGTGATATAATATTGAGAGGTTCAGAAGAAATACACACATCACACAACTTGATCAACAATGACTGGAGGAGGTTAGTATGAATTTTATTCCGCTGTATATCCATATATATATGATTATATTATATGTGTATGATTTTCCTACATTATCAACTCCAATGACAGCTTCAAAGCAGACAATGTTTGGGGAGAGGGGGGCAAAATATGAACAGTAAAGTTATTTAAATTATTTGAATATTATGATCCTTCCAAAAGAGACCATATATTGAATTTAATGGGGCATGTTCCATGCTTGGGTCAGGAAGATCTTAGGCATGGTCTCTCAACTTACAACAACCACAATAACACCAACAACAACAATAAAAAATAAAAAATAGAAAAGAACAAAAATTAAAATTAAAAAGTTATAAAGATGTATATAAAATATGAAAATATTTTATATTTAATCCACACGAGTAGTCCCATGTCCACTAGAATGGAAGACAAGATTTCACACTTTCTAATATTATGTCTGTCACTAATTTATACATGTGGTTTGTAATTGCAAATATTTAGTGTTTGCTCTACATAAATGAATCCAATATTAAAGAAGTTCCTCATTAATAAAAATAATAATAATAAAGTAATGCTATTTAAACAAAAAAAATTTAAAATTTTCATACTTGTATGAGTTGTTTCAATCGAACTACTCAAGTAAATTCTGTCTTAAATTTTAAAGTTTGATTGATGTGTGTCATATCTACTAATAAAGATAATTTGTATAATTTATTACTGAAAAATGCCTGAGACCCCCAGTGGGGGTCACTGGGGGTCATGTACGGAGGCTTCCCATTGGTCAAAAAAAAAATGTTTTTTTTTTTTTTTTTTTTGTGATTTGGACAAATGGCACGCTGCCACCTCACTGGGGGTCGACCCCTAGTGGGGTCGGTATGTAGCAAAAGTCGTTTATTACTTTCTATAGCATTTTTCATAGTAATATTTCCAACATTAACTTTGGTATTTCCTCACCTCAGTAGTCTGATTTTTGACTGCCCATCACCCCATTACACCCTTATCATCATATTGAAATACAATTAAAATTAAAATTATATAAATTAATTTTATATTTTAATTATAAGATTAATAATAATAATATAATTTAACCTAGAAGTATGACCACCAAAATGGAGTCCTGTCTGGACACTCAGAGACAATTGAGGTCTGGTCTTGTCTGTATTAGAGCCATAACCATTTTGAAGATTTTGTTCTCCAAATACAGATAGAGAGCTTCTCTATATAGATATTGAGGTCTTGTCTCTATTTGATTCATTATTATGACCTTCATAATTCTTGTGGAGGAATCACTTCTACTCCATACCTAATTGCTTATTTTGGTAAAAGTATTTATAAGTACCTTCTTTAATTTGTCTAATCAATTTAGTAATAAAAAATAAATAAATAATATTTCATACACAATAAAAAAATTCTTCTATCTTTTCATGGCATGTCACTGTTGAAAATAAGCTTGCAAGGTGATATGGTAGGCTGCCAAACCAGCCACCATTGTTGAACCATGTTGAACACATGGTTCTTCAAGGGTCAAAAATGGCTGCCCAATTTGTGGGCTTTCACACTATGGTTCACATTGTAAGATTTATCTATAAATAGTTATGTATTATGAGAGTTAGATATGTGGGAGAAAAGAAAAGAAAATAGAGAGTGCATTGTAATCTTGTTTCAGAATTTTCAGAATAAAATTCAGTGAGGTTATTTTTCAGTTTGGCTCGGTTTTAAGCCTCTCTTTGTAAATCACCACCAGTGGTTTACACCCCACTCCCACCAACAGTGGTATCAGAGCCCGAAGGCAGCTCCAATTTGCAGAAATTCTGCAAAACTGCCAAGAACAGAGTGTGATTCCGAAAGTTGCCCAGAAAGCAAAGTTGTCAAAAATTATTTTTGATCATACCAAATTGAAGCTCTCGACGAGACGAGCACAACGGTGAAAAGAACATCGAAAACCGAGCCCTACAGAGCCCGCACACGCCACACGCGCCTCCGTGACGCCGTTCTCACGCGCACCACTCGCCCACGCGCCTCCACGCGCCTTCCAGCGAAGAAGACGAGTCGTCTCACGCGCGCCACGCGCCCCCACGCGTCTTCTTCGCCCGATTTGCAAGGTTTGACCCAAAGATCCGATCTGGCGACCCAGATCCGGATCCAGGTGCTGACGTCATCAACGACGTCATCAGCTGACGTCATCGAGCCGAGCCACCGAGCCGTTTCCGAGCCGCTAAGCCGAGCCGCCGAGCCGAGCCTTGACCAAGCCGTTAACCGAGCCAGTCCAAGCCGTTGACCGTAGCCGTTGACTGAGCCGCCCGGAAAGTAATCCAGTGTGCCGCGGCTAAGCTGTAGCCTCAGATCTGAGCCGTTCAACTTGTTTTGGCCTGATCTGAGTCATTCATAGTCTGTTTCGGGTGATCCAATAGTGGTTTCCAACTATTTGGAATATTCCGGACACATCTGTACGGTCAGAATTTGCAAATTCGTTTCTGAAAATTTGCAGATTGTTAAAGACAACCAATGGCCAACACAAACAATTTCTTTCAGCCCCAGTTTCCAAAACTCAGCAAGGAGAACTATGAAAATTGGAGTATTCAAATGCAAGTTCTACTAGCCTCACAAGATTTGTGGGAGTTAGTGGATCGAGGATATGACGAGCCAGCTACTCTCGCAGATGAAGGAACTTTAAATGATACTCAGAAGACGGCGTTAAAAGATTCAAGGAGGAGAGATAAAAAGGCCTTGTATCTACTCTATCAAGGCATTGATGAGTCAAGTTTTGAGAAGATTTCAGCAGCAACAACCTCTAAAGAGGCATGGAGTATTCTTCGCAATTCACACCGTGGAATTGAGAAGACGATCAGAGTTCGACTACAGGTGCTACGTGGCGAATTCGAGATGCTGCACATGAATGAGAAGGAGTCAATTTCTGAGTACTTTAACAGAACATTGACTATTGTTAATCAGATGAGAAGATATGGAGAGAAGATGGAATCTCTTCAAGTGATAGAGAAGATTCTCCGATCACTCAGTCCCAAGTTCGAGCATGTGGTTGTAGCAATAGAAGAGTCCAAGGATCTCAGTGTCATGACCACCGATGAGTTGATGGGCACACTTGAGATTCATGAACAAAGGATCAACAAGAAGACTTCCTCAAGTTCTCTAGAGCAAGCTCTTCAATCAAAGCTTTCTTTCAGAGAAGATAGAAACGAGCAAGGGGGGACATCACAAAGAGGCCGAGGAAGAGGCCGTGGTTACAATAACCAAAGTTCTGGCTTTCGAGGAAGAGGCGGAAGAAGTCCAGCCAGAGGAGGAAGAAGTCAACCACACTTTGCTCCAAGAGGAAGAGCAAGTGGTAGAGGAGGTGGTTACAACAACCGACCAGGTTTTGACAAAAGGAATGTTCAGTGTTACCACTGCCACAAGTTCGGGCATTACAGCAATGAATGCCGAAGTAGAGCAACAACAGAAGCCGGCGAGCAAGCAAATTTTGCCGAGGAGGAAACAAACAAAAGTGGACCTACAGTCCTGTTTGTTCACCATGGAGACACTAAAAACCAAAACGATGTTTGGTATCTAGATTCGGGAGCCAGCAACCACATGTGTGGTAAAAGAGAGCTGTTCGTTGAGCTTGACGAGACTGTACAAGCACAAGTCTCATTTGGTGATTCTTCAAAGACTCCAGTGAAAGGAAGAGGTAATATTCTGATCAAGCTCAAGAATGGAGATCATGATTACATCTCCAATGTGTATTATGTTCCTGCCATGAAGAACAACATTTTGAGTATGGGACAACTCCTAGAGAAAGGATACGACATCAGCATGAAAGATTGTCATCTTACCATCAAAGACAATTGGTAATTTGATCGCTCGGGTGAGAATGTCCAAGAATCGGATGTTTGCATTGAACATCCAACATGATGCTGCGAAGTGTTTAAATGCCATCATCAAAGACAAAGACTGGCTATGGCATTTGAGGTTTGGACATCTCAACTTTGGAAGCTTGAAGCTGTTGTCAAGCAAGAATATGGTGAGAGGGCTCCCTCATATTGCTCATACTAATGAAGTCTGTGAAAGCTGCATTCTTGGCAAGCATCACAGAACTAGCTTTGCCAAAGAAGTGAAGTGGAGAGCAAGAAAGCCGCTGGAGCTAGTGCACACTGATGTGTGTGGTCCATTGAAGCCGATGTCAAATGGACAGAATAGATACTTTCTCACCTTCATTGATGATTATAGCCGGAAGACATGGGTGTACTTTCTTAAAAGAAAGTCGGAGGTGTTCAGCATCTTCAAAGAATTCAAAGCTTTTGTAGAAAAGCAAAGCGGCTACTACATCAAGACATTGCGATCAGATCAAGGTGGAGAATATACATCAGATGCTTTGAGAAGTATTGCAAAGAGCAGGGAATCAAGCATCAAACAACACCATCCTATACGCCACAGCTGAATGGTGTTGCTGAAAGGAAGAATCGCACAATCTTAGATATGGCAAGAAGCATGTTGAAAGGAAAGGGACTGCCCAAGCAATTTTGGGCTGAAGCCGTATCATGTGCTGTGTATCTACTAAATAGATGCCCAACCAGGAGTCTTCATTCTATGACTCCAGAAGAAGCTTGGAGTTCACATAAGCCAAGCGTCAATCATCTCAGAATATTTGGGTGTGTTGCATACACCAAGATTCCAGAAGCAAGAAGAACCAAGCTCGATGATAAGGGAGAAAAATGTATCCTTGTCGGATATGGAGATAGAACAATGGGATACAAGTTGTATAATCCCATTACCAAAAAGGTGATCATGAGTAGAGATGTGATATTTGAAGAAGAAGAAGCTTGGAACTGGAATCAAGATGAAGTTGTCAAAGATGCAGAACTCATTCTTGAAGATGAAACATCAAAAGCTCCTGTTGAAATCACAAGAGAAGTTCAAGATGAGCCACAAACTCCTCCACACAGAATTCCTGCACCTAGATTGCCAGTTTCTCACAGAAGTGCTGCATCATCATCATCAGCATCAGCATCTTCAGATGATAGTTTTTTCAAACAACCAAGACCAATGAGAAATTTGCAGGAGATATATGAAGCTACAGAAGAAGCAGATCTGAATCTGCACTGCCTACTCGCAGATAGTGATCCACTTACCTTCTCAGAAGCCATCCAGGAAGATAAATGGAAGAAAGCGATGGATGAAGAAATTCATGCCATTGAGAAAAATGACACATGGAAGCTTACCAGTCTACCAGAAGGGCACAAACCCATTGGCGTGAAATGGGTATACAAGACAAAGAGGAATGCACAAGGCGAAGTGCAACGCTACAAGGCAAGGTTAGTAGCAAAAGGTTACAAGCAAAGAGCTGGCATTGACTATGGAGAGGTGTTTTCTCCAGTTGCCCGATTGGAGACTATCAGGCTAATGATTTCTTTGGCTGCCCAGCACAAGTGGCAGATTTATCAACTTGATGTGAAATCTGCATTTCTTAATGGTTTCCTTGAAGAAGAAATCTATATTGAACAACCTCGGGGTATGTTCAGATAGGCATGAAGACAAAGTGTACAAATTGAAGAAAGCACTTTATGGATTGAAGCAAGCTCCGCGTGCATGGAATACTAGAATTGATCAGTATTTTCATGACAATGGTTTTGAAAAATGTCCATACGAGCACGCACTATATTTGAAGAAGGAAGCTGATGGAAGCATGTTGCTTGCTTGTCTTTATGTTGATGATCTAATCTTCACCGGAAACAATCCAGCCATGTTCAAAGACTTTAAAAGAAGCATGGTCCAAGAATTTGAAATGACAGATATTGGATTGATGGCTCATTTTCTAGGCATTGAAGTGGAACAAAGAAAAGATGGGATTTTTATTTCCCAAAGTGGTTATGCCAAGGAAATTCTCAAGAGATATGGAATGGAGAATTGCAATCCAGTGAACACTCCTGTAGACAGTGGAGTGGAGCTCAGAAAAGGTACGAAGACAGGTGATGTGGATCCAACTTATTTCAAGAGCCTAGTTGGAAGTCTTCGCTATCTTACTTGCACCAGGCCAGACATACTCTATGGAGTAGGACTGATCAGCAGATATATGGAAACACCGGATCAGTCACACCTTTATGCAGCAAAGAGGATTCTTCGCTACATCAAAGGTACAGTCGATGATGGTTTATTCTATAAACAAACTGATAATTTCAGTCTTGTTGGCTACTCAGATAGCGACTGGGGACGTGACTTGGATGAACGGAAAAGTACTACAGGATTTACTTTCTTTATGGGAGATACAGCCTTCACATGGTCATCCAAGAAGCAAGCCATTGTGACATTATCGACTTGCGAAGCTGAGTATGTTGCAGCCAACTCAGCTGTGTGTCATGCAATATGGTTACGAAACATGCTGAAGCATTTGGGATTTCCACAAGAAAAACCCACTGAGATTTTTGTTGATAATCGCTCAGCAATTGCATTGGCAAAGAACCCAGTTTATCATGAAAGAAGTAAGCATATTGACACCCGCTATCATTTCATCCGAGAGCATGTGAAAAATAAAGAGGTGGAATTGTTGCCTTGCAAATCCCAAGATCAGCTTGCAGATATTTTCACGAAGCCGTTGAAGAATGATATATTCAACAGAATGAAGATAATGCTCGGAATGAAGCAGCATGGAGAAGCAAGCTTAAGGGGGGATGTTGAAAATAAGCTTGCAAGGTGATATGGTAGGCTGCCAAACCAGCCACCATTGTTGAACCATGTTGAACACATGGTTCTTCAAGGGTCAAAAATGGCTGCCCAATTTGTGGGCTTTCACACTATGGTTCACATTGTAAGATTTATCTATAAATAGCTATGTATTATGAGAGTTAGATATGTGGGAGAAAAGAAAAGAAAATAGAGAGTGCATTGTAATCTTGTTTCAGAATTTTCAGAATAAAATTCAGTGAGGTTATTTTTCAGTTTGGCTCGGTTTTAAGCCTCTCTTTGTAAATCACCACCAGTGGTTTACACCCCACTCCCACCAACAGTCACCTAGCCATTTCCTGGTGATATAATTGTTGACCAAGCATTTTTGCGGCAACAAATAACATGATTTATCTTGTTCGAAGAGAGAAAATGTGTTTATTTATTCTGTGTTTGGTTAAGGGATTTGAGGAGAGATTTAGAAAGGGAAATAGAAATAATAGGTGAAATGTGAATAAAATATACATACATTTCATCTAATTTTACAAACTTTTTTCCTTTCTCTTTCCAAATTTCTCCCTAAATCCCTCAACCAAACAGAGCGTAGCTCCCTTATTAATTCTCCAAATATATCTAGTCATTTGCATAAAAGTAATAATAATATAAGATAAAGAAATGGAAAAGGAACAAGACCCCTTTTGAGATCGAATTCCTTCTGTTTTGACAACCCTCTCTCACGGAAAGAACAAGGTGCACAATCAAAAAGATAGAAGGGAACACAAGATCTGAACATAAGATCTTTTGAACCCAAAACTCTAATACATGATCACTGACTGTTCAAAAGCTTAAACTGTTCGGAAATGGCCCAACAATATGTATCAGGCTAACATAAACAAGTTCTGCAATGGTCTTCATCTCATCCCATCTGGCCACCAAACCATCTGCAAAAAGCTTGAAAGTTAATTACAAAATTAAGTAAAACAACCCAAGATATCACCTCTTAAGCATTTTTTCTATAAAAAATAAATGAATAAATAATTCTACGAACCAACCACGGAAAATATTTGTGGTATCACTAAAGAGGCTGTTTCACTGAAAATGCTCAACTTATATTTTCGTGGCCGGTTCTATGATTAATGTTGTGTCTGTAGAATTATTAAAACTTTGTAAGCACAAGAAGTGGAAACACAAACTTAACTGGTTTTGCTGCAGATGGTTTCCAGAGAGAGAAGACTGGAAGAAACCGAAAGGCTTATGGAATTCAGATCTCCCCTGCAAAAAATCCATGTTTTGGTAAATAAACATGCTCTGATCAAATACTTGGATCAAAGAAATTAAGGACAATACCGCAAAATGGGTTGCAGAGCCCTCTTGTGAAAAGCCTGATGATGACATGTTATCCTTTGAAGCTTGCTTGTTGGTGAGTGTGCAATTTCTCTGTCAAAATTCAAGAACAACTAGAGTTATATCCAAGAACAACAAATGGTTAATTCAACAAAGCAATTTGTTTCTCACATGTTGTTCAATTGTTGTTGTTTTGAGTTTGGAAAATGATTTCCATACAACTTTTTTTCTACAAAAGTATCATCCAGAATGACGTGACAATGACATTTTTTTAATTATAAATTATAATAATGAAGTTTTTGAAAGGAATGAAAGGAGCACAGACAGTCACATCTTTCTGTATAGAAATTTAAAATTCTATTTGCACATCATAACTCTTTGAATTTACCTGGGAGAAGTTGAAGACAGTAGAGCTAGCAGTATCATCAAGGGAAGAAGGATGTTCTTGAACCTTTGGACTCGGATTTTCTCTGTTTTTCTTCCTCTTCCCCCTCTTCTTTGGCAATGTGGCATCAATTGGTGCATTATTCAAACACCCATTACTGCCATTTCCATAATATTCATCCTCATGAAAAATTTGAGGCCCAGAGGAAGCATCTGAGACCATGGACAAGTCCTCTTCTTCATCCTCATTCTTCGGTGATCTCTTTCCTTTGCTGTAAATGCCCTTTCCATCAACAAACTCATTATTGTTTCTATTTGATGGATACGAAGAAAGAAAAGAGTGTTCTAAGTATAGAGTCCATCCAGACTCACAACCACTACTACACTCTGAAGAAGGCAACATATTATTCATTATTTTTCAAAAACAATTCTTTGGTTTTTTGAAAACACCCCCCCAACTAGGTTCTCTTTGTATAGGCCTCTTGTTATGAAGAAGGGAGCTTAATAAAGAGATTTTGAGCACACGCTCTATCTTTCTAGTAAAAGGGGTTTGTGTCTATGTCTATATATTTAGAGAGTTGAGCATAGTAGGATATAGAAGAGTGAAGTGTGAAAGAAACAAACTAATGTTCCGTACACAGAAACTAAATACATAAAGTGTACAGAAATATATTATATGACTGATAAGGATATTCAATTACACAATCTTTTTTTATTTTTTTATGATTTTATGCATTATTTTTTGTTTGTCTTGATTCTGTGCGCCTAATATTGTCGGGAGAAGAAAAAGCCAAAGAAAATGAGATTGAAATTAGACTAGTTTTGTCATGACTCAGCGCCCCATTGGGCTCTCTGAGTGAATGAATCTTATCAAACCAGCCAGTTGAGTTGGGTTTTTGTGGGCTTGTCATGTACGTATATGGATGTATGTATATGTATACGTTGTAGATGAGAGAGAGAAGGGAGCCAACCACAACTCCTTCACATGCTAGACACAGAGGCATTGTGTACGTTCTTAACAAAAACGGGCACACGTCCATCTACTCTTCCTCACTAGTACTTTTTTTTTCTTTTATTTTTTTTTCTTTTTCAGAACGAAAATACATTGCTATCTATCTATATCTATATATTATATAAGAAAAATGAACTTTTAGTGAAAAGCTTTCTATATGGGTTTCAAATTCTCATTTTAATTTTTTTAATTTTCTTATTTTTTTATAATCTCACATCGAGAAAAGAAAAAAAAATGAATTATTTTACTTATATAAAGAGATTCTTATACTCTCATCCTATTTAGTGAGGAGCGTTGTGAGAGTTTCAATATCTTATATTAATTTTTTTAATTTTAAAAAATTAAGAAAATCTCTATTAGCTAACTTTTATTTAGGCCTTTGTTTGTCATCCACTACAACATTTTCTTAGTTTAGTGACATTTGAAAGTGCCACAAAACTATTCTTCTAATGACATTTTTTGGTCTTGTGGCATTTTGAACAAGTGCCACTTTCTATCGGTGCCACGGTAGATACGAGTGCCACGGTAGATACTTGCAAGTGTCACTGCACCATCATGGCTAAAAACTTTCAATGACATTTTAATGTCATGGTAGATATTATTTGTGGCACTATCAAGTGCCATTAAAAAAAAAGTTAGTGACACTTATAAGTGTCATTACACCATCAAGAGTTAGTAACACAATTTGATTCGCTCTTGCGGAGACTCGAACCGCCAACCTCCCTCACCATAAACCTTATACACCACACTCTTCCCACTACACCTCTATAGCACCACATGATTATATATGCAACATATATTATTTATACAGTACATACATCTATATTAATATGTATAAACATAATTATTTTATTGAAACATAATTTATGTAAAATAAACTATTTACTACCAAAATAAAAAAAGACCACTTTTGGCGACTAAAAATATTTTTTAGTCGCCAATTCTATACTTTGGCTACTAATTATTTTTTAGTTGCTAAAAAAACTTAAGTTTTGTCGACATTTTTGTTGTAGTGAAATGACACTTTTTTTTAATTGAAATGCCACTAGAGCCTTGTATGTTTTGTGGCTCTATGGACATTTTTCTAAAAAAATGCCACCAAATATTCTTTTTGTGACATTTTTTAAGAACATGCCACTAGTATGATGTCACTAAAATATTTTTGTTGTAGTGTTGTGACACTTGTTCATTGAAATGTCACTAGAGCCTTTTAGTTTGTCGTTTTGTGGCATTTTTCAAAAACGTGCCACTAAATATCATTTTTGTGGCATTTTCTAAAAATATGCCACTAGTGTAGTGCCACTAAAGTATGTTTTTGTTGTAGTGTTGTGGACACTTGTTCATTGAAATGTCACTAGAGCCTTTTTATGTTTGTCGTTTTGTGGCATTTTTTCAAAAACGTGCCACTAAATATCATTTTTGTGGCATTTTCTAAAATATGCCACTAGTTGTATGCCACTAAGTATGTTTTTGTTGTAGTTTTGTGACACTTGTTCATTGAAATGTCACTAGAGCGTTTTATGTTTGTCGTTTTGTGGCATTTTTTTCAAAAACGTGCCACTAAATATCATTTTTGTGGCATTTTCTAAAAATATGCCACTAGTGTAGTGCCACTAAAGTATGTTTTTGTTGTAGTGATCCCCTAAAAAAGTCAAAAAGTCACTATCCTATTTAAGTCACATCATCTTATTTAAGACACATCACCTCTCTACTATATCACTTCAAACCCAACTCATATTTCTAAAAAAGTCAAAAAGTACACTTATTTAGAGCATCCCAAACAACCGCTTAATAATCTTACGTCAGGAAAAGAAGAAAAAAGTGAATTATTTAGATTGGGATAGTTTAAGTTGGAAGTTTTTATTAGGGGTGGGCAAAGATCGGTTGCGGCCACAGAACATTCAATCTACCATCTGTCCACCAGATTGGCGAATTGAAGAAAATCAATCCGCATCTGTCCGCCAATCCGGCGGATGTGGATTGAGCGGATTGGCGAATGGATGCGAATCGGTTTAGCGGTTTAAAATTTTATAAATTTTTAACATAATTCAACTTATACACTTCCTCAAAAAAAAAACGTATTATAGTCAATGACTTAAAAAAGTATTATAATCACTGCATGCCTTATCTAAAGAAAGAAAGTTTGAAACTTTAGAATATTACAATCACTGTATGCTTCATCCACATATTACGATCACAACATGCCTCATCCACATAAAGTATTATAATCTGTGGTTCTTAAAATATTAAAACAATTCAAACCACCAAAACCATGAATAGAGCAATAGTAGAAATTGTATGCCTCTATCTTGTTACATCTATATCTTTTTTTTAAAACAAAAATCACCAGCATATATCATCTTTTTTATTATTATTTTAGAGTTAGATTTAAAAACCAAAAAATATGAATAAATAATACATTTATTTTTTTCAATTCAAAAAATATATTCAAGTTGAAAACTCTTTTTCAACAGAACATATTTAACAGAATATTTAAACTTTTTTTCAATTAAAAATACAAACAGAATATCTAAACAAATTAAAAACACTAGTTTAGGTTAATGGTTCACCAAACTGTACGGTGAAAATATCTCTCGCTAATAGGAGGCCGAACTTATATAATTTAAAGGTTTTTTATAATAATTAATGTTATTATTATAATAAAAGGGTTTTGAAATTTAGAGGTCATCACCCATCTCCCCCAATTGGGTCCATCTTGTTTGCATGACTACAATTCATTATATTTTAAAACAATATTTTACTCCAAATGTAATGATACAAGTTAATTTCCACAATTATGACTACATGGATGACAATGTAATTTTCTTGATTTTCTTAATTTTAAAACAATTAAGAAAATCTCCATTGACTAACTTTTATTTGATAATATCATATCGGGAAAAAAAGAAAAAGTAAATTGTTTAGGTTAGGATAGATTAGGTTGGAGGCTTTTATCATAGTTTAGATTAATAGTTCACAAAACTGTACGGTGAAAATATGTCTCTCTAATCGAAGGCCAACTTATATAATTTAAAAGCTTTTTTTAATAATTAATGTTATTATTATTAGGGTAAATTATGCTGACACCCCCTGAGGTTTATATTTATTACAGCTCCTCCCTCACCTTTTGGAAATTACATCTCCCTTCCTGAGGTTTAAAGTTTCATTGCAGATTCCCCCCCTCAGCAATTTAATTTTTTTAAATACCAATTTTGCCCTCACTGGGTAAATTATATTGACACCCCTCACATTTTAGAAATTTCAATCTCCTCCCTAAGGTTTAAAGTAGCATCACCAATTGCACCATCGTTAGTATTAGTTGGGAAAAAAATCATTGGAAAAAAAAATTATTAGAAAAAAAAATTAATTGAAAAAAATTTTTGCTAGTAAAATTTTTAAATTTCTATTTAAAAACCAACATAAACTCATTTTTTCAATTTATGTTTTTTTTCTCAAATTTACAAACTGAGACAACAATTTATAAACCAAAAAAATTATCAAACAAGTTTTTATGACAGTTTTTTAAATTTTGGTAAATATAAATTGAAAACTGAAAACGAAATGGTTACTAAACAGGTCTCAGATGGTAAAAATGTAGTAAAATTAACAAATAATTAAATAAGTTACCAACGCAAGAAATGACTTATCAAAATATTCTCAGGCTATGTATGGTTTGATTTTAGAAAAAAAAAATTAAAATTAAAAATTAATTTGGTTAAGAAATAGAAAATAAAAAAATAATTATCATTTAAGGGTAAAAAATAATTATCATTTTAACTTTTGGGCATGTTATATACATACGTATCGTTGTTTCAATTTAATTTGTAAAAAATTATTTCTAACCACTCAAAAGATAAAAATTACATAAAATGATAATTATTTTTTATTTCTTATTTCTTAACCAAATTAATTTTTAATTAAAAAAAAAATTCTAAAAATCAAACATACATAGCCTAAAAATCTTTTGATAAGTCATTTCTTACTTTGGTAACTTATTTAATTATTTGTTAATTTTATGACATTTTTACCATCTGAAGCTTGTTTGGTAACCATTTTTTTTCAATTTTCAATTTATATTTACAAAAATTTTAAAAAAAAACTGTCATAAAAACTTGTTTGATAATTTGAGGAAAAAACGTAAATTCAAAAAATGAGTTTACGTTGGTTTTTAAACATAAATTTAAAAATTTTACTAACAATTTTTTTTCAAATAATTTTTTTTTCAAATAATTTTTTTTCCAATTAAATTTTTTTTTCAATGAATTTTTTTTCCAACTAATACTAACCAATGGGGCAATTGGTAATGCTACTTTAAACCTTAGAAAGGGGATTGTAATTTCTAAAATGTGAGGGGTGTCAATATAATTTACCCAGTGAGGGCAAATTTGGTATTTAAAAAAACTAAATTGTTGAGGGGGAATCTGTAATGAAACTTTAAACCTCAGGAAGGGAGATGTAATTTCCAAAAGGTGAGGGGAGAACTGTAATAAACATAAACCTCAGGGGGTGTCAGTGTAATTTACCCTTCTTATTATAATAAAAAGGTTTCAAAATTGGAAGTCGTCACCCATCTCCCCCAATTAGGTCCATCTTGTTTGCATGACTATAATTAATTATATTTTTAAAACAATATTTTGCTCCAAATGTAATTATGCAAGTTAATTCCACGATTATAATCATGTGGATGATAATGTAACAAGGCATATGTCGGAGAGGAGAAGAGATCAATTGATTGACTTTGATTGATTTTCAGTTTTTATTAGCAACATTTTGAATAAATTAAAATCCAATTTATTTTAAACGAGACTATCATTTATAATCACGTAATATTATTATATTTAATTTTTAAAAATAAATAATATATATAATTTTATAAATAGATCATATATTTTTATTAAAGATAAATATATTGAAATCACATGAATATGACTTTAGAATGAATTTGATTTATCTTTTTTAATTTGCATATGAGTTTACAAAATGATCGAGTATGATAAATTCACTAACCTAAACTATGCCACTCTAATTCCCGTTGGCTAGCTTCCATTTACCTTTTATTTTACAATCTCACATCAGAAAAAGAACGAAAAAATGAATTGTTTCACTTACATAAAGTGAATCTTATGCTCCCATTTATATAAGTAAAATGAGATTTTTAGTGAGAAGCCCTATAATTAATATCTCATACTCATTTTTTTTTTCTTTCTTAATTCTAAACAATTAAGAAAATCCTCATTGGCTTGCTTCCATTTAACTTTTATTTTACAATCCCACATAATTTTGATTTTAAAAATAATTTTGTATGAGATTTTGAAACTCTCATAATATTTAACTTTAAAATAATTACAATCTCACATCGAGAAAAGTAAGAAAAAGTAAGTTGTTTCACTTATATAAAGTGTTACAATCCCAGATCGAAAAAAGAAAAAAAAAAGTTGTTATACTTATATAAAATGAATCTTATAAATGGAGTTTTAAAGGAGAAGCCTTCTAGAAGGTCCAAATCCTCATTTTAAAATTATCGAATTTTCTTAATTTTAAACAATTAAGAAAATTCTCATTAGCTAACTTTCATTTACCTTTTATTTTACAATTCCAAATAGGAAAAAAAAAAAAAAAAGAAGGAAAAAGTAAATTTTTTATTTACATAAAATGAATCTTATGCTCCAATTTATATAAATTGTTGAAATTTCTTAATTTTAAACCATTAAAAAAAAAAACCCCAATGGTTATCTTTCATTTAACTTTTATTTTACAATCCCACATTGGGAAAAGAAAGAAAAAGTGAATTGTTTCACTTATATAAAGTGAATCTTATGCTCCCATTTATATAAGTAAAAGAAAAATTTTAGTGAAAAACCCTATAATCAATACTATTTTTTTTTTTTTTTGTGTGTGTGTGTGTGTGTGTTTAAGAACACGTGTACAATACTCCTAGCATACGTGCTATGTGAAGGTGCTTTTATAAACATAGTTTCAATCTGCAATCCAATGTGCATATCCATTTAATTTTTATTTTACAATCTCACATCAGGAAAATAAGGAAAAAGCAAATTGTTTCACTTATATAAAGTGAATCTTATACTCCCATTTATATAAACAAAAAAAGATTTTTAATGAGAAACTCTATAATCAATACCATTTTTTTTTTGTTTGATTTTCTTAATTTTAAACAATTAACAAAATCTCCATTGGTTAGCTTTCATTTAACTTTTATTGTACAATCTCACATAAACGTTTTGATTTTAAAAACAATTAAAAAAATTCTCATTGGCTAGCTTGCATTTATCTTTTATTTTACAATCCCAAATCGAGGGAAAAAGAAAAGGAAAAAGTGAATTGTTTCATTTACATAAAATGAATCTTATGCCCCAATTTGTATAAATTATTGAAATTTCTTAATTTGAAACAATTAAGAAAATCCCCATTGGTTAGCTTCCATTTAACTTTTATTTTATAATCTCACATCGGAAAAAAAAATGAAAAAGTGAATTGTTTTACTTATATAAAGTGAATCATATGTTTCTATTTATATAAGCAAAAGAAGATTTTTAGTGAGAAGCCCTATAATTAATACCATTTTTTTTTTTTTGTATGTTTAAAAACACATGTATAATACTCCTAACATATCACTCGTGCTATGTGAAGTTACAATGTGAATGTGTTTTTGTAAACACAGTTTCAATCTGTAATCCAATATGCATATCCATTTAACTTTTATTTTACACTCTCACATCGAGAAAAGAAAGAAAAAGTGAATTCTTTCACTTATATAAAGTGAATCTTATGCTTCCATTCATATAAGTAAAAGAAAATTTTTAGTAAGAAACCCTATAATCAATATCATTTTTTTTTTTATTTTCTTAATTTTAAACAATTAAGAAAATCTCCATTGGTTAGCTTCCATTTAACTTTTATTGTATAATCCTACATAAACGTTTTGATTTTAAAAATAATTTTGTATAAGATTTTGAAACTCTCATAATATTTAACTTTAAAATAATTACAATCCCATATCGAGAAAAGAAAGAAAAAGTGAGTTGTTTCACTTATATAAACTAAATCTTATACTCTCATTTAATATTATAATATTGTGCATGTTTCAATTCAAGATGGTTTAAATTTTAAAATAAAATTTAAAGGTTTTAATTAATTAATTTTGTTGTAAATTGGTTGGTCTTTTGACTTACCGATTAGGCTGAATCATTTTCAGTTTGACTGATTAACTGGTTTAACCACGATTTTAACTGTTTTATCAAAATATATTGCTTAGATTTGTTTGATTTGAAATAAACTAAGATTGACTTTATTAAAAATTGAACGAGTGAGATTGATTGATTAGAAATGAACTTTTCATCCTAACAACTGTTAACTTTTATTTTACAATCTCACATCAGGAAAATGAGGAAAAAAATGAATTGTTTCACTATATAAACTTTATGCTCCCATTTAATATTGTAGTGTCGTGTATGTTTCACTTCAAGACAATTTAAATTTTAAAATTAAAATAAAATTTAAAAGTTTTAATTAATTATTTTTTGTATAAGCTGGTTGGTCCTTTGACCTAGTCGATAGGGTGAATTGTTTTCGATTTGACTGATTCGCTAGTTTAACTTCGATTTTAGCGATTTTAACAAAATATATTGGTTAAATTTGTTTGATTCGAAATAAATTAAAAATTGACCTAATTAAATATTTAACGGATAAGATTTCTTAATTCGAAATAAACTTCTCGCCCAAACAATTGTTAACTTTTAAACAATTAAGAAAATCTCCATTGGCTAGTTTTCATTTAATTTTTATTTTATAATCTCATATCAAGAAAATAAGAAAAAAGTGAATTGTTTCACTTACATAAAATGAATCTTATACTTAAGCAAAATGAGATTTTTAGTGAGAAGTCTTATGATCAATATCTCAAACTATTTTTTTTTTATTTTCTTAATTTTAAAGAATTAAGAAAATCCCGATTGACTAACTTCTATTTAACTTTTATTTTACATAATACAAAAAAATTAAATATAATTATCTTATATTTATTAAATAATATATTATTTTATCCCCGTGCACAACATGAGTGATATATTAGTTATTATCAAATCAGTTTGATATTTTTATAGATTATGTACGCTTAAAGGAACTACAAAACGAACCAATCACATTATGAACGGATAACTCTGCGAAATAAAATTTGGAATCGTATTTTATTGGAATCTGCCTCTTTTAGTTTTCAGTTTTATTAAGTTCACCAATCGTAATTTAGTCAAAAATTAATGACCCATCCATCTAATTTGTTTCTTCTGAATTTATACAATTGAGACTCTGAAAATTCTTAACGGTCAGAGTTTTAATTGTGTATATTCAACTCAAACAAATTGTGTAAATATAGCGATACTGTTGATCACAACAAATAATAACATGATTGATCCTAAATCTTTAAAGAAAAATGTTACATTTAATTTCATTCATTACCTCCTAAAAAATGAGATTATATGCAACATTATTCAACCCTTGAAACTTGCTTTAGCAATTAATATAGAGAGCTGCGATAGAGAACGGAGGGTGGATACCAGTAGTGAAGTAAAGGAAAAGAAGTGAAGTTTGGAGTACAGAGGGAAGTAAGGGTTTAATCTCTGTTTTTGTGGATAACATACCTTCCACTATGGATCCGAAATCATTGTTCCATCTATTCACCAAGTTTGGTATAGTGAAGGATGTTTTTATACCTCAGAAGAGAAGGAAAACTACCAATACTCGATTTGGTTTTATTAGATTTGATTGCTTAGTGACGGCAAACATGGTTGTCTAGAAAGCCAATGGTTTGTGGGTGGTGGATATAGAACTTAAAGTCAAAATGGCAGAGTATGGCCAAATCGAAGATAGATCAGGAAGAAGAAACCGTAATAACCCCGATCCACAATTAGCCACTAATCTGTAATTAAGGATGTTAATTAAGTGAATAAAATAAATTATGGGTTTATTATGTGATTTGCATGATATTTGGTTTACTATCTGTTACTTGTAGAAATATCTGTCTGGAATTCCGCTTTAATATGTAAATTGAAAGCATCATCGGCATCCAAAACCGGAATTGATTACATCAATAGGTTATTTGGAATTTTTAGAATCATATGGCAAATTTTATTTAAAAAAAAAATTTTTGATTCAGTCTAATTCATTAAGTCGTGTTTGGATGGACCAAATGCTCTAGTTAATGTATTAATACATCACAGGTATATAAAGTGCCTAATAAGCTCATTTGAGCTCATTTCTTTCATCTCCCTTAGTGCACAAATTTGAGAATTCATCTTAGAGAGAGAGAGAGAGAGAGAGAGAGAGAGTGCAATTCTAGAGAGAGAAAGGTAGAGATTAAGGAGAAATTGAAGGCTTTGACTTGAGCTCACCAAGATTGTGCTAGAACAAGAGTGATTCAAGACTCTAGGTAAGATTACAACCTCTAGATTGTGTAACTAAGTCATTTAACATGAAATTTCTTCAAGATTATGAGTTTGAATGTGTATATTGAGCTTAGAATAAAGATTTGAGTTGCAATTTATGCATGCATGTACATTTTCTCACAATTTGAGCATAAACTCCAAGAATTCTCTCATGCATGTTTGAAATTCATCTTAATTAGGGAAGATCATCGAGTTTCAAGTTGTTTTATGGTGTTTGATCATGTTTTGAGAAGTTTGATACAAGAAAAATTCATGCATGTTGTGTTCATAAACATTCATGAAGTTTAAGTTGAAATTGGGAACTTTTGGCAAACCCTTGGGCCATGATTTTATGAAATGATCCTAAATTCTTCATGTTTTACAAGTTTACTATGTTATCTCTAGTTTTGGGGCCCAAGAGATGTGTTTTAGTTGGTGGAATTCGAGTTTTGAGCTTGGGAGGTCAATCTAGATTTTCCAGAAATTTGACCCACGCTCGAGCGGGGACTTTCATGCTCGAGCGTAAACCCTGAATTCTTGCACCACGCTCGAGCGTGGGTCGAGCGTGAAAATCTTGTATCCAGTACTTTTTAGAGTTTACAGTCCCCTCGAGCGGGGAAAGTCACGCTCGAGCGGAGCTTCATTGTCTGCATGTTCACTCGAGCAGGGAAACCCACGCTCGAGCGTAGACCTCATTTTCAGAAAATTTGACTAAGTGTTCCATTTCATGTTTTGGCATCCTCATTGCATCTTAGGCATTCCTAAGACCTAATTAAGCCTTGAGAATGAGGTTATGGATTAGAAACACACCAAGGAATGAATGTACTAAGTCAAGGAATTGCAAGTGTGTGTGTGTTTCAGCATTGTGATAAGAAAGAACAAGAACTAACGTAATGAAAGCTAAGCCGTGTTGGCCACATGAATGTGTAATGATAAGACGTGCTTGTGCTATGTATTTTGTGATTGTAGGTCAAGACTCGAGGATTGATTGACCGTTTACTAGAACCACTGTAAGTAACGTTATCGTAAAGATACGTTCATACGAATTATGTTCTAAATGAAATATGATAAGTTCTGATTTCTAAAATGATATCTATTTTCGTGAACGAATATTCCAAGTTTGAAATCTATTATGGCATCCATAGATAGTCCCAAGTCATGGGGGACGGCATGAAAATGCGGGTCCATGACATACAAGTTTACGAGATCTCGTTAGCCACTTCATTGTGGCGATATGTGTTTAATCGGTATCCGGAACCGATTACTCTAGTCAGAAGACATTCTGTAATGTGTTCTATGGGATGTACCATTATTATGTCTGATATGAGGATGATTATGCTATGATCTGTTTTCCGCCTATGATATGTTCGGATTTCGTTCACTAACCCATTTACCTTAATGTTATTCACTGGGTTTTAGCTCACTGTTTGTATATATATATATATATATATGTATAGGTGAGCATTCTGGAGTTCGAGTCTGAAGGCTTTTGCCTGGATCTGTGTTCCGTTGTCAGCCAACCATTGTGCCTCACGTGGAGGTTCCCAAAGCGTCCTGTGTTTAAGTTCTGTGGTTTCTGTTTATATAAGACTTGATTTGGTGTCGTTGGCTGTACTTAAAATACTATAATGTGTGTGGGTATAATGTATGGTTGACTACCGGTTATGTACATAAAGTTTTAAATATTTTGTTTCATGTAAGTCAGCACAGCTCATTGGACAACTATATTTATGTATTTGCTTCCGCTAGCCTCTTAATTTTGTTAATCTGTTCAGAGGCCTTCGGTAATCCAAGGATTACTGGCCGGTTACGATGCTAAACCTATAGGGGCGGGTTTGGGTCGTGATAGAAACCAGTTTAAAGGGAGTAGCGGAGGGAAGGTCGTTAAGGGAAGGTATGATCGAGATCACTATGGTTCTCAAAGATCATTTGCTGATGTAGTAAAGGCAGGCGTTAAGGTTCCGGTGGGTAAAAAAGGATCTACGATTCAGGTAAATGAAGAAGGGCATGCCTGGTTGTATGATAGTATGTTGTTAAAGTTCAAGTCAGAGTTTTCGATGCAGGGTATTGCGATGGTGCTTAAAGAGACAGGATTGGGGTATGTGTTGGTTAGAAATAGGGGTGACAGGACTGTTGTGTTGACTTTCTCATCAAAAGAGGATATCTTGTCATAGTTCTTGTCGATCAAATAATGGTTCAAGGAATGGTGCGAATCTATCAAACTTTGGGAACCAGGAGTATATGCAGAGCAAGAGAGGTGTCTGTGGCTCAAGTGTTATGGTGTCCCTCTGAGTATGTGGAATAGAAACACCTTTAATAAGATTGGTAGTATCTGGGGCAGTGTTCTTAGTTTGGATAGGAATATCAGTCAACCACAGTTCTTTAGTTATGGAAGAATTCAAGTTGCAACGGGTTGTATGGAGTTTATAAATCAAAGCATTAATCTATAATGAAAAGGTCGATTTCATTTAGTTTTGGAATGCAAAGAACAACTACATATTCTAGTTGACAATGGTAGCATTATGTCCAGTGAGGTGGGGGAGGATCGGAACTCAAACGAGGTTGTTCAGCCTGAACCTGTTGAGGTGGGTGTTGGTGATCAACCTGATGTTAATTTGGCCGTGGAAAATAAAGAAGTTGACAATGTTCTGACAAACAATCAGGTGGACACTGTTATAGAGGAGACTGAAAGTGGCGTGGGGGACAACTTGGTGGTTGAGGAGCGTATGGAGATTGTCGCGACCCACTCCCCGTACCCAAAGGTTAAGTATCGTGATGACCAATAACTGGAGTTACCTCCAGCCAATTCTTAAACAAATTACTAAACGCGAGCGGAAAAATATTTAAATGAGAGTATCAAAATAATTATTGGAGCTTCTATTTTTATAACAAAATTTATTGATAAAAAAGGCCGATATTTATATATAAAAATAATACCATAAAAGTGTTGTGTGTGTCTATTCCGCCGTGTCTAAGACTCTTCTAAATTGCATTGTTTCCTAAAAATTGGTAAACAGCTATAAGCACATGGCAGAGTGAGAAATATTATACTAAGAGCATAAGGGCATAAAATTCACTATGGATAATTATTCGCTAAACAAAGCTTGATGTTAAAATGCAGAATATATAATACGGAAATCATTTGACATATAATACAGATATCATATAAACAAAATAAGCATAACCACGGTACAGAATGGAACAGAACAGATGTATGGACTCAAGAGGTGGCTCGTACGAACTCTAGAGGTAGCTCTCACCATAGTGTAGCACTTAGCTCCATACGACACTTTGCTCCAAACCAGAAATCATAACCACAGTACAGAACAGAACAGATGTATGGACTCAAGAGATGGCTTGTACGAACTCTAGAGGTGGCTCCCACAATAGTATAGCACTTAGCTCCATACAGCACTTTACTCCACACCAGAAATCATAGTGTCAGTGGATCCATGACAGACAGAGAGTCACAACGTGACTAATCAGAGGGCCAATAGTTATTTAAGCCTCCCAAAGCATGGGACCTCCGTGGTAATACTTATAAAATAATTACTCAAAACACATTTTAATAAACAGTTATATCCATGGGTTTTCCTTAGTATATAAAATAAGGTTCATAAAATAAATAACATAATTAAAAATACTAATATAATTTATAAAACACAACTTACGTAAAATAAATTATGATAACTCAAAACATACGTAAAATATATTATGATAACTCAAGTTATAATATAACTC
This sequence comes from Camellia japonica, assembly GCA_030407325.1. Lineage (NCBI taxonomy): Eukaryota > Viridiplantae > Streptophyta > Magnoliopsida > Ericales > Theaceae > Camellia > Camellia japonica. Next base: position 160,049,118 of record JAPPVO010000029.1, read on the forward strand.
ACCTTAATGTTAATTTCAACTTTTACCTTTCGTTCATTGTGACCCACTAGATACTCCAAACTAAACTCAAAGTTTTATATATAAAACTTGGACGCCAGAGAGCAGAGAGAGAGAGAGAATAAGAGAGTTTGGTGATGATGATGTTGCTGATATGTAGCTATTTATATAGTAAATGAGGCATAGGCGGCAAGCAATCTTGGGGGGCACGTATCGTTTGTTGTATAGAAAATGATGTATTTCAGTATATTTTGGTCTAGGAAAATATAGAAAAAATATAATAAAAATATCATAATACTCAGAAAATAATTTTGAATAATAATATAAAATTTAAGGGACAATTTAAATTTTCGGGTTGTTACAGAGATCGCGGTGGTGGCAGAGGGCAGCCTAGAGGCCAATGATGATAATCTAAGTGTTAATGAGCAGCTAGCTACACTCGGTTTTATTCAGTGTCTAGGTAGGTCGGCTAGTCATAGGCATGGTATTAGCTTGGAAGTTAACTTGGGCTATTTTCACAACCCAGTGGAGAATAACAGATTAGGTATTGTGGTGAGAGGGCCAAATTCAAACCCCAATACTAATACTAATTGGGCATCTACAAGGCCCTGTTTGTATAAAGGGCAAACAAAACCAAATGGTTATAATGGCAGCTTTACTAATGGGCTGAAGTCAAAAAAGAAAGGTAAAAGAATGGTAAGATTTTCTTATGCAACTCAATCCCTCACTGAGGTGTCTGGGTATTCTTATATTGCTCGTATGTATGGTCATAAAGGGGCATCATCAAGCAAGCCCACTCCTAAACGTGCCCTCTTTCTGCTTCAACTGAAGGTAATTCTGGCAACTTGAATCACATTCTTAGTGAGGCACAAGCTAACATACAGTTGGGGAAAATCCTGGGCATCAATTACAAAGGCAAAGAGTCTAAAACTCTGGAAAAGATGGTGGATCTGGAGTTAGTTGACAGAGCAAGGAGGAAGGAGAAGAGGAAAGAATAGGGGTTTGGTATTTATCTGGGGCTGAATTTTGGTGTTATAATTGTTTAATTGTGAAGTTAATGTCTTGGAATGTTAGAGGATTGGGAAAGTTAGAGACAAAGAAGGTTTCTATTTCTGAGAATGAGGTAAGAGCTTTGTGGGGAAAGAGAAACATGGATTTTATGGTGGTGGGTTCTGATGGATCTATTGGGGGTCTTCTTTGCATATGGGACCCAGATGTTTTTAGGATGGTGGATTGTTGTTGTAACAGAAGATTTATTCTCATATCAGGTAAATTGTTGAATACCTTTGATTATTCTATTTTGAATGTGTATGCACCAAATGAGGTGAGTAATAGATGTTAATTTTGGGACACCTTACTCAAACTAAAATCTGAGTTCCCAAAGCCATGGTGTTTGGGAGAAGACTTAAATGAGATTAGAAATATTGGTGAGAGGATGGGTTGTTCCAGAAGAGATAAAAGGATAATAGATTTAAACTCTTTCATTAAGAATTGTGAGTTGAATGATCTACCTCTGTTAGGCAGGAAGTTCACATGGTGTAATGCTCAAGATAAGGAAAAATGGAGTAGAATTGATAGATTTTTACTTAATCCGGAATGACTACTGAAATTTAATTTCAAAGAGTGGGGTCTTCCTAGGTTGTTTTCTGATCATTGTCCTATATTGCTTATGGATGATGAAAGGGACTGGGGGCCTAAGCCTTTTAGGTTTATTAATGCTTGGTCTAGTCATCCAAGATTTTCTCTCATTTATGGTGTAGGTTTGGCATGATTCTAGGATTATTGGGAAAGCAGGGTATGTGTTGTTCCAGAAGCTGAAAATGCTGAAGGCGGAGCTGAAAAAATGGAATTTTGAAGTTTTTGGAAATTTAATAACAAAACTCAAGAAGGCTAAGGAGGAGTTGGTTGAGCTGGACATCTTGGCAATAGAGTTCTAGTTGTGGCTGAAAAGGCTAGAAGAAGAGAAGTGAGGGGTGAAGTTTGAAGCTTAGTAAAATGGTAGAATGGCTATGGCAACAGAAATCTAGAGTAAACTAGACCATTAATGGGGATAAGAATACAAAGTTCTTTCATATTATGGCTAGCAGCAGAAGGAGTAGAAATTCAATTAATTCCATCACAGATGAAGGAGAGGTGATTGAGGAGCCAACTAAGGAAAGGTATGGGGTGTTACAACACTTTAAGAGGTTGTACTCTGAAAGTTGGGCAAGAATACCAGTTCTGGGAGGTGTCTTTAAATCAGTTCAAGATAGTTCTGTATATCATGATCTTGAAGCTGTTTTCTCTGAAGCTGAAGTTAGGGCAACTGTTAAGGAGTGTAATGGCAATAAGGCTCTAGGCCCTAATGGTTTTAATTTTCTATTTCTCTAAAAATGTTGGAAGTTAGTTCATCAGGAGGTCTTACAGTTTTTGAGGGATTTCCATGCTAGTAGCAAGCTTTCTTATGGGATTTGTGAGAACCCAAATATAAAAATTAAGTAAATAATTAAATAATAACAATAATAATATTACAATCTCAAATATTTTGATAGTGAATCCTAAAGTGCAAATTAAATATTTGGAGGGTCTTTTAATTAATTTTAAAACCTAAAATAAATTTATGGTGAAAGTCTTCAATTTAAAGGCAAGATTTATTATTTAATAAATAAATAAATAAATAAAATAAAATTAAGTGTCAAATTAGTAAGCATATTTTGATCTAATAGTAGTTGTATTTTATTTAAATTAATGGAGAGATAAAATAAAATAAATAAAACAAAGGACATTTTTATCTAGAGTCATTTATGTTATGTATAACAAAGAAAGAAAAGAAAAACCCTAGGTTCCTAATCAACACTATAACAGCAGCCACAGCAGCCACGGGGGGAGAGAGAGTTTGAGAGAAAAGAAGAAGAAAAAAAAGGGGATTGCAAACAAGGAGTAATTTTTGAGTGTGGTAGGTCTTTATCTTTCTTCTTTCGTTTTTGTTCTTTATCCTTACTTTATATTATTTAGTTCATTGATGTAGAGGTTGTAGATTTATGTATTTTGTATATATGTATTACTATTAAGAAATCTAAGGAGTTAAATTCATGTATAAAAATGGTGTAATTCTTAGTCTAAAAATTCTGCACAGAATCACAAACTTTAAAAATCAAGAAACCATATCAAATGGATGAATTTTAATCTGAAATTTTTACAGTAGATTAATTACATATTGAATTGCATATCTGAATTTTCTCATAATTTTTGGGAGTCAAAATCCATATAAACTGAGGTGTTCAAATCTGTCCAGAAAATTGGTTTTTAACAGTAAATTCGGGAGTGTTGTTCTCTTTGGGTATAAATCCAAAAATTATCAAATCAGCGTCATTAGAACCGGTTACAAGTCTAGTTTCTTACATTTTTGGCCTTGCGTTGATTGCTCATGTATACTAAGAGAACCGTCAATTTCTTTAAAGTGCTGCAAAAAACAATCTGTTTGGGCATAATTAATTGTAAATAATTATTTTGATGGGCAAATCAAGTGACACCAATTGGGATTGAAACTTAGAATATATTAGTTGATATCTGGAGGGTTTTAGAATTTTTCGAACAACATGAAGTGGGTTTTTAATTTTCAAAGTTAGCGAAGAGATTGGAAAAACTCTGTTTTATCTTAAAGTCACTTTTAGTTAAGTTTCGATCGGAACCTATGTCTTGGGTGGCTTTAGACCGTGAAGAACATGAACTTAGGTAATATTTAAGAGTAACGGTGAGTTGGGTTGAGCCGTGTTAGTGCACTTTAGTTTGGGGTTACTTAGTTCGTATTCTTTAGTATTTTTAAATTAGTAGTGACGTGTAGTTTTCATATTGGTTCAGGACACTAGTTGGACTTTCATACTCTATTCGAGGATTATATTATTTCGTTTCTAGGTGAGTAGTTTCATGCTACGTATTTTTATAAATGTTCCCCTACCCTGAACTGTTGGAAAATTAAATTGTTGTTTTAAGACTAAACTATTTTGATAAATTATTATATTATCAATGGAATCAAATTATTTCTGAAACATGTGTGAACTTGGCATACTATAAACTATTTGTTTTGGTCTCATGTTTATAATGATGAACTACCATGTTTTGCGAAACTGATGTGTATTGATTATTGGGACCATATGTGTATTTAGTCCAGGAAAATTATTCCACTGTGTGTGGTGACTCTGGCCACTAGGGAACAGATCCGGGTTGGGCCGTGATGACTCTAGTGCTCAACGATTGTAAGGAAAAGACCTTTAAAAATAACTAGGTGACCTTCAATCGGATCGTCTTTGAGAAAAGGCCCAGGTGCCACCCTGAGGATGACTCTTAGTTCGGTATTAGATCCAACAGGGCTTATAGCCTTGAGAACCGTGTGACATATTATTTGTTTTTCTTGGTACCCAGAAAATTATTGGTGTTCATGTTATAATCTATTTTAAGTGGAAATGTCATTTATCATGTTCTTGCGAGACATGTGTATTTTAAGTGTTGAATTGTGGAACCTTCTTTTTGAAACAGATTGTATTTACCAAACTGTATGCCAATCTAGTTTCTGTGATATATATCTTATTTTGGAATTGAGCTATGTTTTCAAAACTGTATTTACTATCCATGTTGCTACTCACTGAGCTATCAGCTGACTTACTTTTTATCACTTCCAGGTGTTAGAAGGACTTAGGGTGGACTCATGGCATAGCTGAGACTCGATTGCATGGACCTCTAGGCCATACATTTATTTGTTTTAGGTTGCTTTGTCGAGTTTTGTGCATACATTGTGGTTGGGTTTTATTTAGAATTATTTTATTTTGTGGGCGGTTTGTGTCCCATTTAGTATATATATATTTTTAGGAAGTTGGTTATGACTTGTTTTTCACTTGTGGTATGTCACTGGATTGAGTGTTGATTTATTTATTTCTGGGCTATCATCACATTTATTCTTTATGGTTTTGGGTTCATGTTTAGGCTTACGTGTGCCTTGGGCTAAGTCTCTGTGGGCCACGGCCGGTCATGCCCGGATTTGGGGTGTGACAGGATTAACAGTTCCTTTATCACTTTTATTCCTAAGACTGATAATCCCATTGGGTTGTCAGATTTTAGGCCCACTAGCTTGGTGGGTAGTTTATACAAGATTCTCTCTAAAGTTCTGGCTCTTAGACTAAAGAGAGTTCTTCCTTCAATTATTGGTGAAACACAATTTGCTTTCTTGGGGGGGAGAAGTGTATTGGATAGAGTGTTTATTGCTAATGAAATAGTAGATGGATGGAAAAACTCCAGAAGAAAAGGTGTTATTATCAAACTTGATTTTGAGAAAGCGTATGATTCTATTAATTGGGAATTCTTGGTATCTATGCTTTATAATTTTGGGTTTGGATCTAAATGGGTATCCTGGATGAAGGAATGTATCGCCACAACAAGGTTGTCTATTTTAGTGAATGGCTCACCTACAGAGGAATTTTCACCACAGAGAGGTCTCAGACAAGGTGATTCGCTATCTCCTTTCCTATTTAACATAGTGGCTGAAGGTTTGAATATTTTAATGAACAAAGCTTATGAGAAAGGTATTATCAAAGGGGTAAAAGTAGAAGTAAATGAGGTAGTGATTTCCCATCTCCAATTTGTGGATGATTCCATAATTTTTTGTGAGGCAAATTTGGATCAAATAGTGTTCACAAAGCGGATACTAAGATGTTTTGAAATCCTTTGTGGCATGAGAATTAATTTCCATAAGAGTGTGGTGTGTGGAGTTAGAGTGAAGGAGGAAACTTTGGTGTCTTATGCTAATATTTTGAATTGCAAAGTCCATGGACTGCCACTTAAATTTTTGGGTTTGCCCTTGGGAGCCAATCCAGGAAAAAATCTACTTGGAAGCCAGTTCTGGATACAATAAAGTCTAGGTTGGGTGGAAGAGAAGGCTTCTTTCCTTTGCAGGTAGATTAACTTTGATTAAGTCTATTTTATCTAACCTTCCTATTTATTATCTATCTTTGTTCAGAATGCCTTGTGGAGTGGTTAGAGAGATTGAAAGGCTTGAAGCTTCTTTTCTTTGGGGTGGGAATGGCTTGAAGAGGAAGGTTCATTTGGTGAAATGGACTGAAGTTTCTAAAAGTCTGAATCAAAGTGGGCTGGGAATTAGAAGACTTAAGGATGTCAATGCAAGCTTACTGCTTAAATGGTGGTGGAAATTTGGAAGTGAAGTAAATACTCTTTAGAGAAGAATGTTGTGTAACAAGTACATGACTAAGGGAGGTTCATTGGCTCCCACCTATAAACTCATCAGCTAGATTTTCTAGAATCTAGGGGAAATGTTCTTGCAATTGCTAATCATAATCAATCTCTTGTGGAGTTCTTTTTGGGGAAGTATCAAATAATGGCTGGCAATGTGAGTAAAATCAAGTTTTGGTATGATAAGTGGGTTGGAGGTAGGTGCCTTAAAAATGAATTCCCTAGATTATTTAGTTTGTCAATTGCAAAGGAAGGCACACTGTCTTATTTCTCTTAGAGAAAATCCAGCTCCGGGGAGTGAAACTTCTCCTTCCGTAGGTCATTATATGATTGGGAAAAGGCAAATGTTAACAGGTTGGCTGTAGTGTTACTAGTGGCCCCTCCTCTGAGACTGGATGAAGAAGACTGTCCTGTTTGGGATGGGTCTAATGGTAACAGGTTTAAGGTCTCAGATATATATCGGTCTAGTGATTCTCTCTTAGGCCTTTCTCTCTAAATTTGTAAGTTTGTGTGGAATAATGGCATTCCCCCCAAAGTTCAATTTTTTGGGTGGTTGGCATGGAGGAATAGAGTTAAAACAAGGATTCTTTTACAACATATAGGTGTTCTAAACAGTAATGCTTCTGTGTTATGTGCTTTTTGAAAAATTGAAAATGAATCTGCTATTCATGTCCTATTATATTGCCCATTTTCATGGCAGGTGTAGACACCCCATTTTTGACCGCCCTTAAGACTTGGGCGTTACTGATGGTTTGCTCGGTGATGAAAGATGTGCAGGGCAAAGGTTCAATTTCTTCGGCAAGGAGAGAGTCAAATCTCAACTTCACACCCCATTTTGGACCAAAGCTATTTTGAATGGTTTTTAGACCATAAAACCCTCTCTTTCAAAACTTTTTTGAAATAAAGTTTCTGTGATGTTCCGAGGCTCGCATTTTGTCAAACGTTGTACTTTTCGGTAAACCGAGCAAGGACAAAGTGGAAATGAATGAAAGAGAGATGAAATCTTTGAAAAATCTTTCAAAACACCTTGCTTAAGGGTTTGAAGTTGAAGAAAATGGGAAAGGAGAGAAGAAACCAAGTTGGAGAAGAAGATAGGCAAGAAACGCTAAGAGAGGGACGAGCAATCCTCGCTAAATCAAGCTTATCTATCTATACACTTGGAGTTAAGCTATGAGGCCACCACCGTTGGAAAGAATACTTTCGGGGCTTCATTTTTCATTCAAGAATCTCTTAAATCCGAGTCCGGGGGCGGAGATATGATTGGTTGAAGTTGGGCATCATCCCGGTTGGACCGAAACTGAGCAGCCTTCACCAAACAAGCATAAATTTTTGCAGAGTTGGCATTTGATGCAAGGCTGGTGCCATTGGAAAGCTTACTTCCGGGCTTCAATTTTTACACAAGAATGACCTGAAAAGGAGTTCATATGAAGAAGTTATGCCCGTTTAAAGTTGGACCTGCAGAGCAGATTTTTCCTGCCGACCGACCAAAACAGATGGCCGACCGACCAGTTAAAGTGGCCGGCCGACCAATTTTGCTGGCCGACGACCTTCCGGAGTATTCTACAGATTGAATGCATGCCAGCTGTGCCAGCTGGAATGCACAGACTCTACTTCCCCGTGCATAAGTATGGTTGTTTTGCACCTTTGACCCCTTATTTTGCACCCTTTGCTCAAAGCTTCTTGAGGAAGCTTTGACTCCTTGTCTTAGCCTCCTTAGGAAGCTTGCACCTTTGGGGATAGCTTCCATTAGCTTGATCCTTTGACCCTTTCACTTAGCTTCCTTGAGAAGCCTTACACAATTCCTTTGCCTATATAAGAGAACCATTCCCTCCTTTGTTTTGGTTCAGCAAAAACCAGACCTTACATCTGATATATGATATATATCACCCTCTCTCTCTATACCTCCCTCTCTCTCTACATTTAGGTGTGTTAGAAAGTTCAAAAGGGCCTTGTTCTTGGCCTATTGCACCACACCTCATAGCCATACACTACCACCATTGGACTGAGGTTCTTGGGAGGGTTTCTTGAGCTCTAAAAGCTGGTTTTTTGGCCCTGAAATTGCTGATCTCGAAATTGGTCTTCAAGGGTAAGTTTCTTCCCTTTTTAGCACTTTCTTGTACCTCATTTTAGCCTATCTTGCATGCTGTTTTGAGCTTAACTAAACTGAAAAAAGTTTTGTATTTTCATGCTTAAGATGTTTGTTTAAGACTATTTTGGTGTTGGGGGTCATCTCCCCTCTTGCATGCTTGTTTTGGCCTTGTTTTGTGCCATTCTTTGAGACCTTCGAGCAAGCTCTTGCTTGGCCTCTTAACCACTGAAATCCAGTGGATTTTTAGTGGTAGGTTTGCTGTTTTGAGGGCCAAAATCAGAGGGGGTGCCCCCCCTCTCCTTGTCTTGTTTTGTGGTTTTGTTGACCTTCCAAAGGGACCCTATTTTGCATGCATTGAAGTCGTGTTTCAGGCCTCATTCTAAGGGTTTTAAGGTCTGCCTAGGCTCTGTCAAGAGCCCATTTTGTCATATTTTATGTCTATGATGCATGTGTAGAGAAATCCCATTCAAGGCCTTTCAAAGAAGCCTTTCTTTGCATGTTTCCAAGACTGATTTCAGGGCCTATTTGGTGGGTTTTAGGGCTGTCATAATTGATTTCCAGAGTTGATTTGGTCTTGTTGAATGTCTATCACATATGTGTTGAGTAACCCCTTGTATGGCCCTCTAAAGGAACTCATCATTTTTGCATGCATTAGCTGTATCTCAGTAGTTATTTGGGCATATTTTGACATATTTTATTCACTGTTTTTGGCTGGTTTGATGAGTTCTCGTACGCTTCATATACATGCCATACAACTCATGCTTACTAGCCAATGTTGCATGTTGTTTTAGCCCAGCATGTTAGCATTTTTTGGCCATGCTCTAAACTAGTAATGTGCATGTTTTGGGACTGCCTTGGTTCTATATTTGTGTTTCATAGTCAAATAATGCATGTTTTGCATAGTTATAGTTCAATACATGTGCCTAGTTTTGAGTTTCGGGGGCTATTTCATGCATTGGGTGGCATATTTGTACGTTTCGGGACCATTGAGCATCATACTTCAGTGCTGGAACATATGCCATTGTATGCCGTAATTCATCCTTTCAATGCCTTTGTGGAGTTGTGTTTTGTGCCTTAGACTCGGGGCCATTGCATTGTGCATGTTTGCATGCATCTTGGTTGCCTCATTTTCATCACATGGCCACTAATTTTGGCATGCTTGCGAGCTATCCATGTTAGTTTAAGTCCATCATCGCATGATTGTTGCATGCCATGTTTGCTTACATGTTTAGGTTGCGTACATAGTATACATTGCTCATTTGCATGTTTATGTTGCATACTTAGCCTACATGCCTAGGTTGCATTTCATTGAGCATGCATCCCTTGCCTCTTGATCAATCATGATAGGGGTTGGGGCCCTTTGATGTGTTTTGTGCTTGCATTTCATTTGATATCAAGTTGCAAACTTGGCCTCTTAGGCCATCATGCATCGAAATGCACAATTGATGGCCCGAGGGCCGAGGGTCATGCTTCCTTGAGTCCATTGCATGATAGGGAGTGTGGCCATGCTTACATTTGCTTGAAATTCCATGCCATACACTACTTGCCCTCTGTTGCTGTCAAAAACCAGTTTCTGCAGGGAGTTTTTGGCCGGCCGACCATCTCCAGTGCCGACCGGCCATCCATCAATGGCCGATAACTTCATCAGTGGCCGGTGGCCATTCCTACTAGCCGTGGTGTTCCACAGTGTGCAGAGAACCTATCTCAAGACTTGTGCAATCTTCAGAGGAGCTGGGCAGTGTAAACAGAGGCAGCAATGCTATGGCAGCGAGTTTCTGGGCAGTACGAGTCAAGCATGCATCATCCAAATATTTTGAAGGCGGGGCTGTGGCCATTTTAATTCTGGATTTAATTTGTTAATTAAATAAGGGTTCTGTAATAATTAATTAAGTATTTAATTATTTATTCGGTTATGTAATATTTATTCGGACCCTCCGAGTGAGGGCAATTGTGTAATAAGTGTGGGTGCATGTGTGCGTGTCTTCCAACCCCCACTTCTTTCTCCCTTTTACTTACCTGCTTTTGATGGTTAGTATTAGGACATGTTTAATTTAGCATACCTCATGCTATGCATGTGTGCATCATTCATCAGTATTGCATGCACCGGGCTCGGCGCATCATGCTAACTGCATAGTATTTCAAATCTAACTTGAATACATGCTATCTGTGCATTCCACATGCCATCTTAGATTAGCCGAGCCTATTCTAGCTGCATTTTGCCTGTGTTGCATTAGCCATCTTAACATGAACTAGGATCATACATTGATTACTAACTAGTTTCTGTTTTGGCTTGGAGTACTAGGTAAGCTTTTATGTTTTAGCATCCTTGCATGCGTGTGAGTGTTTGCCATGACAGCATGCTTGCCATGAGGCTAATTGCTTATGTGATATAACTGCCTGAATGCCTGTGGGTGAAGGTTGGATTGTTTGAATTGGAATAATGCATTGAAATCCGTATTTTAGCCTACTTGCGAGTAGCAAATCTCAAACCATTTTCAAACAAATAGATATGCAATGATTTGTTCCAAATTAGGCGATCTAGTCTATACTTGTTTTGCTGTGCGCATCACATAGTAAATCTAGGCTAATAACCGGAATAAGAATGCATAGTGTTTTCAAAACTAGATATCATGGTTAGTAGAGGCCGATCTTTGATCGGGCGAGCGGGGGTGCTCACGAAGTGACCTTCCCCAATCGTACCCAAGTTCCCGAGCCGAGGCAACTTTGGTGATGACGGACACGTGGCCTTAGGCACGAGTTAGGGTTTCCTAAATTCCCCAAAATAAAATATTTAGGTGGCGACTCTGTATCTGGCAAAGCAGTCCATGTTTGGCACTTTTTTTCTAAAAATCTGTTTTCTCAAAATGATTTGCCAGATTTGGACTCTTTGGTTCAGATTAAGAACCGTGACAATTTGAGTCCGAACTGTAGCACTGAGGCCCTCACGCGGGGACGTCTACAGTTTCTGGCGACTCTGCTGGGGATTTTAGAGAACTTGACTCGAACTCATGATATCTTGTTTTAACTACACATGTGTTTCTTTGCATTGCATGTGCATTGGTGCGCCTAGGACACCGTGTTGGCCATCTGCTATTCCTGAGAAGTTTGCCAGAGGCTTGACTTTGTCAAAGCATGCCATAAGGCTGACCGGTTGCGGGCTCTGCCAGTATGGGAACACAAACCCGGTTTTACCGGGCACCCTTTTGACCATTCGACCTAGTGCATATTCGGAATCCATAGTGACCATTCCAAACTAGGAGAGGTTGCTCACCCGATGTTAGGTTGTTTGAAACCGCTGCGTGCGTAGTGAAACCCTAGCTCCTGACAAAATAGGACAGGGAAACCCTACCCCCAACATAGGGGTGTTTTGGCTCTCACTTATCTGCTATATACTTTAGAGTGCGTTTCTATAGGAATGCATGTATCAGTTTACAAGTTTGGGTATCAGGCCTGCGGGCACCAGCATCAGTATTTTGGGGCAATCAGTTCTACCTGAGGGTATCAGTTTACAGGCAGAACTTTGGGGCAGAATTCAGTAGAGGGCACAGTCATCCTACTATGCTCATATCTGTTTTGGTGAAATCAGGCTGAGGTGCTGTCTGTTTTCTCTTTTGCAAGGTAGTCTAGGAACCATAGCTTCAGAAGGCTCCAATATCCCCCAGGTGCATTGGACTCGTGTTGATAGACTTTGTCGGGTCAGAGATTCAATTCAAGGGCAATCAGTGTTCCTTTACCAGAGGCAGGGTAAAAGGGTCAGTCAGGCACAGATCACCAGTTCAGCAGTTCCCAGATCAATGGCCCTTATCCACCCCACCAGTGAACAGTCAGGCCGAGGCCTCAGTTTTTATCACAGAGATAGATATACCAGTTAGTCAGTCAGAACAGCAGAACATGGCAGGAATGGAGGAAATGATGCGTCAACTCCAAGAGAGCATGAAAACCATGCAGCAGGATGCTGCTCGTCAAGCAGAATTTGCCAAACAGCAGGCTGAGATTATGGCTCAACAGGCAGACTTAATTGCCCGGCTGCAGCAGCAAACAAAAGCATCTGCTTCACATCAGGCTCCTCCCCCACCCAGAGTTCCGACACTCGGGGAGACAGCTAATGTCCAGGAAGATACGGACATTCCGACAGGGGCACCTCCGCCCCCGATCCTACCCGAGCTATCTAAAGCACCGATCAACCCGTCGGATTCACCCTTTGAGTTCGAGTTAGACCCTACAGTGCTGAAGGTGAGCAAGCTAGAAAAGATGTTCAAGAAATCTCAAGGAGTAAAGTCCATTCCGGACATTGAGGACGGGTATACCGACGCAGCTGTGACGCTGCCGAACAGATTTAAGATGCCACACATCGACCGATTTGATGGATCTAGGGATCCCATGGTACATCTCCGGTTGTTTTCAGACATACTAAGGCCGATGGGCCTCACCAGACTATAGAAACTTTCATTATTCGGCCGAACCCTGTCGGGTGTGGCGGCTATCTGGTACGCAAAATTGGAAGATGATGTTAAGAGAAATTGGGATGAGATGGTCGAGGCCTTCGTTGCACAATACTCGTATAACACGCAAATCGAGATTATGACCCGTGATCTTAAGACGACGAGGTAGGAGCCTAAGGAGAGCTTCTCAGAATTCGTGGCCCGCTGGAGGGCCAAAGCCTCAATGATGACCATTAGACCAACAGACAAGGATCAAATACGGATGGTTGTGCGCAACCTCCAACCCAAACTAATGCAGAAAATGATTGTGCTCCCCTTCCCTACCTTTTCAAATTTGCATGAGGTGGGAGTACAGATCGAGGATGCCATGAAGCAGGGCCTTATTGACTAGGAGAAGGAGCAGCCTAGGCAGGCATTTTCCCGCAGTTCGAATGCGACCACCAATGGTGATGCGGCCGCAAGATCTTCTGAAATGGGCATGGTCACCACCACCACATCAAAAGCAGCTACCCCATTCACTGGTGCGTCCGAAAGTAGCTCATAGACGGCCAAATATCCACTCCGAGTCAAGAGGGTTTTCACCCCACTTTATATGCCTTTGTCAAAGGCTCTAGAGGTCTTAATCCGGAAAGGACATCTGAAACCATTGGAACAACGGCCTTTACCTGATCCTCTCCCTCCAAAGCATGACCGGACTAAGTACTGTGCTTACCATCAACAAACCAGTCATGAGACCGATAGCTGCTTTCATCTGCGCCACGGTGTACAAGATTTGTTTGACAACAAGGTCATTGCCGCACCAGCTCAGCAAAGTCTATCACCACTGGATCAGTGAACTTGGGGGATAGTACGAATATGTGATCAGGGGATGAACCACCTACGGGCGGCACTCAGTTTACTCCAGATGTGGCGTTTGGCAAGCACTGTTTTGAGCGTTTGGGAGTGCTAGTTTTGTACTTTCTGACTTGGGTATTGGGTCAGTCTTGTCATTTTGTATTGAGTCAGTCTTTTCATACTGAGTCAGTCGAGTCTGTCTTGTTGTATCGAGTCAGTCTTGTTTTGTTAGAGTTGGGTGATTTCGGGGGTGTTACCTCGGACATCACTTGCTTGTTTTGTGTTTGTCTTTTCGCTTTCTTTTGAGTCTGTTTCTGCTAGGGAGCCAGTTGTGCCAACAAATCTGAACGAAACAGCAGTAGTTTTCACACTTGTGTTTGCTTCCGCCTTGCGCCAGTTGTGCCAGAAGCTTGAATGAAATGGCAATACATTCCACCTGCTCTTTTGTGCTCTGAAATTATTACATTGACCTAAGTTTTTCAAAACTTTTTCTAACACTGTGGTGAAAACGAAGAGGAAGGAATTCCTCGGGTTTTGCAAAAATTTGATTAATTAAGAGGAGAGGCGTGCTAAGCCCTTAATGAATGAAATCATGCTTGTTAATGTGAGTACTGAGAAGGATCCTAGCTTGATCCAGATTGGCTCCACACTGTCTTCAACACGAGCGATTTGTCGCTTTCTTAAAAGATTTCAAAAAATGTTTTACGTGATCCTGCGAAGACCTGTGTGGAATCGCTCTTGAGATTGTGCAGCCTAGGATCGCTCTCAGCCTCAAGACTTAAGCCCTTGCTTTAAAACCTTGAACCACAATTCGGAGTGTTCAACGATCAACCATCAAGAGAGGCCTGTGTGGCCAGATTGGAAGCAGCCCTCGAGCAAGAGGCACGAAAGTCAGATCAAGAAGATCAGACCTCATCAGAAGAAGCTTGTGAAGCTAGAACAGAAGCATCCCTCGAACTAGAGGCACAAATGCCCGATGCGCTCGAAGAGCCGAAAATGGATCCTTCTGCAAATCTGAACAACAGTTATTCTCTTCTCTTGGATTCAGATGATTTCGAAGTCTCAGAACCATTCGGCATAGACTTGTTACACTTTTACTCTTTGAGAGGCTCGCTGGGCCGAAAACCCAGAAGGGCGACCCAGGCAAAAGTTAGAGCAAGAAAAAAAAAAAAAAAAAAAAAAAAAAAGATACAAAAAAGGAGAAAGAAAAAAAGAAAAGAAAAGATACAAAAAAAAAAGGGAAGAAAAGAAAAGAAAAAGAATTGAAAAAGAAAATAAAGAACAAAGCTCGCAAGGTCGAAAACCCGCAACGGGCGCCTTGGCAAAAGTTAGAGCCCAAAAAAGGAGAGGTTAATACCCAAGTGTACCTTAACCCCGAACTACGTAAGGCTTGATTCCCATCTTTGGGATACGTAGGCAACTTCATTCTGAAGTCCAGCCGTAAAACACTTCAAATCGATTGTGTCCATGTAATGGTTTTGATCATCTTTGCCTTCTCTATATCCGAGAGTTCGGTTGTGATCGTCACTCTGAGGACTGATTACAATGCGCTGTGGTGCTATCCAAACAAGGGGCAACTTTCCGTTGCCATGCAGTGTGCTGTGGTGCCGTTCAAACAAGGGGCAACTGGCCATTGCCATGTAATGTCCTTCAGACAAGGAGCAATTTTCCATTGTTATGGATCTGAGGTTGTGCATCTCAAGAGTAAATTCTGCGTTGGTCGAGTAGTGGCCCTTTGCAAAAATAGTTTTTTAGAATTTTTAATGAGATTGATTAATTCTCTCAAAAATTATTCCATTTTTCTAAAACTGGACCATTTCTTGGACCCAAAAAAGGAAAATTTTCAGTGCTCATAACCTAACTTGCATGATTTCAAATCAGAAAATCGAACAAGCATGTTAATCTAACTCTCATGTCGGTCAAAATTGTTTTAGTAGAAAGCCAAAACAAAAAATGGTCAAAATAATGAATTAGGGGCACAGTTGAGTCAGGTGTCCTGTCTTTCCCCCATTGTCAATGCATTCGCCAAGAAGGGCACTCTACCTGCCAGAAAAGGGCACCACTGAAGCTGACCGCAAAAGGGTAGAAAGCTCTCACATCCTCCAAGCAACGAGGTATCAAGTCAAGTGCGAAGCACGGATTGGAATGGATCAAGATATTCCACTCCCTCATCTGGACAGATCTGATCACGTCCAAACTCCCCAACAAAGCATCGTCAACCGATGTCAGCTGCAGATTTGCTACACACCCAGTTGTAGCGCAGCCCCTCTGTGGGAGAAACTCACTGTTGTGAACAAGATTGAAAATCTGGTAGAATACTAGGAGCAAGAGCCCACAATTTCCAGCTTATCCATCAACCACCCAGGGGAGGATGAAAAAATGAGAGATTGAAGAATAGAGAGATGTGAGCTGAGAGAAAAAGTGAGAAAATGGCTTCTTTTTTTTTCCAGAAAAACAGAGCCTGAGGGCCGAGTGATGTAAGAATCACAAATTAGAAAGGGTAGGAAATAATATCCGGAGAAACTGTGTAACAACCCCCGTACCGTTTACTGATTAATGACTGATTGATTACTGATTACTGTTAACCGAGGCCGATAATGACTGAAACTGGACTGAATAAAATAATGAACTGACTGACTGAAATTGAACCTGAATTGATTGAGTATATTTATTGTATTGCATATTCTATCTGTTTGATTGATTATATATCTGTTCGTGTTTTATGTTTAAACTGCTAATTGAAGGCCCTATCAGCGGCCGAATCAGAAACCGATTACTGTTTCATGATCATCGTGATTTATGTGATTTTATGGTATATTTATCTAAAAACTGATTAGGTATGATTAAATATTGATAAAATGCAAAGTTTGACTTAATTACCATATTGCCACTCTTAGTGGGCCACTTAGAATAATATATTAGGCCTTATTACATGTTGATCAAAGCTTTTCCTCAGCCATTTCCTGTCTAAACCGAAATTTAGAGAGAGAGAAAAGGAGAGAGTGCATCCATCTTGTTGATTTGCTAAGAAGCTTGAAGATTGAAGTAAAAATTATAAACTTGAGCTTGTATTCTCCTAATTGAAGACTTAGGTAAGAGAGTTCATCCTCTTATTGTTGTCATTAAGCTAGTTCTTGCATGATTCATGCTACATTATAGAACTAAGAATGATTTGGTCCAAAAGTGTTGAATTGAAGCTTAATCTTTGCATGCATGTGTTCTTTGTTGAGTTTAAAGGGGAATTCATAGCTAATTATTGCATGCATGTACAAGTTCTAGTTAAGGTTCATGAAACCATCATGTTTTCAAAGTATTGGCTCATTAGAGCATCACATTGGAGCTTTAAATTGGTTTGGATGCATGCATGTCATGTTTGAATGTTGTTCATGCATGTTCTTGAAAATTGGTTTGGAAATGAGCTTGGTTAAACTCACCCTTGGGCTTTGATTTCTTCAATTGAGTTTTAAATCATGTGATTCTATGTGTTTTAAAGAGTTTTCCAGAAAATGGGCCCAAGAGGATCAATTTTGGTGCTTGAAAACTTGGTTTGGAACTTAGAGTTCGAATCTAGGTTTTTCCAGATTTTTGCCTTCCGCTCGAGCGGGGGAAGTGCCGCTCGAGCGGGGAAATCAAGCTCTCAGTATTTTGACCTGTGTTGCAGTCCGCTCGATCGGATAAATTCGCGCTCGAGCGGAGAAATCGCACATCCAGCACTTCGCACTTTCATCAGACCGCTCGAGCGGGGAAATGTACGCTCGAGCGGAGTGTTGGGTGACACGCTCGAGCGGGACATTGCCGCTCGAGCGGGGACCTTTGTTTGCTTGTCCGCTCGAGCGGGGAAACTGCGCTCGAGCGGGACTCTGTTTTCTGAAAATTTCTGAAACTGTTTTCTGTACACATCTTTGCATCCTCATCCCATCCTAGGCATTCTTAGGCCTAGTTTAAGACATCTTAATGAGGATATAGATGTAGAACACACCGAGGCATAATAGGGAGTTAATTATTCCATTTCCCAACTGTGTAACTCAGAGTGTGTTCAATCTGTTAACTGTTTAGGGTTGGCATTTCGAGGAGACGCTCTAGCTACTGATAGCCCAGAACCTGTGAGTAACAATTGTGTAAAGATATGTTCAAAATGATTATCTTTGAATACTGAACTGAACTGTTTACTGAACTATTACTGAACTGTATTATTTACTGAATGAATGTATGTCCTTTATTTCTGAACTGTACTGTGGCATCCTTAGCACCTACTGTTACTTTACTGTTACTGTTACAGAGATCTCTGTCGGTTCCCTCGTGGAACCACTACTGTTTACTGATGATGGCCATCATTACTGTCGGTCTTTTAAGACCTACTGTTACTGTTATGCTAATGGATGTACCACATATGACTGTTTACTGTACTGAACAACTGATATACTGATTTAATTGAACTGTTTTTATTACTGTAAGGACATTCATTCTAAACCTCTTTATGCATTATGTTATTCACTGGGCTTTAGCTCACTGCTCATATATATATGTAGGTGTACAGGCACCGGACCAAAGCTAGACGCGTCGGGGTTATTCCAGTTTTGTCAAGCCAGCCTACGTGCCTCACTGCGAGGTTCCAAGCCTATCATGCCAGGGCTTAGGGGTGTCTTAGCATTCCCCTTCTGTACTGCTCACTGTTTTGTATAAACTGAATGCTTACTGTCTGTTATCAAGGGATTAGGTCCCTGTACTGTGTGACTGTATTGTATAGACTGTACTGTTCTGAATGTGAAATGCATGAAAAATCTTTTGGCATACAGACTGTCACAGCTCATTGGACATTATTTATGTACTGTATTGGCTTCCGCCAGGCCCTGTACTCTGTTTTACTGTATTACTGTTAAGCAGGCCTTCGGTAACTCGGATTACTGGCCGGTTACGGTGCTAAACCCATAGGGCCGGGTTTGGGTCGTGACAGAGTGGTATCAGAGCGATACTTAACCACGAGTTATACCCCACACGTGTCCAAATGAGCTATAGGGTGTCCTAGAAAAGTGATTAGGGCATTTCATGAACTTGAAAAGTGTGTGGCTATGTTATGACTGAATACATGTTAATGTGATAACTGTCTAAATATGCAACTGTTTATGTTATAATTGCTACAACTGTTATAACTGCTTATAGTGAAATGGACAATGCAAATGAACCTGAATCCTCATCTACTGAGGCAAGAATGGCCAGAATGGAAAGAATGATGGAACTGATAACTGCTAGACTTGAGCAACAACAGAACCAACAGCCCCCACCTCCTCCTCCGGTACAGCCGGAACCAAAATGTGAATGAATGATGGGGATATTACTCTTACCCAGAAGTTCAGCAAGTTGAAACCGCCATCCTTTCAGGGAGGCCTTGAACCATTGAAGCTGAAGCATGGGTTCTAGAGACTGAGAAACTGTTTGTGAAGTGTTTCCGTGTTCGGAGGCACATAAGGTACTGTTGGCCACCTTCACTTTGCAAGAAGAGGCGAGAAGGTGGTGGATGCTTACTCGTGATGATAATACTGTTATGACTTGGGCTCAGTTTAAAGTAGCCTTCTTTGAAAAATATTTTCCCCAGTGTATCAGGGATAGGAAAGTGACTGAGTTTGAGCAACTGAGGCAGGGCACCATGTCCGTTGCCGAATATGAAACGAAGTTCACCGGGCTTGCCAAATACGCACCACATATGGTGGACACCGAATACAAGAAGGCCCGAAGGTTTGAAGGCGGCCTAAATGCTGCAATACAGGACAGAATAAATGTGTTAAAACTACCGACCTATGTAGGTGTTCTTGACCGAGCATTGATGGCCGAGTCGAACATCAAGGCAGTGAAACAATCTGAAACACCAACAACTGAATGGCATGGCAAAAGGCAGGGTTCCAAATTCAAGAAAGGCAAGCACAATCAACTGAACAAGAAGCAAAATACAGGGTCAACGACTACTTTTAGTCAAGGAGACCGTTCTTTTCCGCCCTGCTCCGAATGCGGTAACCACCATAAGGGAGTTTGTTATAAACTTTCTGGTGCTTGTTTCAGGTGTGGCAAAGTGGGCCACATGGTGAAAGATTGCCCTTCCACTGTTCCGGGCAATGGTAAAGCTGCCGGCAGCGCCGCAGCATCAACTGTAGCACCAAAGCCTAACCCCAAAGCTACCGGGAAAGAGCCTATGAGGCAGGGCCGAGTGTTCGCCCTAGTACCGGGAGACGTGCAAAATACTGAAACTGTTGTGTCAGGTATCCTCTCTATCTGTGCTCAAAATGCATATGTACTGATTGATTCGGGGTCTACACATTCTTATGTGTCGCATGCTTTTTCGCGTAAATTGAATAGACCCTTAGAGCCCATGAATTATCTGTTAGCCGTATCATCACCCGTAGGAGGATCCATGACATGTGCTTATATGTATCCTGCTTGTGAAATTATTGTTGGGGATATGCATCTGTTTATTGACTTACTGCCATTGAACATTGATCACTTTGATGTAATATTGGGGATGGACTGGTTACAAAAACATCATGCCACTATTGATTGTGTGACCAAGCAAGTTGTTTTCCGTCCACCTGGTTTACCTGAATTTGTGTTTAATGGGGTTGGAGTAGTACCTCCACCGTATTTGATTTCTTCTGTGAAAGCTGTTAAATTGCTTAGAAAGGGGTGTAAAGGATATCTGTGTTCCATATTGACTGTACCTATTGACGACAATGTTAAAACTGATGTGAACTGTATTCCTATAGTCAGAGAATTCCCAGATGTTTTTCCAGATGATCTGCCAGGGGATTTGATTGACAGGGAGATTGAATTCACCGTTGATGTGATTCCGGGTACACAGCCGATATCCAAAGCTCCCTACAGAATGGCCCCGACGGAACTGAAGGAATTGAAAGTACAACTGCAAGAACTGCTAGACAAAAAGTTTATTAGGCCCAGTACTTCACCGTGGGGCGCTCCTGTTTTGTTTGTAAAGAAGAAGGATGGTTCACTGAGATTGTGCATTGATTACCGCGAACTGAACAAGGTAACTGTAAAGAATAAATATCCTTTACCGCGTATTGATGACCTGTTTGATCAGTTACAGGGTGCACAAGTGTTTTCCAAGATTGACCTCAGATCGGGGTATCACCAACTGAAAGTGAAACCAGAAGACATTGATAAAACTGCTTTTAGAACGAGGTATGGCCATTATGAATTTTTAGTTATGCCATTCGGAGTCACGAATGCCCCTGCTGCATTTATGGACCTCATGAACAGAATTTTTAAACCATACCTTGATGATTTCATTGTAGTATTTATTGATGACATACTGATTTATTCAAAGAGTAGAGAAGAACATGAACACCATCTGAGACTTGCCCTGCAGACCCTAAGGGAACAAAAACTGTATGCTAAACTGTCTAAATGTGAATTCTGGCTTGACCATGTTATGTTTTTGGGGCATGTTGTTAGCAAAGATGGAATTTCTGTTGATCCGCAGAAAATTGAAGCCGTAGTGAACTGGCCTAGACCTACAAATGTGACTGAAGTCCGAAGCTTTTTGGGATTGGCTGGATATTACAGAAGATTTGTCAAAGATTTCTCCAAAATTGCCCTACCATTGACTCAACTCACAGAAGGGGACATCATTTGACTGGACTGACCAGAGGGAATCAGCATTCAAGAATTGAAAACTCGACTTGTAACTGCACCGGTCCTTACTTACCTTCAGGTACGGATGGTTATACTGTATTTAGTGATGCTTCTCATAAGGGTTTGGGGTGTGTTTTAATGCAGAATGGGAGAGTTATTGCTTATGCTTCCCGACAGTTGAGACCACATGAAAAGAACTACCCGACCCATGATTTGGAACTGGCTGCGGTGGTGTTTGCACTGAAAATTTGGCGTCACTATCTGTATGGGGCGACATGTGAAGTATATACCGATCACAAGAGTTTGAAATACTTCTTCACACAAAAAGAACTGAACATGAGACAACGGAGATGGCTAGAACTGATTAAAGATTATGACCTACAGATTCTGTACCATCCAGGAAAAGCCAACACTGTTGCCGATGCATTGAGCCGAAAGTCAATTGCCAACTTAGCTTGTTTGCTCACCGGACAGAAGAGCTGCTTTGTGACCTTGAAAATTGAAATTGAAGTTGTTTTGAGAGAACAAGGTGGAACACTAGCCGCTATTTCTGCTCAACCAGCCTTGATCGAGGAAATTAAAGAGAAACAGCAACAGGATGACTTCTTGAAGAAGATCATCGAAGAAAGGGAAATTAAACAGAGACCGGGTTTCAAATTTGAGAACAATGTACTGAAATTTCAAGAAAGACTGTGTGTGCCAAATGACACTGAACTGAAAAGAAGAGTTCTGCAAGAGGGCCACAATTCAAAATTGTCTATCCATCCGGGGAATACGAAAATGTACCAAGATCTGAAACAGAATTTCTGGTGGCCGGGAATGAAGAAAGAAATTGCTGACTTTGTGTCCAAATGTCTTCATTGCCAACAAGTCAAAGCTGAACATCAACGACCTGCCGGATTATTGCAACCCTTGCCCATACCGGAATGGAAATGGGAGCATATCACGATGGATTTTATCGTTGGATTGCCTCGCTCCAGAAAAGGTATGGACTCTATTTGGGTTATTGTTGATAGACTGACTAAATCTGCACACTTCTTACCTGTCAAGACAATTTATAATGCGGACAGATTGGCTATACTCTATATTGATGAAATTGTTAGACTGCATGGAGTGCCTGTGTCTATTGTTTCTGACAGGGATTCGAAGTTTACGTCGAGGTTTTGGCAAAGCCTACAGACTGCATTGGGTACTGAATTGAGGCTGAGTAGTGCCTATCATCCTCAGACGGATGGCCAGTCAGAAAGGACCATCCAGACTCTAGAAGATTTACTGAGAATGTGTGTCCTTGATTTTCAGGGAGATTGGGAAAGTCATCTGCCATTAGTTGAATTCGCCTACAACAACAGTTACCATTCAAGTATCGGTATGGCGCCTTTCGAGGCATTGTATGGCAGAAAATGTAGATCTCCAATTTGCTGGGCAGAAGTTGGAGATGGGCCTTTGCTTGGGCCCGAGATTGTCTACGAAACGACTGAAAAAGTGAAACTGATACAGCAGAGACTGAAAACTGCACAGAGCAGACAGAAGAGTTATGCAGATGTCAGAAGACGGGACAGAGAATATGAAGTGGGTGATCACGTGTTTGTGAAAGTGACACCGATGAAAGGCCAGACTCGTTTTGGAGTCAAAGGCAAGTTAGCGCCGAGATATGTCGGACCGTATCAGATTATCAAGAAAATCAATCCGGTGGCGTATCATAACGTCTTCCACATTTCGATGTTGAGAGACTATCTTCGAGATCCGTTTCATGTGATTGAGCCTACCCGGATAGTGTTGAGTGATGACTACACTTACGAGGAACGGCCTATACAGATTGTAAACCGACGGATCAAGAAACTGAGAAACAAAGAGATCCCACTGGTGAAAGTGGACTGGCAAAACCATGGTGGCGTGTACGCCACTTGGGAAAGGGAAGATGACATGGCTAAGAGATATCCTGATTTGTTTCCACTGAATCCTGTTTTCTTCCAGAATGAAGGTAACTCGAGTTTAGAGGACTAAACTCTTTGTAAGGAGGGGAGACTGTAACAACCCCCGTACCGTTTACTGATTAATGACTGATTGATTACTGATTACTGTTAACTGAGGCCGATAATGAAACTGGACTGAATAAAATAATGAACTGACTGACTGAAATTGAACCTGAATTGATTGAGTATATTTATTGTATTGCATATTCTATCTGTTTGATTGATTATATATCTGTTCGTGTTTTATGTTTAAACTGCTAATTGAAGGCCCTATCAGCGGCCGAATCAGAAACCGATTACTGTTTCATGATCATCGTGATTTATGTGATTTTATGGTATATTTATCTAAAAATGATTAGGTATGATTAAATATTGATAAAATGCAAAGTTTGACTTAATTACCATATTGCCACTCTTAGTGGGCCACTTAGAAATATATTGGCCTTATTACATGTTGATCAAAGCTTTTCCTCAGCCATTTCCTGTCTAAACCGAAATTTAGAGAGAGAGAAAAGGAGAGAGTGCATCCATCTTGTTGATTTGCTAAGAAGCTTGAAGATTGAAGTAAAAATTATAAACTTGAGCTTGTATTCTCCTAATTGAAGACTTAGGTAAGAGAGTTCATCCTCTTATTGTTGTCATTAAGCTAGTTCTTGCATGATTCATGCTACATTATAGAACTAAGAAATGATTTGGTCCAAAAGTGTTGAATTGAAGCTTAATCTTTGCATGCATGTGTTCTTTGTTGAGTTTAAAGGGGAATTCATATCTAATTATTGCATGCATGTACAAGTTCTAGTTAAGGTTCATGAAACCATCATGTTTTCAAAGTATTGGGCTCATTAGAGCATCACATTGGAGCTTTAAATTGGTTTGGATGCATGCATGTCATGTTTGAATGTTGTTCATGCATGTTCTTGAAAATTGGTTTGGAAATGAGCTTGGTTAAACTCACCATTGGGCTTTGATTTCTTCAATTGAGTTTTAAATCATGTGATTCTATGTGTTTTAAAGAGTTTTCCAGAAAATGGGCCCAAGAGGATCAATTTTGGTGCTTGAAAACTTGGTTTGGAACTTGGAGTTCGAATCTGGGTTTTCCAGATTTTTACCTTCCGCTCGAGCGGGGGAAGTGCCGCTCGAGCGGGGAAATCAAGCTCTCAGTATTTTGACCTGTGTTGCAGTCCGCTCGATCGGATAAATTCGCGCTCGAGCGGAGAAATCGCACATCCAGCACTTCACACTATTCATCAGACCGCTCGAGCGGGGAAATGAACACTCGAGCGGAGTAGTGGGTGACACGCTCGAGCGGGGACCTTTGTTTGCTTGTCCGCTCGAGCGGGGAAAATTGCGCTCGAGCGGGACTCTGTTTTCTGAAAATTTCTGAAACTGTTTCGTGTACACATCTTTGCATCCTCATCCCATCCTAGGCATTCTTAGGCCTAATTTAAGACATCTTAATGAGGATATAGATGTAGAACACACCGAGGCATAATAGGGAGTTAATTATTCCATTTCCCAACTGTGTAACTCAGAGTGTGTTCAATCTGTTAACTGTTTAGGGTTGGCATTTCGAGGAGACGCTCTAGCTACTGATAGCCCAGAACCTGTGAGTAACAATTGTGTAAAGATATGTTCAAATGATTATCTTTGAATACTGAACTGAACTGTTTACTGAACTATTACTGAACTGGTATTATTTACTGAATGAATGTATGTCCTTTATTTCTGAACTGTACTGTGGCATCCTTAGCACCTACTGTTACTGTTACTGTTACTGTTACAGAGATCTCTGTCGGTTCCCCCGTTTGAACCACTACTGTTTACTGAATGACTGGCCATCATTACTGTCCGGTCTTTTAAGACCTACTGTTACTGTTATGCTAATGGATGTACCACATATGACTGTTTACTGTACGGAGCAACTGATATACTGATTTAATTGAACTGTTTTTATTACTGTAAGGACATTCATTCTAAACCTCTTTATGCATTATGTTATTCACTGGGCTTTAGCTCACTGCTCATATATATATGTAGGTGTACAGGCACCGGACCAAAGCTAGACGCGTCGGGGTTATTCCAGTTTTGTCAAGCCAGCCTACGTGCCTCGCTGCGAGGTTCCAAGCCTATCATGCCAGGGCTTAGGGGTGTCTTAGCATTCCCCCTTCTGTACTGCCTCACTGTTTTGTATAAACTGAATGCTTACTGTCCTGTTATCAAGGGATTAGGTCCCTGTACTGTGTGACTGTAAATTTTGTATAGACTGTACTGTTCTGAATGTGTGAATGCATGAAAAATCATTTTGGCATACAGACTGTCACAGCTCAATGGACATTATTTATGTACTGTATTGGCTTCCGCCAAGCCCTGTACTCTGTTTTACTGTATTACTGTTAAGCAGGCCTTCGGTAACCTCGGATTACTGGCCGGTTACGGTGCTAAACCCATAGGGCCGGGTTTGGGTCGTGACAAACTGGCTCCTCGTGCACTGAGAGGTCTCTCGTCTTTGTAACACGTCTGTGTGTCGTATCTTTTGTTTTGTTCGTCTCGATTCTTGCTTTGAGTCGTTCCGAGCGTGTCTCGATGTGTTTAGGTTGTTTACCTTTGTTTTCCTTCGCTGAGTCGTGATGTGCTGTGTCCAGTCGTAGACTCAATACCCAGTTGAGAATTCATTTTCAATTTCGATTTCAAAATAAAATCGTTTTGTGCTCAGAGTGCTGTGCCATTCTCTACATTTGTGCAAAATAGTATTTGTTCTTTCATAAAACCGCAGGGTTCAACCCAGGTCATGTCAGAACAGTAAAACCAGGACCTATTTGAAGCTATATGGGTTCCAGACTACAAAGCAAAAGAAAAGAGGGAAAATGTCGGGTATCTGAGTTTGTTTCAACTTCAATAAGTTCCGAGACAACATTCCGTGTGTACCTCTTCAAGTCTTGCCAATGCTCCGAAGTATGAGTGTGCCTCTACCTCAAGCTCAAGATCAAGTCTGCTTCAAGCCAGAATGGCTATCAGAAGTGCTCTCCTCGAGTACCGTTTCGTGCCAGGGGAATCTTGGCTGTGTTTGCAATGAGTTCCTAGGAGACCAACTGCGACGGTGGAAACTAGAGTTCGAATGGCTGATACCTAGAACGTAAAGGTTCAGGATTTCCGAGACTAAAGTCTGGTTTAAATACCCAGAGGCGTGTCCTCGGCTTGAAATCTGTATGGAAGCCCCATAGGTTGAGATAGCGTGTATGCACCTCAATTCTGGATACTGAACCAACCTAGTCTGTCACCCCGTTGGAGAATAGGGAAAGTTGTGAATATGATCAGGAAGAGAGGCAGCGTCCAAAGTGTTCTACGTGAAGAACCTTGTCAGCATTTCAGAGCCTTTGTACTGTAAGTTGAAGGTAAGTGTTCGAAGAGCACAAGGGGAGATCCCCATCGGAGAAGAGCGGTTCACCGCCACTCACCTCATGAGGTGCTTTCTAAAGCGCTGCTTTGTCCATTTATTGCTTTTCTTAAGCATCATGCATTGTAATGCATTGTACCTATCAAGTTTCTTTCTCATTCATGCACGATATTGTATGTACGGTTCATTCAAAGAAGTTCCGTTTGAGATCATTTATTTAGTGTATCAATCACACTCCATTCAATTAGTGTATCAATCACACTTCATTCATTCAGTGTATCAGTCACACCTCATTCACCCTTAGTGTATCTATCACACTTTCTTCATTCATTCAGTGTATCAATTACACTCTCATTTATTTAGTGTATCAATCACACTTCATTCATTCAGTGTATCAATTACACTCTCATTTATTTAGTGTATCAATCACACTTCATTCACTTAGTGTATCAATTACACTCTAGCTCATTTAGTGTATCAATCACACTTCATTCATTTTGTGTATCTATTACACACATTCTCATTTTGTGTATCTATCACACACATATTCACTTTTCTGTATCTATCACACATATTCTCATTTTCTGTATCTATCACACATCCTCATTTTGTATATCTATCATGCACATATTCACGTCGTTATCTTTTGTGTATCCATCACACCTGTTCACTTAGTGCATCTATCACACTTCGTGTTCACCTTTAGTATATCTATCATACTCTGTTCACTAAGTGCATCTATCACACTTCGTGTTCACATTTAGTATATCAATCATACTCTGTTCACTAAGTGCATCTATCACACTTCGTGTTCACCTTTAGTATATCTATCATACTTTGTTCACATAGTGCATCTATCACACTTTGTGTTCACCTTTAGTATATCAATCATACTTTGTTCACTAAGTGCATCTATCACACTTTGTGGTCATCTCTAGTATATCAATCATACTTTGTTCACATAGTGCATCTATCACACTTTGTGTTCACCTTTAGTATATCAATCATACTTTGTTCACTAAGTGCATCTATCACACTTTGTGGTCATCTTTAGTATATCAATCATACTTTGTTCACATAGTGCATCTATCACACTTTGTGTTCACCTTTAGTACATCAATCATACTTTGTTCACTTAGTGCATCTATCACACTTTGTGTTCACCCTTTATGTATCTATCACACTATGCTCACCACACTCGCTTAGTGTATCTATCACACGCTCACCTAGTGTATACATCACACTTTGCTTCATATAGTGTATCCATCACACTCGCTTCACTTTGTATATCTATCACACGCTTACCTAATGCATCTATTACACTTTGTTCATTGTGTGTATCTATCACATGTGCTCACTTTTGTGTATCTATCACACGCTCACTTTGTGTATCTTCACGCTATGCTCACTTAGTGTATCTATCGCACATGCTTACTCACTTTGTGTATCTATCGCACATACTCGTGAAGATTTCACAATTTTCAAACCGGCTTCTGTAGACACCCCATTTTTGACTGACCTTAAGACTCAGGCGTCACCGATTGAGCGCTTGGTGATATCGCATATTGTGCTCGTTCTGAGGTTGCGGAGTCTCGGCTGCGAGCCTTGCCTCCGGACTTCCGGACTCTTTTGTACCTTACCTCAGTTTGCGAACCAGGTCCCGTTTTTTCCATTTTCTCTTCCCGAAGGGAGGGAGAGGTCTCGTAGATCATTTCTCAGTGGCCGTAGGCTACGTTTCGTGGTCGTAGGCCATTTTTTCCATTTGGAGCCCGGTTCCCGGTTTTCGGAGCCGTCGGCCGTGTGCCTCGGTTCGAGACCGCTTAACCACCGCCGTTTGCTCCGATTTTTGGCACACATCTTATTTGCTCCCTTTTGAGGGACACTGTGGCTCGAGAGACCAACTTCGTGGTCAAACGCCACCTCCGGTGCTTAACAGTCAGTTTTCGAGGCCCCAGGCTGCGTGTTTCGGCCCCCGAACCTTCGTTTTGCATCAGTTTGGGTCCATTTTTGGCGGGGACCTTATTTTCATTGTTAGGAAGGTCGTAGAAGGGTGGGAGGCCAGAAATTGTTCTGAGGACCAGCTTTATTCCTTCGTCGCCCTCTGTCGCCCGTTTTTCTCGCTAGAAAGCTAGTGTTGACCATTCCCGGGCCACTTTCCTTGGCCCTCAACCACATATTTGTGTTGTACACACCTGGGAGGCCACCAATATGCTATGGCTGGCCAGCAATTGTTCCTGACCCTTTTGAACCCCTCTAAAAAGTTGGGTTTTCTCTCTCCTGGTTCACTTTTTTTGGGTTTTGACCACATGGTTGTGTTGTGCACACATGGGAGGCCACCAATATGGGTGGCCGGCTAGCTTTTTCTGATTGACCCTTTTGACCCTGGCCGGCCGGCCGGCCACCTGAACCCTCTGAACCTGGCCGGCCATGCTCCCCTCAGCTGGTTCCTTACAGCTGCACCCTCATTTTCCCCCCAGATCCTATATCCGAGGGGGGTCTTTTGGGGGGAAAATTTGAATTTGATTTTCCCCCCCTTTCCTCCACTCCTTTGCCTATAAACCCAGACCTCCAGCTGCATTTCAAAGGGTTACAAATTTTGGTTTAGAGCCCTTGCTTACATCTCTTCCTTCCCTTTCTTCCAAGCCTCAAAACCCTAAAAGTCTTGAACCATTTACACTACAAGCCATAGCACAACACCTCCACACTCCATTCCAGTAACTTGAGGCTGTTTTTCAGAGATTAGGAGCACCATTTCTTGGTCCAAAGGCTGCTGGTTCATTGCTCTTCAAGGGTAAGCACACTTTTCCCTTAAACTAGTCTTTTCTTGCTTCATTTATAAGCCTTGCTTGCAAGAATTTTTGGGCTCCGACCCAAACTGTAAATAGTCATATTTTGAGCTCCTTTTCATGTTTGATCAAGGACCTCTTGCTATTTGAGGCCAGCAGCTACCACTTGTCTCTTTATCCCTCTTTTAGGCCTTTTTCTTGCATGATAGTTTAGCCTCACTTGTATTTATTTTCGTGGTTTGATGTAAACTGTAAAGTGCCTTGTTTTGAGCCTCTCTTAAACTTTGTTGAAGGGCTCCTTGCCCTTTGGGGTCAGCTGCTGTCCCTTATCTCTATTCTCTCTTTTAGGGCCATTTTTGCATGATAGATTAGCCCTATTTGTGTTCATTTTTGAGACTTTCTATAAACTGGAAAAAGGCTTGTTTTGACATCATATTCATATTTTATTAAGGACATTTTCTTATTTGAGGTCACATGCTTCCTTATGTGCTTGATTCCCTCTTATTTTGAGCCTTACACCCTAGCCCTTGTTGCATGCCTTGTTTGACCTCCTAGCCACTGGAATCCAGTGGATTTCCAGTGGCTTTGATGCTATTTTGAGCCTCCAAATCAGAGGGGGGTGACCCCCTCTCACCTTAACTTGTTTGATGGTCATTTTGGCCTTCCAAAGGGACCCCTCTTTGCATGCTTTGAAATCACATTTCAGGGTCAATTTGGTGAGTTTTGGGACTACCATATTTTATTTCCAAAGTTGATTGGGGGCTGCCACATGTCTATCTTGTATATGCGTAAGAATCCCTTGTATAGCCCTCTAAAGGAGCTTATCATTTGTGCATGTATTGGCTGTTTTTCAGAGGTTATTTGGGTATATTTTGGCATATTTTATTCACTGATTTTTGCTGGTTTGATGAGTTCTTACCTGCTTCATACACTTGCCATGTAAACCATGTTTGCCAATCAAAATTGCATGCTAATTTAAGCCATCTTGCTAGCACTTTTTGGCCACACTTTAAACTGGAAAAGTTCATGTTTTAGGATTGCCTTGACTCTGTCTTCATGCTTCATGTTCAAATAATGCATGCTTTGTATAGCTATAAGTCATTCCATGTGCCTAGTTTTGAGTTTCGGGTCTCATATCATGCATCAGGTGCCATATTGCCATGCTTCGGGGCTGTTTAGCATCATGTTTTAGTCCTGAAATTTGCTTGTTTGCATATCATGTTCCATGCCTTACCATGCTTTAGTAGAGTGGCATTCGTGCCTTAGGTTCGGTCCTCGGTTTGCGTGCATGTATGCACGCATCTCGAGTGTCTCATTTCCATCTTATGGCCTCCTATGTGGGTGTGGCTGAGGTCCACCCATGTTGGTGTAAGTCCATCATGCATTGCGTATGCCATTTCATTTCATAGCATTGCGTATGCTAGGTTGCATGTTAGAACAGTGTGTATATCATGTTATATCGTGCATCGTGTATGCCATTTCATAGCATCATGCATGCTAGGTTGTATATTAGTTGCATTCATGCATGTCATGCATATTGCATTGTGTTTGGGATAGGAGTTAGCTCGAGCACAGGAAACGAGGGACGTTTTGTACTCCGAGTGACGGAACGTGTCTCAATTCCCTGTCACCGACACTTCGGATTATCCATGATGGAGTCTAGGCCTTGTTATGTTTTCATGTGCATTCATTCCATATTGAGTCATGCAATTCGACTCATCGGCCATCATGCATCGAGATACGTGATTGGTGGCACGAGGATCGAGGACTACACTCCCTGAAGAGTAGTCGTGCATACATATGTGAAAATACATTGCCATGCCCCTTTCATGCTCTCTGTTGCAACAAATCAAAAACCGGCAATCTTTTGGGACTACGCGCAACATTCCGGGCTCAATTGTAAACAGAGGCTAATTGGGGTGTCGCAATGGATTTCCGTGCCAAGCAACCCGAGCATACATCATCCATCATTCGGAGCAGAGTCGAGGCAGTCCCCTAGTTTGCGTGCCATTTATTGCTTTCCTAGATTAATTTGTTAATTAATTAGGATTTTATATCTATTCGGACTGTATTATTTATTTGGGACTGTATTATTTATTCGGACCCTCCAAGTGAGGGCAATGTTGTAATAAGTGTGCGTGAGTGTGATGTATGTCTTCCAACCCCACGTCTTTTTCCCTTTTATTTACCCGCTTATGATGGTTAGATTTAGGGCATGTTTTAATTAGCATACAGTATGATAGCATGTTTGCATTCATTCATCTGTTTTGCATGCACTGGGCTCGGCGCATCATACTAACTGCATTGTATTTCAATTCCAAGTTGAATACATGTTAGTTGTAGCATTCCATATGCCATGTTTTGAATAACCGAGCCTGCTATAGTTGCATTTTTGCATGTGTTGCATTAGGCATTTCTGTATAGTTAGGATCATGCATGGATTTCTAATTAGCTTCTGTTTTGACTTGGAGTACTCGGTAAGTTTTTATACTTTAGCATCCTTGCATGCGTGTGAGTGACTGCCATGATAGCATGCTTACCATGAGGCTATTTGCTTATGTGATATAACTGCCTGAATGCCTGTGGGTGAAGGTTGGGTTATTTGGATTGGAATAATGCATTGACTGTGAGTTTTAAGCCTACTAGATAGTGGTAAAACCATGTTTTCTAAGCCCACCCAAGGGTGGCAAAATCTGCATTTTAAGCCTACTTGTGAGTAGCAAACCATCTTTCAAAAACAAACATGAAATGTTTTGTTCCAATTCAGGCAACTTGGTCTATACTTGTATGTTGTGCACATCACATAGTAAATCTAGGCTAATAACCGGAATAAGAACACATAATGTTTTCAAAACTTGATATCATGGTTAGTAGAGGCCGATCTTTGATCGGGCGAGCGGGGGTGCTCACGAAGTGACCTTCCCCAATCGTACCCAAGTTCCCGAGCCGAGGCAACTTTGGTGATGACGGACACGTGGCCTTAGGCAACGAGTCAGGGTTTCCTAAATTTCCCAAAAATAAAATATTTAGGTGGCGACTCTGTATCTGGCAAAGCAGTCCATGTTTGGCACTTCATTCAAAAATCTGTTTTCTCAAAACGATTTTCCAGATTTGGACTCTTTGGTTCAGATTAAGAACCGTGACAATTTGAGTCCTGAACTGTAGTGAGCCCAAAATGAACGAAACGGGGGACTCAACCCTCCCGGGGCGTTCAGAGACGTCTACAGCTTCGCGTAGCGTATAAGTCCAATTATCAAAGTCTTCCTGCATATCATTTTCATCCTGCCCCTGAACTACGTTGGTTTGATTCCTTGCAAAGGGATACGTAAGCAGCCTGCGGGCACAACCGTTTATTTATTAGTATTTTGTTTGTTTGTCCAAGTCTTCGGCCATGTCAAAAATGGGTCGTCTCTGGGCTTTGACATTCACTCACGTCATTTCATGACTAACGAGTTCTGTCAAAGAGGGGCAACTGTAGACACCCGATTTTTGACCGCCCTCAAGACTTGGGCGCTACTGATGGTTTGCTCGGTGACGAAAGATGTGCAGGGCTAAGGTTCAATTTCTTCAGTAAGGAGAGGGTCAAATCTCAACTTCACACCCCATTTTGGACCAAAGCTATTTTGAATGGTTTTTAGACCATAAAACCCTCTCTTTCAAAACTTTTTTGAAATAAAGTTTCTGCGATATTCCAAGGCTCGCATTTTGTCAAACGTTGTACTTTTCGGTAAACCGAGCAAGGACAAAGTGGAAATGAATGAAAGAGAGATGAAATCTTTGAAAAATATTTCAAAACACCTTGCTTAAGGGTTTGAAGTTGAAGAAAAGGGGAAAGGAGAGAAGAAACTAAGTTGGAGAAGAAGATAGGCAAGAAACGCTAAGAGAGGGACGAGCAGTCCTCGCTAAATCAAGCTTATCTGTCTATACACTTGGAGTTAAGCTATGAGGCCACCACCGTTGGAAAGAATACTTCTGGGGCTTCATTTTTCATTCAAGAATCTCTTAAATCCGAGTCCGGAGGGCGGAGATATGATTGGTTGAAGTTGGGCATCATCCCGGTTGGACCGAAACTGAGCAGCCTTCACCAAAACAAGCATAACTTTTTGTACAGTTGGCATTTTGATGCAAGGCTGGTGCCATTGGAAAGCTTACTTCCGGGGCTTCAATTTTGACACAAGAATGACCTGAAAAGGAGTTCATATGAAGAAGTTATACCCGTTTGAAGTTGGACCTGCAGAGCAGATTTTTCCTGCCGACCGACCAGAACAGATGGCCGACCGACCAGTTAAAGTGGCCGGCCGACCAATTTTGCTGGCCGACGACCTTTCGGAGTATTCTACAGATTGAATGCATGCCAGTTGTGCCAGCTGGAATGCACAGACTCTACTTCCCCGTGCATAAGTATGGTTGTTTTGCACCTTTGACCCCTTATTTTGCACCCTTTGCTCAAAGCTTCTTGAGGACCCCTTGTCTTAGCTTCCTTAGGAAGCTTGCACCTTTGGGGATAGCTTCCATTGGAAGCTTGATCCCTTTGACCCTTTCACTTAGCTTCCTTGAGAAGCTTTACACAATTCCTTTGCCTATATAAGAGAACCATCCCCTCCTTTGTTTTGGTTCAGCAAAAAACCAGACCTTACATCTAATATATGATATATATCACCCTCTCTCTCTATAACTCCCTCTCTCCCTACATTTAGGTGTGTTAGAGGGTTCAAAAGGGCCTTGTTCTTGGCCTATTGCACCACACCTCATAACCATACACCACCACCATTGGACTGAGGTTCTTGGGAGGGTTTCTTGAGCTCTAAAAGCTGGTTTTTGGCCCCTGAAATTGCTGATCTCGAAATTGGTCTTCAAGGGTAAGTTTCTTCCCCTTTTTAGCACTTTCTTGTACTTCATTTTAGCCTATCTTGCATGCTGTTTTGAGCTTAACTATAAACTAAAAAAAGTTTTGTATTTTCATGCTTAAGATGTTTGTTTAAGACTATTTTGGTGTTGGGGGTCATCTCCCCTCTTGCATGCTTGTTTTGGCCTTGTTTTGTGCCATTCTTTGAGACCTTTAAGCAAGCTCTTACTTGGCCTCTTAACCACTGAAATCCAGTGGATTTTCAGTGGTAGGTTTGTTGTTTTGAGGGCCAAAATCAGAGGGGGTGCCCCCCCTCTCCTTGTCTTATTTGGTGGTCTTGTTGACCTTTCAAAAGGACCCTATTTTGCATGCATTGAAGTCTTGTTTCAGGCCTCATTCTGAGGGTTTTAAGGTTTGCCTAGGCTCTGTCAAGAGCCCATTTTGTCATATTTTATGTCTATGATGCATGTGTAGAGAAATCTCATTCAAGGCCTTTCAAATAGGCATTTCTTTGCATGTTTCCGAGACTGATTTCAGGGCCTATTTGGTGGGTTTTAGGGCTGTCATAATTGATTTCCAGAGTTGATTTGGTCTTGTTGAATGTCTATCACATATGTGTTGAGTAACCCCTTGTATGGCCCTCTAAAGGAACTCATCATTTTTGCATGCATTGGTTGCATTTCAGTGGTTATTTGAGCTTATTTTGACATATTTTATTCACTGTATTTGGCTGGTTTGATGAGTTCTCATACGCTTCATATACATGCCATACAACTCATGCTTACTAGCCAATGTTGCATGTTGTTTTAGCCCAGCATGTTAGCATTTTTTGGCCATGCTCTAAACTAGTAATGTGCATGTTTTGGGATTGCCTTGGTTCTGTATTTGTGCTTCATAGTCAAATAATGCATGTTTTGCATAGTTATAGTTCAATACATGTGCCTAGTTTTGAGTTTCGGAGGCTATTTCATGCATTGGGTGGCATATTTGCACGTTTCGGGACCATTGAGCATCATACTTCAGTGCTGGAACATATGCCATTGTATGCCATAATTCATCCTTTCAATGCCTTTGTGGAGTTGTGTTTTGTGCCTTAGACTCGGGGCCATTGCATTGTGCATGTTTGCATGCATCTTGGTTGCCTCATTTTCATCACATGGCCACTGATTTTGGCATGCTTGCGAGCTATCCATGTTTAAGTCCATCATCGCATGATTGTTGCATGCCATGTTTGCTTACATGTTTAGGTTGCGTGCCTAGTATACATTGCTCATTTGTATGTTCATGTTGCATACTTAGCCTCCATGCCTAGGTTGTATTTCATTGAGCATGCATCCCTTGCCTCTTGATCAATCATGATAGGGTTGGGGCCCTTTGATGTGTTTTGTGCTTGCATTTCATTTGATATCAAGTTGCAAACTTGGCCTCTTAGGCCATCATGCATCGAAATGCACAATTAATGGCCCGAGGCCCGAGGGCCAAGCTTCCTTGAGTCCATTGCATGATAGGGAGTGTGGCCATGCTTACATTTGCTTGAAATTCCATGCCATACACTGCTTGCCCTCTGTTGCTGTCAAAAACCAGTTTCTGCAGGGAGTTTTGGCCGACCGGCCATCTCCAGTGCCGACCGGCCATCCATCAATGGCCGATAACTTCATCAGTGGCCGGTGGCCATTTCCCATAGACGGTGGCCATTCCTACTAGCCGGTGGTGTTCCACAGTGTGCAAAGAACCTATCTCAAGACTTGTGCAGTCTTCAGAGGAGCTGGGCAATGTAAACAGAGGCAGCAATGCTATGGCAGCGAGTTTCCAGGCAGTACGAATCAAGCATGCATCATCCAAATATTTTGAAGGCGGGGCTGTGGCAATTTTAATTCTGCATTTAATTTGTTAATTAAATAAGGGTTCTGTAATAATTAATTAAGTAGCTAATTATTCATTCGGTTATGTAATATTTATTCGAACCCTCCGAGTGAGGGCAATTGTGTAATAAGTGTGGGTGCGTGTGTGCGTGTCTTCCAACCCCCACTTCTTTCTCCCTTTTACTTACCTGCTTTTGATGGTTAGTATTAGGACATGTTTAATTTATCATACCTCATGCTATGCATGCGTGGATCATTCATTAGTATTGCATGCACCGGGCTCGGCGCATCATGCTAACTGCATAGTATTTCAAATCTAACTTGAATACATGCTATCTGTGCATTCCACATGCCATCTTAGATTAGCCGAGCCTATTCTAGCTGCATTTTGCCTGTGTTGTATTAGCCATCTTAACATGAACTAGGATCATGCATTGATTACTAACTAGTTTCTGTTTTGGCTTGGAGTACTAGGTAAGCTTTTATGCTTTAGCATCCTTGCATGCGTGTGAGTGTTTTCCATGACAGCATGCTTGCCATGAGGCTAATTGCTTATGTGATATAACTACCTGAATGCCTGTGGGTGAAGGTTGGATTGTTTGAATTGGAATAATGCATTGAAATCCGTATTTTAGCCTACTTGCGAGTAGCAAATCTCAAATCATTTTCAAACAAATAGATATGCAATGCTTTGTTCCAAATTAGGCGATCTAGTCTATACTTGTTTTGCTGTGCGCATCACATAGTAAATCTAGGCTAATAACCGGAATAAGAACGCA